>CM060913.1:189902309-191102309 GCA_030737875.1 Allium sativum
TTTAAAATCATTCAGACTATAGAATTTTTAAAAGTGCACATCCATTGAAAGAAAGTAAAAACAGAGTAGAGAATTACATAGTAATGCAAAGTATGATAAATATACCTTGCACCGGAGTCAATCAGAGACATCCACTCGGCATCTAGGATAAGCTTTTTGAATGCTCTCCTCAGTTTCCCAAGTACAATCTCGCGGATCTCCACTCCATTGCACTTTGACTAAGTGAACTTTCTTGTTCCTCAGCTCTTTGGTTTCTTTGCCGATGATCTTTAGCGGCTCTCGTCTCACAACTAGTTCTGGGGTAATTTCAACGTCCTGTTGAGCTGCTTCTTCCACGATCAAGTCTGGATCATGAACGTGCTTTCGAAGTTGAGATATATGGAATACATCATGAACTCCAGGCAACTAGTCAGGCAATTTAACCATATAAGCAAGAGTTCCAATCCGTTCCAGAATAGGAAACGGACCAATGAATTTGGGCGCTAACTTTCCCGTTTTACCGAACCGGATAACTCCTCTCATTGGCGCTACTTTCAAATATACATAGTCGCCAACAGCAAAGGATATATCTCTTCTTCGTCTATCGGCATAGCTCTTTTGTCGGCTCTGAGCGGCGAGTAATCGCTTCTTAATAAAATCGACTTTGTCGGCAACTTCTCGAATCATATCAGGACCCAACACAAGTCTATTTCCGGGCTCGACCCAACAAGCAGGAGATCGGCACGGTCTACCATATAATGCTTCGAATGGCGACATTGTCAGGCTTGCCTGGTAGCTGTTGTTATATGAGAATTCAGCCAAATGCAGACGGTCTTCCCATGATCCACCGAAATCTATAACACAAGCCCGTAATAAATCTTCTAAAATACGATTCACCTTCTCAGTCTGACCCATCTGTCTGAGGATGATAAGCGGTGCTTAAGTTCAACTTCGTTCCCAGTTCGACTTGAAATGCTTCCCAGAATTTGCTAGTGAATATTGTATCTCTATCACTGACTATACTGAGCGGCACTCCATGTAGTCTAACTATTTCCCTGAAGTATATCTGCGCCAGACTCTGAGCAGTTCTGTTTGATCTGACAGGTATGAAATGGGCGGTCTTCGTGAAGCGATCTACGATCACCCAAATACTGTCATTCCCTTTTTTGGTTCTAGGCAAACCATCAATGAAATCCATGGAAATATGTTCCCACTTCCAACCAGGAACTTCTAGTGGTTGTAACAATCCAGCCAGCTTCTGTTGGTCGCTTTTGACTAGCTGACAAGTAGGGCATCGGCTAACATATAAAGAAATGTCCCTCTTCATCGACTTCCACCAGAAAGTGCGTTTGATGTCATTATACATTTTGCTTACTCCTGGATTGATACTGAGTTTTGACTTATGGCATTCATCCATTACTTCCTTTCGAAGCTCAGGAATGTTAGGGACACAGATTCGACCTTTGAGCCTTATAATTCCATCATTATCAACTTGAAAACTCAAGGGTTCGCCTTGTTGAATTATCTCTCTGATCTTCTGAATGAAGTGATCATCCTCCTGAAGAGCAGATATTTTATCTAGCAATGAAGTCGTGATAAAAAAACTGGCGATCATCTCATTCTTTGGCTTAACGCATCGGCCACGACATTGGCTTTCCCTGGAGTATATATAATTTCAAAGTCATATGCTACTAGAAACTCCAGCCAACGTTGCTGCCTCAAATTCAAGTCTTTCTGAGTGAACAGATACTTTAACGACTGGTGATCTGTAAACAGTTCAAATCTCTCGCCCAGAAGATAGTGTCTCCAGATTTTCAAAGCGAATACTATAGCCAATAACTCAAGATCATGAGTGACATAGTTTTTCTCGTGCGGCTTTAGTTGACGGCTAGCATAAGCAATCACTTGACCCCTTTGCATTAAAACTGCGCCAAGGCCATCTCTAGAAGCATCAGTCCAGACTTTTAAATCTTGGTTGCCATCGATGATGGTTAACACTGGAGCTGTCGTTAGTCTTAATTTTAGCTCTTCGAAAGTCTCCTCACTTTTTGGAGTCCATTTGAATTTAGAGTGCTTCTTTGTAAGCTTCGTTAAATGGCCAGATATCTTCGAAAAGTTTTTAACGAACTTCCGGTAATAGCTAGCCAATCCGAGAAAACTGCGGACTTCAGTGGGGGTGCTAGGCTGCTTCCAGTTCTGAATAGCTGTGATTTTACTTGGATCCACAGCGATTCCTTCTTTCGATACGACATGGCCTAAAAATTTTACTTCATCATGCCAGAATATGCATTTGGAAAACTTTGCATTCAATACATTCCTTCTGAGGATTTCTAACACTTGTTCCAAATGTTTTTCATGCTCGGCCTTCGATTTAGAGAAGATTAGAATATCATCAATAAAAACCAGAACAAATTTATTCAGTACTCCTCTGAATACTCCGTTCATTAGATCGACGAAGTAAGCGGGAGCATTACATAAGCCGAATGGCATTACTAACCACTCGTAGAATAGGTCGGGACCTCTGAATGATGTCATTGGAAGACACTCTTCGGCAATTCGAAGTTGATGGAAGCCTGTAGCTAGGTCCATTCGTGAAAATACTTGTGCTCCATTTAATCGATCCAATAAATCATCAATCCGTGGCAATGGAAATTTGTTCTTTATCGTCTGTTTGTTCAGATCTCGATAATCCACACATAGACGTAGAGTACCGTCAGATTTCGGGACAAAGACCACTACTGCACCCCAATCAGAGAAACTAGGCCTGATCAGACCCTTCAATACTAGCTGTCGTGTTTGATTGTCTAATTCCTCCTTCTCTTTCAAGGACATTCTTCGAATAGCATGAACTACCGGCCTTGCATTGGAATCAAAGCGATCTTGAAATCTATTTCTCTTTACGGAGGTAAGCGAACAACTTCCTCGAACACATCCGCATAGTTCTTGACGACATGAATGTCTTTGATGAGGTCAGGAATATTCTATGCAACTTCAGGGAAATTTTCTATTTGGGCTGGAGAAACATTTAGAGCTGCCCAGAAGTCTTTCCTATTAGAATTCTGACCTTCACAGGGAATGGTTATATAATCACCTGATTTAATCTTCACCTTTACGAATCTGTTGGCGCATTTAACTTCAGCTTCATATTTGGTCAACCAGTCTAACCCCAGGATAAGATCAAACTCTTTAAAATTCATGACGGTTGCGATGGCAGGAAACCGATAATGAGAGAAAGAAACCGGCACTCCACAAACCAAACTGAGATCAATGGAAGCCCCAACCGGATTCTAGACAGTTATTGGTTCCTTGAGCTTTTTCAAATTCAAATCCAGTTTCTTAGCTACATCCTTTGCAATGAAGCATCGTGACGCGCCTGTGTCAAACAGTACTTTGACTGGAATGTTTTTGACAGTTAGCGTGCCTTCTAAAACATCGGCCCTTTCTTGACTAGATGAGGGCTCGGAAGTTTCTGCTACTTCATTTACTTGAACCATTTCAGGCTTGTTTAACTGCGGGCAATCCTTTGCAAGATGACCAGCCTCGTGGCACTGTTTGCACTCTCTATTCTCTTGGAACTCCCCATCAGTTCTGAACCTTTTCTTCTTTTGCTTTCGATTTGTTCTATATCCCTCTTTTCTTTGTTTCTTTATAGATCTGCAACTTATCGACAAATGTCCTTTCTTATTGCAGTTAGAGCAAATAGCAGTTGTTACTGGTTCTTTCCCAGACTTAGCACTATTTCTCTTAGCACTGGGCTTCTCATTGACCTCAAACCTCGTACTGGCTTCAGGAATATCAGTTTCCGACTCTTCTTTGTCACTACAACAGACTTCTTCTTTGTCGCGCAACATTCCTTTCTTGTGGAGATCTTCATACTGATAAGCCATATATCATTTCAGAGAAGGGAAGTTTCACATTCCTCATTACACTATTCTGATATCTCCTTTGCAGGCCATGAATAAATCTCAGATTTTTCCTCTTTGGATCTTGAATCAGAAGAGGAGCAAAGTGAGAAAGTTCATTGAATTTCTTATGATATTCTGGGATGGTCATATCACCTTGTATTAGATAAGAAAATTCATCACATAATCGCTCCGTCGCTTCGGGAGGAGTAAATCTTTCTAGGAAAATCACTTTGAATCTGTCCCAGGTGATATGACCTTCTGGATTATCTTTGATGATCGTTTCCCACCAGATTAAAGCTTCTTCTTTGAGCGCCCAAGATGCTACTAGCCTTTTCTGGTCATTCCTCAGCTGGATACGCTCAAAAATTCTTTCGACAGAACCCATCCAAGCTTGAGTTTGAATTATAGATTCATTGCCCGTGAACTGTGCTCCGTTCAGATTTCGATATCTCTTTAATAGAGCCTCTAGATCGGGTTCTGCATTTCTCCTGTTTCTGACACTCATTTTCTAGTACTTCTGCGATAGCAGATCAAGTGTCAGGTCACAGAAAAGGTATTTTTAAAATATAGAAACACATACTTCAAATGTAAATGCATCTATCAAGGTGTAAATTCATTCTGCTTTACTCATACTAGGATATTGCTGATCCTATCTGTATAGAGTTACCCATCCTAGAACACTACTGGTTCTATTTCTGACGAGTTCGTTCAAATGTTATATTCCAGAACTAAGCTTAACCAAAGCTCTAATACCACGTTGTGACGACCCCAAATCCCGTACAGACGGAGACAAGGGTAATCTTTGGAATATAACACAGAAATAGATAATAGCAGAACAAAATTAAATAAATACACCAGATAATGAACAATAGAATATACTGGAGAAAAGTAATCATCAGAGTTACACAGTATACAGGATCTTACTTAGTACAATTACAGTTCAGCTATACCTAAATGTCTACAGCGGAAAACAAACAAAATATGTACAATAGGAGCTGAACAGCATAAAAAGAGATAAATGATAGAATCCATCTTCAGCTCCAGCTATCCAGAAAGAACCAGCTAAACCTGAATACAAGGCTGCCCGTGTAGAAAAAAGGGGCACCCGAGTTTGAAGGTGAAACAAACTACGAGTCAGTCATGGGACTGGTATGAGAAATCTACTCAACACATTTATAATATGGCTAATCACAGGACCACGCCACTTTCGTGGAACGGGTTTACTCCATTGGATTGCCAGTGCTTTAAAACAAATCTTTCTTTTAAACATCGCTATGCTTTTTATAAAAATCAAGCCGTTATAAGACTCAGTTCCCATCACACTATGCAACGCAAACCGGAGGATAGAGTTTTTACCTTATAACAGCCAAAATATGCTTAATACGAATAAAACCAAGGCATTTGATATTATTACTAGTGTTTATATGTTTCGAAAACAATTTGAATCATAACTATCAATCATAGACGACATGGGTACCATATATCATGTCGCCAGATATATATATACAATCGAAACCGCACAGTCACGTATTTGGAAATTGGATTTCCGTCATAAACCAAGGCAAAAGATAGTCCTTACCGACTTCGTGACTCTCTAGCCCGAGCCACAGGGTCAGAGCGCATCGACCCTTGGATCGTCAGGGCCGGTCCACCGATGTGGATTAAAATGCCTGAACAATACGTTTCCCCGCCCTTTGGGGCGTAAACGAGCCAACGAATGACTCCATCGGACCCGGATCGTCCGATCAATCCGAGGCGCCTCGCAACAGCAATAACCACACAGGTGAAAAGTATATAAATGTCAGGGCTGGTAGGTCACTGACACAACCCTAGCTAGAAAGAAACGCATGCCCTCCCTGAGGTCCTTCTCCCGTTTCTGGTTCATACCGGGGTGTGGGGCTCGCGATTTTACGTTATACACAAAGCTACGCCACACCGGCGGTTCTTTGATCATCACCACAAGACTTTGCTTTTCAACAGAAGCCCTAATCACTGCATCTTAGCATGCCACACAGGCAATTCATGCCATGCGACTGATGTCCATCGATATACAACCTCTGAGCTCATGCGTTTCAGAGAAGGGCGTTAAGCAAAAGAATAAATTCTCCGCCGCCAAACAGATGTATATTTAATAGAGATCAATCAACACAGAATAAAATCCAATGTCAGACACACAGTCCACTTACAAGTCCGTTCTGGGTCTGAACAAAACCGGAGGCACTAAATACCTCGCAAACCCATCGATCACCACGTACGTTTGGACGATCACCACTCATTATCCGTATTTCGGGATGCCTCCCAATCAGGACCTCGGTTACCATCCAAACGAGGTGAAGATCTCCGGTCTTCGACCACCATCTTCATCTTCGACTTTTAATCGTCGGTCAATTATTTGAAATGAGAATTAACTTGGTCTTTTCAAATAATTCACGTATATTTAGAATTTCAAATCAATTTATTTCAATGGTTAAACCATTCGACAACACCAATTTTGTTCTTTAATGTAATTTTCACACCAAACACATTCAACCATTAAATACCACATAAATCGAGCAAATTCAGTTTATTTCCATTCCATATTGTTTATGGTATTTTATAACGATTTATCTCTATTTTTATTTATTTTAAAATAGCCAATTTATTCAAAATGACGCTTCGGGCCATAACGCGGCCGTGGCGCTGTTTTTCTTCAGATTTGATTTACACATATCTGAAAATCTAACCGTTGGATCTTCACAAAATTTACATCATTAGAGAGGTCTTTTCAAAACGAATCCAACGGTTCCAATTTCGGGAAAATCCGTCGGTCGGATCTCCCGGTACTATCGTTTGAAGTTTCGATTTCAAAATACAAACTACAGCGTCGTTATTCGATTAAATATAATTATATTTATATATATATATAAATATAATCGTTTCTGGCGCAGTTTTTCTTCAGATTTGAATTAAACATTCCAGACAATCCAACCGTTGGATTTTTACAAAGTTGGTGCCGTTGGAAAGATATTTCCAAGGCGAACCCAACGGTTGCGGTTTCGGGAAAATCCAATGGTCGGATTTCCCGCACTAGTTGTTTGAAATCACGGTTTCAAAACACGAACTGCACGGCCAAGTTTCGTTTTAATTCTATTTATATTTATATATTTATATAAATATAGTTCATTCAACAATTTCAATATCGTTTTCACTTCAAATATTTCACTAACGCCTTTAAATTTTGGAAAATTTCGCCGTAACCTCCTTTGTACGGGAGGGGCTGGGAAAATTCCCAAATAGCCACACGGGCGTCTGATGTCGAAAAGAAAAAGAAAAAGCCAAGCTGCTAGCCAACAGGCTCATAAAATCATCACCCAAACAAAACAGGAAATGTGTACCTATTTGTCGGGCACAAAATTTTATTCCTCTTCTCTAGCCCCTTTTGCTACAACCTGTTCAATAAATGTGCATGTACATATATACAGTTTTTATCATTTATCATTTCCCATTCAACTTCATATTTGATTTCATTTGGTTTAAAAACACCATTCATTCTAATGTTGCATGTACAGGCAAAAATCATATCATTAGCTAATTAATGAATATTTCAACTCATATATATTTATTTGAACGAGTGACTATTTTTAACACTTCACATTTCAGAAATTCGTGAATATGATAAAAATGTGATTTTTATTGTAAAACAATTCATTTCAAAACACTATTATTTTATATAGTTTATATAGGTGATAAAAATAGGATTTTTCTTATAAAACAATTTCTTTTAAAACGAGGTCATTTTACATAGCTCATATAGATGATAAAAAAGGTGATTTTTATAATGAAACAATTTATTTCAAAATATGAATACCATTCAACACATGAATTTCTAATCAATGAATGAATATCGATTCAACACATGAAGGTTTTCTATAGTTTCTATATAAAGATAAAAATGTGATTTTTATATTTAAAACACGAAGACCATTCAACACATGAATTTCTAATCAACGAATGAATATCGATTCAACACATGAAGGTTTTCTATAGTTTCTATATATAGATAAAAATGTGATTTTTATATTTAAAACACGAAGACCATTCAACACATGAATTTCGAATCAACGAATGAATATCGATTCAACACATGAAGGTTTTCTATAGTTTCTATATATAGATAAAAATGTGATTTTTATATTTAAAACACGAAGACCATTCAACACATGAATTTCTAATCAACGAATGAATATCGGTTCAACACATGAAGGTTTTCTATTCAACGAATAAATATAGTTTTAGCAAATGAAAATTATCCAAACACATGAATGTTATTCAAAATTTCGGCAGCATAACGGCAGGGTAGTTAAAAACCGGGACCGTCCCTAGTACGGCTCCTCGATCTACCTTAAAACCTCGCGGTTTTTTACAATGGGGATCATGCATCTAGTTCGCACGCAGGCGGCATGTATATATTTATTTCATTTCCATAAACTAATCCTATGTGGTTTCAACCAAACATTTCTCAACCACAAACGGGTATTTTTCAACCACAATCAACCAATATCAATCACAACAATCCCAAACAACCATTCGCTATAAATCAATTTTTGCACCAATCACAACCAATAAATATCGTCCATGGTTTGTGGACGAGGGGCGTATATATATATATATATATATATATATATATACACATATTTATATAGCAATTCACTTCTGTTTCAACACATATATAATTTTTACAACGCATATATAACTTATACATCGAACGTACAACTTATACAACGCTTATACATGAGGTGTACAACGCTTATATAACCCATACATCGACTATATAATTTATACATCGTCGTTTTCCATATCGTTTATAAATTAGAAATCTCACATTGGGTTCCACTCCACCAAAAATAGCAGAAGGCTCAGAAAGATATGCGGTCTCTTTTAAAATGTAGAAGACGTCCACACGGTCACGATGTTTCCTGTTTCATCGAATTTCGTTAACATATGATAAAGATATGATTTTTATTCGAAAGACAAGATTTGCAACACTAAAAAGTGTTATTTTCCATTCTAAAATTTAAACCCGTTTACCTCGTTAAAACTTCGAAACTAGGTTTCGAATTTAAACCAAATCCGCTGCACTTCGTCGAGATCCAACCGCACCAATTTGACAAGCTTGGAGAGGCGCGCCTGCACCCCAAACGGCGGCGAACTCGGCGGCGGCGAGGAGGAGGAAATCGGCTGTGAACGGCGCAACTTTGGGGGCTTGTATCTCGACGAACACGCGATGGTAAGGGACGAGGCTTATACGGATTTGAAGAGCTCGGAGGGATCTACAAAAAGTTCAACTGGGCCGTGGCGTTTTGGTGATCGGAGCTGCCAGAAAAGAGGAGAGAAGGTGGCATGCTATTTCCGCCGTGAATCGATATCGGGGAGAGAAAAAATTAAAGAATTTTTTTTTATAAAAATTTTGATTGGCCCATGGGTTTTATAAGGGGTTTTCTGACGTGACCACCAATCTAAACCCAACGACTATTGTCCCTAGTGTTTAACCCCCATTCCGAACACAATGGAATATGTTTCGTAGGCCCATTCGACTGTTTCAGCTAGTTTTCCTTCAAATTAAAATATATAACATTCAATATTTAATTTGAACGTACATTTCAATTTAGCAGGGCCACAAACTGATTCGAAAAATTCCAGAAAAATAAATCTAGCTAAGTTTTGACGATACGGTCCCAACAAAACTAGTTTCGTCGAATTCTGAGACCGTTTGCAAAAAGGCCCATTTCTGGTCGATCCAATTTAACTATAATTGGCCAAAACACGTTTTCCTTCGCCACGCTCACATACTAGCTTCAAACGTTATGAAATTTGAAACCTAGCAATAACTTCACATCTCGGATCCAAAAAAAGTGGTTTCGTCGAATTCCGAGGTCATATGCAAAATGGCCAATTTTAAGGGCTATATAAATTCCATAGCGACCTTTCTGAAAATTCATTCGGCCATAACTTTTGCTTTCCGCTATGAAAATTCGATTTTTCAGATTCGTTAGAAAGGTATTCACTAACAGATTTAAATATTTTTGGTTTCACTAAAATCCGTTTTGTTTTGCACTTGGTACAGTCCGACTAATTTTGAATTCAAATTTTGAAACTACAGCGCCATTTCAGGCCTTGTTTATAATTATAATTAATTATATTCGTTTTCAATTGTCGATTCATACTCACTTTTCATTGCCATTATTTAAAATATTTATTTTAAATATTTAAAATCCATTATTTTAGCCAATTTTAAAAATTTAAATTGGTTCAGATTTTCTGGGTCGTTACAAACTAATTATCAAACATCACAACCAGAAATCAATTAGGTGATTAACTTTCCAAATATATATAACTTTTATATATAGCAAAAAATCATATTTTAGTGCAAATCATAGCAATGTGTACTGACAAAGTGTTGGTTCTCAAACCAGTCAATGGAAATATATAGAAATTCCACTTTCGAAACTCGAACATAAACTCTGATGACGCTAGCAATCATCAGAACCATCTCCGGGCGACTAGAGTGTGATTCTATATCTACCCAATATATTAAAACTTCGAATATCCGTTAATTACTCGTATATTCAAAATCTTTATATACTCGATTGTCCACATTAAATTATAATAATATACTCAAATACGTATTTTAAGATTAAATTTCCAAAACTAAATTTGTTTTTTTTTTATTTTAAAGAAAATAATACTCTTCACACTCGTTCTAGGATACTACTGATCCTATCTCTAACGAGTTATTCTCATTGGATATTACTAATCCAATCTCTGATGAATTCTTTCGTTCTGTTCTAATGTGCCTTATTCTCGAGCTCTGTAAACCAAAGCTCTGATACCACATGTGAAGACCCAAACTTCCCAATCAAGGAAAGCATGGATTTCTTTGAGAACAACACACATCAGAACACAAACTGAAGAACATTTTATTGCTGATTACAACAATTACATTAGAGTACAAGAATGTAACAGAGTATGAATACTTATTACAGAAATAGAAATACAATAATATCGTAGTTTTAAATTACATTAAATAGCAGCGGAAAAATAATACAAATGTACAACTGAAAAGAATACACGGATACAGAGCTTTCCGAATACCGCTTCAGCTGTAAGCCAGGGTCCTGTAAATATATCTGCAAAAAGCTACTCGACTGCCCATGTGGAAAATATGGGCACCCGAGTTTGCCAGTGAAAAAACTACAGGTCAGTCATGGGAGTGGTATGAGAAATCTTAACTTAACTATCTAATAATAAGGTTAATCACAGGACCACGCCGCTAACGCGAAACGGGTTTACTCCATTGGATTGCTAGTGCATAAAGTAAAACGTTAGACAACGCAATGCTTTTTAGAAAAAATGAAACCATTATAAGACCCAAGTCCCATCACACAATGCAACGCAAACCGGAGGATAGGGTTTTACCTTATAATGGTCAAAAGATGCTTGATACGATAAAACGGATTTAGTATTAGTGTGTATATCTGTGGGTATATATATATTTCAAAAACATTTTCAATCATAATGTATTAATCATAGACGGCATAGTACCCCATCCTACTATGTCGCCATACTAGTTCTACAATCAAAACCGCAAGGTCGTATTGGAAACTGGATTTCCATCATGAGTCGAGGCTAGGGGCAAGCTCCTTTCCGATTCGAGACACTCTAGCAAATGCCTCAGGATCCCCCGCAGTGAACCCTTGGAGCGGTAGGGCCGGTCCCCGCCTATCGGTACTGGATTAGTTATGCATGAACACTCGCTTCCCGGTTCCTTTGAACCTATAGTATGACCACTAACGGCTATAAAAATCCGAGGCGCCTCAAAATCCATCATCCACATAAGTAAAATGCCAGCCAGTTTAAGCACTGACACTACCAATAGCTAGAAAGAAACGTGTGCACTCCCTACGGTCCATATCCCGTTTTTGACTCATACCGGGGTATGAGGCTTGCGAAGTCACGATATACACAAAGCTATGCCGTAATAGGCTATGCTTTGATCATCCCACAAAGCCCTGCTTTTCAATAAAAGCCTTGATCAATCGCATCTCGGCGTGCCGCATTGACAATTCACGCCATGCGATCAGTCACTATTAATATATACCCGGGTGTTAAGTAGAGAATAAATTCCCCACCTCCAAACTGACATACATTGATAGAAATCGATTTAATTCACATGGAAAGAAATCCAATGTCAGAACGCATCCATTTACTAGCTTATGCTCTGGGTCTGAGCGAAAACCAAATCCGAACAATCAATAATAGTCTGGACGACCACCACTGAAGCCACTTCAAGGTAGCTACTCCCATCAAGGGTCTCTATAGCAACACATCCATTCGATGTGAAGATCGTCGGTCTTCAACCACCGTCTTCATCTTTGACTCTTCATCGTCGTAGTAATTATTCGGAATGGGTTAAACCCGGTCTTTCCGAATAACTCGCGTATTTTTATAATTAAAAATCAAGTATATAAAGACACATCCAACGTCTCTTTCCAATTCAGAATATTCTTTTAAATAAAATATTCAAATTATTCACTCAAAGATAAATTCTTTACATTTACTCTTAAATCCTTCCTTTAAAGATTTATTCAGAACACCATTTGGTTTTAAATATCAAAATCATTATTAAATGATTCTTTAGTTTTAAGAAAGAAATCTTATTCTTAACTGGGTTAAAGAACTAATGTCATTTAAAACATAGTTCACGGTAAACCCAAAATCGTCTTCCATAAAATATGGAATCTTCACAGAAATCAAATCAATATATAATCGTTATAAATTTCTATATCCAACCAATAATATAAATGGAATAACGGCAAGGCCTCTTAAATTCCATATGTAGTATCGGTCTTCTTTAACAGAAGCTTATCTCGGTTATAATTAATTCAAATTCCATTCGACTCCAATTTAATATATTAAATTGGAAAAACATTACTTTTGGGAAAATTTCCATTTAAATCTTAATAAAAGATTTATAAATTCCAAATCATAGTTTCACTGTCAGTCGGGTTAAATAACACATGTCACTTAAAAACATGGTTCACAATAAACCCAACTCACGTTTCATCTTATTCCAATTACTAAATATAATTGAAAACTTTAATAATCTAAATTAAAAGATTATTCTTTTCATATGGGGTTTAAGAACAGCGTTATTTAAGACACTATTCATGACAAACCCAAACTCCAAATTATTTAATTTCAATTAAATATCAACAAATTGGAAACTTCATTAAATCTTAATTTAATGATTTATTCTAGTTAATAACTAGTTTATTTCAATAAAAATATATTTTTCTAAAACATATTTCTTTTCTAAGATATTTTCTAAAATATTCTTTTTCTAGAATATTCTTTATTGGAATGTGACTCAATCAACAACCATATATTGTATGTAATCAACAATCATGACAAATAATTATTAACATCCAAATGACGACCAATGTGGAATTTATAACTGTGTGAGCATTGAAGTTAATAATTACCGCTTATAACAGACTGTCAATCCATCGATTGACATATAACTAAATATTGGGAGTAGTGCGTGTACATATCATCCCAATACCCGTGTGGAGGTTTCATCAATCAACCAAATAATAAATTATTTGTGCACTTGGCCAATGTGTGAAAATAATCGTCCCAATCACATAAACAAGTCGGGTAACTTGTAAATGGAAGTGTAATATTCAATTTGAATATTCTAACATTATCGGTAACACGTTTAACACTTCAACATCACAGACATATATTTCACACATATGAATGATAGGGTTTTTCTTCTTCTTACAATAAAATGTAAATTCTATTACTAACGTTTTTTTGGCAAAATTTTCATATGACATTTTATGACACAAATGTATCAAAATTTCAATGCGACATTTTATGCATGTTTTATTTGCACCAAGGAATGCAAATTGAAATGTGACTTTTCATTTCTAGTTTTATTTGCAACAAGGAATGCAAATAAAAATGTGACTTTTCATTTCTAGTTTTATTTGCAACAAGGAAGGTAAATAAAAAAAATGTAACTTTTATTTTCCCATGTATATTTGCATCAAAGAATGCAAATAAAAAAAATAACTTTTTATTTCAATGTATATTTATTGACATGACATGTTTTACCATTCCAATGTCTAAATAATAGAAGTATTTGTTCACATAACATATTTTGATGTCTAACATGACAAATAAAAGAATAATTTATTTGTATACAACTTTCCATGCATTCAAAGGACAAATAAAAAGTAAATTTTATTTGTATACAAATTCCAAGTTTCTAATGTCAAATAAAAAGCGAATTTTATTTGTATAATAAATCCTAAGTTTCAAATGAGAAATAAAAGTAAATTTTATTTTCAATAACTTTAGTGTTCATATATGACAACAAAAAGATGGTTTTTATCTTCGTAACATTGTTTAAATTTCTAATGACAAAATAAAAGAGGAATTATTTGTCATACCAAGTTTTACATTTATAAAGACATGTTTTATTTTACCTAACATATGCTAGTAAAGTGATATTTTATTCTAATGTAACATTCAACAACCCAATGTTCTTTTTAATTCTAACATAAATGTCCCTTTTTAATTATAACATAAATGTTGTGTTTTTATTCTACCTAAATGTCCTTTTAAATTCTAAAATAAATACCCTTATTATTCTAACATAAATGTTGTGTTTTTAACAAAAATGGGATTTTTATTTCACTAATTAAGTTTTAACAAAAATGGTATTCCTATCCTAATGTACATTTTACATTAAGAATGATATTTTATTCTTAGTATAATTGATCAGAATGATAATCTTGTTTAACAAAATGAATACTTCATTCTAATATACATGTTTTGACAAAAAGGAGTATTTCATTTTCAATATGCATGTTTTAACAAAAAGGAGTATTTCATATGTTAACAAATTCCTATATTTCTATATGCATTTTAAAATACAAATAAAAATGCAGTCCTTTTCCTATGTTTTAAAATGTTATTTCTTTCTCTAATGTGATATTTTAACAAAGAGACATTCCTATTCTAATGTGATATTTTAACAAAGAGACATTCCTATTCTAATGTGATATTTTAACAAAGAGACATTCCTATTCTAATGTGATATTTTAACCACAAAGACCTTTTTATTCCAATATGATATTTTATTAGCATATAATATTTCTAACAAAAGTAACAATTTTTATATGTTAATTTTGATTTAACAAAAGTAGCATTTTTGGATGTCAACTCTAATTTTAACAAAGGTGACAAATTTGTATGTAAATGCTAATTTTGACAAAAGTGACAAATTTGTAATCATATATGACATTACTAACAAAATGTATATTTTAAATCAAATATGACATAACTTAACAAAATGTGTGTGTGTGTATATATATATATATATATATATATATATATATATATATATTATACCTAATGTACATTTTATACAAACGGGTAGTTTTCATCCTAATGAACCATATGATCAACATATCATTATTTAACATGACACATCTAACCAAGTTGACATTTTTGTTTTAATATCACATCTCTAATAAAATGACAATTTTATTTTAATATAACATTATCTTGCAAAATGGAAATTTTATTTTACTAACATTTTATATACCAAAAGAATAATTTGTTATGCTAACTTTTATATAACAAAAATGATAATTTTGTTATGCTAACATTTATATGACAAAACGAAGTTTTGATTTGCTAATCATTTATACGACAAAAATGAAGTTTTGTATGTTAACATCTTATACTATGAAAATGAAGTTTTGCTTTGTCTACCAATCTAATTTGACAAAATAATAATAATAATAACTTTTGTTTTGTCGACAAATCTAATTCAAAAAAATAATGAAAATAATAACTTTTTAATAATAAACATATGTTAACATGGTTTTCTTCTAATATAAACAATAAAAATGTAATCTTTATTATTGTAAACATCTTCTTTTAAACATGATTCCCTTTTTCTAAATTAACATTCCTAACAAAAGTAGTGTTTTTATTCTACACTAACATTTCATAACAAAAATGATGATTTTATCCTAACATATCATTTGTAGCAAAAAAAATGATTTTGTATCAACAAGCACAGATAATTCAATAGATCATCACAATCCACCATCAAACAGGCAATCTAAATTTTATACGGTGCATCAATATTACAATCACAATCAGAATAAATAAATATATATATTTTAATTAATTTAAAATTTAAAATGAGCAATCTCACATTGCTTTGTCTGAACGGTTCAGATCTGAAATTTGGCCAAAATTTGATTTGTTCAGAAATGGTTCTGGTCAGCTTCATTATTTAGTGTTCTTCAATACGATCGCAACGCAACCGGTTTCGTTCGATTTCGATACTGTATGAAGAAGTTACGTGTTTTCAAAGATTTGATAACATAATTAAAAAAATTAATAATTTAATTAATTACATTGGTTAACTAAAACAAGGTCGTTCCCTTCTTTACTCCTTCTTCTACGTGATGTACAGATGAACACACCCATCACTGACTTCAAACACACCACCACGCACCAGGATTCGCGCCTCCAGCACCTCATCAGAGTACACCCCCTCAACGCCGTCGCCTTGCTCCATCACCGCCCCCAACCATGGCCAACTCGCACCCCCTGCCTCGCAAATCCTCCTCCAAGCGCCGCCCCTTCTCGGCCGAATCCCGATCACCACGTCAATTTACACCCAATCAAAACCGTACAGAAATGACGGCCTCGCTTTGCGCTTCGATTTAAGTATTTTTTCATTGATTAATTCGAAAAGATGAGGGAGAGATTAAGGATCAAAATCTGGAGCTTTCTGGCCATTGAAATGGTGAAAACGGCGGCTCCATATAGAGTATTAGGGTTTGGGTATTTAGGGCGTATTTATACGTGTATTTCTAGCGTATTTTAATTCATTAATTCAAAAATTATTTATTCGACGATACTAACTCCAAATGGAACCCAACGAATGATGCCCCTAGCTAAATACCCCCATCCCGGACGCATTGGAATATGTTTCGTAACCCAGTTCGGCCGTTACGAGATATTTTTCTTTAAATTTAATTAAAAATCATTTAATTATTAAATTCAAACGTATATCTTAATTTACCGGGGCTACATACTACCTCTAAAAATTACAAAAAAATTATTTCTGGTTATGTTTTGACGATACGGTTCTAATGGGACTAATTTCGTTGAATTCTGAGACTGTATGAAAAATGGCCATTTTCGAGTCGATTAAATTTGACTGAAACTGACAAAACACGTTTTCTTTTGCCATGCTGACATATTAATTTGAAAAATTATGAAAATTGAAACTTAGCAATAATTCGACATTCTGGTTCCAACAAAAGTGGTTTCGTCGAAAACCGAGGTCGTTTGAAAAATGACTATTTTCAAGGCCAATATTTTATATTAAAATATATATAAATTCTACAGCGACTTTTCTAAATTTTAAACTGACCATAACTTTTGATTTATAAAGTGAAATCTCAGTTTTTCAGATTCGTTAGAAAGATATGATTAAACAGATTTAAATATTTCTTGTTTCGCTCAATTCAGATTTATTTTGAATCCTGTACAGTCCGTCAAAGTTCAAATTCAAATTTTCAAACTAAAGCGCTGTTTTAAACTCCTTTTATAATTAAATTGAATTTATTCGCTTTAAAATAAATTTTTAGTCGTTATTATTTAATATAATTTATTTTAAATATTAAAAATCCAATAAAATTTCTAAAATAAAAATTTTGAATTGGCCCCAAAATTCCGGCTCGTTACAGTATATAAAAACATATTTTTATTTCCACTTTATATATTTTCACAACGCTACTAAATATATAAAGATCGAATTTTTAACTTCACTTCCTATATATAAAAATTATATTTTTATATTGCTCTTCTCCTAATAAAGATTATATTTTTATCACTCTATATGAATAAAAATCATATTTTTAATATGCCACTAGTATAAAAATTATATTTTTTAACCTTTCTATATTATAAAAATTATATTTTCTTTTTAAAAAAAATCGTCTTTGGGTATACCTTAAAAATATAGTCTTTGATACATTAAAAATATAATCTTCCATAATTTAAAAATTATTTTTTTATTACATCAAAAATCATAGCTTTCTAAACATAAAAATCATATCTATACTCGCCGGTATCATATATAAAACTGATTTTTTTTATTTTTATAAAACTAATTACTCCGCACAAATGAAAATAAATAAATAAAAATATAAACACTTACAATCGAATTCAGAGAGGGGTGGTTCCATCGCTGGCGGAGGTCGTCGTCGGAGGGAGCAGGGTTTGGGGGCGGTGGAAATGGGGACCGGCGGTAGTATCTAGGGTTTTTGGGGGTGCTTGGGTGTTGGGGTTCAATTGGGGAAGGAGGAGCATTACTAGAGGGGGGTGATGGCCGGAGATGGTCGCGGCTGAGGTGGGGTGGAGGCGCTCGTCGCGCGATGGGCCAGCGGTGGCTGGATCGAGGCAGCGGCGCGCGATTTCTTTTGTTATTTTTTTTTTTGTTTTTTTCCTTATTTTCCTGAAATGAGACGTCGGGGAGAGAGAACGAGGGGTGAGGATAATATAATATATTATTTAATTTAATTTAATTTATTCTATAAAGCAACTTTTACCATCGACCTCTAAACGAGACCCACCGCCTGTCATCCCTAGCTAATTACCCCCATTCCGAACACAACGGGATATGCTGCGTAAGCCAGTTCGGCCGTTACGATTAGTTTTCGTCAAAATCAAAATATAACTCTATATATTGAATTTGAACGCGCATTTCAATTTACCGGGCCCACGTACGGACTCTAAAAATTCCCGAAAAATATTTTCTAGCTTCGTATTTACGATACGGTCCTAACAGAACTAATTTCGTCGAATTCTGAGACCGTTTGAAAAATGGCCATTTTCTAGTCGATTAAAATCAACTAAAACTGGTCAAATGCGTTTTCCTTTGCCACGCTCACATATTGATTCGAAAAATTTCGAATTTCGGAATCTAGAAATAACTTGACAACACGGATCCAATAAAAGTGGTTTTGTCGAAATCCAAGGTCGTTTGCAAAATTTCCATTTTTAAGGGCCAGAATTTCTTGGCGACTATTTTGAATTTTCATTTGGACATAACTTTTGATCCCCGCTATGAAATTTCAATTTTTCTCATTCGTTGGAAAGATATTCTCAATTAGATTCTAATATTTTTGCTTTCGCCAAAATCCGGTTTATTTTGAATCCTGCATAGTCATTTGAATTTTGAAATCGAATTATCGAACTACCGCGCCATTTTCAATTCCTTTAATAAATATTTATATTCTAACGATGATCTATATAATATATACGTTCGAATTCTATTCAAAATAAATTTTTAGTCGATATTATTTAAAATAATTCATTTTAAATATTCAAAATTCACTAAAATTGCCAAAATAAAAATTTTAAATTGGCTCGGATTTCTGGGTTATTACAAAATACCCCCATTCTGAACACAATGGGATATGTTTCATAATCCAATTCGGCTGTTACGATCAGTTTCCGCTAAATTTAAAATATAAATTATTATATTTTAAATTTAAACGCACATTTTAATTCACCAAGGCCACATGCGGACTTTAAAAATTCTAGAATTTATTTTTGTAGCTTCGTATTGACGATACAGTCCTAATAAAAGTAGTTTTGTCGAATTCTGAGACTGTTTGAAAAATGGTCATTTTCTGGTCGATCGAATTTACCAAAAATCTACCAAACACATTTTCTTTTGCCACGCTCACATATTAACTTCAAAAATTATGAAATTTGAAACCTAGCAATAATTTGACATCCCGGATCCAACAAAAGTGGTTTTTTCGAATTCCGAGGTCGTTTGCAAAATGGCCATTTTCACGGGCTATATAAATTCTAAGCGACCTTTCTAAAAATTCATTTGGCCATAACTTTTGACTCCCGCTATGGAACTTTGATTTTTAAGATTCGTTAGAAAGATATTCACTAACAGATTTAAATATTTTTGGTTTCACTAAAATCCGTTTTATTTTGCACCCGGTACAGTCAGTCAAAGTTTGAATTGAAATTTTGAAACTGCCGCGCCATTTTAGGCCTTGTTTATAATTTAAAATAATTATGTTTATTTTCAAACATCGATTCAAACATACTTTTCATCATTATTATTTAAAATATTTTAATTTAAATATTTAAAATCCACTAAAATAGCCAAATTAAAAATTTTAAACTGGCTCAGATTTTCCGGGTTGTTACAATCTCCCCCACTTAAAACTTTTCGTCCCCGAAACGGAACGTAATCGAAAGTTGTTTTACAAACCAACTAAACTTTCATTATTTTCTTTATGGCTTAAGTTCTTCAACTTTTCAATTTCTAAGAACTTTTCAAAATTTTCAAAAATTTGGCTAACACCCTAAATTTTCGAAAAATTTCGCCATAACCTCCCCTGCACCGGGGACTTCGGGATATTTCATATAGCCTCCCATGGCCTTCTTCAATCTACAAGAAAATGAAAAAGGCAAGAAGCTAGCCAATCGGCTCATAAAATCATCCAAAACCCAAGAAGTACAATAAACATGTACCTATTTGTCGGGCAAACAATTTTATTCATCTTCTCTAGCCTCCTTGCTATGACCTGTTCACACATATATATGTACACGCATGCATTTCCAAACAATTTTCAATACAGTTCAATATTCGATTCCATTTGGCTAATGGTTCAACATTTTAATTAATCAAAACAATAATCAAACAACACAATCAGCAATCAATTAGTTGATTAACTTTTCAATCATATAACTTTTATATATTCAAAATCATATTTTTAAAACCAGATTATATATATAATCACAAATACGATATTTATAAACATATGACTCTCAAATCATTATGGGACATTTCTAACCCCATCTCTAACGAGTCACTCATTCTAGAATGCTACTGATTCTATCTCTAATGAGGTTTCTTCAATAGGATATTACTAATCCTACCTCTGATGAGTCCTTTGTTCAGTTCTAACGAGTTGTACCCCAAAGATTTGAGTTAATCAAAGCTCTGATACTAGCTGTAACGTTTTCTAGGGTTAGGGTTTTAGTCCGGGCCCTTTTTGTAGGAAAATATATTTTATTTTATTATTATTTAATTTCATCTTTTGCTTGCTTATCGATCCCAACTTCAAACCAAACCCAACGACTGTCGCCCCTAGCTAAATACCCCCATTCTGAACATAATGGGATATGTTTCATAATACAATTCGTCTGTTAAGATCAGTTTCAGCTAAATTTAAAATATAAATTATTATATTTTAAATTCAAATGCACATTTTAATTCACCAAGGACACATACGGACTCTAAAAATTCCAGAAAAATTATTTATAGCTTCGTATTGACGATACAGTCCTAACAAAACTAGTTTCGTTGAATTCTGAGAACGTTTGAAAAATGGTCATTTTCTGGTCGATCCAATTTAACAAAAATCCACCAAACACATTTTCTTTTTCCACGCTCACATATTAACTTCAAAAATTATGAAATTTGAAATGTAGCAATAATTTGACATCCCGGATCCAACAAAAGTTGTTTCGTCGAATTCCGAGGTCGTTTGCAAAATGGCCATTTTCACGGGCTATATAAATTCTATAGCGACCATTCTGAAAATTCATTTGGCCATAACTTTTGACTTCCACTATGGAACTTCAATTTTTCAGATTCGTTAGAAAGATATTCACTAATAGATTTAAATATTTTTGGTTTCACTAAAATCCGTTTTATTTTGCACCCGGTACAGTCAGTCAAAGTTTGAATTGAAATTTCGAAACTGCCGCGCCATTTCAGGCCTCGTTTATAATTTAAAATAATTATATTTATTTCAAACATCGATTCAAACATACTTTTCATCGTTATTATTTGAAATATTTTATTTTTAATATTTAAAATCCACTAAAATAGCCAAATTAAAATTTTTAAACTAGCTCAGATTTTCCGGGTTGTTACATGTTTATAAGATATGCGAGTTATTCAGAAAGACCGGGTTTATCCAATTTTGAATAACTGATTCGACGATAAGTTAATGATGAAGACGGTGATTGAAGACCAGAGGTCTTCACATCGTTTGGATGATTACTGAGGTCTTGATTGGACTGTACACCCAAGACAAGGTAATAAGTAGAGATCGTCCAGACATACTTGGAGATCGACCGGATATGCGATAACCTCTCTCCTGTATTGGACATATGGGACGAGGAATAAGGTGCCTTAGGTTTCGTCCAGACCCAGAACGGACTTGTAAATGGATGTGTGTCTGACATTGGATTTTATTCTGTGTTGATTGATCTCTATTAAATATATATCTGTTTTGTGGCGGAGAATTATTCTCTTGCTTAACACCCTTCTCTGAGACGTACGAGCTTAGAGGTTATATATCGAGAGACATCAGTCGCATAACTTGAATTACATGTGTGGCATGTTGAGATGCAAATGATCAAGGTTTCTGTTGAAAATCAGATTCTTGTGGTTGATGAACAATGCACGGCTTTAAATAGCATAGCTTTGTGTAGCGTTAATTCGGAAGCCTCACACACCGGTGTGAACCAGAAACGGGTGAAGGACTGCAGGGGGGACCGTGCGTTTCTTTCAAGCTAGGAGTGGCATCATGGTATGGAGCCTAGACATTTCACTCATGCGGATGTTGCATATTACTTGATTGATAGAGTGGCGCCTCAAATATATCGGTTACTATGGAGCTGATGGATATTGAGTCATCTGGCTCATTTATGCCCATAGGGCGGGGAAACGCATGTTCAGTAGTTATGAATCCATCTTGCACTTAATGTGGATCGGCCCTGCAGTTACGTAACGGTCACTCGAGCTCTGATCCTGAGACATGGTAGGCTTGATTGTCTTGAATCGGTGAGGACGATCCCTTGCCTCGGTTCATAGATGGAATCCAATTTCCAATACCATCTTTTCGGTTTTAAATTGTAGAGCCTAGTATGGCGACATAGTGGGACGGGGCATTCATGTCGTCTATGATTGTTACATTTACATTTGAAGTTGATTTCTTCACTTATAGTAATAATAAAAGATAAGTTTCGCATACCAAGCATATTTGGCTATTATAAGGTAAAACTCTATCCTCCGGCTTGCGTTGCATCGTGTGATGGGACCTAAAAGCTTCATTTTCTTTAATTAGCATTGTGCTATTTGTTTTTGCACTAGTACTCTTGGGGTCAAACCCGTTCCGTGTTATACGGCGTGGTCCCTTGATTTACCTAACTTTAAAATCAAGTTAATAAGTGTTTTAGTTCTCACACCAGTCACATGACTGACCTGGAGTTTATTGTTTTAACCTAAACTCTGGGTGCCCATATTTTCCACATGGGCAGCTAGTAGTTTTGGTCTTGCAGATTTATTTTCACAGGACCCTGGTTTACAGTTGGAGCTATATTCGGAACGCTCTGTATCCGTGTATTTCTTACAGTTGTGTTATGTATTATTTTTCCGCTGCATTGTAATTTTACATCTCTGATATTTATTAAATGTATATTATTTATTCATACTCTGTTGTATTCTTGTACTCTGATGTAAATTGTTGTAATAAGTAATGAAATGTTCTTCTGTTTGTGTTTTGGTTTGTCGTTTTCTTAACACAATCCGGGCTTACACTTACTAGGGTTAAAACGGATGTTGTGTAAAACATCGTTACGACAGCCCAAATACTATATTCAACTACTCTTATTCAACATTGATCTTCGAGCCTGAAATCTTACTATTTATTTGTTAATAATGAAATCAATCAAGTTGGGGTAAGATTATGTAACGAACCAGAATTTTCAAAATTTAAATATGAATTTCATAACGCATTTTGAGATTTTTTTTTTGAATACATAATTTGGAATTAATAGGATTTAATATTTGAAATTCTCTTTTATTTGTTAAATAAATAACTTTATTTTGTATAAGACTTATTTTAAAGATTTTGTATAAAAATGATTTTGTAATTTTATATAATGGTTTTTATATTTATAGATAATAATATTTTGTATTTATATATATAAATGTTTTATAATATGAATTTTATAATTGAAAGATTTGCTTTAAGAAATATTTAATATATAAAGATTTTAAAACAATTAGATATGGATTTTATATGGATTTTTGAATTTTTATAGTTGTTTGAGTTGAAAAGAAATTATAAATAAATATCGGTTTAAAATATTCATCCGATTCCTGTACGCGCAGTTTTAAAATAATTTTTAGAATTTTTCTATAATTTTTAATTTGAAAAATAAGCAGATAATTTTTCAACGTATTTTGGGTATAAATGTGGTCCTTTAGACGCTTTACAAAATTGATCAATTAGACCGGTTTTATTGCTGTTTTCAAATCAGAGCGTGTTGTTGTTTATGATGATGGCCTTATTCCAGTACAACTCGTGGTAAATAAATCTAAAAATCAAAAATTGGAAGTGTACACAAATATTTGTTAACGCTGAACGAACACATATATGAACAAATAAGTTACATACATAGTTGTTACAATATTGTTACCATAAATTATATTTTTATTTAAACAAATACATTATAATTTGGCAAGCATGCGATTAAGAGATGTAAAATGATACCATGTGTTCTCCGACGTGTATAGATGCATGTAGCCAAGTTATGTGATAGTACCAAGTGTCCTAGTATGTGGAAGTAGGCATGTAATTGAATTTTGTAAATAAGACAAATAAAGCAACAGCCTCTCCCTTCTCTTGCGCATTCTCTTCCTCCCATTCTTCACATCACATCCCTCTCCTCTTCTATTCTAAAACCGCACTTCTCTCTCCCCCTTTCGCTTCCTCTTCCTTTTTGTCCATCTCTCCAAAGCTACCGCACTACCAGAGCTTCCTTTCCCCTCTTCTAAACTAACGTCCTCCACCACCATATTGTCAGCAAACCCCTCGGCACTTCAAAACAGTCCACCCTTTTATATGAAAAAAACAAATTGGAAGTAGCGAATGGCAAAATGGCCTGGACGTGAAGCATGTTTCATGCGGAAGCATGCATGGGCGTGGTTTCACCAAAAACACATCCGTGCTTTCCAATATATAAGAAGAGAAAAAAAATGAAACAAAAGTGAAGAGTTGTGTGGAAACATGTATATATTTATATATGCAAACGTTTTGGGTTTGCAAAGAAAGAAATAGTGCGTAAGGCGGTGGCGTCGTCCGTGAAAATTATACGTGATCATCCGAGGTTGGGTTCGCAGTTGACATAAGTCTTGACGGAGTACACGTGACATTAGCATGGTCCGCAAGCTTATGCGTGATCGTCCGTGGTTGCTGCAGTTGATATGAGCTTTAACGGCGAAGGATCTGGAGAGCGATATTGGTGAGAATTCTAAATTTAAATTTATTCTTAATTTAGTCATTACGGTTAATTATAATTAGTGTTAATTATAATGTGTGTTATGGATGATTGTCACTGTCTGGTCAATGAATGATTATGCTGTTAAAACACCGTGAACACTGAGCATTATTGACAAGAACGCTCTGCGCACAGTTAATTATTTTAATTTGCTGTGATTGTGATGGATGAAGTTGTGTTTGTTTGTCGGTTATGTTATTTGTTCTGATTTCATGAATGCACCCTTACACCGTAGATGTGAAATCATATGGGTAATCGATTCATATTCTCCTTTCCGTTAAATGAAATCATGATTTAAACTAGAGTAAGAAATTTTATTTTAGACGGTTTATATTTTAAATGGATATCGAGCATTAATGACGTTTCAAATGATAATGATAACCTATACCATAACGTTCAAGGATGACAGAGAGGATAGTGTCTAGGCTTGGGTTTGGAAATATAGTTTCCTGCTCTCCCTGGCTATCCCTAACTGATCCGACGGACGGACGATAAATTCAAAATATGTTTTGAAAATTTAATTTGAAACAGTTTAAATTTAGAATAAAGTTTTATTTGAATTTATAGACATCATGTATTGACAATTCATGAATATAAATTTTATTTCAAATAAAATGGTTTCGGGAATAATTCCATTGTTTATGGTTTATTTAAATTGAAATAAGTTTGAAATTTAATCGACAAAGGATTTCATTTTGATTTTGATTATTTGTAAGAAATGGAACGAGATTTGGAAAACATAAGGTCCTATTTCATTTGAAATGAAAATTGGTAATGATTGTTGAACTGACTTGGTAATGAGAAAAATATTTTGGAATTGGAATCAAATTATAATTTGAAAAGATTTTTCAAATAAATTCTCAAGTTTTATTTTTTTAAAAATACTATGTTACATTTGTTAAATGAACTTACATAGTAATTAAATTATTGAATCCGTCGTATGCAAGAAGATTTGAAAACAGATTAATACTTGAGAATTCGGTTTCAAAGAAATTTGAAATACATTTTTATGTAATATGTGAAACGATACTAGTTTGAAACGAGAATACGCCAAACCAGAGTGCGTAGCAAAAGCGCGATGGTATTTTGATTAAACGGTTACGAGAGATTTTCCCGTCGATAGGAAAATGTGAACTTTACAAACGAATGTGATATCTGAAATGAGAAATGAGATATGGGAGAATTTAAAATATATGATATGGAATTTGAAATAAGATTTGAATTGAAGAGGGAATGCGTTTGAGTAGAATTTGTCGTTGGATATTCGATATGGAGTTACCGGAGCAGACAAATACGATCAGAACTATCCAAAACATATCCATATCAAGATTCTGATGGTGTTTGCCTGAGTTGGTGAATCAATATCAAATATAAGTCGATAAGTTTCTATTTAAACTTATATTTGAAAATAAATTGTTTAAACCAAATAAAGATTTGGTATTTTCGCGACAACAACGAATGAATGAAGTTGCTTGAAATATAAGGTTGGAATTTGAATGTTGAATTTTTGAGAATAAGGGTTAAGATGATAACGGGTTTTCCGGAAATTGAATCCAACCATAATTCAAAGTAAAACGACAATTTGGAAAAGAGATGTGAATCGAGAAACTCGTGTGGTCCATAGCTATTATTTTAAAATACTCTTATTACTTGGAAATTCCGGGATCGGATAGGGATCCGAAAACCATTCCAAGTAGTAATACGACGCATGAAGAAAATTCAAGACTTGGAAACGACGAATGAAGACCGTGGTTCTTCACAATCGAACGAGCTGACTGCTGATTGGTTTCTTTACTGCTGGCCCCAGTAGAGAGATGCCCCTACTATCGAAGTGGCACAAAGTATGAACGTATGGGAAGAACTTTCGGATTTGTTTCGTTCAAACCCGGGACGAACTCGTATGGATGTGTGTCTGACACTGTATCTTATAGTGTACAACTGATTATTACCGAACGAATTGTTGCTTGGTGATGGGAATTTATTCTTTTGACTAAAAAGCTATTTGATCAGTGATTATCAGTTGTAAATTATGAAATGACAGTGTGGCATGCGAAGTGCTGCAGTTGATGAAATGATCAAAGCATGGTCTAGTGTAAGGGCGTAGCTTTGTGGAAAGAAACCTCGCGAACCTCGCAACCCGAATGATGGGAAACTGGCGGTTTGATCGTATACATATCATAACCTCTAGTGAAATTCGAAGCTTCGGCGGTAGATCTACTCTGAACCTGAGAAAATAAAGCATATACGGGGTCCGATGTCTGGACGAACACCCGGGAGATTTATATGCTTCGGCTTTGTATTCGGTGTCCGATGTCTGGATGTTATCCGGGAGTACTTAGCCTCGTGTTCTCGATTGATCTTTCGTGCCAGGAACCGTCATGTCGGAAAACCCAATAACCAATACGAACCCTTCGGATATTTGATTGTAAACTATGTATGTAAGCATAGAAATATGCTTACTAGGATTTATATATTTATTTGCGAAATGTTTTAAAATGTTCTAGTATCAATAATTCACACGTAGATATATATCATGATTTGGCTTTTATAAGGCTAAAACTCATCCACGTGTGCGACTGCATTTACATTTGTTGTTTGGGGTGTATTGGGCGAGCCTTATAATAGTCTCATTCTTTGAAATTCATGTAAGGCCTTTGCACTGACACTTACAAAAATGAAACCATTATGTACTATATGATATAGACGGTGATTTACCTTTATATGAAAGTAAAACTGTTTTCAAATTCTCACACCAGTCCCACGACTGACCTGGAGTTTATTGTTCCCTTTCTAAACTCTGGTTGCCCACAAATTTTCACACGGGCAGTCAGTAGTTTAGTTTTGCAGCTATGGATCGTTGGAACATAATTTAGAGCGCTTTTAGAGTTGGAGTCCACGATAGAGTTGAAGCTTCCACTATGGTTTGTTCTTCCGCTGAGAGTGTAGTTATATGTACCTTCCGCTGTGTATATGTGTGTAACTCTGATATTCCCTGTAACTCTGATGTAATATTGTTTTGTGAAATAAAAAGTTCTGTTATATTTTGTTCAAATATGTACGTACCCATAACTATCCGTCTTTATGAACGGTTTAAGTTGGTTTAATTACCGGCAAGAACCGGGCAAAAAGGCAGGTCGTTACAAGTGGTATCAGAGCTTTGGTCTATACAAAGCTATGGGGTACGACATATTTGAACAAGAAGATAGAACTCATCAGAGTTACAATATCTCATTCGAGATAGGGTTAGAAATACCCTAGAATGAGATTCCGGAGTATTACGTTCGAGAGAGCGTCTTTCCTTATTAAAATCAATGTGTTTTAATGAAATTTGTGAACTTAAGATCTTAAGTATTAAGATTTGTTTGGTATGAAATTGGATAACTTAAGTATAAAATCCTTTAAATGGTAGTTAAGGAAATGTTGGAATCGCATTAAAACTTAAGTAAAGTATTAACCATTTTTGTATAAGAATGATTTCTGAATTGGTTTGTTAGGAATTAGGATGACCCGATTTGGACCCTTAACCGTTTATATGATTTTTGGTTTGATAAATAAACCCTTAACGAATCTTTGAAACTTTGAGAAAAGAAATTTGGGTATAAACACTTAACTTGAACCGTCTTGGTTAAGTTAATGATGAGTTTTAAATATGGGATTTGGATGACCCATAAGCTTTAAAATTTCAATTTTAGGATGGTAACGGCTAAGTGTACGACCATATCTTGCTTAGTTTCGTCCTTAGGGTAGCATTAATTCCAATAACTCGAGTAACCATTAAGGAAATTGAGATTCCACCCTGATTGAGGATCAAACCACGTACCTTGATAGCGATATGGACAGTAGTTCTGACCATTGTTTTGATATGTTAAGAATAGACCCAACCCCACAGCAAGACGACCCTATGACAATATGTGAGTATGTCCCAGGCCCGACGATTGCTGATAGGATGAGAGGGGTTAAGGCAACAACCCATTTTTGAGGTTGAGATTTCCCAGTTATGGATAAGGCTACATTAAAAAATTTATGGCAATAGGTCCTTGATGAGAGAGACCAGAAGTTATTAGGACAGGTCATAGTACTAGAGGACCCTGACTTAGATTTGGACCCAACAATAGTTGAGCAGTTTGATGTATTGCTACATGAGTTAAGACAGTCGGCAGTTGTAGCTGAGGACGACCCACTTCTAGAGACAGGAGACGAGGGATTTAACAAGGTTATGGAGCAATCCCTGCATGACGATGACGTCGTAATAAACAATGATGATGTAGTAGCAGATGATGATGATAATGTAGCAGATTTAGGAGAGATTGAGCAACCTGTATTCAAGGTTGACCCACTTCCAGTGGTGGAAAATGATGAATTTGATGAGGAGATGGAGGATATAGAACAGCCCTTGGACGAGGCTGATGAAGACGAATTTATGGGTAATGAGAAAAATGGATTCATAAGGGTGGATCCACTATCGTACATGAGAACGAGGTGGAGATTTCTAATGATGATGATTTCTTTGCTTATGATGAGGAGGAATTTGCTGATAAGGAGTCCGAGGAGATGAGTTTCTCTGGTCCATCCGACGATGGATCAGATGCATCAGATTTCGATGAGTTTAGACCTTGTGTTGGCTTAAGTGCCTAGATGCATTTAGATGTTTTGGGCCGGTATGGTTTTGAGGGACTAATACCAGATAACTAGATACACTTTGGTGACTGTATTTTGGACTACCCAAATACGTAGTACGCACTTAGGTAGGGATAGATACATTTTGTATGCTAACTTGAGAGATCGATATGACACGATATTTTGAATTGACTATGATATGTGTGTTCCACCTTTTAAATTAAGTCTGTTGTTTTGAATCTGGTCTAAAAACCATAAATAAAATTTACTATCTTCCTTTTCGAGGACGAAAAGTCTTAAGGGGGGGAGAATGTAACGAACCAGTATTTTCTAAATTTAAATATGAATTTCATAACGCATTTTGAGATTTTTTTTTTTGAATACATAATTTGGAATTAATAGGATTTAATATTTGAAATTCTCTTTTATTTGTTAAATAAATAACTTTATTTTGTATAAGACTTATTTTAAAGATTTTGTATAAAAATGATTTTGTAATTTTATATAATGGTTTTTATATTTATAGATAATAATATTTTGTATTTATATATATATAAATGTTTTATAATATGAATTTTATAATTGAAAGATTTGCTTTAAGAAATATTTAATATATAAAGATTTTAAAACAATTAGATATGGATTTTATATGGATTTTTGAATTTTTATAATTGTTTGACTTGAAAATAAATTATAAATAATTATCGGTTTAAAATATTCATCCGATTCCTGTACGCGCAGTTTTAAAATAATTTTTAGAATTTTTCTATAATTTTTAATTTGAAAAATAAGCAGATAATTTTTCAACGTATTTTGGGTATAAATGTGGTCCTTTAGACTCTTTACAAAATTGATCAATTAGACCGGTTTTATTGCTGTTTTCAAATCAGAGCGTGTTGTTGTTTATGATGATGGCCTTATTCCGGTACAACTCGCGGTAAATAACTCTAAAAATCAAAAATTGGAAATGTACACAAATATTTGTTAACGTTGAACGAACACATATATGAACAAATAAGTTACATACATAGTTGTTACAATATTGTTACCATAAATTATATTTTTATTTAAACAAATACATTATTATTTGGCAAGCATGCGATTAAGAGATGTAAAATGATACCATGTGTTCTCCGACGTGTATAGATGCATGTAGCCAAGTTATGTGATAGTACCAAGTGTCCTAGTATGTGGAAGTAGGCATGTAATTGAATTTTGTAAATAAGACAAATAAAGCAACAGCCTCTCCCTTCTCTTGCGCATTCTCTTCCTCCCATTCTTCACATCACGTCCCTCTCCTCTTCTATTCTAAAACCGCACTTCTCTCTCCCCCTTTCGCTTCCTCTTCCTTTTTGTCCATCTCTCCAAAGCTACCGCACTACCAGAGCTTCCTTTCCCCTCTTCTAAAATAACGTCCTCCACCACCATATTGTCAGCAAACCCCTCGGCACTTCAAAACAGTCCACCCTTTTATATGAAAAAAAAAAATTTTGGAAGTAGCGAATGGCAAAATGGCCTGGACGTGAAGCATGTTTCATGCGGAAGCATGCATGGGCGTGGTTTCACCAAAAACACATCCGTGCTTTCCAATATATAAGAAGAGAAAAAAAAAAATGAAACAAAAGTGAAGAGTTGTGTGGAAACATGTATATATTTATATATGCAAACGTTTTGGGTTTGCAAAGAAAGAAATAGAGCGTAAGGCGGTGGCGTCGTCCGTGAAAATTATACGTGATCATCCGAGGTTGGGTTCGCAGTAGACATAAGTCTTGACGGAGTACACGTGACATTAGCATGGTCCGCAAGCTTATGCGTGATCGTCCGTGGTTGCTGCAGTTGATATGAGCTTTAATGGCGAAGGATCTGGAGAGCGATATTGGTGAGAATTCTAAATTTAAATTTATTCTTAATTTAGTCATTACGGTTAATTATAATTAGTGTTAATTATAATGTGTGTTATGGATGATTGTCACTGTCTGGTCAATGAATGATTATGCTGTTAAAACACCGTGAACACTGAGCGTTATTGACAAGAACGCTCTGCGCACAGTTAATTATTTTAATTTGCTGTGATTGTGATGGATGAAGTTGTGTTTGTTTGTCGGTTATGTTATTTGTTCTGATTTCATGAATGAACCCTTACACCGTAGTTGTGAAATCATATGGGTAATCGATTCATATTCTCCTTTCCGTTAAATGAAATCATGATTTAAACTAGAGTAAGAAATTTTATTTTAGACGATTTATATTTTAAATGGATATCGAGCATTAATGACGTTTCAAATGATAATAATAACCTATACCATAACGTTCAAGGATGACAGAGAGGATAGTGTCTAGGCTTGGGTTTGGAAATATAGTTTCCTGCTCTCCCTGGCTATCCCTAACTGATCCGACGGACGGACGATAAATTCAAAATATGTTTTGAAAATTTAATTTGAAACAGTTTAAATTTAGAATAAAGTTTTATTTGAATTTATAGACATCATGTATTGACAATTCATGAATATAAATTTTATTTCAAATAAAATGGTTTCGGGAATAATTCCATTGTTTATGGTTTATTTAAATTGAAATAAGTTTGAAATTTAATCGATAAAGGATTTCATTTTGATTTTGATTATTTGTAAGAAATGGAACGAGATTTGGAAAACATAAGGTCCTATTTCATTTGAAATGAAAATTGGTAATGATTGTTGAACTGACTTGGTAATGAGAAAAATATTTTGGAATTGGAATCAAATTATAATTTGAAAAGATTTTTCAAATAAATTCTCAAGTTTGATTTTTTTAAAAATACTATGTTACATTTGTTAAATGAACTTACATAGTAATTAAATTATTGAATCCGTCGTATGCAAGAAGATTTGAAAACAGATTAATACTTGAGAATTCGGTTTCAAAGAAATTTGAAATACATTTTTATGTAATATGTGAAACGATACTAGTTTGAAACGAGAATACGCCAAACCAGAGTGCGTAGCAAAAGCGCGATGGTATTTTGATTAAACGGTTACGAGAGATTTTCCCGTCGATAGGAAAATGTGAACTTTACAAACGAATGTGATATCTGAAATGAGAAATGAGATATGGGAGAATTTAAAATATATGATATGGAATTTGAAATAAGATTTGAATTGAAGAGGGAATGCGTTTGAATAGAATTTGTCGTTGGATATTCGATATGGAGTTACCGGAGCAGACAAATACGATCAGAACTATCCAAAACATATCCATATCAAGATTCTGATGGTGTTTGCCTGAGTTGGTGAATCAATATCAAATATAAGTCGATAAGTTTCTATTTAAACTTATATTTGAAAATAAATTGTTTAAACCAAATAAAGATTTGGTAGTTTCGCGACAACAACGAATGAATGAAGTTGCTTGAAATATAAGGTTGGAATTTGAATGTTGAATTTTTGAGAATAAGGGTTAAGATGATAACGGGTTTTCCGGAAATTGAATCCAACCATAATTCAAAGTAAAACGACAATTAGGAAAAGAGATGTGAATCGAGAAACTCGTGTGGTCCATAGCTATTATTTTAAAATACGCTTATTACTTGGAAAGTCCGGGATCGGATAGGGATCCGAAAACCATTCCAAGTAGTAATACGACGCATGAAGAAAATTCAAGACTTGGAAACGACGAATGAAGACCGTGGTTCTTCACAATCGAACGAGCTGACTGCTGATTGGTTTCTTTACTGCTGGCCCCAGTAGAGAGATGCCCCTACTATCGAAGTGGCACAAAGTACGAACGTATGGGAAGAACTTTCGGATTTGTTTCGTTCAAACCCGGGACGAACTCGTATGGATGTGTGTCTGACACTGTATCTTATAGTGTACAACTGATTATTACCGAACGAATTGTTGCTTGGTGATGGGAATTTATTCTTTTGACTAAAAAGCTATTTGATCAGTGATTATCAGTTGTAAATTATGAAATGACAGTGTGGCATGCGAAGTGCTGCAGTTGATGAAATGATCAAAGCATGGTCTAGTGTAAGGGCGTAGCTTTGTGGAACGAAACCTCGCGAACCTCGCAACCCGAATGATGGGAAACTGGCGGTTTGATCGTATACATATCATAACCTCTAGTGAAATTCGAAGCTTCGGCGGTAGATCTACTCTGAACCTGAGAAAATAAAGCATATACGGGGTCCGATGTCTGGACGAACACCTGGGAGATTTATATGCTTCGGCTTTGTATTCGGTGTCCGATGTCTGGATGTTATCCGGGAGTACTTAGCCTCGTGTTCTCGATTGATCTTTCGTGCCAGGAACCGTCATGTTGGAAAACCCAATAACCAATACGAACCCTTCGGATATTTGATTGTAAACTATGTATGTAAGCACAGAAATATGCTTACTAGGATTTATATATTTATTTGCGAAATGTTTTAAAATGTTCTAGTATCAATAATTCACACGTAGATATATATCATGATTTGGCTTTTATAAGGCTAAAACTCGTCCACGTGTGCGACTGCATTTACATTTGTTGTTTGGGGTGTATTGGGCGAGCCTTATAATAGTCTCATTCTTTGAAATTCATGTAAGGCCTTTGCACTGAGACTTACAAAAATAAAACCATTATGTACTATATGATATAGACTGTGATTTACCTTTATATGAAAGTAAAACTGTTTTCAAATTCTCACACCAGTCCCACGACTGACCTGGAGTTTATTGTTCCCTTTCTAAACTCTGGGTGCCCACAAATTTTCACACGGGCAGTCAGTAGTTTAGTTTTGCAGCTATGGATCGTTGGAACAGAATTTAGAGCGCTTTTAGAGTTGGAGTCCACGATAGAGTTGAAGCTTCCACTATGGTTTGTTCTTCCGCTGAGAGTGTAGTTATATGTACCTTCCGCTGTGTATATGTGTGTAACTCTGATATTCCCTGTAACTCTGATGTAATATTGTTTTGTGAAATAAAAAGTTCTGTTATATTTTGTTCAAATATGTACGTACCCATAACTATCCGTCTTTATGAACGGTTTAAGTTGGTTTAATTACCGGCAAGAACCGGGCAAAAAGGCAGGTCGTTACAGATTACCTCTCAGACCTTGACTGAATAACATTTATAACGTCAAAACAGATATGACTACTTACTCGAATAATCAATACCATACAACTACTTATTCACTTTTAAACACGTATACACTTCCTCTTTCTATTCTTACTAGATTTTATTCTTAGTCTTCCTTTATGATTTTACTATTCTATTTCTAAGTTCGTTTCCTTATCGACTTCTATATATATCGATGCGTTGATTTCTAACTATCAAATTATCTTAAAAATATTCTAACTCCTTAAATTCCCGGAAAAATTTGCCATAACCTCCTTTGTACTGGGAGCATCGGGATATTTCAAATAGCCTCCCATGGCCCTCACCAATCCAAAAAGAAAAAGAAAAAAGCCAAGTGGCTAGCCGATACGGCGCATAAAATCTCATATATGAATTAAATACATGCCTTTCGTCGAGCATTCTATTTATATACCTTCATACCTTATCCATACATATCTCATGTATATTTATACATTTCTAATTCATTTCAACTTAATCCCATCATTTTAACTTATTTCGTTAAGTGATTTTCAAATTACAGGTTTGCCCATTTCACCTTCATATTTGAATTTCATTTCAAATCTCTTATTCAAATTCTATATTTGAATTTCGTTTCAATTTTCTTATTCAAATTCCATATTTGAATTTCATTATTCAAATCTATTCTCAAACTCCATTTGAATTTCTATATTCAAATCTATTTGAATTCTCTTTATTTCATTTCAATTCCCTTCGAATCTTCTATATTCAAATTTCAATTTTAATTCTATTTGAATCCTCTTTATTCAAATTTCATTTTCAATTCTATTTGAATCCTCGACATTCAAATTTCAGTTCACTTTCGATATTCAAATCCTATATTTGAAATCACTTATATTTTCTATATCCAAACGCCATTTGAATTTCTATATTCAAATTCTATATCACTTCTATTGAATTTCATATATTCAAACTCCCTTTGAATTTCTATATTCAATTTCTATTTGAATTCTCTTTATTCAAATCCCCTTTGAATTTTCTATATTCAAATCCTATGTTTGAACTTCCTTTATTCAAATTCCTTTTCAAACTTTCTTTATTCATTCTTTACATATGTCTCGATTTCAATTCCTTTTGAAATCGATATTACTACCTTTGGAAAATAGGTTTCCCTTTCAACTTCACACTTGTATTTTTATTTCTGAATTATCCAATGATAATTCTGTTCACTTCATTTATAAACTTCGTTTATAAAGGAACTTTTCGTTTTATTTCTTTTAAACAAGTTAATATTTCAAATCTATTTTATAAATCCCAATTTGAAATTCAACACAACTTGTCTTTCCCAAAACAAATTCAAAACAGTATCTCTGGTAGTAACTCGTCACTTACAACTCGAAAATGAATACTGATGATGCAACTGTCATCATCAGAATCTATTTTCCAGCGATCGAAGTGAGTTTAATACTATAAAACCATTTCTAAACATTTCCACCTTGAAATTCATTTCAAAATATAATTCACACTGCTTGTAAAACAATTTAAAATCTCCCAGGATCTTAAATTTTCCTTATTTTAAATCCAAATCCATTTACAAACACTTATCCAATTTTCCAGAATTTTAACTCCATTTCTGGTTTAAATTTCAGATTTAACTCATCTGATTTCACGTATTTTACTTATATAAATTCTGATTGGTTATTTACATAACCATTTTATTTATAATCTTACTCGATTATAATAACAACCAATATATCCATTATATATCAAAATATACGTTGGGTAAACTATTTTCGTTTACCCTCTTTTCAAAACATATCATGCCGACCCATCGTATTCGAGTGTTTAGTAACTCCTACCGATACAGTTGATCAAACTGATCGACCAAAACTCATAAACAACTCAACCAATGAATCTCCACGATATAAAACCATTTTTATATCAATAACAAATACATTCACTCGTATATGTACACTCAATCTCAGTCTAGGGTATTGCTAAACCTATCTCTACCGAGTCACGCCACAGAGCCAAGTAATTCTTAACTTAAGCTCTGATACCAACTGTAACGACCCGGATTTTCGGCGACTTTGGTTATCGACATAAACACGATGTCGATAACCAAAACATCGAAAAATCCTGGTAATTAGTGAAAGAAATTAGAGGGTGAGGAAAGATAAGATAGAAACTTAGAATAGAAGAAGAAGAAGAAGAAGAAGAAGAACACAATATCAAAGTAACACGAATCTCACAGCGGAACGAATAAATATATTTCATAACATAACTTTGAAATACAAATCTGTACTTGCATATACATATCATTATCAAAGTACAGCACTTACAACACAGCGGAATAATAATAGCTACATGATCCTGAAGCCTCCTGTTCCAGCTCTTCAATGTATCTGTAAATCCCGACTACTTGACTGCCCATACAAATTTAGGCACCCAAGAGTTTAGGGAAAACAACAAAGTAAACTCCGGGTCAGTCATGGGACTGGTATGAGTAAAACAGTTTAAAAACAGTTCGAACAAGTAAACGATATCTCATAAGACCACGCCGCATAACGGAACGGGTTTTCCCTTATGAGAATCCAAAATATCTTTATATCAAAACCTTTTGATATTATAATAATGTCTATCAACCACAGTATATATATATAATCATCTAGCAGAAACGCTTTCATCTCACGTTCTACATATATAGTATACAACTCAAAACCGCAAGCACGTATTGGGTAATGGATTTCCAACTATGACAAGGTATGGAACCACCTTTCGCTCGTGTACCTCTAGAGAGGAATACACTGGGTTCAACAAGAACATCTTGCAACCCGGCCACACATGACTGACCACTCATTTCGCTTGAGTGTATCGAATGTATATCACCAACAGTTGGGATCAGCAACCGTTTCCCGAATGGGACAGCATCAACAATAGATTTTTAGAAGTAAATGAAACTCTAGATCAGGTGATTATATACCCTACTTCGGTGCGACCGACTTAGCCATGCTGCCTGCCCGATTTCTGTCATTTACCGGATGATGAGGCTAGAAGCTATGCTTTATCATCACACCAGATTCACTTTGAATGCCACATCGTCAAATTCATCAAATCACCGATTGACGTCCTCAACCGTACATTATGTGTTAGCTAAAAGAAGTTTCCTTCTCTGCTTCCACTCTTGGTACAGTTGGAGAAATCAATATACGCGATCGTCTAGAAATACTCTGTCAGACATCCGTCCATACAAGTCATCCAAGAACAGGATGAACCGAAGGCACTATTCTGTAAATAGGATAGCCCTTGTATAACTCTGTCTTCAATTTCCTTTGGCATATATGATTCGCAACGCTTATGCCAATACAGAGTGGTTCTTTGGACAATAATCCAACCGGTCTCTCCATATTAACAACGTTAAAATGGTCAAAACTTCGATAATCTGTGATTTAACTATCAAATAAAAACAGGTGTGCAAACAACGATATTATTTCCAAATGGAAATTATATCGATCAAACATCATTTAACATTCATCTCCTTAGTTCATTAATTTACTTATCTCCTGTTTCCCTATATTTAGTATTTCTTATTTTCTAAATTGGGAAAATATACGTTATTAACAATGGAAAACATTTCCATTTCTTTGTTTTCTTTATTAGAAAACATTTCTGGTTTCTTATTTGGAAAACATTTCCAAAGCTTCTTCATTGGACTTAGACAGTTGTTTAAACAAACCATCGCGATGCCAACTCAAACCATTTCCTTTACTGCCGAGCCTTAACTATTCCTTAGTTAAAACGAAGCCAATCTAGTTGGGGTAGAACTACCTCTCAGACCTTAACTGAACAACATTTCTAACTTTGAAATAGGCAAAGTTCACTTTATATTCCTTTAACTAACTTCCTTACTTAACTATCGTTCGAATAAATATATTCGATTGACTCTTTTCACTTAACTCTATTAGATTAACCCTTATCAATTAACTCTATTGGACTAACACTATTGGATTGACTCATTTTGACTAATGCTATTGATTTACCCATTTCACTTAACTCCTTTCGAATAACTATATTCGAAGACTCCTTTTACTTTCTTTGAATAAACTATATTCGATTAACTCATTTACTTCTATTCGAATAACTATATTTGATTAACTCTTTTGCTTCTATTCGAATAACTATATTCGATTAACTCATTTGCTTCTATTCGAATAACTATATTCGATTAACTCATTTTACTTCTACACTAATCGATTAACTAACATCGATTAACTCCTTTTCTTTAACACTAATCGATTAAACTAACATCGATTAACTCCTTTTACTTTAACACTAATCGATTAAACTAACATCGATTAACTTCTTTTTACTAAACTACGTTTTCCGTTACAACTATTTCCTTTTTATAACGTTTACTCACCGTTACAACTATTTCCTATTTATAACTTCTATTTATTTTCTAAATAAATATCCCTTTTATAAAACCGTGTTCGTTTTATAAATATTTCCTTTTATAAAATCCTGTGATTTTATAAAATTCCTTTATTTCAATATACATTGAAATACTTCTTTTTTTACATCCCAGGGTTTCTTAAGATATTTAAAATATCGAATAACAATGATCAATATCATTCCAACACCCATAATCCAAAATAGATTATATAACACATCATATATCACAATATATGAAAAACAGTAAAATAAATGTTGAGGAATCCAGTTGGATTCCTCCAACCTGTTTCCCTGCATCATAGATGTTAAACAATATAGATAACATCACTTTCAGTTCTATATGATATATTCTGTTAAACAGAATCGATATAGAAAATTCAACTAACTGACTAGTAGTTCAATCACATAGTCAACACACAGTCAATCAGCCAATATCTAACAGTTCTAAAAATACAACATGAAATTATAAACTGTTTAGAGTTAGTGAGATTTACTCACATTGGACGATCATCGTCAATGACGATAACCATCTCTCGATTTGATTCAGACGGACAATTTATTTTGCTATAAATTGTAATGAATTCCAATGGACTTCCAGTCAGTTCCATCATGTCGCCGTTGTCCCTACGATCCTATTGGACCTCGTTTCACTCAATTCTAACCACTTTCTTATAAGTGGCAGCAGTTTCAGTAATATTACTGATGTAAATTACAATGTTAGTAGAGGCCGGTTTGATCTTGATCTGAATTTGCTCGCTATGCCCGAGTTTGGATCTAGATTTAGTGGATTGATGAAATGCAAAGTCTTGGTCTTCCTTCCAAGAAGCTTTTTGACTCTTGACCTTTTGTTATGATAAAAATTGGTGGGATATACTTTCGATCAAAACCTTTGTGTTCTTTTTCATCTGAAATGCTCTTCAAGAATTTGTGCCTTGAATCTTGTTGGCTTATCCCTGGTGAAACAACAGATCCATCCTTTTACATCATGTTTTCAATGTAATTCCTGAGTGTGGGCCTAGATGCTTTACTAATATTCCAGCGTTACCTCACGTTTTAGATCCTAACCCCATCCTTAACTACTTCTTGTCCAATACAGTATCCTCACGCCTGCCATCATCGAAAACTTTTGCTTCATCTTTCTTCCCCTTTTCTCCACTAAAACTATAAACAATACAACCCTTAAACTCCTCATCTTAAACTCTTCAACTCAATATCATTTTTGTACAGACCCCCCCCCCCTTCCTCAGAAATAATGCGACTTCCACTCGTAGGTACCAGTTCGAACCCAACTTCTTGCAAATGGCTGAAGTTCAGAGCCTTCCTACTCCCACCGTGCCACACAGATTTTCAAATGGACTCCACTACTTTCTCATCACAACCGTACTATTTTTTTGGAACTCGATCCCCTAAAACCAATCGCGACTTACACCACTACAGCACCCTCTTCTAGTTCACGTTGAACTGACCTCTATCTCGAGAATACATGCTTTGATTTTACACAAGGTCGAACCCTAATACCCTGCGAGAAAACCAACGAACCAGCCCTTTGCATCGCACCCAATTTCGGGCATACCAGAACGCAGAGGAATACCATAGGATCTCAAACATACTTATCAAATGATTTCTAGTATTTGTTTTATATTTCTCTTGATTTTTTTTTCCATCGTGAATGATTTCTGTTGAAGCATTTTGGTGGCGGCGTGATTTCTTTTTGCTGCGTTGACTAAGAGAGGAAATGAGGGTTTAGGAATTTGTTTAGGGGGTATTTATAGGATTATTTAGATATTTGGTATGTTATGTATGGACTTCCCTTCTCCACATTTCTTTGTTTGAGGACACAAAGAGTTGGTGGCCGAGACAAAGGACTTCGTGGCTTTCTTTTTGGCCTAGAACTAGATAAGATATTTTAGAGTAGGGAATTAAAATTATATATATATATATATTCAACTTGTTTTAGGCACCTCGCTACATAAAATTCTGATCACGTACGTACCGCTATGGACAGAAATAATATTACCGTCGTGTCGACCAAGGCATCACGATTCCAAAAATGTAATAATACCGGTAGATGGACTCATATTTTGAAACTTCAAAATGTTGATTTCAGGGTGCGAAATACTTCAAATAAAAAGTCGCTTATTAAATTAATTAAAAATTACAGTAAAATTCTAAAAATTAAATTATCACTATTTCCCAAAAGAACCTTGTCTGAATTCACATCCGATATCTAGTTATTTTGAAATAGCCGTTACGGTCGATAAACGATTTTATAGCGACTATTATAAAATTTGAATTGGACATATCTCAAAATCTACACGACGAAATCCTGATTTTTCCCTTCCACTAGAAAGATATACTCCACCAGCTCCACACGTTTTTTGTTTCACAGAAATCCGATTTAAAACGAACCCTGTACATTCAGTTGAAGTTCAAATCGCCAATAGCGAACTGCAACGCCATTTCGAGCTCGTTTATAATATTATAATTTATTTGTTCAACTGTCGACGATTGAATATATTCGTTATTCAAATTCAATTCCAAGCTGAATTAAATATCACAAATGATCCGGTTCACACCATATCGTCATCTCAGCCAATTCTGATTATTTCAGAATTAAATATACTTTTAATTTATTATTTTAATTAAATATTCATCATAATTAAACTCCACGACCATTAAATTCACTAAACCACCATATATATAATTAAATAAATTAATCGTAATACCTCTACCAATGCGGGTCATTACAAATATATATATATATATATTATATATTTCATCGATTTCTATTTAAAACGAATTATATAAATAGTTTTAAATTCGTTTCAAAAACATTTCAACTTCCATTTCCAATTCAAATCAAAATTGAATTTTTCCTTATAAATTCGTTTTAAAATTCATTTCAATTCAACTCAAATTCGTTTCATATTCAATTCAATTCGAATTCGTTTTCTATTCAATTCAATTCAAATTCGTTTTCTATTCAATTCGAATTCGTTTTCTATTCAACTCAATTCGAATTCGTTTTCGGTTCAATTCAGTTCACATTTGTTTTCTATTCAATTCAGTTCAAATTCGTTTTCTATTCAATTCAGTTCAAATTCGTTTTCTATTCAATTCAATTCAAATTCGAATATAATCGATATAATTATCGTTCGCATCAAAATAGCGCATCTCTAATCAACACGGCTTTATATTTTTCAATAACTTCGTTATTCTATTTAACAAATGTTTGTCAACACATGACTAATCTCAACAAATGAGTATTGTCCACGTGTGACTATTTTTGTTATTTAATATATTTTATAAAAATTATGGTATCTATTGTTTGATTTCAAATTAGACTCCAACCGTAAATTAGTAAGAGAACGATTCCCTGAATATTAACTCCGAAGGCCGAAACCAACATCAGATGAATATCCAGGAGACCACTCATCTTATTTATTTTCCAGTTAGTTTCTAATTTTATATGATAAAGATGTAAATTTTATTGTTAAAATATTTCGTTCAACACATGACTAATCTCAACGGATGAGTACTGTCAACACATGAACCTTTATTTTATAAAGATAAAGATGTAAATTTTATTGTTCAAATATTTCGTTCAACACATGACTAATCTCAACGGATGAGTACTGTCAACACATGAACCTTTATTTTATAATGATAAAGATGTAAATTTTATTGTTAAAATATTTCGTTCAACACATGACTAATCTCAACGGATGAGTACTGTCAACACATGAACCTTTATTTTATAAAGATAAAGATGTAATTTTTATTGTTAAAATATTTCGTTCAACACATGACTAATCTCAACGGATGAGTACTGTCAACACATGAACCTTTATTTTATAATATTATTTATTTTCTAAATTGGAATGAGGCCCTATCAATTACCATATAGAGTTAATTATATGGATTCCATACAACACATGTATATAATAGCAACGATAAATAACCAACCATCATCCAAAGTGCACTACATTGTATAAGCATCAAATATAGATATCTAACGCTTATAACAGCTTGTCGATCCATCGATCGACATACGACTAATTATTGGGATTAGTGTATGCCGTATTTTATCCCAATACCCGTGTAGGGTTTCAAACAATCAAACGCAGATTTTATTTGTGCAGTTGGGCGATGTGTAAAATTTATCATCCCAATTAATGTCAGTCAAATCAGTGTACATAAACAAACCGTCCGGTTTGTGAACGAATATTTATATATCCACGTTCACGTTAAAAATTATATTTTTAATGACCAAATTATTTTATTCAACCTATGAATATTCTATTCGGTTCATTTATTAAATAAAATGATATCTTTATTTTTCTAACTTATTTTAGAAAATTTCGGCGGTATAACGGCACGATTCTAGAAACGGGACAAGGCTTAGCCTTATCCCCGGTCTAATAATGGCCTACGCCATACACATATCAATCAAACCAATTTCAATTCACCACACAACCAAATTTAGATCAAATAATCTAACCAACTACACAACCAAACAAACAAGTCCATGGTCTGTGGACAATGGTGTCGGGTGCTACTAAACACCGTCTGCATCCTAGTATATATTTATAACTAGAAAAGGAAATTTAAAGTGAGAAGTTCTCACATTGATTTTTTTTCTAACGCCTTTTCTGAACTGCTGAATTGTTGTTCGAGCTCCAAACTTCGCATACAAGCTCAAATCTTCAATCCATCTTTTTTTCTAGCACAAGCACGGCATTCTGAAAAACTTTTACCTTAGGGACTTTTTGCCGAAAATGCTCAAATTCGCCAGAATTCGCGAAAGTACACATATTTTACCGCTTTTGAACAACAGACTTTGAACGCGTTTTCCGAGTGGCTTCGAACTCCAAAACACGACTTCCATATAGCCAAATCAAAGAGAATTTCGTGCTCTACAACTTTGGTTTAGAAGGACTTTGGCCAGAAACGCACCGTTTGAGAGTTATTGGCGAAATACGGTCAGGGGCTTATTAGCAAAACGGGTGATTGGTGTAAAATGGGTTTTTGGTGACCAGGGGGGCCCACGTCCGGAATTGAGGAGGGGAAGGGGGCGCTGGACCTGATGTGAGGTTGGGAAGGCGGCTAAGGGGCGGCGGCGGAGGTGGTGGTGGTCGTCGTGGTGGTGGTGGCTTCTAGGGTTTGCAAAATCACATCTAAGAGAGGAGAAAGAGAGGAGGAGGGGGTGCGGTCGGCGGTCGGAGGACGGTGGTGGCTGGTGGAGGAGGGGGCAGCGGCAAAGGGGGTGGAGCTCCCCATTAAAGAGGAAAAAGAAGAAAAGAGAGGAAGAGAGAAAGTGAGAAAGAAAAGGAAGTAAAAGTATTTATATGCTCGTTTCACGCGTTTCGCCTGAACGCTAACGATCTCCAATCGCCGCGGATTTTAGACACGAGATAGTCGACGAGAAAGCGAGTCCAACGAAACAAGTTTCGTCAAATTCCGAGTTCGTTTGACCGTTCAAAAAAAATCACGAAAATGCTCAGATAAGCTCTAAAAATGCGATTTTGGCGCACCTTTTCTTCTTGCACGCTCACACGCTAACTCCAAAAATCATGCCCTCTTGGATTTAACCATTCTTAGATGATACGAATCCAGAAAAAAAAGTAGAATCGAATTCTGAGGTCCTATCAGTAATGTTCCGTTGTAAAATGACTGCACGTTTTACCCTGAACTGTTTTAGCTCGCACAGCCACATACTGACTCCGTTCGACGCGCCCTTTGGAACATAACAATAATTTGTCATTATAAATCCATAAAAATTTATCTTGTCCAATTCTGAGCTCGTATGCAAAATTTCACTTTTTAAGGGCTATGTATTGTTAACCGAACAGCTCCTGCATATTGCCACTATTCCGGATATCGGAATATATTAAAGCTTATACTTTTCGGAGTTCTAAACGGCATTTTGAACTCAATGGAAGTGGTTTCGAGTCCAAATTCATCCGTATGCAAAATTTGACTTTTTGGGCCATGTATAATTTACATAGCGACTACTCTGAATTTTCAACTGAGCCTAACTTTTGATTCCCGCTATGAAATTTTGATTTTTCAGATTCGTTGGAAAGATATTCTCAACTAGATTCTAATATTTTTGGTTTCGCCAAAATCCGGTTTATTTTGAATCCTGCACATTCGTTTGAAGTTTGAAATCAAATTATCGAACTATCGCGCCATTTTCAATTCCTTTTATAATTATAAATAAATATTTATATTCTAACGACGATCTATATAAATATACACATTCTAATTCTATTTAAAATAAATTTCTCGTCGATATTATTTAAAATAATTCATTTTAAATATTCAAAATTCATTAAAATTGCCAAAATCAAAATTTTAAACTGGCTCGCATTTCCGGGTTGTTACATTCTCCCCCACTAAAACTTTTCGTCCCCAAAAAGGAAAGAAGCCGAAAGTTGTTTTAAAAACCAACTCAACGTTAATTCTGGCTTCTATTCTCCAAATTTCAGTTTCTGAGAATTTTCAAATTCTTCAAAAATTTGGCTAACACCCGGAATTTTCGAAAAATTTCGCCATAACCTCCTTTGTACGGGGAGGGGTTTGAAAATTTATTGGGCCGTATTAGGTACCCAATAAATCCTATAAAGCATACACATATTTATAGTGATATATTCTGGTGTTTACAGGGGAGCGTGTATAGATAATAACTCCAGAGAATAAATTCTCGTCACCCTGTCAAAGCCTGAGGGAGTGTGTATTTTAATTGCACCAGAGAATAAATTCTCGTCACCTCGTCCCGTGTGGGAAATAAATAATCCATGTGCCGTATCTAATGACTAGAGAGACGTGATTATTGTCAACTCCAGACCCGTGTGGGGTTTTATTAATCTGGCAATTTTACTGTTACAATTTTATATTGTCCATATCAGTCATCAGTTCAACCTGTAATATATAGTCCGTATCTGTCATCAATTCAACCTGTAATATATAGTCATCGCCATACAAGCCTCTCGCTCGTATGGTAAATCTTCTACCTCGTCACATAAGTTCCAAATGCTTGTGTGGTATATGATGAAGTATGCGATCTTCAAGAAGTATGCCATGCAGTGTAGTTCGAAATTAATTGTTACTATCCTATGGAGACATTTATTAATTACACACAGAATAACCAGCACTCCGCATCCAATGGCACTCACAGGAGTTGATATAATAATAAAAGTGCGCATCCAACTCATTAAGGTTTACCTATTTGTCGGGCACGCAAATAAATTCTTTACTCAACAGCTAATCCATTTACCTGTTCAAACATATATATGTATATGGATGCATTTGCAAATAATTTACCATACAATTCAATATTTGGTTCAATTAAGCCTAAATTCCACATTCATTCACATAATGGTTTATATAAATAATCATACAACACAACCATCAATCAATTAGTGAATTAGCTTTTCAAATTCATAATTTGATATGTATACAGAAAACATGTTTTTGATGCCAAATCACAACAATAAACCTATCTAGTTTTGGTTCTCACACCAGTCTAATGGAAATATATAGATATCACACCTTCGTCACTCGAAAATAAATACTGGTGATTGTATACTTCATCATCAGGACCATGTCCGGGCGATTAGAGTGTGACACTATATCTATCTAATATATTAAAACTTCGAATATACATTCATGAGGCGTATATGCAAAACCTTTATATACTAGATTGTCCAAATCAATATAAATAAATTATTCAAATACGTATAAGATGGTTTAAATTTCAAAAAAAAAAATTGTTTTCATTTGAAAAATATACCCTTCACACTCGTTCTAGGATACTGCTGATCCTATCTCTAACGAGTCATTCTAATTGGATATTACTAATCCAATATCTGATGAATTCTTTCGTATGGTTCTAATGTGTCTTGTTCTCGAGCTTTGTAAACCAAATGTAACACCCCGTGTATTCTATAACCGTGAAAGTCATAAATTAAAGTATAATTAATTTCAAATCAAAGAATTAAGGGAAACGGGATACGCCATTGTGTTCATCTCGGAAAAATACGCGAAATAGAGTCCGAGTTTACGCAAAACGGATAACGTGTGTAGAAGATATCTTTAATTTAAATATCGCAGCGAAACATGAAAAAAAAGAAGAATGGGAAACGAATAATGTTTAGCATTGTTCTAGGGTTTGTAAGCAAAAGACTTAGTATCTCATTTGGTTGGAACACATGACTTGCATACAATAGGTACAGAGTTCGATCCCCGTCAGCGCCCAATTTTTGTTTTAGGGGAATGGCTTAAAATAGCCTAGTGTGAACGCAGTTCAAAAAGTGGTTTAGTGTGAAAATGGGTAATTGGGAAGATAGAGAAAAAAATGAATATATATATAATATATATATATATATACATATACGCATATATATATATATATATATATATATATATGACGTGTACGCATCATGTAGCGTACGTTGCGCATTTTTGGTTGTCAAGGATGGTTTTTTTTGGCCTTCTCCAATTTTTAATTATGACAAATTAAAGGTAAAAAAATATTTATTCATATATAAATAAATATTTATATATGGGTAATTAATACGGTAAAGGGGAAAATGTATCTATTAAATACGTATTTACGTTTGAATTGGTGAACATTTAATACGCTGAGTCATTTCTGACTCATCGCTGAGTCATTTCTGACTCATCGCTGAGTCAATGCTGAGTCATTTCCGACTCATGGCTGAGTCAATAGGATAACTCTATCCTGACTGAACAGTTGTGGTCATTTCTAGGATTAATCAAACGGCCTAAATTAATCCTAAAATTCTATATATGCAACTCAAACCTAACCTAAACTCACACAAAAAAATAAGAATAAGGCCATCATGCTGCTGAGGAACGACTAGGAGTAGCCACCAATTTGAGAGACGATTAGGAGGCAAACTCTAAAGCATAAAGCAACTGCAAGTTAGACTTAAACAAATCAAATCAACGCCTACGTCAAAGGAGCCGCATCTCCAAATTCCTGAATTGGAGAATTCGCCACACGATTGTAAGTAGAGTATTATTCTGGTATGAACAAATAACTGTGTTGGTTTGTACACTTGATTTGTGGTGATAAGTAATTCATATTTGTGCGTTACTATGATTCTTATCGATTTGGAATATTGTATAACGATTGGATATTCGCAAAGTATGTTATTCATTATAAAAACTACATATTTGCGGTAGTTTTATGCATGTATACGATTGGATATTCGCAAAGTATGTTATTCATTATAAAAACTACATGTTTGCGGTAGTTTTATTCAAGTATACGTTTGGATATTCGCAAAGTATGTAATTCATGTTGAAGCTACATGTATGTAGTTGTTTAATTGAAATTCATGCAAGTATGTGGTTTTGCTACTATGCCATCATAATGTATATTTTTGTATAAAAATCATTTTGTGTGTAATTGGAACAAATTTGGGTCATTATAATTCATATGAAATTATGTTGAAAATTTGGCATCATGATCTATATATTAAGCCATACTTTTGTACTAGAAACCTCTTTGCGAACTTATGAATATGACTAGGCTATGATTGATATTTTGCATAATTGAAAAACATGTTAGGTCTATATTGTTAACAAGAATTATATGATGACACATGTGGTACATAGCTAGGTTAGATTTAAAATCCCATTTGCAAGTTTGCATGACTAAAGTAAAAATCATGATTTCATGTTTAGAAATATTTATGCCATAAGTATATGTGTGCTATGGTTATGTGAATAGATTTAAAATCATGATTAAGTTGGAATAATTCTAGTTGAACTATACTTTTGTATTAGTAACAAAAGTAAGCACCCTTGTAAACATGTAGTAACCTTATGAACATGATTTGCTTATGTTTGACATTATGCCTAAAGAAAAATATAGGTTTATGTTGTAGTTAAGACTATGTGTCAGTAATGATATCCAATTTAGATTCTAACTTAACTACAAGTTTACATGCTTTGATTCATGTCACTTATGCTTTATGACCAAAGTATACGTTGCTACTATGCAAGTACACCAGTTTCTATTTTGTAGTTCCAACGTTATGTTGCAAGTTCATGCCTTCACATTCCCCTTTTTGTGTATGTAATCACGCTTTAAGCCTCCCCTTTTTTTTCACATGGCTAAGTTGGGCTTGAAAAGGCTAAGCCCAACATATATATATAATAAACGAATGTATTAAACGGGGGAAAATAGCGTTGGGCCAAATTAATTAATAAATGAAAATATAAAGTAAAGGGGCCCAAATTCAAGTATGGGTTGGGCCCATGATTGGTGTAACCTTTACACCATTAGCTTAAATTAATTTTGAATAATGGGCCGCAAATATTTACATATAAAAAGAAGAAAGACAAAATATGTAAATGTAGAAAATACGATGTGTTTAACCTGAGGTTGGATTGAGTTGTGATGTAAACATGCCCGGAACCGCCCGGCTGTCCAGTAGACACAACAATACCTATCCAATGTGGGTGGTTAAACATAGAGCCCAATAAGGACCCGAGGTTAGACTGAGTTGTGGCGTAAGACTGCCCGGACCCAACCGGAAACAGGCAGCCACAACAATACCTGTCTAATGTGAGAGGTCAAGGCTTTAATAAGACAATTAAGGCTGAGTCAGGATTGATAGGATTAAGTAGATTATATTAATACTTAATCAAAATGGAACATGTTAAACTAAACAGACTGATTGGGGGTTAGGTTTATAAACACTTAACCAACTTAGCATGTTGGCTATAAATAAAAACCTAGTAGCGGGGGACCCTTTTCAGCAGTAACCCTACAAGGCGTATCATGATACCCTGAAACTAGGCAGGGTGGGGCACGATTACTGGGATGATTGTAAGAGGTCAAATCGACGACGGTGGTGCAGCAGTGTAGGTTCTAACGGGGTGCGGGCGTGCACACACTCCGGCGCAGAAAAATAAGGCACTGGGCACCAGTAGCAAACCTGTGCATTCTAGGACTGTGTCGGGTCGCCACCATGGGACTTGATACACCCCATGGTGGGACCAGCACAGGTAACTACAACATCGGGGGCCGTAAGACACATGTAACTATGCGAGTAGGAGCCGATCATCATAGAATGGATCACTTTACCCTGATTATGGGGTGCCAGTTGGGAACTAGTTTATATGGGTTCAGAGATTAATATGGGGTACGATAGTATATTCGACCCTAAACAACTTAACTAAGTTTACAGTGCTTTCCCACTTCTTGTTTTTACTTATCATACCCAGTTCTTTATTCATAGACTGAATAGTCCTAGACTTACTCAGGCTTTATGTCTGACTCTACTTTTCTTTCGTCTTCTTTTCTTCCGTTCCCCCCCCCCCCAGGTCCACAGGGAGAGAATACTGCAGCTTGACCAGCCTTCATATCCAGCTTGAAGAGAAAGAATGTATTACTTGGATCTTTTCGTTTTGGACTATGGCTTTGGATAGCAACTATGGGACTTTTGCAGTTTATTTATGTTTTCTTTATGCTTCTTTAAATAATGTAATCAAGACAGTTATGAAGATGTTATGTTTTTGAAGTATTGTAAGACAATTATGGTATGATTGTTGTAACATGTATTTTTAATGAAATAAAAGTTGTTGTTTTTCCGCTGTTCAAAAATATGTGTTCTTATATCTGTCTTGTATATCTGTGACTTATACTTATAAATCTCCACCAAAATTAGGGCATTCCCTTTGAGAGTGACCCTAACGGAGGTGGGGTGTTTCACTTGGTATCAGAGCATAGGTTTACCTGATAAGATAAAAAGTGTTGGAAAATTTATTTTCAAAAAAAGAAATTTAAAGAAGCATTTTTAAAAGAAAAATATTATTTTATAAAAAAAAAAAGGCAAAGTCCCCTCAAAGCCATAGGTACTATCTCTTATCCTTCGTTTTGAATCTATCCTATTTCTCTCCTCGATCCTATCTTGAGAACCATAGGTAGAATCTTTTTGGATGTAAACATGTAGTTGAAACATGTTATGGATGATGGTTGCAAGTGGTTGCAAGTGATTGCTAGTGGTTGCTCGTGGTTGCATATACACACACAATCTAGGTTTTTAGATCGGCTCAGTCACTTCATATTGCATATGCATATATGTTTGCATTCGTATATGGTTGAACTTTAATGTGTTGTCATATGGATGTTGCATTTGTATGAATGATTGTGCACTCATGTAGAATCATGAATAGGAAAATTTGCATACATAATGGATTCATGGCACTTACATAATTCGCATTAAGGAGGTCAACTGAATCAGTAGACCGCCTGATTTTGCATTAGATAAGTACATGTACACACACACTTCGCATATGATCATGAAGCATTAGAAGTCTTTTAAGGACAATGGATGCTCGTGTTTGATGGATGAGTAGATGGATGATTGGATGTTAGGATATACATTCCTCCTAACTTGAAGATTTCGGGGACGAAATCCTTTTAAGTAGGGGAGAATGTAACACCCCGTGTATTCTATAACCGTGAAAGTCATAAATTAAATTATAATTAATTTCAAATCAAAGAATTAAGGGAAACGGGATACGCCATTGTGTTCATCTCGGAAAAATACGCGAAATAGAGTCCGAGTTTACGCAAAACGGATAACGTGTGAAGAAGATATCTTTAATTTAAATATCGCAGCAAAACATGAAAAAAAAGAAGAATGGGAAACGAATAATGTTTAGCATTGTTCTAGGGTTTGTAAGCAAAAGACTTAGTATCTCATTTGGTTGGAACACATGACTTGCATACAATAGGTACAGAGTTCCATCCCCGCCAGCGCCCTATTTTTGTTTTAGGGGAATGGCTTAAAATAGCCTAGTGTGAACGCAGTTCAAAAAGTGGTTTAGTGTGAAAATGGGTAATTGGGAAGATAGAGAAAAAAATGAATATATATATATAATATATATATAAATATACGCATATATATATATGACGTGTACGCATCATGTAGCGTACGTTGCGCATTTTTGGTTGTCAAGGATGGTTTTTTTTGGCCTTCTCCAATTTTTAATTATGACAAATTAAAGGTAAAAAAATATTTATTCATATATAAATAAATATTTATATATGGGTAATTAATACGGTAAAGGGGGAAATATATCTATTAAATACGTATTTACGTTTGAATTGGTGAACATTTAATACGCTGAGTCATTTCTGACTCATCGCTGAGTCAATGCTGAGTCATTTCTGACTCATGGCTGAGTCAATAGGATAACTCCATCCTGACTGAATGGTTGTGGTCATTTCTAGGATTAATCAAACGGCCTAAATTAATCCTAAAATTCTATATATGCAACTCAAACCTAACCTAAAATCACACAAAAAAATAAGAATAAGGCCATCATGCTGCTGAGGAACGACTAGGAGTAGCCACCAATTTGAGAGACGATTAGGAGGCAAACTCTAAAGCATAAAGCAACTGCAAGTTAGACTTAAACAAATCAAATCAACGCCTACGTCAAAGGAGCCGCATCTCCAAATTCCTGAATTGGAGAATTCGCCACACGATTGTAAGTAGAGTATTATTCTGGTATGAACAAATAACTGTGTTGGTTTGTACACTTGATTTGTGGTGATAAGTAATTCATATTTGTGCGTTACTATGATTCTTATCGATTTGGAATATTGTATAACGATTGGATATTCGCAAAGTATGTTATTCATTATAAAAACTACATGTTTGCGGTAGTTTTATGCAAGTATACGATTGGATATTCGCAAAGTATGTTATTCATTATAAAAACTACATGTTTGCGGTAGTTTTATGCAAGTATACGTTTGGATATTCGCAAAGTATGTAATTCATGTTGAAGCTACATGTATGTAGTTGTTTAATTGAAATTCATGCAAGTATGTGGTTTTGCTACTATGCCATCATAATGTATATTTTTGTATAAAAATCATTTTGTGTGTAATTGGAACAAATTTGGGTCATTATAATTCATACGAAATTATGTTGAAAATTTGGCATCATGATCTATATATTAAGCCATACTTTTGTACTAGAAAGCCTCTTTGCGAACTTATGAATATGACTAGGCTATGATTGATATTTTGCATAATTGAAAAACATGTTAGGTCTATATTGTTAACAAGAATTATATGATGACACATGTGGTACATAGCTAGGTTAGATTTAAAATCCCATTTGCAAGTTTGCATGACTAAAGTAAAAATCATGATTTCATGTTTAGAAATATTTATGCCATAAGTATATGTGTGCCATGGTTATGTGAATAGATTTAAAATCATGATTAAGTTGGAATAATTCTAGTTGAACTATACTTTTGTATTAGTAACAAAAGTAAGCACCCTTGTAAACATGTAGTAACCTTATGAACATGATTTGCTTATGTTTGACATTATGCCTAAAGAAAAATATAGGTTTATGTTGTAGTTAAGACTATGTGTCTATAATGATATCCAATTTAGATTCTAACTTAACTACAAGTTTACATGCTTTGATTCATGTCACTTATGCTTTATGACCAAAGTATACGTTGCTACTATGCAAGTACACCAGTTTCTATTTTGTAGTTCCAACGTTATGTTGCAAGTTCATGCGTTCACATTCCCCTTTTTGTGTATGTAATCACGCTTTAAGCCTCCCCTTTTTTTTCACATGGCTAAGTTGGGCTTGAAAAGGCTAAGCCCAACATATATATATAATAAACAAACGTATTAAACGGGGGAAAATAGCGTTGGGCCAAATTAATTAATAAATGAAAATATAAAGTAAAGGGGCCCAAATTCAAGTATGGGTTGGGCCCATGATTGGTGTAACCTTTAAACCATTAGCTTAAATTGATTTTGAATAATGGGCCGCAAATATTTACATATAAAAAGAAGAAAGAAAAAATATGTAAATGTAGAAAATACGATGTGTTTAACCCGAGGTTGGATTGAGTTGTGATGTAAACCTGCCCGGAACCGCCCGGCTGTCCAGTAGTCACAACAATACCTATCCAATGTGGGTGGTTAAACATGGAGCCCAATAAGGACCCGAGGTTAGACTGAGTTGTGGCGTAAGACTGCCCGGACCCAACCGGCAACAGGCAGCCACAACAATACCTGTCTAATGTGAGAGGTCAAGGCTTTAATAAGACAATTAAGGCTGAGTCCGGATTGATAGGATTAAGTAGATTATATTAATACTTAATCAAAATGGAACATGCTAAACTAAACAGACTGATTGGGGGTTAGGTTTATAAACACTTAACCAACTTAGCATGTTGGTTAGAAATAGAAAACCTAGTAGCGGGGGACCCTTTTCAGCAGTAACCCTACAAGGCGTATCATGATACCCTGAAACTAGGCAGGGTGGGGCATGATTACTGGGCTGATTGTAAGAGGTTAAATCGATGGCGGTGGTGCAACAGTGTAGGTTCTAACGGGGTGCGGGCGTGCACACACTCCAGCGCAGAAAAATAAGGCACTGGGCACCAGTAGCATACCTGTGCATTCTAGGATTGTGTCGGGTCGCCACCATGGGACTTGATACACCCCATGGTGGGACCAGCACAGGTAACTACAACATCGGGGGCCGTAAGACACATGTAACTATGCGAGTAGGAGCCGATCATCATAGAATGGATCACTTCACCCTGATTATGGGGTGCCAGTTGGGAACTAGTTTATATGGGTTCAGAGATTAATATGGGGTACGATATTATATTCGACCCTAGACAACTTAACTAAATTTACAGTGCTTTCCCACTTCTTGTTTTTACTTATCATACCCAGTTCTTTATTCATAGGCTGAATAGTCCTAGACTTACTCAGGCTTTATGTCTGACTCTACTTTTCTTTCGTCTTCTTTTCTTCCGTTTCCCCCCCCCCGGTCTACAGGGAGGGAATACTGCAGGTTGACCAGCCTTCATATCCAGCTTGAAGAGAAAGAATGTATTGCTTGGATCTTTTCGTTTTGGACTATGGCTTTGGACAGCAACTATGGGACTTTTGCAGTTTATTTATGTTTTCTTTATGCTTCTTTAAATAGTGTAATCAAGACAGTTATGAAGTTGTTATGTTTTTGAAGTATTGTAAGACAATTATGGTATGATTGTTGTAACACGTATTTTTAATGAAATAAAAGTTGTTGTTTTTCCGCTGTTCAAAAATATGTGTTCTTATATCTGTCTTGTATATCTGTGACTTATACTTATAAACCTCCACTAAAATTAGGGCATTCCCTTTGAGAGTGACCCTAACGGAGGTGGGGTGTTTCACCAAAGCTCTGATACCAAACTGACACGACCCGAACTTCCCCGATAAGGAAAGCCCGGATAGAATTGAGGTCAAGACGAATCAGAACGCAGACGGAAGAACATTTCATTGTTAATTACAACAATTCCATCAGAATACAAGAATATAAAGAATATAAATGAATAAATTACATTCAACAAATATCAGAGATTTAAATTACATTTAAATACATTACAGCGGAAAATAATACAAAAGCACAACTAGAAGTAATGCACGGATAAAGAGCTTTCTGAGCATCGTTCCAGCCGTAAATCAGGATCCTGTGAATATAAATCTGCAAAACCAAAACTACTAGCTGCCTATGTCAAAAATAAGGGCACCTAGAGTTTAGGCTAAAACAATAAACTCCAGGTCAGTCATGTGACTGGTGTGAGAACTAAAACAGTTATTTAAAAACTTTACTTTAAAAGAGAATAATTCAAGGGACCATGCCGTATAACACGGAACGGGTTTCCTCCCAAGAATACCAGTGCATATAATAAACAACGCAATGCTTTTACGAAAAATGAAGTTATTATAAGACCCAGGTCCCATCACACAATGTAACGCAAGCCGGAGGATAGGGTTTTCCCTTATAATAGCCAAACATGCTTGGTACATTTAAAACAAATCAGTTGATACTGTAATAAGTGTATAGTGTCAAAACAATTTCAATCATAAATATAAATCATAGACGGCATAGCATCCCATGCTACTATGTCGCCATACTAGGATCTACAAATAAAACCGAAACATCTCGTATTGGAAATTGGATTTCCGTCATGAGTCGAGGCAAGGGGCAAGCTCCTCTCCGCTTCGAGACACTCTAGAAAATGCCTCAGGACTACAAACTCTGGGTAACCCCTGGATCTTCAGGGTCGGTCCTCTCTTACGTTTGAGGATTAATTATTCCTGAACACACGTTTCCCGGTCCTTACAGACCTAAAATCGAGGCGCCTCATCCAACAACCACATAGGTGAAAAGTATATAAATGTCAGGGCTGGTAAGTCACTGACACCACCAAAGCTAGAAAGAAACGTCGTGCTCTCCCTGCAGTCCTTATCCCGTTTTTAACTCATACCGAGGTGTGAGGCTCGCGAATTCACGTTATACACAAAGCTTCACCGCAAAGGCCGTGCTTTGATCATCAACCACAATACTTTGCTTTTCAACAGAAGCCTTGATCCATGCAACTCAGCGTGCCACACAGGCAATTCATGCCATGCGATTGATATCTATCGATATATAACCTCTAAGCTTGTACGTCTCAGAGAAGGGCGTTAAGCAAGAGAATAAATTCTCCGCCGCCAAACAGATATATATTTAACAGAAATCAATCAACACAAAATAAAATCCAATGTCAGACACACAATCCATTTACAAGTTCGTTCTGGGTCTGAACGAAACCAGAGGCACTTTCCTCGCATATCCATCGATCTCCAAGTACGTCTGGACGACCCCCAACTATTTCCATCCTCTTGGGTGTACAGCCCAATCAGGATCATCAGTAATTATCCAAACGATGTGAAGACTTCTGGTCTTCGACCACCGTCATCATCTTCGACTTATCGTTGAATCGGTTATTCAGAATGGGTATAAACCCGGCCTTTCCGAACAACACGCGTATATTAAAACAAATGTTACACAAACACAACATACGCCTCATTCCAATTCATTAGTCACTAACCGTAAATCAGTAAGAGAGCAATTTCCCAAATATTAACCCCGAAGGCCGAATCCAACATCAGATCAATACCCCGGAAACCATTCTTCTTAGCTAACCTACAGCTAGTTTCTAAATTTCATAATCTTAGGGAAAGTTCCCACTAATTTTATCCAAGATAAATTCTATAAATTTATTCTTTAATCTTCCTTTGGATGTCATTTCAAACCAAATTATGGTTTTCCAAACTAGTCGGGATTAGCGAACCACATCGAAGTAATTATTTATTTTATTTCCCAATTGTAACGTCCCGTATTTTTGGCAGCCAAATATTTTATTTATTTTATTTATTTTAAATATTTTATTTGGAATATTAAAGGGTTTTAATATTTAAATCGCTATTTAAACGAAGTTGAACGATATATATTTATATATAAAATAAAACGAGCTCAGAACAGCGCTGCAGTTCATAAAATAGAGTTTTGAACTTCAACTGGATATACAGAGCCTGTTTTAAATCAGATTTCTGTGAAACAAGAAAAATACGGAGCATGTGAAGTATATTTTTCTAGTGGAAGAGAAAAATCGGGATTTCGTCGTGTAGATTGGAAGTTATGCCCAAATCAATTTGGCAGAAAATCAGCGGCGTAGTCGTTTATCGACCGTAACGGTTTATTGGATATAACTGGATATCGGTTTCGAATTTAGACAAGGTTCTTTTGAGGCGTAGTGATAATTTAATTTTTTGAATTTTATGGTAATTTTTAATTAATTAAATAAGCAACTTTTTTTTTTGGTGTATTTTACACCCTGTAATCAACATTTTGGGATTTCACAATATAAGTTAAACTACCGGTATTATTATATTTTTGGGATCGCGACACCTCACTGAACACGACTGTATTTTTATTTCAGTCTGCAACGCTCATACATGAATACATAGTGGTGTAGGTAACTTTATTTGAATGGTTAACTGGTCAAACGAACTCAAAATTCAACGAAACAAGTTTCATACGAAACCTTAGGAAGAGGTCTAGTGAAATGGCAAGGCCTCATATTTTTAGGATTTTTTTTGTAATTTTAAGGAATTATTGCTCGGTGTTTTTCATCGATATTTTCTAAAGGATTTTCATAAACGACCTCGGAATTCGACGAAACTTGTCCCATTGGATCCGGAATATTTTTTTATGCTAGAATTAGTAGTTTTCGCCTCGATTGAACATCGTATATGGTGATTTTTAACACGAAAACTCACCGCAAGTTTGGTTACATTATTATATTATTAAATGATCCCACTTTCTTTATGCTTTCCCTTTTCATTACGTTCCTACACTACCTGCGCCCAAAAACAACTAAGTCCTTGTGCCAAAATGTATTTATTACATGCCAAAACGCTAGTTTGTACACTAAGCTTAAATCACATCAACGTGGACTGAAAAAAAAAAAGAAAAAAAAAGGGAAAAAGCACATGCAAAGTACTCCCTAAACCAAGCACGCACTACATACCTGCTCCCCTATCAAAACGTGATGGCCAAACCATGTACAGTAATCCGTGATTCCCAAGTTATTTTCTATGCCTTGCCAACCAAACTATCAATGCCTTCAGCTTCACGTTTACTTGGCAACCACGTAGCCTTTTCTATTTATAAGAGCTTTCTTTCAGTTCTATTTTTGGGCTTCCTCTCATTTTCTTCTTCGTTCGTTTCAGATCTGAAAAGCCAAAAGACTCCCTCCATAATTAATACATCCGCATACTGTCTCTTCCCTCTTTACACGCGATACATCAAAAGAAAAAATAAACGAAAAAGAAAAGATGAGATGGCGGACGTGAGTATGAGAAGGAGGGACTGGGCGTGGGTTTGGGCTAAGGTCAAACAGCTGTAGGAAAGATGAGATGCTCGACGTATATACACGCAAAGACGATGCATGATTTTTTGTTTGGACCACCATTGGCTTGCGGAAAAAAGGAAAAAAAGAAAGAAAAAGGAAAGAAAGAAAAAAAAAACAAAGAAGGCGGACTGAAATGGGAAAGTGGAAACACGCACAAAAGGTGGAGAAGAAAGTGATACGGAGGAATTTGAGTAGCATGGGTTGTCTGTTTGCAAACAGAAAGTATGGGAAAGTAAGGGGGGGCATTTTGCTTTCGAACAGAAGAAAAAAAAAAGAAAAAAAAAATGAGGGAAGAAAAGAGGAAAACCACGAAGTGAATGGAGAAAGAGGAAGAGCAAACGTGGGAGTGTGAGGATGCATGGCGGACGCATGCTTGGAGCAAATTGTAAAGATGGAAGGAGGGATTAACGAATGAAGTATGGCAGCAGACAATGGAAGGACCGCATGCTACTTAGCTTGCGTTTTAGAAGACAACAAAGTGAAACGAGACAAGCAATCAACGAGCGTGATGTTATGGAATCGGAACGGACGGATTTGAACGCAGTTGGAAGTGTGTTAAACGAACAGTTTGACGACGGATGAAATCAAGGTGAGTTAAACTCACTCAGTTCTCCCTTCTTATATTTTATATAAGTCGGGTTTTATAATTGTGTGCTATGCTTGTTTATGGTTGTTGTTTGTTCGTTCGTTGTATGGGCTGAAACAGTTAAATTAAACGACGGTTTAATTTAATTGAAAACTAATCGTTATTTCTAACGATTAAATCCAAGTGAGGTAACTCACCTCAGTGGTTACGTTTATAACACTACAAACGTTGTGATCAAATAGTGAATGCTTGAACTGCTGTTATTATCCCAGTATTGACTGTTACGGTTATTATTGACCGTTATTATTAAACTGTTTTATTTCATCTGTCTAGATGAAAACGAATATTGAACTGAATGTTTTGAATTGTGGTAACCGTTGTTTTGCAGAGAATAACAGTGGGGATAATATTGATAACGTTTATCAATATGATAAAATTATTGTTATGAAATGTGAAATTGGTTTATATTTCACGATTTGGTACTATAGTAACGGTTAGCCTCTTTAGTACCGTCAATCAAAAGAAGTGATTTGTCGAGATCAATGTTAAATGGATTTCGAATGGTTTCAAAGATATGAATATATTTTTATATGAATTCGAACCACGATTTTTGTGGTGAAATAATGGTCAATGTAAATTTACCAATTTTATAATTACATAATATAGAACAGAGGGAGATGCAAGATATTATTGAATAAATGGTTAAACGGAATTTATCATGTTGGGTATTTAAATATTGAAATGGTTTTATAAGGGCCTTACGATCGTAAAAGAAGTTTGAAAGGATTTCAAAACATCGAAATGTAATATTTGAATCATGGATAGACGAGAATTTATAAAAGAGTTTTAAAGAGTGATATTTTTGTGATAAATGATCGTTTTAACAAATGGTGTTTTTAAATGATACGAAATGTGATTAAATAACATTTCGTAAATAAGATTATCAAATCGACGGATTGGAAATGAGTGGTGATTTGGAAATGAGGTGTTCATATTTTAAATGAAATCAAAGTTGAAATTATGTCTATTTATTTATAAATGAAATTTATAAATGAGATTTAGTCAAATAAATGAAAATGAGTTATTCCGAGGTTCGGAAGGCAATATTCTGAAGTTCGGAATATTAAATAAAAGGTATGAGTAGTAAATGAAGTTAAAGATTTGAATAACGACAACGAACGCTAGTTGTCGATAATGAATTGGAAACGGGATTTTTTTTAAATGCAGTTAACCATGTGATAAGCAAAAAGTGAATGGCAAGTTATCGTAATTAATTTGTAAAAGATTTTGTAAATGGAAATTTAATGCTTTGGAAATGAAATCGAGTTAGTAAATGAAGTTAGTGGTCTGTAAATGTAACATTTATTGCAAATAAGATGAACTATTTTTAGATAAAAGTTTTTAAAGGATTATTGTATGTTTTAGGCAACGAATAAATGGTCGAGTATGAGTAAAGGGAACTAGGAAAGTAAAATGGCTTTGAAATGAAATCTGTGATGTTGTTTCAGATGATAAGTTAAATTGTCTCGATAAATATAAGACTTTGAAAGGTATATCAATATAACAAATGTATAAAGTATTAATATGAGATTTATAAAAAGTTTTGTTTATGTGGTTTTAAACAAATGGACATGTATTGCTGAAATAATTTGTAACATTATAATTTTCATAAGGATTCTATTTCTAATAGAATCGAAGTTTGGTCTAGATGAAAATCAGATTTTCAAAGGAACGTATGGTTAATAAACTTCTATTTGTTCTGAAGATATGATTGTTGTTGGTCAAGGTCTGAGAGGTAGCTAAAATACCCCAACTTGAATGACTCCAGGATTATCCAAGAACGATATTAGTTTATAAACGAGAATGGTTGAGGAGACAATAAGTTATGATTTCCGTTAATGATATTATAAACTGTTTTCGAAAAGTTTATAAGATTGAATAAACTGAATCTGAAGAATATTCTTATTTTGGATAAGAAGTAAAAGCGATGTTTCAAATATTGAGAAAATTGAAGAATATAATTAACGGACAGTTCGTTAAAGAGGCTAAATGATACTGAGTAGTAAATCAGTGAATCCATTTTCTTTTATGGATGAATGTTTGTTTTATTTGATAGTTAAATAACCGACTATCAAAATTTGGCCCATACGATTGTTGGTACGGAAAGACCGGGATCGAATATATATTCGAAAACCATTCCGTCCAGCAAATACGAATACGTTGAAGATGCTGATTCAAGATGGAGCTATTGAAGACCGTGGATCTTCATAAGCGGAAGGATTACTTGAAATCTCTGACTTGCAAGCAGAGATAAACTGTGATTCTGTCGTGGTTGGAATCTACGGAGTGCAAGGACTTCTCGCTAGTGATTCTCAGGGTGATTCCTAGAATGCAGTAGGAGGGTACCTTCGGTTCATCCTGTTCCTGGGTGACTTGTATGGATGAATGTCTGACAGAGTATTTCCAGAAAAGGTCACGTACATTGATTTCTTCAACCATACCAAGAGTGGAAGCGGAGAAGGAAACTTCTTTCAGCTAACACATAATGTATTGTTGTGGACGTTAATTAGTGATTGTTGATGGATCTGACGATGTGACATTCGAGGTGAATGTGATGAGCTGATAAAGCGTAGCCTCAAGCCTCATCAACCGGGAGATGACAGAAATCGGGCAGGCAGCATGGCTATGTGGGTCGCTCCCATTAGGGTGTAGAATCACCTATCTAGAGAAATTCCATTTGTTTCTTAAATCTATGTTTCGATGTTGTCCCTTGTCGGGAGACGGTTGCTGATCCCAACCGTCGGTGGTATACATTCGATACACTCAAGCGAAATGAGTGGTCGGTCATGTGTGGGCCGGGTTGCAAGACGTTCTTGTTGAACCCAGTGTATTCGCCTCTAGAGATACACTAGCGGCAGGTGGTCCCATACCTTGTCAAGGTCGGAATCCAATCTCCAATAAGCGCCTGCGGTTTTGATTGTACACTATATATGTGGAGCGTGAGATGCAAGCGTTCCGCTAGATTTATATTTACTTGTGTTTAGACACTATTATAATATCAGACAAGTTATTGATTTCAAACTGTTTTGGGTTATCGTAAGGTAAAAACCGTCCGTATTTATGTGTGGATTCGGTCTTACGATTATCCTTTTCTTTCGAAAAGATTTTTACTTTAAAATCAAGTTGTGTGATACCTTAATACTGTGCGAGTTTATCTCACTCTGGTTCACCAGACTGACCCGGTGTTTTGTAAATGCTCGGGTTAGGCCGGGGTGTACAGGTCCAGGTTACCGGATGCTGCGAAGTCCAGAGACAAGCTGGAAGAGTTCAAACGTATGGTTATATATATATAGCTACTGTTCCGCTGTGTGATTGTATATGAGGACAGGTTATATAACTGTCCAGATATGTTGATGTACTCTGATACTGTAAGTAATTTTGAAAGCTCTCAGTAAAGATTTATTTCCATATTATATTTTGTTCCGCTGCGATGTGAGACTCTGATTCTGTGTTGTGGTATTGGTTCTTCTTCTTCTTCTTCTATTCTTATATTTCTTTCTTCCTTATCTCACCCTCTAAATTCTTTCTAATAACTATCCAGTGGTTTCGGTGTTGGAGGATCGGCATCAGTTACGGTGAAGGTATTTATGTCGATTTTCTGGGCCGAAAATCTCCGGGTCGTTACAGTTGGTATCAGAGCAATTGGTTTAGGAATAACCTTGGCTCTGTGGTGTAACTCGATATAGATGGGGTTAGTAATACCCTTGATCGAGATTGAGTGTGTGTATATATATGAGAGCGTATTTGTAAATTTTATATATACAAATGTTTTATATTGTGTTTGTTGATCGGTTCAAGTGTTGAAAAGCATAGAACTGGCAATCGATACATTACTGTTTTGAAAAGAGGGTAAATGGAATAATTTTACCCAAAATATATTTTTGTATAGAAAAGAAATTTTTATTAAATTATTGAGATATTAGTGTGTTTGATCGATTGGAATGGGATTCAAATCGAATTAAAAAAGTTGAATTGATACTTAACTTGGTTAAGTGTAATTAATTTCAGAATGATATTGTAATTAAATTTAATTGGAAATTAAATGAATGAATAATAATCAAATGTGTGAAACCAAAATAAATATTAATATTGAATGTGAATTCAATAAATTTTGTTTATTCGGTTGTGTATTGGTTGATGGTTGTGAATTGGTTGTTATTGGATGACAAGTAGTTGAATAGAATTCATTTAATGGGTTAACGAAGATATGGGAAATAAATTCTGGTGTTAAAAATTAGAATGAAACCGAATATGAATTGAAATAAATAATTTCACCGTGTATTTAAATGTGAATTAATGCTCATGTTTGATTGAGGAATTGGTGCAGTTAAAATTGTTGATTAGTGAATATTATCGTAGTTTATTGATCATATGTGAGTTGAGCTGAGTACAGGTGCCTGATGTTTAGCCAGATTTATACTGGTTGTGTAAATCGTATATACGTCGAACAGATACGCTCCATAGCGCTTGTTAAAGGTACGCCTACGTGAAAATATAAAATTTTGGTTTTTATTTGGACTTTGAGTTTGGATTTTGAATTTTCCCGACCCTGTTGGTCGCTGTATATATATTTCTTCAACCTGCGATATTGCAGATGTCCTCCGTATAGGGGAGACTCTGCCAAAATTTTCCAAAATTTAAGTTGTTAGATTTTTTTTTGGAAAATTCTTTTATTTGGAATAAATTGGTTTTAAACCCAATTATATTAATTTTGAAAATAAAATCGAGTTTTAAATTTATTTTTGTAAAGATAATGGGTTTGTAACGTTCTTTCTTACCTTAGCAATTTCGAGGACGAAATTATTTTAAGGGGGGAAGAATGTAACGTCCCGTATTTTTGGCAGCCAAATATTTTATTTATTTTAAATATTTTATTTGGAATATTAAAGGGTTTTAATATTTAAATCGCTATTTAAACGAAGTTGAACGATATATATTTATATATAAAATAAAACGAGCTCAGAACAGCGCTGCAGTTCGTAAAATAGAGTTTTGAACTTCAACTGGATATACAGAGCCTGTTTTAAATCAGATTTCTGTGAAACAAGAAACATACGGAGCATGTGAAGTATATTTTTCTAGTGGAAGAGAAAAATCGGGATTTCGTCGTGTAGATTGGAAGTTATGCCCAAATCAATTTGGCAGAAAATCAGCGGCGTAGTCGTTTATCGACCGTAACGGTTTATTGGATATAACTGGATATCGGTTTCGAATTTAGTCAAGGTTCTTTTGAGGCGTAGTGATAATTTAATTTTTTGAATTTTATGGTAATTTTTAATTAATTAAATAAGCAACTTTTTTTTTGGTGTATTTTACACCCTGTAATCAACATTTTGGGATTTCACAATATAAGTTAAACTACCGGTATTATTATATTTTTGGGATCGCGACACCTCACTGAACACGACTGTATTTTTATTTCAGTCTGCAACGCTCATACATGAATACATAGTGGTGTAGGTAACTTTATTTGAATGGTTAACTGGTCAAACGAACTCAAAATTCAACGAAACAAGTTTCATACGAAACCTTAGGAAGAGGTCTAGTGAAATGGCAAGGCCTCATATTTTTAGGATTTTTTCTGTAATTTTAAGGAATTATTGCTCGGTGTTTTTCATCGATATTTTCTAAAGGATTTTCACAAACGACCTCGGAATTCGACGAAACTTGTCCCATTGGATCCGGAATATTTTTTTATGCTAGAATTAGTAGTTTTCGCCTCGATTGAACATCGTATGTGGTGATTTTTAACACGAAAACTCACCGCAAGTTTGGTTACATTATTATATTATTAAATGATCCCACTTTCTTTATGCTTTCCCTTTTCATTACGTTCCTACACTACCTGCGCCCAAAAACAACTAAGTCCTTGTGCCAAAATGTATTTATTACATGCCAAAACGCTAGTTTGTACACTAAGCTTAAATCACATCAACGTGGAGTGAAAAAAAAAAGAAAAAAAAAAGGGAAAAAGCACATGCAAAGTACTCCCTAAACCAAGCACGCACTACATACCTGCTCCCCTATCAAAACGTGATGGCCAAACCATGTACAGTAATCCGTGATTCCCAAGTTATTTTCTATGCCTTGCCAACCAAACTATCAATGCCTTCAGCTTCACGTTTACTTGGCAACCACGTAGCCTTTTCTATTTATAAGAGCTTTCTTTCAGTTCTATTTTTGGGCTTCCTCTCATTTTCTTCTTCGTTCGTTTCAGATCTGAAAAGCCAAAAGACTCCCTCCATAATTAATACATCCGCATACTGTCTCTTCCCTCTTTACACGCGATACATCAAAAGAAAAAATAAACGAAAAAGAAAAGATGAGATGGCGGACGTGAGTATGAGAAGGAGGGACTGGGCGTGGGTTTGGGCTAAGGTCAAACAGCTGTAGGAAAGATGAGATGCTCGACGTATATACACGCAAAGACGATGCATGATTTTTTGTTTGGACCACCATTGGCTTGCGGAAAAAAGGAAAAAAAGAAAGAAAAAGGAAAGAAAGAAAAAAAAAACAAAGAAGGCGGACTGAAATGGGAAGGTGGAAACATGCACAAAAGGTGGAGAAGAAAGTGATACGGAGGAATTTGAGTAGCATGGGTTGTCTGTTTGCAAACAGAAAGTATGGGAAAGTAAGGGGGGGCATTTTGCTTTCGAACAGAAGAAAAAAAAAAGAAAAAAAAATGAGGGAAGAAAAGAGTAAAACCACGAAGTGAATGGAGAAAGAGGAAGAGCAAACGTGGGAGTGTGAGGATGCATGGCGGACGCATGCTTGGAGCAAATTGTAAAGATGGAAGGAGGGATTAACGAATGAAGTATGGCAGCAGACAATGGAAGGACCGCATGCTACTTAGCTTGCGTTTTAGAAGACAACAGAGTGAAATGAGACAAGCAATCAACGAGCGTGATGTTATGGAATCGGAACGGACGGATTTGAATGCAGTTGGAAGTGTGTTAAACGAACAGTTTGACGACGGATGAAATCAAGGTGAGTTAAACTCACTCAGTTCTCCCTACTTATATTTTATATAAGTCAGGTTTAATAATTGTGTGCTATGCTTGTTTATGGTTGTTGTTTGTTCGTTCGTTGTATGGGCTGAAACAGTTAAATTAAACGACGGTTTAATTTAATTGAAAACTAATCATTATTTCTAACGATTAAATCCAAGTGAGGTAACTCACCTCAGTGGTTACGTTTATAACACTATAAACATTGTGATCAAATAGTGAATGCTTGAACTGCTATTATTATCCCAGTATTGACTGTTACGGTTATTATTGACCGTTATTATTAAACTGTTTTATTTCATCTGTCTAGATGAAAACGAATATTGAACTGAATGTTTTGAATTGTGGTAACCGTTGTTTTGCAGAGAATAACAGTGGGGATAATATTGATAACGTTTATCAATATGATAAAATTATTGTTATGAAATGTGAAATTGGTTTATATTTCACGGTTTGGTACTATAGTAACGGTTAGCCTCTTTAGTACCGTCAATCAAAAGAAGTGATTTGTCGAGATCAATGTTAAATGGATTTCGAATGGTTTCAAAGATATGAATGTATTTTTATATGAATTCGAACCACAATTTTTGTGGTGAAATAATGGTCAAAGTAAATTTACCAATTTTATAATTACATAATATAGAACAGAGGGAGATGCAAGATATTATTGAATAAATGGTTAAACGGAATTTATCATGTTGGGTATTTAAATATTGAAATGGTTTTATAAGTGCCTTGCAATCGTAAAAGAAGTTTGAAAGGATTTCAAAACATCGAAATGTAATATTTGAATCATGGATAGACGAGAATTTATAAAAGAGTTTTAAAGAGTGATATTTTTGTGATAAATGATCGTTTTAACAAATGGTGTTTTTAAATGATACGAAATGTGATTAAATAACATTTCGTAAATAAGATTATCAAATCGACGGATTGGAAATGAGTGGTGATTTGGAAATGAGGTGTTCATATTTTAAATGAAATTAAAGTTGAAATTATGTCTATTTATTTATAAATGAAATTTATAAATGAGATTTAGTCAAATAAATGAAAATGAGTTATTCCGAGGTTCGGAAGATAATATTCTGAAGTTCGGAATATTAAATAAAAGGTATGAGTAGTAAATGAAGTTAAAGATTTGAATAACGACAACGAATGCTAGTTGTCGATAATGAATTGGAAACGGGATTTTTTTTAAATTCAGTTAACCATGTGATAAGCAAAAAGTGAATGGTAAGTTATCGTAATTAATTTGTAAAAGATTTTGTAAATGGAAATTTAATGCTTTGGAAATGAAATCGAGTTAGTAAATGAAGTTAGTGGTCTGTAAATGTAACATTTATTGCAAATAAGATGAACTATTTTTAGATAAAAGTTTTTAAAGGATTATTGTATGTTTTAGGCAACGAATAAATGGTCGAGTATGAGTAAAGGGAACTAGGAAAGTAAAATGGCTTTGAAATGAAATCTGTGATGTTGTTTCAGATGATAAGTTAAATTGTCTCGATAAATATAAGACTTTGAAAGGTATATCAATATAACAAATGTATAAAGTATTAATATGAGATTTATAAAAAGTTTTGTTTATGTGGTTTTAAACAAATGGACATGTATTGCTGAAATAATTTGTAACATTATAATTTTCATAAGGATTCTATTTCTAATAGAATCGAAGTTTGGTCTAGATGAAAATCAGATTTTCAAAGGAACGTATGGTTAATAAACTTCTATTTGTTCTGAAGATATGATTGTTGTTGGTCAAGGTCTGAGAGGTAGCTAAAATACCCCAACTTGAATGACTCCAGGATTATCCAAGAACGATATTAGTTTATAAACGAGAATGGTTGAGGAGACAATAAGTTATGATTTCCGTTAATGATATTATAAACTGTTTTCGAAAAGTTTATAAGATTGAATAAACTGAATCTGAAGAATATTCTTATTTTGGATAAGAAGTAAAAGCGATGTTTCAAATATTGAGAAAATTGAAGAATATAATTAACGGACAGTTCGTTAAAGAGGCTAAATGATACTGAGTAGTAAATCAGTGAATCCATTTTCTTTTATGGATGAATGTTTGTTTTATTTGATAGTTAAATAACCGACTATCAAAATTTGGCCCATACGATTGTTGGTACGGAAAGACCGGGATCGAATATATATTCGAAAACCATTCCGTCCAGCAAATACGAATACGTTGAAGATGCTGATTCAAGATGGAGCTATTGAAGACCGTGGATCTTCATAAGCGGAAGGATTACTTGAAATCTCTGACTTGCAAGCAGAGATAAACTGTGATTCTGTCGTGGTTGGAATCTACGGAGTGCAAGGACTTCTCGCTACTGATCTCAGGGTGATTCCTAGAATGCAGTAGGAGGGTACCTTCGGTTCATCCTGTTCCTGGGTGACTTGTATGGATGAATGTCTAACAGAGTATTTCCAGAAAAGGTCACGTACATTGATTTCTTCAACTATACCAAGAGTGGAAGCGGATAAGGAAACTTCTTTCAGCTAACACATAATGTATTGTTGTGGACGTTAATTAGTGATTGTTGATGGATCTGACGATGTGACATTCGAGGTGAATGTGATGAGCTGATAAAGCGTAGCCTCAAGCCTCATCAACCGGGAGATGACAGAAATCGGGAAGGCAGCATGGCTATGTGGGTCGCTCCCATTAGGGTGTAGAATCACCTATCTAGAGAAATTCCATTTGTTTCTTAAATCTATATTTCGATGTTGTCCCTTGTCGGGAGACGGTTGCTGATCCCAACCGTCGGTGGTATACATTCGATACACTCAAGCGAAATGAGTGGTCGGTCATGTGTGGGCCGGGTTGCAAGACGTTCTTGTTGAACCCAGTGTATTCGCCTCTAGAGATACACTAGCGGCAGGTGGTCCCATACCTTGTCAAGGTCGGAATCCAATCTCCAATAAGCGCCTGCGGTTTTGATTGTATACTATATATGTGGAGCGTGAGATGCAAGCGTTCCGCTAGATTTATATTTACTTGTGTTTAGACACTATTATAATATCAGACAATTTATTGATTTCAAACTGTTTTGGGTTATCGTAAGGTAAAAACCGTCCGTATTTATGTGTGGATTCGGTCTTACGATTATCCTTTTCTTTCGAAAAGATTTTTACTTTAAAATCAAGTTGTGTGATACCTTAATACTGTGCGAGTTTATCTCACTCTGGTTCACCAGACTGACCCGGTGTTTTGTAAATGCTCGGGTTAGGCCAGGGTGTACAGGTCCAGGTTACCGGATGCTGCGAAGTCCAGAGACAAGCTGGAAGAGTTCAAACGTATGGTTATATATATATAGCTGATATACACGTAAATGTGTATATTTTATCCGCTTATTTATCTTATTTTATCTTTTAAATAATTGATATTGTGTATTTATAGCTGTGTTTTCAGATTGTTGACAAGAAGCATGGTTTAGAGCATTTAATGGATAAAGCATGAAGAATTTGCTTAAAAAGAGTGAAGTTTAAAATTGCTAAAGCTTGAAGAATCTAAAGCTTGAAGAACGGTTGCAATTATATTTCAGTTAAGAAGATTTGGCTCAATAAAGACTCAAACCGCATTCACATTAGCTCATTTAGAAGGCCTCTTACTCATGTTGCGTTCACACTAGCCTATTTGCTAGACCACTCACTCTAAAGCTGCGTTCACACTGGCTTATATGTTATTTGGGTTATTTCTTTAGTCCCACATTGTGTAATTAGCTAGCTAGCCTTTGTCATATCAGCTATAAATACATTGTATCTTAGTCTTGTAAAAACACATTGGGTTTTATTCTGTAATTCTCTTCTTGGAATAAAATCATTCTTCTTCCTCTTTTCTATTTAGTTTTAGTTTTATTTATGTTCTTGTTATTTAATTTCTGTTTTTCTTATTCTTTAGCTATGTCTAGCTAATCCCCTTTGATTAGGGGGTGATGACGCTGATAGTATGATTCAATATGAATCACATAGCCAAAGGATGAGGAATTCATGTATATAGATCTAGATCTGAATCTAGGGTTAGATCTGAACCTTAATATCCCGTGTCGTTTAAGAGCTATGCTCCTTCACAGGGTATATTCGTGTTCGGTCTAACAATTATCAGATCTAAATCTAATTTTAGGGTTTTAGAAATTAATTAGTGAATCTGTCCTGATAGTCTATGGTTGTAGAGTTGAGCTCCTGCATAGGCTATGCTTGTCGTTATTTACATATTTGTTTCTAAAAACCTATTATCGTTGATTCATGTTTGTGACAGAAACATGTATTAGATCTGGTTAATCTTTTGGCTATTGATGATTATGAATCTGATCTATGTCATTATCCCCTAATTGCTTTCACTTAGTGTTAAAACTCTCTTTTATTTAATTCCTGCTATTTTCTTTGTTTTCCACCAATCAAAAGTTAGGGATAACTTGATTGGATTTATTAATTAAAATATTTTTGGTCCCAGAGTTCGACACCCTCTACAACGATCCTTGTTGTTTAGGAAAGACGAACGAATTTTACAGTTGTTTACAATTGTATAATTTGTTCGCAAACAAATTTTGGCGCCGTTGCCGGGGACCAAAATAATTTTTATTTTTAAATCCTTCGGGTTATAATTTTTTCTCTTTTCTTTAGTTTTCCTTCATATAAAAAAAAATTTATTGCTTTCCTGATTTTCATACAATATCTTTCCATCTTGCAATATATTTCTTTCCCTTTTCTCCTTTTACAACAATAAAAAAAAAATTATCATATTTTTTTTTTAATTTCTTGCTATTTTTCTCGATTTCTTTCTAATTTCTACAATCTCCTTTTTTCCAACTATTCTTACAATTTCTTTCCCCTTTTTGCAACAATAAATTTAAAAAAAAAAAAAAATCTTGCAAATTTTGTTTTATCTCTTTTCCTGTTTTGTCTACAATTTCCTTCCCTTTCTTTCGTTCATTTCTTTTCAATTTTTCAACAAATTTCTTTCCAATTTTCTCATCTCTCTTTTGTTACAATATATAAAAAAAAAAAAAAATTGTGATTTTCTTCTGTCTTGCTTCTTTGATAAACTCCTTCTTACCATACTACTACCACATCCCTTTCCTCGCCCAAACCATTCTCTGCTTTGAATCCTCAAACCAAAAATAACCCACTTCATCACTTCTGCCAAACACCATAGCATCCACCCTCTTCCATACTTAAAACATCTCCTACAATCCCGTTCACATCATCAATTCGCCCATCCAAAAACTCACCAACCTCCACTGATTACCAGCTATCAAACTCCACTTCAAACATCTACATACAACTCGCCCATTACCACAAACAGCACCTCTCATCATCCTGAACAACCGCGGACATCCCTCACTGCTTCATCATTCACCCAACAATTAAACAAAGACCCTCTGCTCTCACCACTTTTCTCCCCTCCATACGCCAATTCTTCACATACCCAATCCGTCCATACCCATTGTCCCACCATCGCAACAACCAGTTCAGACCATACAGCAACGTCAAAACCCCCAAAGCAACTCGTCTGCCTCCTCAGTTCACAACTGATCCATACACCGTTCAACAAAAACCTACACGCAATCACACCTCCTTGGCACTGCAAACCAGCAATTTTTTTTCAATCATCGTAAACCACAGATTCACAAAACTGCAACGCAACCCTTCTTCCATCTCACCACCGTTAGAAACCCTATCGTCGATCCAAACCAAATCCGAAATCGCAAAACACTGTATTCCCCCAAATCTCGTGCTCCTCCACAATCAAAGAAAAAAAAAACCTTGGAATTTACCAATTCGAACACCGGACTTGAATTCGAGATCTGGGAATTTCCGATTTTATTAAGCGATTCTGGGAATTTGGATTCATTCTAGGAAAGAAAGTAACAGGGGGCGTGATATTGGTTTTATCTGATCTTGAGAGGGTTGCCTAGGCATTTGAGTACTGGGATGATTCTTATTGGGCTAGCTTGTGGGCTGACTTATTTTCCTTTTGAATCTTTATAGATTTTTATTTTTTATTCTTTTTCCCTTGTTTGATTCTCTACATAAAAAAAAAAAATTCGTTTTCTTTTTAGTTGTTTTAAGTTTGTTTTTTTTACTCTTTAGTTTCTTTTGCTTAAAAAAAAAAATCATTTTCTTTTGTTTGATTTTCCATTGACTTTTATTTTTTCTTACTTTGGCCTTTCGCTTTATCATCCCCTCTTTTCATTTTTGTTCTCTTCTCAAAAAAAAAAAAAAAAAAAAAAAAAAAAAATTCGAAAGCAGGTACAGTTGCAATTTGAAAAAGGTCTTAAAAAAAAAAAATTCGGGCTCCTAGCCCGAACCCGTGCCTCAGCGCAGTCAAGCGATTAATTAGGAGGAGGCAACAACAATAAAAAGCAGCGGACTATTCAGTGTTCGAGCGGTTGCACACCAAGTGGGGTGTGAACGCGCTAGCGCTACCCAATTGCACTGGACGGACTGCCGATCAAGGTGAGTATTTTCTAACTCTACAGGGACCGCTGCTGCAAATAAAAAAAAATTAGAGACATTGCTTGTAAAAATCTTCTGCAGGGCATCGGCTTGCTTGTAAAATTTCTTTTATTTATTTTTGCAATTGCCTGTTCTGTGACTGTTCTGAGACTGTTCATTCTGTGATTGAAAAATATATAAAAAAAAAAAAAATATTTGCATTCATCTTAGCTTTGTTTTTATTTTCTAAGGACTTCATTATATTTTGACAATTTGGTTTAGTTCTAACGGATTATTTCTCGGTGTCTAGACTACGGCAGAGTAATAACTGTTTATAAATATTACGGTGATTCGTAAATATTATATCGGTTGTTCCTCTGAAGGTACTTAAACCTTCGGCTGCATTGCTAGGGTGATTCCTGGTGCACCGATAACTCCTGTCCGTTAACTGGCTGAGAAGTCTTTTGTTGAAATAAATCAAACCGTCATTATATAATTCTAGAAATTGTAAATTGCATTAGGTTCATTTAAAAAAAAAAAAATCGCTCAAATTTGTTTTTCTCGTCTTCCCTTATTCTTTTCTCTAGTGCATGCGTAGTTGGATCCGTGATCCTTCTACTAATCGTTTAGTCCGAAAAAACACCCCTTTCACCATGGCCGAAGAAACTCCCCCTCGAACTCTTATGGATAGGTACTTTCCCGAGCGAGTTTCTATTCCTTCCTGCATCATATTGCCCGCCCCAACGGGTAACCATTTTGAAATTCATTCGAATCACATAAATACTCTTCCAAAATTTGGCAATCTTGAACGTGATGATCCTTATATTTTCTTGACCAAATTTGAACAAGTTTGTGCAACCATGAAATTTCAACAATTAAGTGACGATGGAATCAAACTTAGGTTAATTCCATTTGCACTTACCGATTATGCTGAGAAATGGTTGTATAGCTTGCCTTCAAATACGATTGGAACTTGGGGTGAATTTGTAAACATTTTTCTAAAGAAATTTTACCCTCTGGAAAAAACATCTAAAATTCGAAGTGAAATCGTCAATTTTCGTCAATTTGGGGGTGAATCCTTTGCAAAATATTTTGAAAGATTCAAAGAGCTTCTAGTCAAATGTCCACATCATAATTTCGAAAAATGGACTCTTTGTCAAATTTTATACGATGGACTAGAAAATAACTCTCGAACTATGCTCGAATCAATGTGCCAAGGAAATTTTCTAGCCCAACATCACGATGCCGCTTGGAAATTTCTCGAAGATTTGGCCGAAAAATCAGCTCAATGGGAAAGATCTAATGAGAAATCAATTTATTCCCGATCAAACGCTCATTCGGTAGGATCCTCAACGGCTTTAGAAGCGAAAATAGATGCAATGTTAACCAAATTTGATAATGACCTTTCATCAACTCAAGCAAACCAAGCTCAAGCGTCTCAGCCCTCATGTTACAAATGTAACGATCCTAACCACATTGCTGACCAATGCCCACATTCGTTAGAACAACTCAACGCATTTAATAAAGTTAGGAACGATCCATTCTCCCCAACTTACAATCCAGGTTGGAGAAACCATCCTAACTTCTCTTGGGCCCAAAACAATGCAACTTCGAATTTGGTTCGACCTCCTTTTCAACCATTTTCGAATAATACCTTAAATCCTCCCTTTCAACAAAGTCAATTCCAAAATCCTGCGCCAACCCCTCAAAATCAAGCGCAACAATCTTTTGTTCCCCAAGATGATAAACGATTGACATCACTGGAGAAAACTCTCGAAGAATTGGGTAAAGCAACAACTCAAAATATCAAATCAAATACCAATCTTCAAAACTTACTGACTTCACACATGCAAACCACGACTCAACAAATGAGTGAACTTCAAAAACAAATGTCTCAACTTAACACTAGATTAAGTGAAAGGGAAAAGGGTACATTTCCAAGTCAACCCATCCAAAACCCTAGAGGACAGATTCAAGACTCGAACGTTAGTCAATTGAATGCTGTCACGACTCTTCGATCTGGCAAGAAGATTGACAACCACGTGGTCGAACCAAATGATTTACCAGACGATATTCAAAACCCAACAGAAAATTCGACCATCTCGGATCAAAACATCGAGCCCAATTCTAATCAGGCCCATCCTCAAACTCAAGTTGCTCAACCTACTGAGTTGTCTGCTCCATTTCCTCATAGACTCCGACCAAGAAAAAAGACGGACCAGGTAGAAAAGATCCTTGAAATATTTAAGCAAGTTAAAGTGAACATTCCTCTTTTAGATATTATACAACAAGTTCCACAGTACGCTAAATTTCTAAAAGATATGTGCACCCAGAAACGTCATACACATGTACCTAAGAAAGTGTTTCTAGCGGCAACTCTAAGCGAAGTCTTGTCCCAATCAATGCCAGTGAAATACAAAGATCCTGGCTGCCCCACAATATCATGTACTATTGGGGACAAGAAAATCGATAGATGCCTGCTAGACTTAGGTGCTAGTGTCAACTTGCTTCCATATTCCGTCTATCGCCAATTAGGGCTAGGAGAATTGAAACCCACCAAGGTTACCCTTCAGCTTGCTGACCGTTCAATTAAGAAACCTGTGGGCGAAATCGAGGATGTGTTGATCAAAATTGGCGAATTCATCTTTCCAGTTGATTTTATTGTCTTAGAAACTCAACAGGTTAGCAATCCTGCAAACCAAATCCCTTTGATTCTAGGACGACCCTTCTTAGCAACCTCTAATGCTCTCATCAACTGTAGAAATGGGTCTATGAAACTTTCTTTTGGTAACATGACTGTCGAGCTAAATATCTTCAGAACTGAAAACTCTCCTAACTCTTATGTGGACCAGTTTTCTGAAATCCATGCTGTCCACGATAATGGATCTGAGCTCGACCATCTGAATAACGAAATTGAATCGAATTACGAAACCTTATTTCAAGATATTCCCGAAAATGTCTCTGATTCGATTCCTGTCGAGCCACTCATAACTGAGCCTATTCCTCAACCAATTTCTTCGGTTGAGTCATCCCCAAAATCTGAACTCAAAGTGTTGCCCAGTCATCTTAAGTATGCTTACTTAGGAGAAAATGAAACTTTTCCAGTCATTATCGCTTCTGACCTTACCTTAGAGCAGGAACAATTGCTCCTTCCCATCCTTAAGAAAAATAAGGAGGCAATTGGCTGGTCCATGGCTGATATTAAGGGGATTAGTCCTTCGATAGTCCAACATCGAATCCACCTTATAGATGATGCCAAACCCACTCGTGATCCCCAACGTCGACTAAACCCTATCATGAAAGAAGCAGTTCGTGCTGAAATCCTTAAATGCCATGACAATGGAATCATCTACCCGATTTCTGATAGTCAATGGGTTAGTCCGATTCATGTCGTACCTAAGAAATCAGGGATTACCGTGATCCAAAATGAAGCTAACGAGCTTATCCCAACCCGCACCCAGACTGGTTGGCGTGTTTGCATTGACTATAGGAAACTTAACGCTGCAACACGTAAGGATCATTTCCCTCTGCCATTTATCGATCAAATGTTAGAACGATTAGCGGGTCATGAGTACTACTGTTTCCTTGATGGGTACTCGGGCTATAATCAAATCCCTATCGCTCCTGAGGACCAAGAGAAAACCACTTTCACTTGTCCGTTTGGTACATTTGCGTACCGACGTATGCCTTTTGGTCTCTGTAATGCACCTGCAACCTTTCAGAGGTGCATGATTAGCATTTTTTCTGATATGATCGAGCGATTTTTGGAAGTGTTCATGGATGATTTTTCCATATTTGGTGATTCGTACTCTGAGTGTTTACGTCATCTCGATCTTGTTCTTAATCGCTGTAAAGAGAAACACTTAACGCTTAATTGGGAAAAGTGTCACTTCATGGTTAAACATGGCATTGTTTTGGGACATGTCATCTCTAACAAAGGAATTGAAGTTGACAAAGCCAAAATAGAAGTTATCTCTAATCTTCCCATTCCCAAATCTGTTAAGGACATCCGATCCTTTTTAGGTCATGCTGGCTTCTATCGTCGCTTCATAAAGGATTTCAGCAAAATCACTCGACCTCTGACTAACCTTCTTGGTAAGGATGTTCCTTTCGACTTCAATTCCGAGTGCATTTCATCTTTTGAGCATCTTAAAAATGAACTTGTCTCTGCTCCTATCATTTGCTCTCCCAACTGGACGATGCCTTTTGAAATCATGTGCGATGCCTCGAATTTCGCTGTTGGCGCTGTCTTAGGACAACGTATCGATAAGATTCTTCACGTCATTTACTATGCGAGTAAGACTTTGAACGATGCTCAAATCAACTATACGACCACTGAAAAGGAACTTTTGGCAGTTGTCTTTGCTCTAGAAAAATTCAGGCCTTATCTAGTTGGCTCACACATCACGGTTTATACCGATCATTCCGCACTTAGGTACCTTTTCTCTAAAAAGGATGCTAAGGCTCGTCTCATTCGTTGGATCCTTCTACTTCAAGAATTTGACCTTACCATTAAGGATAAAAAAGGATCCGACAACGTTATTGCGGACCACTTGTCTCGTCTTCCAAATGCCCCGTCTTCTTCTCTTCCAATCAACGAGAATTTCCCTGATGAACAGCTGTTTTCTCTATCCACTGATCCTTGGTTTGCTGACATTGTTAACTACTTAGTCACCAAGCAGATCCCTTCTTTTTGGTCTAAGCAGGATAAACACAAATTCTATTCCCAAGTAAAACATTTTTACTGAGACGACCCCTATCTTTTCAAGTATTGTCCCGACCAAATCATTCGAAGATGTGTTCCTGACACTGAAATTCACAGTGTCCTCTCTTTCTGTCATGACCAAGCATGCGGTGGTCACTTCGGTCCCAAAAAGACAGCCGAAAAGGTTCTCCAATCGGGTTTCTATTGGCCCAACCTTTTCAAAGACGCGTACGAATTTTGCAAAACTTGTGATCGATGTCAATTCTTAGGGAAAATTTCTAAACGGAATATGATGCCCCTAAACCCCATTCTAGAGGTCGAAATTTTTGATGTGTGGGGTATAGACTTCATGGGACCCTTCCCTAATTCTTTTGGGAACATTTACATTCTCTTGGCGGTTGACTATGTCTCTAAATGGGTAGAAGCTGTACCATGCAAAACAAACGATAACAAGGTTGTTGTGCGCTTCTTGAAAGAAAACATCTTTTCTAGGTTTGGCACACCTCGCACAATAATCAGTGATAATGGTACACACTTCTGTAATCGTTCTTTTGAAGCTCTTATGAGAAAGTATTCGATAACCCACAAGTTATCTACTCCTTACCATCCTCAAACTTGTGGGCAGGTTGAAGTATCGAATAGGCAGATTAAACAAATTCTTGAGAAAACAGTGAATCGAAATCGTAAAGATTGGTCTCAAAAGTTAACCGACGCTCTTTGGGCTTACCGCACCGCTTTCAAAACCAACTTGGGTATGTCCCCTTATCGGTTGATTTTTGGTAAGCCATGTCACTTGCCAGTTGAACTAGAACATAGGGCATTATGGGCAATAAAAACTTTAAATCTTGATTTAGAGAAAGCAGGTGAACATAGGAAGCTTCAACTTAATGAACTTGATGAAATTCGAAATGATGCCTATGAAAATGAACGAATTTACAAGGACAGAACAAAAGTTTTTCATGATAAATCAATTTTACGTAAAACTTTCATGCCAGGCCAAAAAGTTCTGTTGTATGACTCAAAACTGCATTTATTTCCGGGTAAGCTAAAATCTAGATGGACAGGACCTTACACTGTACGGACCGTTTTTCCGTATGGTGCGATAGAAATTGAGAATCCAACTGATGGATCATCCTTTAAGGTCAATGGTCAATGCCTTAAACCTTACTTGGAACCAATACCCAACCACGAGGAAGAGCTCATGGTCCTCCATGAGCCACATTACATTCGGTAAGACGCACTAACCCTCTTTTGTACATATGTAAATATTCTCTTATTTGTTTTTCCCTTTCACTAAGATATGTCTGATTAAGACTGTGAGGACACAGTCACACTCAAGTGTGGGGGGAATATACATTACATCAGCAATCAAATTTTATGAAGTAGGTCATTCATTGAACAAGGATTAACTTAAATTCATAAATAACACCTTGGTTCTTGTTTGATAAGTTGAATTGTTGGGTGATGGGAATGAACATTATTTATTCATTGAGTCGTAATGTGTCTTTTTAAGATGCTAGCTTGAGACTGTGCAGACGTTAGTCGTGTTCTGGAGTAAGCGTGTCAACCCTAGTTATACGTGTTAGAATGTGCAAGTAAAAAAATAATCAAAAAAAAAAAATCATGAAATAAAAGGATTTTGCACCTACATTAGTTGGATTTTCTGAGTTCGTTTTCATGCATAATATTTTCTTTTCCACTCAAAATTTCCAGAATCGTAAGTTCTAAAATCCACTTGGCCCAGTTAAGGAGAAATGACTCATTGTAGCGTTCTTCTTCGATACCCCACATTATTCAAACCCAAGTTTTAGTCGATTTACATCCATGTTTCGACAAGTTTATCTTATATTGGTATACTCAAGAACCTTTTCACTGATTTACGTTTAAAGGTCAAAAAACGTCACTTTTTATATACCAATATTACACTACCCATTCCGCACTTGTTTTAAGGTAGGATAACCATATACCACATCTTATTTTATATGGGTTATCTATCTTACGAAACTTTGTTTATCATTCCTTTCAGCTTTTTGTATAACATCAATCCAGACTTGTGTGTTGAATTAAGGTTATAGAAGTAGAGTAACTAGGGCACAAAACTTTCCTTTCATGAAGTGTTGATTTAGTAGAGGAGGAATCTAATGAAATAATGTGCGGTATCATTCCATTCCATCTCCATTCATCATTCATCATGCAAAAGAAAAAAAATGAATGAAAAAAAAGGAAAAGAAAAGAAAAAAAAAGAAAAAAAAAAGAGAAAAAAAAAATTGAAATAAAGAGAGAGTCTCTCTGAATAAAATAGTCATTCATCATTCTTGACTATAATGCATTCATTTCCATTCCATCCACATCCATCATACCATACTTGGAAGCGAGGATTGTAGTTGAGGAGATGAAAGGAAACAAAATGTCCATATGTGCCTTAGTATTACTTTATCTTTTGTAGCTTGAAGTTCAACTAATACACTTGCCCTCTTATCTATAACATTTTTAGAACTTACAAAATTTTCCTTCATCTATGCATAACTCATATCCAATACATTACAGTTACATTGGTGCAAAATTATTCAAAAAAAAAAAAAAAAATTAAATAAATAAATAAATAAAGAAATGATTGGGTGCACATTGTCGATGTGTAGAACTTTGGTTGACACCACGCTCTTAACCTTCAAGACAATTACAGTGTTATCAAGGAATTACGATTCAGCTTGAAAAATTTTGTTCATTTTTGCACTAATTATGGGATGGACAATTTGGGGCTAAACCGTTATTATTGAAGTTAGGTGAAAACCTTGGAATGTGAAAGACCTTAAATATATTGTTTGATTAATCCGCGTACATAAGACGCTTTGGATTTTGTGGGTAGTATCCGCTGAAAACCATCACGAGACAACACTCGTCCTACTGGGGACACCCAGGGGTTTAAAGGCTTGTTGCATACGCTAAATGCAATCGTGTTTCCTATGAAAGTGTGACATATCTTAGTTTAGTTTATTCGAGGACGAATAAAAAGATAAGTGTGGGGGTATTTGATATACACGTAAATGTGTATATTTTATCCGCTTATTTATCTTATTTTATCTTTTAAATAATTGATATTGTGCATTTATAGCTGTGTTTTCAGATTGTTGACAAGAAGCATGGTTTAGAGCATTTAATGGATAAAGCATGAAGAATTTGCTTAAAAAGAGTGAAGTTTAAAATTGCTAAAGCTTGAAGAATCTAAAGCTTGAAGAACGGTTGCAATTATATTTCAGTTAAGAAGATTTGGCTCAATAAAGACTCAAACCGCATTCACATTAGCTCATTTAGAAGGCCTCTTACTCATGTTGCGTTCACACTAGCCTATTTGCTAGACCACTCACTCTAAAGTTGCGTTCACACTGGCTTATATGTTATTTGGGTTATTTCTTTAGTCCCACATTGTGTAATAAGCTAGCTAGCCTTTGTCATATCAGCTATAAATACATTGTATCTTAGTCTTGTAAAAACACATTGGGTTTTATTCTGTAATTCTCTTCTTGGAATAAAATCATTCTTCTTCCTCTTTTCTATTTAGTTTTAGTTTTATTTATGTTCTTGTTATTTAATTTCTGTTTTTCTTATTCTTTAGCTATGTCTAGCTAATCCCCTTTGATTAGGGGGTGATGACGCTGATAGTATGATTCAATATGAATCACATAGCCAAAGGATGAGGAATTCATGTATATAGATCTAGATCTGAATCTAGGGTTAGATCTGAACCTTAATATCCTGTGTCGTTTAAGAGCTATGCTCCTTCACAGGGTATATTCGTGTTCGGTCTAACAATTATCAGATCTAAATCTAATTTTAGGGTTTTAGAAATTAATTAGTGAATCTGTCCTGATAGTCTATGGTTGTAGAGCTGAGCTCCTGCATAGGCTATGCTTGTCGTTATTTACATATTTGTTTCTAAAAACCTATTATCGTTGATTCATGTTTGTGACAGAAACATGTATTAGATCTGGTTAATCTTTTGGCTATTGATGATTATGAATCTGATCTATGTCATTATCCCCTAATTGCTTTCACTTAATGTTAAAACTCTCTTTTATTTAATTCCTGCTATTTTCTTTGTTTTCCACCAATCAAAAGTTAGGGATAACTTGATTGGATTTATTAATTAAAATATTTTTGGTCCCAGAGTTCGACACCCTCTACAACGATCCTTGTTCTTTAGGAAAGACGAACGAATTTTACAGTTGTTTACAATTGTATAATTTGTTCGCAAACAATAGCTACTGTTCCGCTGTGTGATTGTATATGAGGACAGGTTATATAACTGTCCAGATATGTTGATGTACTCTGATACTGTAAGTAATTTTGAAAGCTCTCAGTAAAGATTTATTTCCATATTATATTTTGTTCCGCTGCGATGTGAGACTCTGATTCTGTGTTGTGGTATTGGTTCTTCTTCTTCTTCTATTCTTATATTTCTTTCTTCCTTATCTCACCCTCTAAATTCTTTCTAATAACTATCCTGTGGTTTCGGTGTTGGAGGATCGACATGAGTTACGGTGAAGGTATTTATGTCGATTTTCTGGGCCGAAAATCTCCGGGTCGTTACACCAATCCCAACCTATTCATCCCATGAAGCAAAACTGGTAATACTCCATATCTAACACCACAGTGTTATCGGTAAAATTAATTACCATTCCACGTTCAAATCTAATTAAAGATTAAACAATCGCTTTGAAGCAAAACTGGTGATGCTCCATTCTCGCTCATTTTCCAAATTTGATAATTTAAATTATCAATTCAAATTTCAATCTAATTGCAGATTCATTAAAACTCCTTTTTCTGGGTTAAAGAATTAATGTCATTTAAAACACAGTACATGATAAACCCAAATCACATTCCATTTATTATCGGGTTAAAGAACAAGTGGTATTTAAAACACTGTTCATGATAAACCCACCGATCAATTATATTTAAAACCCATTTCAAATCCAATTTATTTATTTAAAAATAAATGGGTTTTAATTTCAGTTCAAAACTAGTTCATTTCGATAAAAATATATTTTTATCTTTACAAATATGGAGTTTTTTCATCCCAATTTTTCCCAAATCATTTCTTATGATTTTACACAAATTATTACTATTTTTAATAATTTTATCAAGGCCCGTACAGTCGATTTCCATCAACGGCCATCGAACTGCACTTACAGCGACCTTTTCCAAATTTAATTTGGACGTATCTCCAAATCCAACCGTTAGATTTCAAATTTCTAATATTCGTTAGAAAGCTCTTTTCGATACGAACCCAACGGTTCCGGTTTTAGGAGAATCCGACGGTCGGATCTCCCGTAATGTCCGTTCGAAGTCAATGATCGAAATTCACGAACAGCCGCGGCGCGGCGCGTTCTATTCAGGCCATTATATATATAATATTTATATATTTCGTCGATTTCTATTTAAAACGAATTTTATAAATGGTTTTAAATTCGTTTCAAAAACATTTCAACTTTCATTTCCAATTCAGATCAAAATTGAATTTTTCCTTATAAATTCGTTTTAAAATTCATTTCAATTCAATTCTAACTCGTTTCGTATTCAATTCAATTCAAATTCGTTTTCTATTCAATTCAATTCAAATTAGTTTTCTATTCAATTCAATTCGAATTCATTTTCTATTCAATTCGAATTCGTTTTCTATTCAATTCAATTCGATTTCATTTTCTATTCAATTCAATTCGAATTCGTTTTCTGCTCAATTCAGTTCAAATTCGTTTTCTATTCAATTCAGTTCAAATTCGTTTTTTATTCAATTCAGTTTAAATTCGAATATAATCGATATAAATATCGTTCGCATCAAAATAGCGCATCTGTAATCAACACGGCTTTATATTTTTCAATAACTTCGTTATTCTATTTAACAAATGTTTGTCAACACATGACTAATCTCAACAAATGAGTACTGTCCACGTGTGACTATTTTTGTTATTTAATATATTTTATAAAAATTATGGTATCTATCGTTTGATTTCAAATCAGACTCCAACCGTAAATTAGTAAGAGAACGATTCCCTGAATATTAACCCCGAAGGCCGAAACCAACATCAGATCAATATCCAGGAGACCACTCATCTTATCTATTTTCCAGTTAGTTTCTAATTTTATATGATAAAGATGTAAATTGTATTGTTAAAATATTTCGTTCAACACATGACTAATCTCAACGGATGAGTACTGTCAACACATGTACTTCATTTTATAAAGATAAAAATGTAAATTTTATTGTTAAAATATTTCGTTCAATACATGACTAATCTCAACGGATGAGTATTGTCAACACATGAACCTCTATTTTATAAAGATAAAGATGTAAATTTTTTTACTAAAATATTTCGTTCAACACATGAGTAATCTCAACGGATGAGTACTTTCAACACATGAACCTTTATTTTATAAAGATAAAGATGTAAATTTTATTGTTAAAATATTTCGTTCAACACATGACTAATCTCAATGGATGAGTAATGTCAACACATGAATCTTTATCTTATAATATTCTTTATTTTCTAAATTGGAATTAGGCCCAATCAATTACCATATAGAGTTAATTATATGGATTCCATACAACACATGTATATAATAGCAACGATAAATAATCACCCATCATCCAAAGTGCACTACACTGTATAAGCATCAAATATAGATATCTAACGCTTATAACAGCATGTCGATCCATCGATCGACATACGACTAATTATTGGGATTAGTGTATGCCGTATTTTATCCCAATACCCGTGTGGGGTTTCAAACAATCAAACGCAGATTTTATTTGTGCACTTGGGCGATGTGTAAAATTTATCGTCCCAATCAATGTCAGTCAAATAAGTGTACATAAACAAACCGTCCGGTTTGTGAATTAATATTTATATATCCACGTTCACGTTAAAAATTATATTTTTAACGACCAAATTATTTTATTCAACCTATGAATATTCTATTCGGTTCATTTATTAAATAAAATGATATCTTTATTTTTCTAACTTATTTTAGAAAATTTCGGCGGCATAACGGCACGATACTAGAAATGGGACAAGGCCTAGCCTTATCCCCGGTCTAATAATGGCCACGCCATACACATATCAATCAAACCAATTTCAATTCACCAAATAACCAAATTTAGATCAAATAATCTAACCAACTACACAACCAAACAAACAAGTCCATGGACTGTGGACAGTGGTGTCGGGTGCTACTAAAACCGTCTGCATCCTAGTATATATTTATAACTAGAAAAGGAAATTTAAAGTGAGAAGTTCTCACATTGATTTTTTTTCTAATGCCTTTTCTGAACTGCTAAATTGTTGTTCGAGCTCCAGACATCGCATACAAGCTCAAATCTTCAATCCATCTATTTTTTTAGCACAAGCACGGCATTCTGAACAACTTTTGCCTAAGGGTCTTTTTGCCGAAAATGCTCGAATTCGCCAGAATTCGCGAAAGTACACGAATTTTACTGCTTTTGAACAGCAAACTTCGAACGCGATTTCTGAGCAGCTCCGAACTCCAAAACACGACTTCCATATAGCTTGATCGAAGAGAATTTCGTGCTCTACAACTTTGGTTTAGAGGGACTTTGGCCAGAAATGCACCGTTTGAGAGTTATTGGCGAAATACGATCAGGGACTTATTTGCAAAACGGGTGATTAGTGTAAAATGGGTTTTTGTTGACCGGGGGGACCCACGGCCGGAATTGAGGAGGGGGAAGGGGGCGCTGGACCTGAAGTGAGGTGGGGAGGCGGCTAAGGGGCGGCGGCGGCGGTGGTGGTGGTGGTGGCCGTGGTAGTGGCTTCTATGGTTTGCAAAATCACATAAAAGAGAGGAGAGAGAGAGGAGGAGGGGAAGAGGAGGAGGGGGTGCGGTCGGCGGTCGGAGGCCGGTTGTGGCTGGTGGATGATGGGGTGCGGTCGGCGGTCGGAGGCCAGTTGTGGCTGGTGGAGGAGGGGGCAACAACAAAGGGGGTGGAGCTCCCCATTAAAGAGGAAAAAGAAGAAAAGAGAGGAAGAGAGAAAGTGAGAAAGAAAAGGAAGTAAAAGTATTTATATGCTCGTTTCTCGCGTTTCGCCTGAACGCTAACGATCTCCAATCGCCGCGGATTTCAGACACGAGATAGTAGAGGAGAAAACGAGTCCAACGAAACAAGTTTCGTCAAATTCCGAGTTCGTTTGACCGTTCAAAAAAAATCACAAAAATGCTCAGATAAGCTCTAAAAATGCGATTTTGGCGCACCTTTTCTTCTTGCACGCTCACACGCTAACTCCAAAAATCATGCCCTCTTGGATTTAACCATTATTAGACGATACGAATCCAGAAAAAAAAGTAGAATCGAATTCTGAGGTCCTATCAGTAATGTTCCGTTGTAAAATGACTGCACGTTTTACCCTGAACTGTTTTAGCTCGCACGGCCACATACTGACTCCGTTCGACGCGCCCTTTGGAACATAACAATAATTTGTCATTATGAATCCATAATAATTTATCTCGTCCAATTCTGAGCTCGTATGCAAAATTTCACTTATTAAGGGCTATGTATTGTTAAACGAACAGTTCCTGCCTATTGCCACTATTCCGGATATCGGAATATATTAAAGCTTATACTTTTCGGAGTTAAAAACGGCATTTTGAACTCAATGGAAGTGGTTTCGAGTCCAAATTCTCCCGTATGCAAAATTTGACTTTTTGGGCCATGTATAATTTACATAGCGACTATTCTGAATTTTCAACTGGGCATAATTTTTTATTCCCGCTATGAAATTTCGATTTTTCAGATTCTTTGGAAAGATATTCTCAACTAGATTCTAATATTTTTGGTTTCTCCCAAATCCGGTTTATTTTGAATCCTGTACATTCATTTGAAGTTTGAAATCGAATTATCGAACTACCGTGCCTTTTCAATTCCATTTATAATTATAAATAAATATTTATATTCTAACGACGATCTATATAAATATGCACATTCTAATTCTATTCAAAATAAATTTTTCGTTGATATTATCTAAAATAATTCATTTTAAATATTCAAAGTTCATTAAAATTGCAAAAATCAAAATTTTAAACTGGCTCGCATTTCCGGGTTGTTACACTAGTGAAGTGTGGGAACGACGGTGGTGGTTTGAGGGCATCGGGTCTTTGTTCAATGTCCTGGTGAAGGAGGCCATCGGTTCAGGCAAATCCTTAGGAGAAAACCCCTTTTTTTGGTTAATACGATGCTGACATGGACTAATGACAAGAATAACGGTAATTAAGGTAAAAAAAAATTTATTTAATTAATTAATTAGTTTAATATCGTATAATTTATTCAAACTTAAAACAGGCGTAACTTTTACATACTTTAACGAAATCTGATGAAACTGGATCCGTTGGGATCGCAGGGACGAGGCCTAGGTGATGGCACCTACTAGGGACTGATCTGACGTAGTTAAAATTTTAGTTAATTTTGAACGTCCGTTCAAGATTAAATGCAACAAACGCGACCACCGTCAACCGAAATGAACTAGTGAGTTAATTCTCACACCTTCTGGAATCCTATGATGTTGTAAATTCATATAAAAATATAATTTACCCTTAAAAGTACAAATTGGTTGATTGGTTGCTATTGGCTATTATTGTTTGATTGACTGTTGTTATTTATGTTTCATCATTTTAAATTAGTAGATCATATAAAATTTATTTGATATATTATTATGAAATGTTATAATGAGCTGTGGTGCAGGGAAGAACAGGTTGGAGGGATCCGACCGGATTCCACAAATATTATATATGTTGTTTGTTGTTTTATATTGGTGATATATGGACTGATTTAACCCCAGATGGTAGTGAAACATGTTTGAACATGATGGTTGAATAAATATTCACCTGTGTGGGTTTAAAATCAACCAACGGTGTTGATTTGGTAATTGGCAGTGAATGGCCTAAAATGTGTTGTTTCAGACGTCAGTTTACCGTTCGGTGAATTGATGCAGTTTTAAAGTTATAAATTATTTTATAACCGAACTGAAGCTTTTCAGTCATTTTATGTAATTAATTAAATTTGAAATTTATAAATGAATATTTTAATCAAGTTTATCAAAGAATTATTTAACTGGTTTATGTAGCAAAATCATATGATGTAAGAAAAGTTAAAAGAATTAAATTAAGCAAAGTACGATAAGTGGACTGAGGTTTTCAAAACGAAAAGAAAATACATGCAATTGTTTAGTGTAAAATATTGGTAAAGGGGTTTTGAAATAAAAAAATTCCAATTAAAAAAGGTCTTAATGTAAGGAAGGTAGCAAGCAGATTTTAATTGTAAATCCAATAGAATGTTATTTTAAGAATGCCAATAAATGGAAACAGATTATTTGAAGAGGGATTTTTATAAAGACCTAAAGTTATAAATGAAGTAATGCTTTTGGTCAAAAAGTTATGTTTTAGCGAATACTTAATTAAAAAATTAAGTAGAAAGATTTTTGAACGAGGATTTCAAATATAAGGAACGACTTATAAATCTGGATTTGAAATCAAAGGGAATAAATGAGATTTTGGTGAGATGGATAAGTTACGAACTAATTTTATTCTGAGATAAGAATGTTGTCGATCAAGGTTTGAGAGGTAAATAAAATACCCCAACTTGAACGGCTTCACTATTATCGAGGAATGATATTCGTTGTGGTGAGTGCAAAGTGCTGAAATTGGTTAATTATTCCATATGAGGGATATTGAACATGAGTACGAGAGTTTTGAATATAAATATTAGTTACAAGGGAAATAAGGATATTTGATTTTATATTTATAAATTTTACATTTGATTTGTCATATCAAAATTGGTATTTGGTTTATTCCATTAAGTATTATATATATATATATATGTATATATATCGTGATGCCAAAATTTAAGGAAATGGGAAAAGTGGTTTGGGAGAATAAAATGATATTCCCTATAGTAAAGAAAATGGGAAGTTTGGTATATATGTATATACAAACTCGAGAACATATCAAATAGTTTTTATTATAATAAAATTAGAATTAAGATAATGTTTAAATTATATTAGAAGGTTTAAAAGTTGATTAACCTTTTGGTCAAGCATACATATATATTTTAAACAGGCCAAGTCATGCCAAGTACTAACTCAGCAAACTCATTGTATTCACACTAGTGTTATTTGATAGTTAAAACACCGACTATCAAACCTGGCCAAACACGATTGTTGGTACCGAAAGACCTGGATCGAATTTATATTCGAAAACCATTCCGACCATTGAATACGTGAAGACGTCGATTGAAGATGGAGCAAGTGAAGACCGTGGATCTTCATAAGCGGAAGGACTACTTGTCGAATTTCTCTAGCTTGCAAGCAGAGTTATTTGACTTGTGATTCTATCGTGGTTGAACTCTACGGATTTGCAAGGACTACTTGCTACTGATCCATGGGGTGATTCCAATATTAGATGCAGTAGGAGAGTACCTTCGGTTCATCCTATTCCTAGATGACTTGTATGGACGAATGTCTACAGAGTATTTCCAATGGCCCACCTACGTTTATTTCCTCAAACTTGTCGTAGTTGGTTAGCTCCCAACTAGGGTATCTTTGTGCACGTCAATTAGTGATATCCAGAGGATCTGACGATGTGGCATTCAAAGTGAATGATGACCAGATGTTTAAAAGGATAAACTATAGCCTCAAGCCTCATTAACCGGGAAATGACAAAAATCGGGTAGGCAGCGTGGCTATGTGGGTCGCTCCCATTAGGGTGTATAATCACCTATCTAGAGAAATTCCATTTGCTTCTTAAATCTATATTCGATGCTGTCCCTTTCCGGGAGGTGGTTGTTGATCCCAACCGTCGGTGATATACATTCGATACACCCAAGCGAAATGAGTGGTCGGTCATGTGTGGGCCGGGTTGCAAGACGTTCTTATTGAACCTAGTATATTCGCCTCTAGCGATACACTTTCAGCAGGTGGTCCCATACCTTGTCAAGATTGGAATCCAATATCCAATAAGCACTCGTGATTTTTAATTGTATACTATATATGTGGAGCGTGAGATGCAAGCATTCCGCTAGATTGTTAATTATTTGTATTTAGACATTATGATAATATCAGAATAAGTTATGATTTCAAAAATGTTTTGAGTTATAGTAAGGAAAAAACCATCCGTGTTTATGTGTGGGTTGGTCTTACTATTATCCTTTGATTTCAGAAAGGATTTTCCAAAGTTAACCAAGTTGTGTGTTCTGTGAATTTATCACTAAAAGTATTCCAGACTGACCCGGAGAATTTTGCTTTGCTTCAAATGTGCTCGGGTCAGACCAAGTATGTTCCAGGTTAGGTTTCGCTTGGAATTTCAAGAGATGGATGCAGGAGGCTTCACCGCTAGTTATGTAAAATTGTTTTCGTTGTGACTGATATATGTTGTACTCTGATGGTTGGTATGTATATACAGTTCTTTGTATAAAAAGATTTGTTATATTATATTTTATCTGTTCTGCTGTGAGTTTCTGATGTGATGTTCTTCATCTTTCTTCTGTTCTAATATTCTTTCTTTCTTTTCTCACCCTCTAATTTCTTCCTATTGACAATCTGAGGTTCGATACTTGGGTTTTTGGCAAGTAATACAGGTTGTGTATTATTGTCGAAAATTCAAGCATCGAATTTTTCCTCCGGGTCGTTACATGTGTTGTGATGTGAAAAGAACTGTATAAAATATTCATGTATTGAATAAAATGTTTAAATAATAAAAATATCATTTTTATTGAATGTACAAATTATATAAAATATTCATGTGTTGAATAAAATGTTTGAATAATAAAAATATCATTTTTATTGAATGTACAAATTATATAAAATATTCATGTGATGAATAAAATATTTTATCATTAAAAACATAATTTTTAACGTATGTATGAATGGCATAAAATGCTTCTGAAATGAAAATAAATATTCATTTACAAATCGGATGATTTGTTTATGTACACCCATTTGACTGATATTTATTAGGACGATAAATTTTACACATCGACCCACTGCACAAATAATAATTAGTATTTGTTGTTTGAAAACCCTACACATGCATTGGGATGATACTGAACATACGCTAATCCCAATATTTAGTTACATGTCAATCGATGGGTTGATAGGTTGTGCTAAGCATTATTATTTATTTTTAATGCTTATACGGTTGTAAATTGACTATGGATGATGGTTGATTGTGTATAATTATTGTTGTATACATGTATTGTATGAAATCCATATAAATAACATTATATGTTAATTGATTGTGTCTGATTCCAATTCGAAAAGAGCGAATATTATAACATAACAAATATTTTAAAATAAGGAATATTTTAAAATAATATTCAGTAAAACATCAAAATATGATTTTAATGTCCGATTTTTATGGACACGAAAATATTGAAATATACGAAGTTGTGTTGATTAGATATGCGCCATTTTGACACGAACGATATTTTATATCGATTTTTATTCATTTTTATAATGAATATCGAAAAGGAAATTGTTTCAAAATGAGATATTTTGAAAATATTATCATTTATATATTATAATGATAAGGAAAATTTAATTTGGTTTAAAATTGAAAATGAAGTTGAAATCATTTTTAAAACGATTTACAAATACGCTTTAAATGGAAATCGATGAAATATATAAAATATAAATATTTAATGGCCTGAATAGAACGCGCCACACAGTGATCATTCGTGAATTTCGACCATTGACTTCGAATTGACATTATGAGAGATCTGACCATCGGATTCTCCTGAACCGGAACCGTTGGGTTCGTATCGAAAAGAGCTTTACAACGAATATAAGAGATTTGAAATCTAACGGTTGGATTTGGAATTATGTCCAAATCAAATTTGGAAAAGGTCGCTATAAGTGCAGTTCGATGACCGTTTATGGAAATCGACTGTACGGGCCTTGATAAAGCTACTAAAAATATTAATAATTTGTGTAAAATCATAATAAATGATTTGGAAAGAATTAGGATGAAAAATTCCATATTTGAAAAGATAAAAATATATTTTTATCGAAATGAACTAGTTATTAACTAGAATTAAAAATCCAATTATTTTTAAATAAATAAATTGGATTGAGAATGGGTTTTAATATAACCAGAATTTCCAATATATGAATTGGAGTAGATTAGAATGGAAATCATCTTCAGGATATTTCGATGTTGGATTTCGTGATTATATGGATATTGTTATGGAAATTTGGAAGATATATTTATATCGTTATTTCCAATTCGATATTTGGTTGTTTTAGAATTTGATATTGAATATAAGCCGATATAATTTCTATTCAGAGGCTTCTATTTAATATTAAATGGGATTTTTGGTTTGTCGTGAATGGTGTCTTAAATAACACTGTTCTTAAACCCAGTTGAGAAAGGAATAAATCTTTTAATTAAGATTTAGTGAGGTTTTCCAATTAATTAATATTTAGTTGGAATTGAATAAAAGAATTGGATTTTGGGTTTGTCGTGAATGGTGTCTTAAATAACACTGTTCTTAAACCCCGCATGAAAACATTAAATCTTTTAATTAAGATTATTAGCCTTTCCAGTTATATTTAGTAATTGGAATAAAATGGAATGTGAACTGGGTTTATCGTGAATTATGTTTTAACGATATTTGTTCTTTAACCCGATTAACAATGTAATGTGATTTGGAATTTATAAATCTTGTTATTAAGATTTAAAGGAAAATTTCCAAAGTAAAGATTTCCAATTTAATACAATTAATTGGAATGGAATGGAATTCGATTTGATAATAATCGAATTGAGCTTTTGTGGGGGAAGACTATTACTATATATGGAATTTAAAAGGCTCTGCCGTTATTCCATTTGTATTATTGGTTGGATATGGAAGTTTATATCGATTATATATATTGATCTGTTTTCCGTAAGGATTCCATCATTATTGGAATGCAATTTTGGGTTTATCTTGAACTGTGTTTCAAACGACATTGATTCTTTAACCCAGTTAAAGACATGATTTATTTCCTAGATATGAAATAGTCATTAATACTGATTTTTGGGAAGATTAAAACTTAGTGGAGTTTTAATGAATCTTTAATTAAATTGAAATTTGAATGTGATAATTTAAATTATAAAATTTGGGAAATGATTAAGAATGGAGTATCACTAGTTTTGCTCCAAGCGACTGTCAAATCTTTAATTAGATTTGAACGTGAAATGGTAATTAAATTTACTGATAACACCATGGTGTTAGATATGTCGTATTACCAGTTTTACTCCATGGGATAAATAGTGTGGAATTGGGAAATATAACAAATGATAACTTCGGTAAGGTTCTCTAATCCCGAATAGTTTGAATAAACTTTAATTTGGTTTGAATTGATATCCAAAGGAAGATTAAAGAATGAATTTAAAGAATTTATCTTTGATAAAATTAATGGGAACCTTTCCCTAAAGATATGAATATTTGAATAAAAGAATATTTTGCATTGGAATAAGGTGTATGTTGCATTTTTATAGCATTTTTTATAAAATATGCGAGTTATTCAGAAAAACTGTGTTTATCCCATTCTAAATAACTGATTCGACAATAATTTTACGATGAAGACAGTTGTTGAAGACCAAAGGTCTTCACATCATTTGGATGAGTAGTGATCTCTTGATTGGGCTATACACCCAAGACAAGGTAATAAGTGCTGATCGTCTAGACGTACTTGGAGATCGACCTGATATGCGAGGACCTCTCTCATGTATTGGACATATGGGACGAGGAATAAGGTGCCTCCGGTTTCGTGCAGACCCAGAACGGACTGGTAAATGGATATGTCTGATATTGGATTTTATTCTATGTTGATTGATCTCTATTAAATATATATCTGTTTGGTGGCGGAGAATTTATTCTCTTGCTTAACACCCTTCTGTGAGACGTACGAGCTCAGAGATTTTATATCAATAGACATCAGTCGCATGGAGTTAATTTCCTATGTGGCATGCTGAGATGCAAATGATCAAGGGTTCTGCTGAAAAGCAGATTCTTGTGCTTGATGATTAAAGCACGACTTTAAATAGCATAGCTTTGTGTAACGTCAATTCGCGAGCCTTACATCCCGGTGTGAACTAGAAACGGGAGAAGGACTGTAGGGAGGATAGTGCATTTCTTTCTGACTAGGAGTGGTGTCATGGTATGGAGCCCAAACATTTTACTCATTTGGATGTTGCATATTACTTGATTGATAGAGAGGCGCCTCGGATATATCGGTTACTACGGAGCCGATGGATATTGAGTCATCTGGCTCATTTACGCCCCAAAGGGCGGGGAAACACTTGTTCAGGAGTTATGAATCCACCTTGCACTTAGTGTGGACCGGCCCTGCAGTTACATAAGGATCACTCGAGCTCTGATCCTGAGACATGGTAGGCTAGGTTGTCTTGAATCGGTGAGGACGATCCCTTGCCTTAGTTCATAGATGGAATCCAATTTCCAATACGACCTTTTAGGTTTTAAATTGTAGAGCGTAGTATGGTGACATAGTGGGATGGGGCACTCATGCCGTCTATGATTGATATATTTATATTTGAAGTTGATTTCTTCAATTATAGTAATAATAAAAGATAAATTTTGCATACCAAGCATATTTGGCTATTATAAGGTAAAACTCTATCCTCCGGCTTGCGTTGCATTGTGTGATGGGACCCGAGTCTTATAATAGCTTCATTTTCTTTAATTAGCATTGTGCTATTTTTTTATGCACTGGTATTCTTAGGGTTAAACCCATTCTGTGTTATACGGTGTGGTCCCTTGATTTACCTAACTTTAAAATCAAGTTAATAACTGTTTTAGTTCTCACACCAGTCACATGACTGACCTGGAGGTTATTGTTTTAACCTAAACTCTGGGTGCCCATATTTTACACACGGGAAACTAGTAGTTTTGGTTTTGCAGATTTATTTTCATAGGATCCTGGTTTACAGCTGGAGCTATATTCGGAACGCTTTGTATCCGTGTATTTCTTACAGTTGTGTTATGTTTTATTTTTCCGCTGCATTGTAATTTTACATCTCTGGTATATATCAAATGTGTATTATTTATTCATACTCTGTTGTATTCTTGTACTCTCATGTAAATTATTGTAATATGAAATGAAATGTTCTTCTGTATGTGTTCTGATTTGTCGTGTTCTCATTTCAATCCGGGCTTTCCCGTAAGGGCGAGTTTGGATCGTTTCAATAATGGTGAAATGGGTTGAAGGTATTGAAAGGATATGTGCTACCCTTGACTTAACCAAACAAGAATTGGGACTCGTGAGTTTAGTAGATCTTGACGTTGGTGGATGGTTGTGAACGTGGATCGGAGGAAGGCAAGGTTGTCGACAACGTCGGACGATGTGCTGTTGAGTGGCATGGGAGGTGAGCAGTTCTGTTCGGGGTTCAGTTTAGAGGTGTTTCTCTGTGAAGTCGCTGAGAAGGAGGTAGATGCGATGTTGGGGAAATGTAGGAAGAAGCACGAGGAGTGGGAAGGAGCTTTCTCAGGTGAAGAGGGTTTACAGTCGCATGGGAAGCCTTGCATTGGGAGTGGTGTTGTTGTTTATTGTTAGGGGAGGGAGAGTACTGGACGGTGGACGCGGTTTGGAAATGGGACTGTCTGCATGGAAAGTTTAATGTGCTGTGTGGTTTATATCATGAAGAAACAATACTGAAATGGTGCATTGTTATTAAGTTTCGTGGATCTTGTTCAGGGAACGTGTATGATGCGGTAATGACTTTGAAAGGGTGCAAGCAGCACCGTGGAAAGTAGGACGAATGTGGGGATCTTGGTCTGTGCATGAGAAGCAGCGACGAGCATGGCGAGAACGAGGTCATACGGAGAGGGGACAGAAGTACAACAAATACTTTCACGTGGGGAGGGAAGGAACTAATGAAGAGGAAGATATCACAGTAGTTATATTAAGGGTAAGCAGGATGTTTTGGAGCCAGTGGGCTTACGGTCATCAAAAAAAGAAAAATAATATTTATATATATTTATATATATAAATATATATATATATGTATATAATTGATATTTATATAAGGGGAGCGGCCCATGTATGTTTAGGCAGAACAGATGGTATCATACTGAAGGAGTAAATTGGGAAAAAGAAGGAAGATGAGTCTGGTCTGTTTGCGTTGAGCAGAAGGGCGTTGGACTGCATTTAAATTAAATCAAAAGTAAGTTTACTGCTATATTTTTCATTTGAAATTTAGTTAACTAGTTTTTAAAATTAGATGAAAATTTAATCAAATCTTGTGTAGGAAATACAGCGTGGGTTTCTTGGAGACTACGTCATAGTAAGGTGGGCTGGTATAAAAGTAAAAAGGGGACAAAGAAATTCGATAGACTATTAACCAGTTTAAACAAGTAAATAAATTTAATAAAATTTAAATTAAGGAATAATGATTTTTGATCTTATTACTTATAATTTATATGACCCTTGCATATATCGACAGTATTGGCCGAAACGAAGGACATTTGAACCGTATCAACGTACGTAGCATTTTGGAGCTGGTTTGGACTAGAAATGGACGCAGCTGGATATTTTAATTAAATTAAACACTTGTTTACTTTAATTAGATTAAGCCATTTCAACGTTTAATGGAAGTTAAGATGAGTTCAACTCACTCGGTTTATCCCGTTTATATTTTATATAAGCTGGGTTTTTATTTGTGTGCAATGTTTGCTAAATAGTTGATAATTGGGTGACTATTTGTTTGTGTGCTAGATATTATTTAATATCCAATGATTAAATTAAGAATTTGTTTAATTTAATCAAATTATGTCGTTATTTTGACGATTAGATTCCAAACTAGGTAACTTTCCTTATTGATTACGTTTATGATAATATAAACGTATTAAATAAATAATTGAGTGCATGATTAATGTTATAAATTGCTTGTTGGCTGTTATTAGTTGAAATATTATTTCTTTTTATCATGATAAATAAATATATTGTTATATCGAATTTGAGATAACCCATTTTGATGTAGGGAAGGACAGGTTGGGGGGATCCAACTGGATTCCTCAATATGTTGTTTACTTTCTTTTTGTATGAATCGTTTAATCTATCCAATTGATTATGATGGTTGAATCCAGTTTCAACAATTGTGTGATATTAACCAACGGGTGATATTGGTTGGTAAGTTATAAGCAGATGGCCTATAAATGAATCGTATTATAAAGTTCGATTTTCCTCAGGTAAATCAATAGAAAGAAAGTTATAAATTTTGTTTATAACTAAAGACAGGTTTGTGAAATCTATTTATATAGATCATTTTTAATGAAGTTATTAATGGAAATAAATAATTATTTTTATCTCATAAATTTAATACAAGTATATAAATCGAGATGTGTAGGTTAATGAGTTTTGTAAGCAAGTGAGCAGCAATGAACAAAATGATTAAGAATTGAACTAATTGTTTCTAATAAAATGATTACATGATATTATCTAATTTAATTAGGTTGTGAAATCAAATGAAGCTAATTAAACAAATTTTATTTATTAATTTAAAGAATAACTAAGCGGAAAGGGTTAACATAATAACCTTGACTGAGACGACCAAACCAACTACTTCCACGAGAATTGATTATTTAAACCTATTATTGGATTTAAATATCATTTTAAAATTAACCTTTTAAGAAGGATTAATTATTTTATTTATTGATGATAATGAAGTAAACTATTGGATAAAGTGGTTAGACAATTAACAAGCAGTTGATCTATAAATGAGATTTTGAAAGTATAATATGAGTATGAATTCATAAAGTGATTTGATAGACAAGATTTATATATATACGTATATATATATATATGTGTGTGTGTGTGTGTGTAACAGTGTTTTCAAATGAAATCAAGTTGTTTTTATATATTGAGTCCAGTTTTCTATAAAAGGAATAATATTAACTTTTTCAAGGTTAATAATGTATGTAAATAAACATGTTGAAATGGAAATAGTCATAAAGGAAATTGGAAGGAAATTGGTTGTACATCGGTTGAGTTGAGTAAATTTCGAGGTGTCAATCTGATGTTGGTTTTGGCCTTCGGGGTTGTATACTTAGAGATTTATTCGCTTATCAATTTGCAATGCAAGATTATTTAAGCAGAAGTGAAATGGAAGTTGAGTAAGTAACGAAAACATTTTCCCAAATATTGAAAGGAGTTAATATGGAGAAGTTTTAACTAACAACTGATTAATTAAATTGGCCAAATGATGTTGTATATTGATCTAGTAAATCCATTTTATTTTCATGAATGTGTGGATGTTTATTTTGATAGTTAAATCACCAACTATAAAAATCTGACCAAAAGCATTGTTGGTATGGAAAGACCGGGATCAAATTTATATTCGAAAACCATTCCGACCAGCAAGTACGTAAACGTTGAAGACATCAGTAGATGGTCGAGATGGAGGTTTGAAGACTGTTGATCTTCATAAGCGGAAGGATTATTTTTCGAATATTCTCTGGCTAGCTACCAAAGGTATCCTGACGTAATTAGGTCGTGGTTGAGATTTTTTGGATTGCAAGGACTACTTGCTACTGATCCTTTGGATGTGGTAAGAGGGTAGCTTCGGTTCATCCTGTTCCTGGATGACTTGTATGGACGATGTGTATGGTGGCCAGGTGTTCCAAAAGTCGATTATAACTATGATGACCTGGATTTTTGACCACCTCAAGTCGGTAACTAAACCAACTCAAACCGTTCAAAAGGTCAGATTGTTATTGCTTATGAAGTTGAAATACAAATCATCACAGAATCACAGACACAGAACATAGAATATCTCACAACGGAAGTAAAATTTATACAACATTACAAAATCTTTAAATTTACATGATATCAGAGTATAGAATAAATATAGAAACAACGGAAGAATGAATATAAAACCATACTAAGATTCAGTACTAAGCAGAGATCGACACAACTGCATAGAAAATGGATGGCTGGATCTTTACCAATCTCAAGCTCTAACTGATATATTTCCAAGCTGAAATACTCAATCTGACTCGGGCATTTTGCAAGGAATAAAACAAACAAAATACATGAGTCAGGACTAATAGTCTCATATAAGTGAATCAACTCAAATGAAGTGTTTACTGAAATGTACAATAACTTAAAGGATGTTTGGGATTTCCATCCTCTAATGATCCGCGAAACTAATATCTATATAATAATAAGCCATTATTGTAATTTCTATTCAGTTAAGTAAACATAATGAAAATAGCGTAAGCAAGATTACATTTTTACCCTTACACCGCTTATATATATACCATAGTTTATATAGTATGAGACGACCCGAACTTCCCCGGTAAGGAAAGCCTGGATAGAATTGAGGACAAGATGAATCAGAACGCAAACAGGAGAACATTTCATTGTCTATTACAACAATTCCATCAGAATACAAAAATATACAGAGTATGAATAAACATACATTCGACAAATATCAAAGATTACAATAAATTACATAGCAACGGAAAAATAATACAAAGCACAACTGAAAGAAATACACGGATACAGAGCTTTCCGAGCATCGTTCCAGTTGTAAATCAGAATCCTGTGAATATAAATCTACAAAACCAAAACTACTAGCTGTCCGTGTGAAAAATAGGGGCACCCAGAGTTTAGGTTAAAACAATAAACTCCAAGTCAGTCATGGGACTGGTGTGAGAACTAAAACGGTTATTTAAAACTTTACTTTAAAATAGAGTAATTCAAGGGACCATGCCATATAACACGGAAAGGGTTTCCTCCCAAGAACACTAGTGCATATAAGTAAACAGGGCAATGCTTTTTTCGAAAAATGAAGCTATTATAAGACCCAGGTTCCATCACACAATGCAACGCAAGCCGGAGGATAGGGTTCTCCCTTATAATAGCCAAACATGCTTGGTACGTTTAAAACAAATCATTTGATACTATAATAAGTGTATAGTGTCAAAACAATTTCAATCATAAATATCAATCATAGACGGCGTGGGTACCATATATCATGTTGCCATACTAGGCTCTACAAATAAAACCGCAATATCACGTATTAGAAATTGGATTTCCGTCATGAGTCAAGGCAAGGGGCAAGCTCCTCTCCGATTCGAGACACTCTAGCAAATGTCTCAGGACCCCACTATGATCCTTGGATCTTCAGGGCCGGTCCTCACCTAACTTTGGAGGATTGGCAATTCCTGATCACACGTTTCCCGGTCCTAACAGACCTATATCCGAGGCGCCTTGTATCCAACAACCACACTGGTGAAAGGTATATAAATGTCATCCAGTTTAAGCACTAACACCACCCATAGCTAGAAAGAAACGTCGTGCTCTCCCTGCAGTCACAATCCCGTTTTTGACTCATACCGAAGTGTGAAGCTCGCGAATTCACGCTATACACAAAGCTGCGCCACACAGGCCGTGCTTTGATCATCAACCACAAGACTTTTCTTTTCAACAGAAGCCTTGATCAATTGCCACTTACGCGTTCCACACTGGCAATTCACTCCATGCGACTGATGTCCATCGATATACAACCTCTGAGCTCATACATCTCAGAGAAGGGCGTTAAGCAAGAGAATAAATTCTCCGCCGCCAAACAGATGTATATTTAATAGAGATCAATCAACACAGAATAAAATCCAATGTCAGACAAGCAATCCATTTACAAGTTCGTTCTGGGTCTGAACGAAACCGGAGGCACTTTCCTCGCATATCCATCGATCTCCAAGTACGCCTGGACAATCACCAACTGTTTCTCTCCTCTTGGGTGTATAGCCCAATCGAGATCATCAGTAATTACCCAAACGATGTGAAGACTTCCGGTCTTCAACCACCGTCATCATCTTCGACTTGTCGTCGAACCGGTTATTCAGAATGGGTATAAACCCGACCTTTCCGAATAACCCGCGTATATAATAAACATGTGTTACACAAACACAACATACGCCTCATTCCAATTCAGAATATTCTTTTATTCAAATTTTCACACTCTTAGGGAAAGGTTCCCATTAATTTTATCAAAGATAAATCCTTCTAAATTTATTCTTTAATCATCCTTTGGATACCATTGCAAACCATATTATGGTTTTCCAAACTAGTCGGGATTAGCGAACCACACCGAAGTAATTATTTATTTTATTTCCCAATCCCAACCTATTCATCCCCTGGAGCAAAACTGGTAATACTCCATATCTAACACCACGATGTTATCGGTAAAATTAATTACCATTTCACGTTCAAATCTAATTAAAGATTTAACTATCGCTTTGGAGCAAAACTGGTGGTACTCCATTCTCGATCACCTTTCAGATTTGATAATTTAAATTATCAATTCACATTTCAATCTAATTAAAGATTCATTAAAACTACACTTAGTTTTAATCTTCCCACAAATCAATATCCTGTCTTTAACTGGGTTAAAGAACCAATGTCATCTAAAACACGGTTCACGATAAACCCAAAATCACTTTCCACCGTTAATCGGGTTAAATAACATGTGTTATTCAAAACACCGCTCATGATAAACCCAAAAAAAAATTAAATTCAATTCCAATTAAATATCATTTAATTGGTGCACTTCATTAAATCTAAATAGAAAGATTTATTCTTTTCCTCAACTGGGCTTAAAAACAGTGTTAATGAAGATACCATTCATGACAAACCCAAATCACATTTGATATCAAATACAAGGCTCTGAATAGAAAATATACCGGCTTATATCCAATATCTAATTCTGGAACCAACAAATATCGTATTGGAAATAACGATATAAATATATCTTTCAAATTCCCACAACCATATCTGTATAATCACAAAATCCAACATCGAAATATTCCGAAGACAATTTCGATTCAAATCCATTTCAATTCACGTATTGGAAGTTTTGATTATTTTTAAAACCATTTCAAATTCAATTTATTTATTTCAAAATTAAAATTGATTTTAATTCTAGTTCAAAACTAGTTCATTTCGATAAAAATCTATTTTTATCTTTTCAAATATGGAGTTTTTCATCCTAATTTTTCCCAAATCATTTCCTATGATTCTACACAAATTATTGATATTTTGAATAATTTTATCAAGGCCTGTACAGTCGATTTCCATCAACGGCCATCGAACTGCACTTACAGCGACCTTTTCCAAATTTGATTTGGACATAGTTCCAAATCCAACTGTTAGATTTCAAATTTCTAATATTCATTGGAAAGCTCTTTTCGATACGAACCCAACAGTTCCAGTTTTAGGAGAATTCGACGGTCGGATCTCCCATTCGAAGTCAAAGGTCGAAATTCACGAACTGCCGCAACGCGGCACGTTCTATTCAGGCCATTATATATATTTCGTCGATTTCCTTTTAAAACGTATTTTATAAATATTTTTTAAATTCGTTTTCAAAACAAATTCAACTTCATATTCAACTTCAAATCAAAATTGAATATTTCATATCATTACTATATAAATGATAATATTTTCAAAACGTTATATTTTGAAATCACTTCCTTTTCTATATTCATTTTAAAAACGAATATAATCGATATAAATATCGCTCACATCTAAATGGCGCATTTCTAATCAACATGGCTTTATATATTTCAATAAATTCGCTATTCTATTCAACAAATGAATATTTATTCTATTCAACACATGAATATATATTTCTTTCAACACATGAATATTCTCAACACATGAGTACTGTCAACACATGACTATTTATATTATTTAATATATTTTATAAAATTATGGTATCTATCGTTTGATTTTTAAATCAGACTCCAACTGTAAAGTAGTAAGAGAATGATTCCCTAAGTATTAACCCCGAAGGACGAAACCAATATCAGATCAATACTCAGGAAACCACTCATCTTATCTATTTTCTAGTTATTTTCTAACTTTAAATATGATAATGATGTAAATTTTATTGTTAAAATATTTCTTTCAACACATGATTATTTTCAACACATGATTATTTTTATTTTATAATATTCTTTATTTCCCCAATTGGAATGAGGCCCAATCAATTACCATATAATGTTAATTATATGGATTCCACACAACACATATATATAATAGCACTGACAAATAATCAACCATCATCCAAAGTGCACTACACTGTATGAGCATCAAATATAGATATCTAACGCTTATAACAGCCTGTCAATCAATCGATCGACATACAACTAATTATTGGGATTAGTGTATGCCGTATTTTATCCCAATACCCGTGTGGGGTTTCAAATCAACAAACACAGATTTTTATTTATTCACATAACCGTTAAAATTTAATTTTTTAACGATAAAATATTTTTAACTATATAAATATTTTATTTCATTTCACATCACACAATCAATTTTCACCACAACAAACAGTCAAACATACAAGCCATCCATGGTCTGTGGACGACAGGTGTCGGGTGCTACTAAACACCGTCTGCATCCTAGTATATATGTATAACTAGAAAATTAAATTGAAGAGTGAGAAACTCTCACTGGCTAGCTAATCCAATACCACGACTCCTCCTATGTAGCAATCTTCGTCGTGCTCGCCTCTAGTTATTTTCGTTGCCCGTAGCCACTACATATATAAAAATCACATTTTTATATTGTTGCTATGTGTATAAAAATCATATTTTTATAATCACTCCATATGGATAAAATTTATATTTTTACATCGATGTTCATAAAATAAAGATTATATTTTTATCACGCTATTCTCTATATAAAGATTTTGCCTTTTCAAATATAATAAAAATCATGTTTCTAACATGCCACAAGTATAAAAATTATATTTTCAACCTTTCTATATTATAAAAATTATATTTTTAACCTTTACGTCATATAAAAATATTGTATCTTTCTCTTTCTAAAAATCAATCTTTTTAATGTTAAAAACCATAACTTTCCTTAGCCAAAAATCTAATCTTTGTATAAACAAAAATCGTCTCTTCTATTTTAAAAACATCTTCTTTCTATTTTTAAAATTCAGATCTTTCTATATTTTTGAAATTCAAATCTTTCTATCATACAAATCCAAGTTTTATCAAATTAAAAAACTAAGCTTTTTCTATTTTGAAAAACAATGTACACTCTTATTCACAAAAAAAAAAATCAGATTTTTGAACTGATTAAACTAAACTAAATATTTAAAATCAATTAAAACAAAACAAACAGAAAAAAAACTTACAGTACATCGCTGGGGGGGTCTGGTTGGTCTTGGTGTGCTGGCGGCGTGCCGATGTGGCGGTGGAGCTGCTGGGGGTCGGAAGTGGGGCAGAGGGCCGACGGCGGTCCTTCCTGATGGTGGGCGACGACTTTAGGGTTTAAGAAAAAGGGGGCGATTGTCTGGTGGGTCTTGGGATGGCTTTGGGAGGCTGAGGGGATCGAATGGGTGGCGGTTATGGAGGTTGGTGATGCCGCGAGGGGGGGGGGGAGGGTATGCGGTGGAGCATCGACAATCAAGGGGCGGCGGTTTACAGGAAGCATCGGGTTTTTTTTTTATATTTCGATTTTGAACTGTTAGGTCAAAAGGAGGAGAAAGGGGTTTATTTATATATATTTAATTTATTATCATTCTATTCAATAGTGTTGACTTTTCAATCGACCTCCAAACGAGACCGAACGACTGCCGTCCTTAGCCAAATACCCCCATTCTGAACACAATGGGATATGTATCGTAGACCAATTCGCTTGTTACGATCAGTTTCTGTTAAATTTTAAAATATAAATCAGTATATTGAATTTTAACGCACATTTCAATTTATCGGGGCCACATACGAACTCTAAAAATTCTCGAAAAATATTTTTCTAGCTTCGTATTGACGATACGGTCCTAACAAAACTAGTTTCGTCAAATTCTGACACCGTTTGAAAAATGGCCAATTTCCAGTCGATTAAAATCAATTGAAACTGGTCAAACGCGTTTTGCTTTTCCACGCTCACATACTGATTCAAAAAATTATGAAATTTGGAATCTAGCAATAACTTGACATCCTGGATCCAACAAAAGTGGTTTCGTCAAAATCCGAGGTCGTTTGCAAAATTTCCATTTTTAAGGGCCGAAATTCCATGGCGACTATTCTAAATTTTCAACTAGACATAACTTTTTATCCCCGCTATAAAATTTTTATTTTTCGGATTCGTTGGAAAGATCTTCTCAAATAGATTCTACTATTTTTGGTTTCACTAAAATCCGGTTTGTTTTGCACCCGGCACATTCAATTGAAGTTTGAAATCGAATTATCGAACTAGCGCGCCATTTTCAATTCCTTTTATATATATATAAATATTTATATTCTAACGACGATCGATATAAATATATACATTCGAATTCTATTCAAAATAAATTTCTCATCGTTATTATTTAAAATAATTCATTTTAAATATCAAAATTCGCTAAAGTTGCCAAAATAAAAAATTACAATTGGCTCGCATTTTCCGGGTTGTTACATAGTACAATGAATCCAGCCTAACACGGTTGGGCATCAGACGGCACTCCATAGGTACGGTTAAACCAAAATCGCAGGGAACTCGAAAGGATAATATGACAAGGCACACGAGGAATATCCATGGTAGGATTCTACCGGATCGCTGCTCCCGGGCCGGTCGTAATGCATAGCAGCCACTACCGCCCACCTCGAACAACACTCCCAAAATCAAAAAGGGTGCACCCAAATAAATCACAGCAGTAATAGAGATGGTATAGAAGAAGCGTGTTTGATCAGAGGTGCTGTAACAACCCGGAAAATCTGAACCAGTTTGAAAATTTTAAATGGGATAAAACAGTGAATTTAAACTATTTAAAATAAATATTTTAAATAATAACGACGAAAAGTGAGTTTGAATCGATGTTTGGAAACAAATATAATTAATTCTAATTATAAACAAGGCCTGAAATGGCGCGATAGTTTCAAATTTTGAATTCAAACTTTGACTGACTGTACCGGGTGCAAAACAAAACGAATTTGAGTGAAACAAAAAATATTTAAATTTTTTGATGAATATCTTTCTAACGAATCTGAAAAATCGAAGTTTCGTAGCGGGAAGCAAAAGTTATGGCCCAATGAATTTTCAGAAAGGTCGCTATAGGGTTTATATAATGCGTGAAAATGGCCATTTTGCAAACGACCTCGGAATTCGACGAAACCACTTTTGTTGGATCCGAGATGTTAAATTATTGCTAGGCTTCAAATTTCATAATTTTTGAAGCTAGTATGTGAGCGTGGAAAAGGAAAATGTGTTTGGTCGATTTCCATTAAATTGGATCGACCAGAAAAGGGCCATTTTTCAAGCGGTCTAAGAATTTGACGAAACTAGTTTTGTTGGGACCGTATCATCAAAACATAGCTAGATTTATTTTTTGGGAAATTTTAGAATCAATATGTGGCCCTGGAAAATTGAAATGTACGTTCAAATTAAATATTGAATGTTTTATATTTTAAATTGAAGAAAACCTGACTGAAATAGTCGAACGGGCCTACGAAACATATCCCATTGTGTTCGGAATGGGGGTATTTAGCTGGGGATTACAATCGTTGGGTTTGGATTGGAGGTCGTGTTAGAAAACCCTCTTTTAAAAGCTCCCGGCCAATAAGAATTTTATAAAAAAATTCTCTCTCTTCTCCATCGCAATTAACGACGGACGCCGCCTCCCAACTTCCCGATCAAATTCCGACCGCTCCATCCATCTTTAGACCTCCCTCCAGTTGAGCATTTGTAGTCCTCTCCTTCCACTTCAAATCCGACCAAGCCTCACCTTCCACCGTGCACTGTGCGACGAGTTCCACCAGCTCGAAGTTCGGAGCTTCGAGGAGCCGCCGTCGTCGACTGGCACAGTCGAATTGGACCCCCTCCCTGGCGCACGTGCGCCTCTCCGAGCTCTCTCACGTGGCGTCGGCTGATCGACGCGAAGCTACACGGATTTGAATAAAAATCCAAACCTAGTTTTGAACTACTTTGAAAGGTAATGGCTGAAATTAAATTAAACTATTCTATAGCACTTTAAAGCGCTACGGTTTTTGATTTCACTGTAAAAATCATATCTTTTTCATTTGTTGACGAAATTCAGTGAAAAAAGAGAAGTGGACTCGTGTGGACGTCTTCTACATTCTAGAAGAGACCGCATATTTTTCCGAGCCTTCTGCTATTTTTTGGTGGAGTGGAACCCAATGTGAGATTCCTAAATTATAAACGATATGGAAAACGACGATGTATAAATTATATAGTCGTGTATGAGTAATATAAGCATTGTACACCTCTTGTATAAGCATTGTATAAGTTGTACGTTCGATATATAAGTTATATATGCATTGTAAAAATTATATATGTGTTGAAATAGAAGTGAAATGATTATAATATATATATATATATACCCCTCGTCCACAAACCATGAACGATATTTATTGGTTGTGATTGGAGTGAAAATTGGTTGATAGCGAATGGTTGGTTAGAATTGTTTGTGGTTGAAATTGATTGATTGTGGTTGAAAAATACCCGTTTATGGTTGAGAATTATTTGGTTGAAACCACATAGGATTAGTTTGTGGAAAAGAAAAAATATACATGTCGCCTACGTGCGAACTAGATGCATGAAATCCCCATTGTCAAAAGCTGCGAGGCTTTAAGCTAGAGCGAGGAGTCGTACTAGGGACGACCCCGGTTTTAACTACCCTGCCGTTATGCTGCCGAAATTTTGAATAATATTCATATGTTAGAATTATTTTCATGTGTTGAAACCATATTCGTGTGTTGAATAGAAATTCATGTGTTGAACGACATTCGTGTTTTGAAATAAATTGTTTCATAATAAAAATCATATTTTTATCATCTATATGAACTATATAAAATAGTCGTGTTTTGAAATAATTTGTTTTGCAATAAAAATCACCTTTTTATTGTATATATATATATATATATATATATAAACTATAGAAAACATTCATGTGTTGAATAGAAATTCATTCGTAGAATAGAAATTCATGTGTTGAATGGTATTCGTGTTTTAAATAAATTGTTTTAAATATAAAAATCACCTTTTTATTTTATATATACGAACTATAGAAAACATTCATGTGTTGAATAGAAATTCATTCGTTGAATAGAAACTCATGTGTTAAATGGTATTCGTGTTTTGAAATAAATTGTTTTATAATAAAAATCATATTTTTATCATCTATATGAAATATATAAAATAGTCCTGTTTTGAAATAAATTGTTTTATAATAAAAATCGTACTTTTATCACCTATATGAACTATATATAATAGACATGTTTTGAAATAAATTGTTTTATTATAGAAATCATATTTTTGTCATCTATATGAACTATATAAAATAGTTGTGTTTTGAAATAAATAGTTTTACAATGAAAATCACAATTTTATTATATACATGAATTGTTTAAAATAGTGAAGTGTTGAAATAAAAGGCGGTTGGATAAAAATATCTTTTTTATCAAAGGTATGAAAAGAATATGGTTTTGAAATCGAAGAATAGATTATTTAAGTATATATATAAATATAATTTAAATGAATCGAATAACGAAGCTACAATTCCAGTTTTGAAACCGTGATTTCAAACGATTTGTGCGGGAGATCCGACCATCGGATTTTCCCGAAACCGAAACCGTTGGGTTCGCTTTGGAAATATCTTTCCAATGACACCAACTTTTTGAAGATCCAACGGTTGGATTGTCTGGAATGTTTAATTCAAATCTGAAGAAAAACAGCGCCAGAATCGATTATATATATATATATAATTAAATTAAATCGAATAACGATGCTGTAGTTCGTATTTTGAAATCGAAGCTTCAAACGATTGTACCAGGAGATCCGACCGTCGGATTTTCCCAAAACTGGAACCGTTGGATTCGTTTTGAAAAGATCTTACTAATGATATAAATTTTGTGAAGATCCAACAGTTATATTTTCAGATAAGTGTAAAACAAATCTGAAGAAAAACAGCGCCACGGCCGCGTTATGACCTGAAGCGTCGTTTGAATAAATTGGCTATTTTTAAATAAATAAAAATAGCAATAAATCGTTATAAAATATTATAAACGATATGGAATGTTAAATTTAGAAACTAACTGAACGTTAGCTAAGTCGAATGGTTTCCTGGATTTTGATCTGATGTTGCTTTCGGCCTTCGGGGTTAATATTTAGGGAATCGTTCTCTTACTGATTTACGGTTAGTGACTAATGAATTGGAATAAGGCGTACGTTGTATTTGTGTAGCACTTGTTTATTATAACGCGAGTTTCTCAGAAAGACTGGGTTTATCCCATTATGAATAACTGAATCGACGATAAGAAATCAAAGATGAAGACGGTGGTTGAAGACCGGAGATCTTCACCTCGGTTGGATGATAACTGATGTCCTGATTGGGTGGCATCCCGAAATATGGATAATGAGTGGTGATCATCCAGACGTACGTGGAGATCGATGGATAAGCAACGTATATAGTGCCTCCGGTTTCGTTCAGACCTAGAACGGACTTGTAAATGGACTGTGTGTCTGACATTGGAATTCATTCTGTGTGATTGATAGCCATCAGTTGCATGGTGTGAATTGCCTGTGTGGCATGCTAAGATGCAGTGATCAAGGGTTCTGTTGAAAAGCAAAGTCTTGTGGTTGATGATCAAAGCCCGGCCTATGTGGCATAGCTTTGTGTATAACGTTAATTCGTGAGCCTGACACCCCGGTATGAACTAGAAACGGGAGAGGACCTCAGGGAAAGCATGCGTTTCCTTCTAGCTTGAGGTGGTGTCAGTGCTTAAAATGGCTGACATTTATACTATTTTCACCTGTGTGGTTGTTGCTGTTGCGAGGCGCCTCTGTAATATCGGTCGATCCGGGACCGATGGAGTCATTCGTTGGCTCATTGACGCCCCATAGGGCAGGGAAACGCATTGTTCAGGCATTTTAATCCACATCGGTGGACCGACCCTAACGATCCAAAGGCTTGACTGAGTACTTGCCTGAGACACGGGCTAGAGCGTCTCGAATTCGGTAAGGACTATCTTTTTCCTTGGTTCAGGACGGAAATCCAATTTCCAAATACGACATCGTGCGGTTTTTATTGTATACCTATATATGGCGACATAGTGGTATGTGGCGTTAATGTCATCTATGATTGATACTTATGATTTGAAATTGTTATTGAAACATATAAACACTAGTAATAATATCAAATGCTTTTGTTTTATTCGTATCAAGCATATTTTGGCCATTATAAGGTAAAAACTCTATCCTCTGGTTTGCGTTATATTATGTGATGGGAACTAAGTCTTATAATGGCTTCATTTTTATAAAAAGCATTGCGATGTTTAAAAGAATTACTTATTTCTAAGTACTAGCAATCCAATGGAGTAAACCCCTTCCGCGAAAGTGGCGTGGTCCTGTGACTAGCCATATTGTAAAATGTGTTAAGTAGATTTCTCATACCAGTCCCATGACTGACTCGTAGTTTGTTTCACTTGCAAAATCAGGTGCTCCTTTTTCTACACGGCCAGCCTTGTATTCAGGTTATTAGCAGGCTCTTTCTGGATAGCTGGAGCTGAAGATGGATTTTATCATTTATCTCCTTATGCTGTTCAGCTCCTATTGTACATATTATGTTTGTTTTCCGCTGTAGACATTTATGTATAACTGAACTGTATTTGTACTAAGTATGATCCTGTATACTGTGTAACTCTGATGATTACGTTTATCCAGTGTATTGTATTGTACACTATTTGGTGTATTTATTTATTTCTGTTCTGCTATTATCTGTTTATGTGTTATATTCCAAAGATTACCCTTGCCGCCGTCAGTACGAGGTTTGGGGTCATCACATCGTGGTATCAGAGCTTTGGTTAAGCTTAGTGCTGGAATATAACATATTAACGAACTCGTCAGAAATAGAACCAGTAGTGTTCTAGGACGGGTAACTCAATACAGATAGGATCAGTAATATCCTAGTATGAGTAAAGCAGAATGAAAGACACCCCAGTAGACACATTTACATTCAAGTATTTGTCTCTATGTTTTGAAATATCTTTTCTGTTGACCTAACACTTTGTCTACTAATTGCAGACGTACTAGAAAACGAGTGGCAGAAACAGAAGAAATAATCGTATGGCTCGACAAGCTAATGAGCCAGTTGTGCTCCCGCAGCCAGAATCAGGTATAGAAGTTCTATTTAAGAGATATCGAAATCTGGGTGGATCACCATTCTTAGGAAAAGAGTCCATTATCGAAACACAAGCTTGGATTCACTCTGCTGAGAAGATCTTTGAAAGTTTAAAGATAAGAGATGACTAGAAAAGATTACTGGCATATTGGGCACTCAAAGAAGAAGCTTTGTTCTGGTAGGATTCGACTATTAAGGATAATCTAGAAGGTGATATCACCTGGGATAGATTTAAAGTGATTTTCCTAGAAATATTTACTCCTCCCAAAGCAACTGAGCGGTTATGTGTTGAATTCTCTTATCTGATACAAGGAGATATGACCATTCCAGAATATCATAAGAGATTCAATGAACTCTCGCATTTTGCCCCTCATCTGATTCAAGATCCAAAGAGGAAGAATCTGAGGTTTATTCATGGCCTGCAAAGAAAATATCAGAATAGTGTAATGAGGAATGTGAAGCTTCCTTTTTCTGAAATGATATACATGGCTTACCAGTATGAGGATCTCGACAAGAAAGGCATGTTACGCTACGAAGAGGTAGTCAGTTCTAGTAATAAAAGAGAGTCTGAAACTGATAATCCTGAGGCCAGTATGATGTCTAAGGTCGGTAAGAAGCCGAATGTCAATCGGAGAAGGGCTAGATCTGAGAAGGAACCAGTAACGACAGCTGTATGCAATAACTGCCATCAGAAAGGGCATTTGTCGATAAATTGCGGACCCTTAAAGAAACGAATCAAGAGTGGATCTAAACCCACTAAGAAGCAAAAGAACCCACATGGGGAAAGGAAATGCCATAAGTGTCAACAGGCAGGTCATATTGCACGGGAGTGCCAACTATCAAAGAAATCTGAAACAGTACAAGTGAATGAAGTAGCAGAAACTTCTGAGCCCTCAGCTATTCAGGAAAGGCCAGATGTTTTAGAAGGCACGCTTACTGTCAATGATATCCCAGTTAAAGTACTGTTTGACACCGGCGCGTCACGAAGCTTTGTTGCAAAGAATGCGGTTATGAAACTGGATTTGAATTTGAAGAAGCTTAAAGAACTAATGGCTGTCTATAATCTGGTTGGGGGTTCCCTCAATCTCAGTTGGGTTTGTGGGGTGCCGGTTTCTTTTTCTCGTTATCAATTCCCTACCATCGTGGTCGTCATGAAATTTACAGAATTTGATCTTATCTTGGGGTTAGACTGGTTGAACAAATATGAAGCTGAGGTTAAATGCGCCGACAGAGTCGCTGGCGAAGATTAAATCAGGTGATTATATAACCATTCCCTGTGAAGGTCAGAATTCTAATAGAAAAGATTTCTGGGCAGCTTTGGATGTTTCTCTTGCTCAAATAGAAAATATCCCTGTAGTCAGGGAGAATATTCCAGACATCGTAAAAGATATTCCTGTCATTAAGAAATATGCGGACGTGTTCGAAGAAGTTGTTAGTTTACCTCCGCAGAGAGAAATTGATTTCAAGATCACTATAATTCTGAATGCAAGGCCAGTAGTGCACGCTATTCAGAGAATGACTTTAAAGGAGAAAGAAGAACTAGACAATCAAACTCGACAGCTTGTATGGAAGGGTCTGATCAGGCCTAGTTTCTCTGATTGGGGTGCAGCAGTGGTGTTTGTCCCAAAGTCTGACGGTACTCTGCGACTATGTGTGGATTATCGCGACTTGAATTAGCAGACAATAAAGAATAAATATCCATACACAAGTATTTTCTAGGATGGACCTAGCTACAGGCTTCCATCAGCTTCGAATTGCCGAAGAGTGTGTTCCTATGACAGCACTCAGAGGTCCGGACTTATTCTATGAGTGGTTAGCAATGCCGTTCGGCTTATGTAACGCTCTAACATACTTCGTCGATTTGATGAATAGAGTGTTCAGAGGGGTTTTGAATAAGTTTGTTCTGGTTTTTATTGATGATATTCTAATCTTCTCTAAATCAAAGGCCGAACATGAAAAACATTTGGAGCAGGTTCTAGAAATTCTGAGAAGGAATGTATTGAAAGCCAAACTGTCCAATTGTTGTGGATTCAAGTAAAATCACGGCTATTCAAAATTGGAAAAAGCATAGTACTCCCACAGAAGTCCGAAGTTTTCTTGGATTGGCTAGTTATTACAGGAAGTTCGTTAAAGATTTTTCGAAGATATCTAGTCACTTAACAAAGCTTAAAAAGAAGCACTCAAAATTCAAGTGGACTCTAGAATGTGAGAAGGCTTTTGAGGAGCTAAAGTTAAGATTAACAACGGCTCCAGTGTTAACGATAATCGACGGCAATCAGGACTTGAAAGTCTGTACAGATGCCTCTAGAGAAGGCCTTGGTGCAGTATTAATGCAAAGAGGTCATGTTGTTTCTTATGCTAGCCTTCAGCTGAAGCCACATGAAAAGAACTACGTCACTCATGATCTTGAGTTGTTGGCTATCGTATTCGCTTTGAAAATCTGGAGACACTATCTTGTGGGTGAGAAATTCGAACTGTTTACAGATCATCAGTCGTTAAAGTATTTTTTTCACCCAGAAAGACTTGAATCTGAGGCAGCAACGTTGGCTAGAGTTCCTTGCAGCATACGATTTTGAGATTCTATACACTCCAGGGAAAGCCAATGTCGTTGCCGATGCGCTAAGTCGAAAGAATGTAATGATCGCCAGCTTTATTAATACGACTTCTTTGATTCACAAAATATCTATTCTTGAGAAGGATGATAATTTTATTAAGGATATGATCAAAAGGATTCAGAAAGGCGAACCCTCATGTTTTCAAATAGATAACGATGGAATCCTGAGATTGAAAGGAAGGATTAATGTTCCCGACATCCCCGAGTTAAAATGGGAAGTGTTAGACGAGTGTCACAAGTCCAAGCTGAGTATCCATCTCGGTGTGACCAAAATGTATAACGATCTCAAGCGAACACTCTGGTGGAAGGCTATGAAAAGGGACGTTACAATATATGTTAGTCGATGCCCTACTTGCCAACTAGTCAAAAGCGACCAACATAAACTGGCTGGATTGTTGCAACCGCTGGACGTTCCAGGTTGGAAGTGGGAACATATTTCCATGGACTTCATAGATGGTTTGCCCATAACCAGAAAAGGAAATGACAGTAATTGGGTGATCGTAGATCGCTTCACAAAGACTGCCCATTTCATACCTGTTAGATCGAACCGAACTGCTCAGAGTTTGGCGTAGATATATTTCAAGGAAATTGTTAGGCTGCATGGAGTGCCGATCAGTATAGTTAGTGATAGAGATCCAATATTTACTAGCAAATTCTGGGAGGCATTTCAAGTAGAACTGGGAACGAAGCTGAACTTAAGCACCGCTTATCATCCTCAGACAGATGGTTAGACTGAGAGGGTGAATCGTATTTTTGAAGATCTATTGCGGGCTTGTGTTCTAGATTTTGGTGGATCATGGGAAGACCATTTACATTTAGCTGAGTTCTCATATAACAACAGCTACCAAGCGAGCCTAACGATGTCACCATTCGAAGCATTGTATGGTAGACTGTGCCGATCTCCTGCTTGTTGGGTCGAACCTGGTAATAGGCTTGTATTGGGACCTGATTTGATCCGTGAAGCCGCAGACAAAGTCGATTTCGTTAAGAAACGATTACTCGCCGCTCAAAGCCGATAGAAGAGCTATGCTGATAAGAGAAGAAGAGATACATCATTTGTTGTTGGCGACTATGTATATTTGAAAGTATCGCAGATGAGAGTAGTTATCCGGTTCGGTAAAACAGGGAAATTTGCGCCCAAATTCATTATTCTGTTTCCTCTTCTTGAACAGATTGGAACTCTTTCTTATAGAATTCAATTTCTTGATTGGTTGCCTGGAGTGCATAATGTATTTCACATATCTCAACTTCGAAAGCACGTTCATGATCCAGACTTGATCGTAGAAGAAGCAGCGCAACAGTATATTGAAATTACTCTAGAATTGGCTGTGAGAAGAGAGCCGCTAAAGATCATTGGCAAAAGAAACCAAAGAACTGAGGAACAAGAAGGTTCACTTAGTCAAAGTGCAATGGAGTGGAGATCCGCGAGATTGTACTTGGGAAACTGAGGAGAGCATTCAGAAAGCCTATCCTAAGTGCAGGGTGGATATCTCTGATTGACTCTGGTGCAAGGTACATTTACATTATTTTGAAATTTCCATTCTGTTCTCTACTTTGTTGTTATTTTCTTTTCATGGATGTGAACTTTTAATTCTATAGTCTGAATGGTTTTAAAAGAGTATATGGATCAATTTGTATGATTTTGAAAAGTTAAAAACAAATTGATTGATGTTTGTGTTGTGTGATAGTGGATTTGATTAATTAAATTATCAGAACGATAGTTAATTTAATTAATAAGTGAATGAATGGTAAAATTTATTCGATTAAATCACACATTGAACTGATATAAAAATAGATAGAAATATATACATGTCCATTATATATGTTTCAACAAGTAAATGGATTAGCTGTTGAGTAAAGAATTTATTTGCGTGCCCGACAAATAGGTAAACCTTAATGAGTTGGATGCGAAATATTATTATATCAACTCATGTGAATGCCATTGGATGCAGAGTGCTGGTTGTTCTGTGTGTAATAATAAATGTCGCCATAGGATAGTAACAATTACTTTTGAACTACACTACATGGCATACTTCTTGAAGGTAGGCATACTTCATCATATAGCACATAAGCAGTTGGAGCTTGTGTGACGAGGTGGAAGATTTACCATACGAGCGAGAGGCTTGTATGGCGATGACTATATATTAAAGGTTGAACTGATGACTGATATGGACCATATAAAATGTAATGGTAAATTGCCAGAATAATAAAAACCCCACACGGGTCTGGAGTTGACAATAATAACGTCTCTTTAGTTATTAGATACGGCACATGGATTATTTATTTCCCACACGGGACGAGGTGACGAGAATTTATTCTCTGGAGTAATTAAAAATACACACTCCCTCAGGCTTAGACAGGGTGACGAGAATTTATTCTCTGGAGTTATTATCTATACACGCTCCCCTATAAACACCATAATATATCACTATAAATATGTGTATGCTTTATAGGATTTATTGGGTACCTAATACGGCCCAATAAATTTCCAAACCCCTCCACGTACAAAGGAGGTTATGGCGAAAATTTCGAAAATTTAGGGTGTTAGCCAAATTTTTGAAGAATTTGAAAATTCTCAGAAACTAAAAAGTTAGGGAATGGAAGCCAGATTCAAAGTAGAGTTGATTAATCAAGCCACTTTCGACTTTGTTCCTTTTCGGGACGAAATGTTTTAAGTGGGGGAGATTGTAACAACCCAGAAAATCTGAACCAGTTTGAAAATTTTAAATGGGCTAAAATAGTGAATTTAAAATATTTAAAATAAATATTTTAAATAATAACGAAGAAAAGTGAGTTTGAATCGACGTTTGAAAATAAATATAATTAATTCTAATTATAAACAAGGCCTGAAATGGCGTGGTAGTTTCAAATTTTGAATTCAAACTTTGACTGACTGTACCGGGTGCAAAACTAAACGGATTTGAGTGAAACAAAAAATATTTAAATCTGTTGATGAATATCTTTCTAAGGAATCTGAAAAATCGAAGTTTCGTAGCTGGAAGCAAAAGTTATGGCCAAATGAATTTTCAGAAAGGTCGCTATAGAGTTTATATAGCCCGTGAAAATGGCCATTTTGCAAACGACCTCGGAATTCGACGAAACCACTTTTGTTGGATCTGGGATGTTAAATTATTGCTAGGTTTCAAATTTCATAATTTTTGAAGCTAGTATGTGAGCGTGGCAAAGGAAAATGTGTTTGGTCGATTTCTATTAAATTGGATCGACCAGAAAAGGGCCATTTTTCAAACGGTCTCAGAATTCGATGAAACTAGTTTTGTTTGGACCGTATCGTCAAAACATAGCCAAATTTATTTTTTGGGAATTTTTAGAATCAATAAGCGGCCCCGGCAAATTGAAATGTACGTTCAAATTAAATATTGAATGTTTTATATTTTAAATTGAAGAAAAACTGACTGAAACAGTCGAATGGGCCTACGAAACATATCCCATTGTGTTCGGAATGGGGGTATTTAGCTAGGGACGACGGTCGTTGGGTTTGAATTGGAGGTCGTGTTAGAAAACCCTCTTTTAATAGCTCCCGGCCAATCAGAATTTTATAAAAAAAAATTCTCTCTCTTCTCCATCGCGATTAACGACGGACGCCACCTCCCGACTTCCCAATCAAATTCTGACCGCTCTGTCCATCTTCAGACCTCCCTCCAGTTGAGCTTTTTGTAGTCCTCTCCTTCCTCTTCAAATCCGACCAAGCCTCACCCTCCACCGTGCACTATGCGATGAGTTCCACCAGCTCGAAGTTCGGAGTTTCGAGGAGTCGCCGCCGTCGACTGGCATAGTCGAACTGGACCCCCTCTCTGGCGCACGTGCGCCTCTCCGAGCTCTCTCACGTGGCGTCGGCCGATCGACGCGAAGCTACATGGATTTGAAGAAAAATTCAAACCTAGTTTTGAACAACTTTGAAAGGTAACGGCTAAAAATTAAATTAAACTATTCTATAGCACTTTAAAGCGCTACGGTTTTTGATTTCTTTGTAAAAATCATATCTTTTTTGTTTGTTGACGAAATTCAGTGAAACAAGAGACAGCGGACTCGTGTGGACGTCTTCTACATTCTATAAGAGACCGCATATTTTTCTGAGCTTTCTGCTATTTTTGGTGGAGTGGAACCCAATGTGAGATTTCTAAATTATAAACGATATGGAAAACGACGATGTATGAATTATATAGTCGATGTATGAGTTATATAAGCGTTGTACACCTATGGTATAAGCGTTGTATAAGTTGTACGTTCGATATATAAGTTATATATGCATTGTAAAAATTATATTTGTGTTGAAATAGAAGTGAAATGCTTATATAATATATATATATATATATATATATATATATATATATATATATATATATATACACGCCCCTCGTCCACAAACCATGGACGATATTTATTGGTTGTGATTGGTGTGAAAATTGGTTGATAGTGAATGGTTGATTAGAATTGTTTGTGGTTGAAATTGATTGATTATGGTTGAAAAATACCTGTTTGTGGTTGAGAATTAATTGGTTTAAACCACATAGGATTAGTTTGTGGAAAAGAAAAAAAATATACATTCCGCCTGCGTGCAAACTAGATTCATGAAATCCCCATTGTCAAAAGTTGTGAGGCTTTAAGGTAGTGCATGGAGCCGTACTAGGGACGGCCCCAGTTTTAACTACCTACCGTTATGCTGCAGAAATTTTGAATAATATTCATATGTTAGAATTATTTCCATGTGTTGAAACTATATTCGTGTGTTGAATAGAAACTCATGTGTTGAACGACATTCGTGTTTTGAAATAAATTGTTTCATAATAAAAATCATATTTTTATCATCTATATGAACTATATAAAATAGTCGTGTTTTGAAATAAATTGTTTTGCAATAAAAATCACCTTTTTATTGTATATATATAAACTATAGAAAACATTCATGTGTTGAATAGAAATTCATTCGTTGAATAGAAATTCATTTGTTGAATGGTATTCGTGTTTTAAATAAATTGTTTTAAATATAAAAATCACCTTTTTATTTTATATATACGAACTATGGAAAACATTCATGTGTTGAATAGAAATTCATTCGTCGAATAGAAATTCATGTGTTGAATGGTATTCTTGTTTTGAAATAAATTGTTTTATAATAAAAATCATATTTTTATCATCTATATGAACTATATAAAATAGTCGTGTTTTGAAATAAGTTGTTTTATAATAAAAATCATATTTTTATCATCTATATGAACTATATAAAATAGTCGTGTTTTGAAATAAATTGTTTTATAATAGAAATCATATTTTTATCATCTATATGAACTATATAAAATAGTCGTGTTTTGAAATAAATAGTTTTACAATGAAAACCACATTTTTATTATATACATGAATTGTTAAAAATAGTGAAGTGTTGAAATAAAAGGCGGTTGGATAAAAATATCATTTTTATCAAAGGTATGAAAAGAATTGTGACGAAAAGGAATTTCGCTCGGTCCGAACCAGTCGCTAAACCGACCCAGACCGTTCGAGACGCCCTATCGTTTGAGGACATGACAAAATAAAACGCATACAAAAGAAAATTTCACTGTATATCACAACAATGCATCAGATTACAAGAATATACAGAGTATAAACAAATATATATTACACAGAAATATCAGAGATTTAAATTACATTTAAATACATCGCAACGGAAAATAATACAATACACAACTAGAAGGAGATATAGGGATACAAAGCTTTCCGGATATCGTTCCAGCTGTAAACCAGGATCCTATGAATATAAATCTGCAAAAACCAAAACTACTAGCTGCCCGTGTCAAAATAAGGGCACCCAGAGTTTAGGTTAAAACAATAAACTCCAGGTCAGTCATGTGACTGGTGTGAGAACTCAAACAGTTATAAATCTTTATTTTAAAGTTAGGTAAATCAAGGGACCACGCCGTATAACACGGAACGGGTTTCCTCCCAAGAATACCAGTGCATAAAACAAACAACGCAATGCTAAATAAAGAAAAATGAAGCTGTTATAAGACCCAGGTCCTATCACACAATGCAACGCAAGCCGGGGGATAGGGTTTTCCCTTATAACATCCAAAGAATGCTTGATACGTTTAAAACAAATCATTTGATACTATTATAAGTGCATAGTGTATAAAACAACTTCAAATCATAAGAATCAATCATAGGCGGCATGGGTACCATATATCATGTCGCCATACTAGTTCTACAATTAAAACCGCAAATGTCACGTATTCGGAAATTTGGATTTCCATCTATGAACTGAGGCTAGGGATCGTCCTCTACCGATTCGTGACTCTCTAGCCCGAGCCACAGGCAAGCGCGCAGGCAAGCCTTTAGATCGTCAGGGCCGGTCCACCGATGTGGATTATTATGCCTGAACACTACGTTTCCCCGCCCTTTGGGGCGTAAATGAGCCAACGAATGACTCCATCGGACCCGGATCGTCCGATCTAACCGAGGCGCCTCGCAACAGCAACAACCACATAAGTCAAACTCGTCAGGGCGTGTAAAACCACTGACGCCACTTCTAACTAGAATGAAATGCATGCCCTCCCTGAGGTCCGTCTCCCGTTTTTGGTTCATACCGGGTGTGAAACTCGCGAAGTAAACGTTACACAAAGCTACGCCACAAAGGTCGTGCTTCGATCATCAACCACAAGACTTTGCTTTTCAACAGAAGCCTTGATCATTCGCCACTTAGGCATGCAACACCGGCAGTTCACTCTATGCGTTTGATGTCCATCAGTATATAACCTCTGAGCTCGTACGTCTCAGAGAAGGGCGTTAAGCAAGAGAATAAATTCTCCGCCGCCAAACAGATATATATTTAATAGAAATCAATCACACAGACTAAAATCCAATGTCAGACACACAGTCCATTTACAAGTCCGTTCTGGGTCTGAACGAAACCGGAGGCACCTAGTACCCCGCATATCCATCGATCTCCAAGTACGTCTGGACGATCACCAACTGTTTCCATCTTCTTGGGTGTACAGCCCAATCAAGATCATCAGTAATCACCCAAACGACGTGAAGACCTCCGGTCTTCGACCATCGTCTTCAACTTCGACTTATCGTCGTATCAGTTATTCAGAATGGGATAAACCCGGTCTTTCCGAATAACTCGCGTATACTTTAAATAAGTGTTACACAAACACAACATACGCCTCATTCCAATTCATCAGTCACTAACCGCAAATTAATCAAGAGAATAATACCCCAAATATTAACCCCGAAGGCCGAAACCAACATCAGATCAATATCCAGAAAACCATTCTGCTTAGCTAACCGACAGTTAGTTTCTAAATTTCACATTCATAGGGAAAGGTTCCCATTAATTTTATCAAAGATAAATTCTTTAATTTATTCTTGAATCTACCTCTGAATATCAATTCAAATTAGTCGGGATTAACGAACTTTACCGAAGTAATCATTTTTTTTAAATTCCCACTCCCAACCTATTCATCCCATGAAGTAAAACTGGTTATACTTCATATCTAACACCATGGTGTTATCGGTAAATTCAATTACCATTTCACGTTCAAATCTAATTAAAGATTTAACTATCGCCTGGAGCAAAACTGGTGATACTCGATTCTCGATCTTTTCAATCTAATTAAAGATTCATTAAAACTCCACTTAGTTTTAATTGCTAACTGGGTTAAAGAATCAGTGTCATTTAAAACACAGTTCACGATAAACCCAAAATCACATTCCATTAATTATCGGGTTAAAGAACGAGTGTTATTTAAAACACTCTCCACGATAAACCCAAAAATCAATATCAATTCAATTTCAATTAAATATTATTTAATTGGCATACTTCATTAAATCTAAATAAAAAGATTTAATCTTTTCTCAGCTGGGTTCAAGAACAGTGTTAGTGAAGACACCATTCACGATAAACCCAAATCACATTTGATATTAAATACAAGGCTCTGAATAGAAAATATATCGGCTTATATTCAGTATCAAATTCTACGACCAACAGATATCGTATTGGAAATAACGATATATATATATATATATATATATATATATCTATATCTTTCAAATTTCCATAACAACATCTGTATAATCACGAAATCCAACATCGAAATATTCCGAAGACAATTTCGATTCAAATCCATTCCAATGCAATCATTGGAAATTCTGGTTATTTTCAAAACCATTTCAAATTCAATTTATTTATTTAAAAATAAATTGAATTATAATTCTAGTTCAAAACTAGTTCATTTCGATAAAAATCTATTTTTATCTTTTCAAATATGGAGTTTTTCATCCCAATTCTTTCTAAATCATTTCTTATGATTTTACATAAATTATTACTATTTTTAATAATTTTGTCAAGGCCCGTACAGTCGATTTCCATCAATGGTCATCGAACTGCACTTACAGCGACCTTTTTCAAATTTGATTTGGACATAATTCCAAATCTAACCGTTAGATTTCTAATTTCTAATATTCGTTAGAAAGCTCTTTTCGATACGAACCCAACGGTTCCGGTTTTAGGAGAATCCAACGGTCGGATCTCCCGTAACATCCGTTCGAAGTCAATGGTTGAAATTCGCGAACTGCCGCGGCGCGACGCGTTCTATTCAGGCCATTATATTATATATATAATATATATAATATATACTTTGTCGATTTATATTCAAAACGTGCTTTATAAATCGTTTATATTCATTTTCAAAATGGTTTCAACTTCATATTCAATTTCAAATCAAAATTGAAGATTCCAATTTAAATTCATTTCAAATTGATTTCAATTCAAATTGATTTCTAATTCAATTTCAGTTCGTTTTCAATTCAATTCAATTTCGATTCGAATTCATTCCTATTCCATTTCAATTCGAATTCGTTTATATTCAATTTCAATTCGAATTCATTTATATTCAATTCCAATTCCAATTCGTTTATATTCAATTTCAATTCGAATTCATTTATATTCAATTCCAATTCGAATTCGTTTATATTCAATTTCAATTCGAATCTATTTATATTCAATTCTTTTCAAAATATCAGATTTTGAAATCACTTTCGATATTCATTATAAACTGAATAAAATCGATATAAATATCGTTCACGTCAAAATGGCGTCAATCTAATCAATACGGCTTCATATATTCCTATTTTCAAATATTCTATTTCAAATTTTCTTTTTCAAATATTTCTATTTTTAAAACTGGAATGAGGCCCAATCAATTACCATATAAATTTAATTATATGGATTTTCTACAACACATGTATATATCAAAAACGATGAATAATCAACCATCATCCAAAGTGCATTCTACACTGTATAAGAATCAAATATAAATATGCAACGCTTATAACAGCCTGTCAATCAATCGATCGACATACAACTAAACAATCGGGATTAGTGTACGTCAAATATCATCCCAATACCCATGTGGGGTTTCAAACAATTAAACACATATTTTATTTGTGCAGTTGGGCGATGTGTAAAATTAATCGTCCCAATCAATGTCCTTCAAATAGGTGTACATAAACAAACCGTCCGGTTTGTAAATGAATATTTATTTATTCACATTCACGTTAAAAATTATATTTTTAACGATCAAACTATTTTATTCAACCTATGAATATTCTATTCGGTTCATTTATTAAATAAAATGTTATCTTTATTTTTCTAACTTATTTTTAGAAAATTTCGGCGGCATAACGGCACGATACTAGAAACGGGACAAGGCCTAGCCTTATCCCCGGTCTAGTGAAGGCCCACGCCATTCACACATCACTCAAATCAATTTCATTTCACCAAACAATTCAATTCAAACCAAATAATCTAACCAACTACACAACCAAACAATTAAACAAACAAGCCATCCATGGTCTGTGGATGACGGGTGTCGGGTGCTACTAAACACCGTCTGCATCCTAGTATATATATATATATATATATATATATAACTAGAGAAAGAAATTTTGAGTGAGAAGTTCTCACAGATTAGCTAATCCAACGCCACGACTCTTCACAAGTAGAAATCTTCGTCGTTCTCGTTTCTTTATCACCTTCATTGCCCGTAGCCACTACATATGTAAAAATCGAATTTTTACTTCGTTATTCAATATATAAAAATCGAATTTTTACTTCGCTATTCAATATATAAAAATCGAATTTTTCCCATTGTAAAAATCAATTCTTTTTCATTTATCCAACTAAATAAAAACTCTATTTTTAAAGCGCTAAAATCAGAAAACTCACTTGCGTTATGAAAACCATATTTTCCTAAGTTCACTTTCATAAAAATCATTTCAAGAACCAAAAATCATTTCTTTTCAGTTTTTCTATGTTGTAAATATATACAAAAAAAAAATCAGTTTTCTAAAACAAGTAAATAAATTAAGAAATTATAAAACTTACATTGTACGTTGGCAAAAAGGAGTTTTACTGGATTGACGAGGCGGGGGCGGATCCCCACGCGGCCGAGGACAAGAGGTCGGAGGGGTGGTGCTGTGCCAGAGCGGGGTGGGCCCAGGGAAACTCGACGGCGGCTATTGGTGGTTGGGTTCGGGGTTTTCCTGTTGGAAGAGGGAGCGAAGGAGGGCGTCGGAGGTGAGGGGGTCTCGGCTGGGGCGGTGCGCAGGCCGAGTGTGGAGCACGACTCCGGTGGTGGCGACTAGACGGGTTGGGCGACGGGAAAAAATTGGGGATCGGGGATTTTCTTAATTTTTATTCAGTGTTGACTGCCTTTGGAAAGTGAGGGAGAGAGAGTGAGGAGTAAGAGTATTTAAATATATATTTATTTTATTTAATTTTTTTCCATAAATGTTGACTTTCCATTCGAACTCCAAACGAGTCCCAACGACTGTCGCCCCTAGCTAATTACCCCCATTCCGAACACAAGGGGATATGTGTCGTAAGCTGATTCGATCGTTTCGATCAGTTTTCGTCAAAATCAACATATAACTCCATATATTTAATTTGAACGCGCATTTCAATTTACCGGGGCCACATACTAACTAGGAAAATTCCCGAAAAATATTTTCTAGCTTCGTATTGACGATACGGTCCTAACAAAACTAGCTTCGTCAAATTCTGAGACCGTTGGAAAAATGGCCATTTTCCAGTCGATTAAAATCAACTGAAATTGGTCAAACACGTTTTCCTTTGCCACGCTCACATATTGATTCGAAAAATTATGAAATTTAAAACATAGCAATAATTTGACATCACGGATCCAACAAAAGTGGTTTCGTCGAAATCCGAGGTCGTTTGCAAAATTTCCATTTTTAAGGGCCTGAATTCCACAGCGACTATTCTGAAATTTCAACTGGACATATCTTTTGATTCCCGCTATGAAATTTCAATTTTTCGGATTCGTTGGAAAGATATTCTCTATTAGATTCCATTATTTTTGGTTTCACTAAAATCCGGGTTGTTTTGCACCCGATATGTTCAATTGAAGTTTGAAATCGAATTATCGAACTACCGCGCCATTTTCAATTCCTTTAATAAATATAAATAAATATTTATATTCTAACGACGACATATATAATATATACGTTCGATTTCTATTCAAAAATAAATTTCTCGTCGTTATTATTTAAAATAATTCATTTTAAATAATCAAAATTCGCTAAAATTGCCAAAATAAAAATTTTAAACTGGCCCAAATTTTCGGGTTGTTACAATCTCCCCCACTTAAAACTTTTCGTCCCCGAACAGGAACAAAGTCGAAAGTGGTTTGGTCATTCAACTCTACGTTCGATCTGGCTTCCATTCTCCAACTTTTCAGCTTCTGAGAATTTTCAAATTCTTCAAAAATTTGGCTAACACCCGGAATTTTCGAAAAATTTCGCCATAACCTCCCCTGCACCGGGAGCCACGGGAAAATCCCGAAATTGCCATATAGGCCTTCTGATCTCAAAAAGAAAAAGAAAAAGCCAAGCGGCTAGCCAGTAGGCTCATAAAATCATCATCACCCAAACAAAACAGTAAATTATGTAGTAAACATGTACCTATTTGTCGGGCAAACAAATTTTATTCTCTGCTCTAGCCTCCTTGCTATGACCTGTTCAATGTAAGTATATGTATATGCAAGCAAATGCGACTAATTTCAATATAATTCAATATTTGATTCAATTAGGCATATTGGTTCAAAATTATCAAACAAATAAACAAACAACACAAACATCAATCAATTAGTGGATTAACGTTTCAAATGCATAACTTTGATATATAGTCAAAAATCAGATTTTTGATGCCAAATCACAACAATAAGCCCTATCTAATTTCGATTCTCACACCAGTCTAATGGAAATATATAGAAATCTCACTTTCGTTACTCGAAAATAAATACTGGCGACGGTGCCCCATCACCAGAATTATCCCCGGGCAACTAGAGTGTGATTCTATAACTATCCAATATATTAAAACTTCGAATACACGTTTGCAAGACATATATGCAAAATCTTTATATATCGGATTGTCCCGATCAAAATAAATAAATATTCAAATACGTATAAAACGGTTTAAATTTCAAAACAAAATTGTTTTCATTTGGAAAATATACTCTTCACACTCGTTCTAGGATACTACTGATCCTATCTCTAACGAGTCATTCTAATTGTATATTACTAATCCAATATCTAATGAATTCTTTCGTATGGTTCTAATGTGTCTTGTTCTCGAGCTCTGTAAACCAAAGCTCTGATATCAAATGTGACGAAAAGGAATTTCGCTCGGTCCGAACCAGTCGCTAAACCGACCCAGACCGTTCGAGACGCCCTATCGTTTGAGAACATGACAAAATAGAACGCATACAAAAGAACATTTCACTGTATATCACAACAATGCATCAGATTACAAGAATGTACAGAGTATAAACAAATAAATATTACACAGAAATATCAGAGATTTAAATTACATTTAAATACATCGCAGCGGAAAATAATACAATACACAACTAGAAGGAGATATACGGATACAAAGCTTTCCGGATATCGTTCCAGCTGTAAACCAGGATCTTGTGAATATAAATCTGCAAAAACCAAAACTACTAGCTGCCCGTGTCAAAATAAGGGCACCCAGAGTTTAGGTTAAAACAATAAACTCCAGGTCAGTCATGTGACTTGTGTGAGAACTCAAACAGTTATAAATCTTTATTTTAAAGTTAGGTAAATCAAGGGACCACGCCGTATAACATGGAACGGGTTTCCTCCCAAGAATACCAGTGCATAAAACAAACAACGCAATGCTAAATAAAGAAAAATGAAGCTGTTATAAGACCCAGGTCCTATCACACAATGCAACGCAAGCCGGGGGATAGGGTTTTCCCTTATAACAGCCAAAGAATGCTTGATACGTTTAAAACAAATCATTTGATACTATTATAAGTGCATAGTGTATAAAAAAAATTCAAATCATAAGTATCAATCATAGGCGGCATGGGTACCATATATCATGTCGCCATACTAGTTCTACAATTAAAACCGCAAATGTCACGTATTCGGAAATTTGGATTTCCATCTATGAACCGAGGCTAGGGATCGTCCTCTACCGATTCGTGACTCTCTAGCCCGAGCCACAGGCAAGCGCGCAGGCAAGCCTTTAGATCGTTAGGGCCGGTCCACCGATGTGGATTATTATGCCTGAACACTACGTTTCCCCGCCCTTTGGGGCGTAAATGAGCCAACGAATGACTCCATCGGACCCGGATCGTCCGATCTAACCGAGGCGCCTCGCAACAGCAACAACCACATAAGTCAAACTCGTCAGGGCGTGTAAAACCACTGACGCCACTTCTAACTAGAAAGAAACGCATGCCCTCCCTGAGGTCCGTCTCCCGTTTTTGGTTCATACCGGGTGTGAAACTCGCGAAGTAAACGTTACACAATGCTACGCCACAAAGGCCGTGCTTCGATCATCAACCACAAGACTTTGCTTTTCAAGAGAAGCCTTGATCATTCGCCACTTAGGCATGCCACACCGGCAGTTAACTCTATGCGTTTGATATCCATCAGTATATAACCTCTGAGCTCGTACGTCTCAGAGAAGGGCGTTAAGCAAGAGAATAAATTCTCCGCCGCCAAACAGATATATATTTAATAGAAATCAATCACACAGACTAAAATCTAATGTCAGACACACAGTCCATTTACAAGTCCGTTCTGGGTCTGAACGAAACCGGAGGCACCTAGTACCCCGCATATCCATCGATCTCCAAGTACGTCTGGACGATCACCAACTGTTTCCATCTTCTTGGGTGTACAGCCCAATCAAGATCATCAGTAATCACCCAAACGACGTGAAGGCCTCTGGTCTTCGACCATCGTCTTCAACATCGACTTATCGTCGTATCAGTTATTCAGAATGGGATACACCCGGTCTTTCTGAATAACTCGCGTATACTTTAAATAAGTGTTACACAAACACAACATACGCCTCATTCCAATTCATCAGTCACTAACCGTAAATTAATCAAGAGAATAATTCCCCAAATATTAACCCCGAAGGCCGAAACCAACATCAGATCAATATCCAGAAAACCATTCTGCTTAGCTAACCGACAGTTAGTTTCTAAATTTCACATTCATAGGGAAAGGTTCCCATTAATTTTATCAAAGATAAATTCTTTAATTTATTCTTGAATTTACCTCTGAATATCAATTCAAATTAGTCGGGATTAACGAACTTTACCGAAGTAATCATTTGTTTTAAATTCCCAATCCCAACCTATTCATCCCATGAAGTAAAACTGGTTATACTTCATATCTAACACCACGGTGTTATCGGTAAATTCAATTACCATTTCACGTTCAAATCTAATTAAAGATTTAACTATCGCCTGGAGCAAAACTGGTGATACTCCATTCTCGATCTTTTCAATCTAATTAAAGATTCATTAAAACTCCACTTAGTTTTAATCGCTAACTGGGTTAAAGAATCAGTGTCATTTAAAACACAGTTCACGATAAACCCAAAATCACATTCCATTAATTATCGGGTTAAAGAACGAGTGTTATTTAAAACACTGTCCACGATAAACCCAAAAATCAATATCAATTCAATTTCAATTAAATATTTTTTAATTGGCATACTTCATTAAATCTAAATAAAGAGATTTAATCTTTTCTCAGCTGGGTTCAAGAACAGTGTTAGTGAAGACACCATTCACGACAAACCCAAATCACATTTGATATTAAATACAAGGCTCTGAATAGAAAATATATCGGCTTATATTCAGTATCAAATTCTACGACCAACAGATATCGTATTTAAAATAACGATATATATATATCTATATCTTTCAAATTTCCATAACAACATCTGTATAACCACGAAATCCAACATCGAAATATTCCGAAGACAATTTCGATTCAAATCCATTCCAATGCAATCGTTGGAAATTCTGGTTATTTTCAAAACCATTTCAAATTCAATTTATTTATTTAAAAATAAATAGAATTATAATTCTAGTTCAAAACTAGTTCATTTCGATAAAAATCTATTTTTATCTTTTCAAATACGGAGTTTTTCATCCCAATTTTTTCTAAATCATTTCTTATGATTTTACATAAATTATTACTATTTTTAATAATTTTATCATGGCCCGTATAATCGATTTCCATCAATGGTCATCGAACTGCACTTACAACGACCTTTTTCAAATTTGATTTGGACATAATTCCAAATCTTACCGTTAGATTTCTAATTTCTAATATTCGTTAGAAAGCTCTTTTCGATACGAACCCAACGGTTCCGGTTTTAGGAGAATCCGACGGTCGGATCTCCCGTAACATCCGTTCGAAGTCAATGGTCGAAATTCGCGAACTACCGCGGCGCGGCGCGTTCTATTCAGGCCAATATATTATATATATAATATATATATAATATATACTTCATCGATTTATATTCAAAATGTGCTTTATAAATCGTTTTAAATTCATTTTCAAAACGGTTTCAACTTCATATTCAATTTCAAATCAAAATTGAAGATTCCAATTTAAATTCATTTCAAATTGATTTCAATTCAAATTGATTTCTAATTCAATTTCAGTTCGTTTTCAATTCAATTCAATTTCAATTCGAATTCATTCCTATTCCATTTCAATTCGAATTCGTTTATATTCAATTTCAATTCGAATTCATTTATATTCAATTCCAATTCGAATTCGTTTATATTCAATTTCAATTCGAATTCATTTATATTCAATTCCAATTCGAATTCGTATATATTCAATTTCAATTCGAATCTATTTATATTCAATTCTTTTCAAAATATCAGATTTTGAAATCACTTTCGATATTCATTATAAAATGAATAAAATCGATATAAATATCGTTCACGTCAAAATGGCGTCAATCTAATCAATACGGCTTCATATATTCCTATTTTCAAATATTCTATTTCAAATATTTCTTTTTCAAATATTTCTATTTTTAAAACTGGAATGAGGCCCAATCAATTACCATATAATGTTAATTATATGGATTTTCTACAACACATGTATATATCAACAACGATGAATAATCAACCATCATCCAAAGTGCATTCTACATTGTATAAGCATCAAATATAAATATGCAACGCTTATAAAAGCCTGTCAATCAATAGATCGACATACAACTAAACAATCGGGATTAGTGTACGTCAAATATCATCCCAATACCCGTGTGGGGTTTCAAACAATCAAACACAGATTTTATTTGTGCAGTTGGGCGATGTGTAAAATTTATCGTCCCAATCAATGTCCTTCAAATAGGTGTACATAAACAAACCGTCCGGTTTGTAAATGAATATTTATTTATTCACATTCACGTTAAAAATTATATTTTTAACGATCAAACTATTTTATTCAACCTATGAATATTTTATTCGGTTCATTTATTAAATAAAATGTTATCTTTATTTTTCTAACTTATTTTTAGAAAATTTCGGCGGCATAACGGCACGATACTAGAAACGGGACAAGGCCTAGCCTTATCCCCGGTCTAGTGAAGGCCCACGCCATTCACACATCACTCAAATCAATTTCATTTCACCAAACAATTCAATTCAAACCAAATAATCTAACCAACTACACAACCAAACAATTAAACAAACAAGCCATCCATGGTCTGTGGATGACGGGTGTCGGGTGCTACTAAACACCGTCTGCATCCTAGTATATATATATATATAACTAGAGAAAGAAATTTTGAGTGAGAAGTTCTCACAAATTAGCTAATCCAACGCGACGACTCTTCACAAGTAGAAATCTTCGTCGTTCTCGTTTCTTTATCACCTTCATTGCCCGTAGCCACTACATATGTAAAAATCGAATTTTTACATCGTTATTCAATATATAAAAATCGAATTTTTACTTCGCTATTCAATATATAAAAATCGAATTTTTCCCATTGTAATAATCAATTCTTTTTCATTTATCCAACTAAATAAAAACTCTATTTTTAAAGCGCTAAAATCAGAAAACTCACTTGCGTTATGAAAACCATATTTTCCTAAGTTCACTTTCATAAAAATCATTTCATGAACCAAAAATCATTTCCTTTCAGTTTTTCTATGTTGTAAATATATACCAAAAAAAATCAGTTTTCTAAAACAAGTAAATAAATAAAGAAATTATAAAACTTACATTGTACGTTGGGAAAAAGGAGTTTTACTGGATTGACGAGGCGGGGGCGGATCCCCACGCGGCCGAGGACAGGAGGTCGGAGGGGTGGTGCTGCGCCAGAGCGGGGGTGGCCCAGGGAAACTCGACGGCGGCTATTGGTGGTTGGGTTCGGGGTTTTCCTGTTGGAAGAGGGAGCGAAGGAGGGCGTCGGAGGTGAGGGGGTCTCGGCTGGGGCGGCGCGCAGGCCGAGGGTGGAGCACGACTCTAGTGGTGGCGACTGGACGGGTTGGGCGACGGGCAAAAATTGGGGATCGGGGGTTTTCTTAATTTTTATTCAGCGTTGACTGCCTTTGGAAAGTGAGGGAGAGAGAGTGAGGGGTAAGAGTATTTAAATATATATTTATTTTATTTATTTTTTTCCATAAATGTAGACTTTCCATTCGAACTCCAAACGAGTCCCAACGACTGTCGCCCCTAGCTAATTATCCCCATTCCGAACACAATGGGATATGTGTCGTAAGCTGATTCGTTCGTTTCGATCAGTTTTCGTCAAAATCAACATATAACTCCATATATTGAATTTGAACGCGCATTTCAATTTACCAGGGCCACATACTAACTAGGAAAATTCCCGAAAAATATTTTCTAGCTTCGTATTGACAATACGGTCCTAACAAAACTAGTTTCGTCAAATTCTGAGACCGTTGGAAAAATGGTCATTTTCCAGTCGCTTAAAATCAACTGAAATTGGTCAAACACGTTTTCCTTTTCCACGCTCACATATTGATTCGAAAAATTATGAAATTTAAAACTTAGCAATAATTTGACATTACGGATCCAACAAAAGTGGTTTCATCGAAATCCGAGGTCGTTTGCAAAATTTCCATTTTTAAGGGCCTGAATTCCACAGCGACTATTCTGAAATTTCAACTGGACATATCTTTTGATTCCCGCTATGAAATTTCGATTTGTCAGATTCGTTGGAAAGATATTCTCAAATAGATCCTATTGTTTTTGGTTTCACTAAAATCCGGATTGTTTTGCACCCGGTATGTTCAATTGAAGTTTGAAATCGAATTATCGAACTACCGCGCCATTTTCAATTCCTTTTATAAATATAAATAAATATTTATATTCTAACGACGACATATATAATATATACGATCGATTTCTATTCAAAAATAAATTTCTCGTCGTTATTATTTAAAATAATTCATTTTAAATAATCAAAATTCGCTAAAATTGCCAAAATAAAAATTTTAAACTGGCCCAGATTTTCGGGTTGTTACAAGAATATGGTTTTGAAATCAAAGAATAGATTATATATATATATATATATATATATATATATATATAATTTAAACGAATCGAATAACGAACATGAAGTTCGTATTTTGAAACCGTGATTTCAAACGATTAGTGCGGGAGATCCGACCATCGGATTTTCCCAAAACCGAAACCGTTGGGTTCGCTTTGGAAATATCTTTTCAACGGCACCAATTTTGTGAAGATCCAACGGTTGGATTGTCTGGAATGTTTAATTCAAATCTGAAGAAAAACAACGCCCGAATCGATTATATATATATATATATATATATATATATATAATTAAATTAAATCGAACAATGACGCTGCAGTTCATATTTTGAAATCGAAACTTCAAACGATTGTACCAGGAGATCCGACCGTCGGATTTTCCCAAAACCGGAACCATTGGATTCGTTTTGAAAAGATCTTTCTAAATGATATAAATTTTGTGAAGATCCAACAGTTAGATTTTCAGATATGTGTAAAACAAATCTGAAGAAAAACAGCGCCACGGGCGCGATATGGCCTGAAGCATCGTTTGAATAAATTGGCTATTTTTAAATAAATAAAAATAGCGATAAATCATTATAAAATATTATAAACGATATGGAATGTGAAATTTAGAAACTAACAGAAGGTTAGCTAAGTCGAATGGTTTCCTGGATTTTGATCTGATGTTGGTTTCGGCCTTCATGGTTAATATTTGGGGAATCGTTCTCTTACTGATTTACTGTAACAACCTGGAAATGCAAGCCAGTTTAAAAATTTTATTTTGTCAAATTCGGTGAATTTTGAATATTTAAAATGAATTATTTTAAATAATATCAACGAGAAATTTATTTTGAATGTAATTCGAACGTATATATTTATATACGTCGTCGTTAGAATATAAATATTTTATTTTAATTACAAAAGGAATTGAAAATGGCGCGGTACTTCGATAATTCGATTTCAAATTTCAATTGAACATACCGGGTGCAAAATAAACCGGATTTTAGTGAAACCAAAAATAATAATCTAATTGTGAATATCTTTCCAACGAATCAGAAAAATCAAAATTTCATAGCGGGAATCAAAAGATATGTCCAGTTGAAATTTCAGAATAGTCGCTATGGAATTTCGGCCCTTGAAAATAGCCATTTTGCAAACAACCTCGGTTTTCGACGAAACCACTTTTGTTGGATCCGGAATGTCTAGTTATTGCTAGGTTTCAAATTTCGTAATTTTTCGAATCACTATGTGAGCGTAGCAAAGAAAACGCGTTTGACCAGTTTCAGTTGATTTTAATCGACTGGAAATTGGCCATTTTTCAAAAGGTCTCAGAATTTGAAGAAATTAGTTTTGTTAGGACCGTATCGTCAATATGGAGCTAGAAAACATTTTTTTGGAATTTTTCGAGCTAGTATGTGGCCCCGGTAAATTGAAATGCGCGTTCAAATTCAATATATAGAGTTATATTTTGATTTTGACGAAAACTGATCGAAACGGTCGAATCATCTTACGATACATCTCCCATTTTGATCGGAATAGGGGTAAAACGCTAGGGACGACAGGCGGTGGGTCCCGTTTTGAGGTCGAAATAAAATGCACCTTTTTGAAATTAAATTTATAAAATAAAATAAAATAAAAACCTCTCCTATCTCTCTCACTTACTCTCTAAGGCCCCCCCTCCCCGTCGGCCTTCAAACGCCGCCAAGGCGTGGCGCCACCGCCTCTGATCCCCCTCCTCCACTCGCTGGCGCCCTCCCCTTGCCTCTCTCCCCTCCTCAATTGAAACCGCACGCGACCCCCCTTTTCTTCTTCCTCGACCCGCGAGATCCCCAATGCCCTAGCCCACAACCCTTAAGCCCTGAACGCCGCCGACTGCCAAGGGAGGACCCCACTCCGGCGCCAGCAAGCCCCTCCAGTCCTTCCGACACGCGAATGCGAGCACCACTGCCTCGGCAACCCATCAGCCCCCCGACGGTGAACGCCTCTTCCATTTCTATGTGAGTTTTTGAATTTTTTTTTAATTTTAAATCTTTATATATGAAAATGTGAAATCTTTATATTTGAAAAGGTGAAAACTTTATATATGAAAAGGCAAAATCTTTATATATGAAAGGGAGAAATCCTTATATATGAAGAGGCTAAATCTTTATATTTGAAAAGGCGAAATCTTTATATTTGAAAAGGCGAAATCTTTATATATGAAAGGGCGAAATCTTTATATATGAAAAGGCGAAATCTTTATATATGAAAAGGCAAAATCTTTATATTTGAAAAGGCGAAATCTTTATATAGAGAATAGCGTGATAAAAATATAATCTTTATTATATGAACATCGGTGTAAAAATATAATTTTTATCTATATAGTAGCGGTGTAAAAATAGAATTTTTATCTATGTATTAGAGATGTAAAAATGTGGTTTTTATATACATAGCAACAATATAAAAATATGATTTTTATATATGTAGTGGCTACGGGCAACGAAAGTGGCAAAGGGGGAGAACAATGAAGATTTCTACATAAGAAGAGTCGAAGCGTTTGGTTTAGCTTGGGTGAGAACTTCTCACTTTAAATCTTATTTTTTTTTTCTAGTTAAAATATATACTAGGATGCAGACGGTGCTTAGCAGCACCCGACACCCGTCGTCCACAGACCATGGACGGCTTGTTTGATGTGTTGTGAAATTTGTTTGTGATGTTGATGTGAAATCGATAATAAAATATTCATGTGTTGAAATAAATTAATTATCGTTAAAAATATAATTTTTAACGTGAATGTGAATTAATAAATATTCATTTATAAACCGGACGGTTTGTTTATGTACACCTATTTGAAGGATATTGGTTGGGACGATAAATTTTACACATCGCCCAACTGCACCAATAAAAATCTGTGTTTGTTGATTTGAAACCCCACACAGGTGTTGGGATGATATTTGGTGTACACTAATCCCAATTATTTAATAGTACGTCGATCGATTGGTCGACAGACTGTGTAAGCGTTAATTATTTATATTTAATGCTTATGCAGTTGTGTAGTGCACTTTGGATGATGGTTGATTATTTATCGTTGCTATTTATATACATGTGTTGTATGGAATCCATATAATTAACATTATATGGTGATTGATTGGGCCTCATTCCAATTGGGAAATAATGAATATTATAAAAGAAAATTCATGTGTTGAATAGAATAAATAGTCATGTGTTGACGATGTTCTGGTGGTTACAATTCATGTGTTGAAAGTGTATTCATGTGTTGAATAAAATATTTATACAATAAAATTTACCTTTTTATTGTAAGTAAGAAGAAATATATATTCATGTGTTGAATGGAATAACGAATTTATTGAAATATATACAGCCGTGTTGATTAGAGATGCGCCATTTTGACATGAACGACATTTATATCGATTTTATTCATTTTTTAATGAATATCGAAAAGTGATTTCAAAATTGAATAAATAGAAATGAATTTGAATTGAAATCAAATAGAAATGAATTCGTATTGACATCAAATAGAAAAGAATTTGAATTGAAATCAAATAGAAATGAATTCGACTTGAAATCAAATAGAAATGAGTTCGAATTGAAATCAAATAGAAATGAATTCGAATTGTAATCGAATAGAAATGAATTCAAATTGAAATTGAATTAATTTGAAATTGAAATTGAATTAAAAATCGATTTGAATTGAAATCAATTTGAAATGAATTTAAAATGAATTTATAAAGGAAAATTAAATTTTAATTTGAAATTGAAAGGGAAGTTGAAATCATTTCGAAAACGAATTTAAACGATTTATAAAATTCGATTTAAAAGGAAATCGATGAAATATATATATATATATATAATATATATATAATGGCCTGAATAGAACGCGCCGCGCCGCGGTAGTTCGTGAATTTCAACCATTGACTTCGAATTGACGTTGCGGAAGATCCGACCGTCGGATTCTCCTAAAACCAGAACCATTGGGTTCGTATCGAAAAGTGCTTTCCAAAGAATACTAGAAATCTAAAATCTAACGGTTGGATTTGGAATTATATCCAAATCAAATTTGGAAAAGGTCGTTGTAAGTGCAGTTCGATGGCCATTGGTGGAAATCGACTGTATGGGCCTTGATAAAATTATTAAAAATATCAATAATTTTTGTAAAATCATAAGAAATGATTTGTGAAGAATTGGGATGAAAATTTCCATATTTGAAAAGATAAAAATAGATTTTTATCAAAATGAACTAGTTTTGAACTAGAATTAAAATCAATTTATTTTAGAAATAAATAAATTGAATTTGAAAGTGGTTTTAAAAATAACCAGGTATTTCCAATACGTGAAGTGGAAATAGATTTGAATCGAAATTATCTTCGGAATATTTCGATGTTGGATTTCGTGATTATACAGATATGGTTTTGGAAATTTGAAAGATATATTTATATCGTTATTTCCAATACGATATTTATTGGTCGTAGAATTTGATATTGAACATAAGCCAATATATTTTCTATTCAAAGCCTTGTATTTAATATCAAATGTGATTTGGGTTGTCGTGAATGGTGTCTTCATTAACACTGTTCTTAAGCCCAGTTGAGAAAAGATTAAATCTTTCTATTTAGGTTTAATGAAGTGTACCAATTAAATAATATTAATTGGAATAGAATTTAAATTGGGTTTTGGGTTTATCGTGAGCACTGTTTTGAATAACACCTCTCTTTAACCCGATTAACAATAGAATGTGATTTTGGGTTTATTGTGAACCGTGTTTTAGATGACATTGGTTCTTTAACCCAGTTAAATACCAGGATATTGATTTTTGGGAAGATTAAAACTAAGTGGAGTTTTAATGAATCTTTAATTAGATTGAAATGTGAACTAATAATTTAAATTATCAAATCTGAAAAGTGATCGAGAATGGAGTACCACCAGTTTTGCTCCAAAGCGATAGTTAAATCTTTAATTAGATTTGAACGTGAAATGGTAATTAATTTTACCGATAACACCTTGGTGTTAGATATGGAGTATAACTAGTTTTTCTCCAGGGGATGAATAGGTTGGGATTGGGAAATAAAATAAATAATTACTTCGGTATGGTTCGCTAATCCCGACTAGTTTGAAATGATATCCAAAGGAAGATTAAAGAATAAATTTAGAAGAATTTATCTTTGATAAAATTAATGGGAACCTTTCCCTAAGAATGTGAATTTGTGAATAAAAGAATATTGTGAATTGGAATGAGGCGTTTGTTGTGTTCGTGTAACATTTGTTTATTATATACGTGGGTTATTCAGAAAGGCCGGGTTTATACCCATTCTGAATAACCGATTCGGCGATAAGTCGAAGATGAAGACGGTGGTTGCAGACCAGAAGTCTTCACATCGTTTGGATGATTATTGATGATCTTGATTGGGCTGTACACCCAAAATGAGGGAATCAGTTGGTGATCGTCCAGACGTACTTGGAGATCGATGGATATGCGAGGAAAGTGCCTCCAGTTTCGTTCAGACCCAGAACGAACTTGTAAATGGACTGTGTGTCTGACATTGGATTTTATTCTGTGTTGATTGATCTCTATAAAATATACATCTGTTTGGCGGCGGAGAATTTATTCTCTTGCTTAACGCCCTTCTGTGAGAAGTACGAGCTCAGAGATTGTATATCGATGGACATCAGTCGCATGGAGTGAATTGCCAGTGTGGCACGCGTAAGTGGAAAATGATCAAGGCTTCTATTGAAAAGCAAAGTCTTGTGGTTGATGATCAAACCACGGCCTGTGTGGCGCAGCTTTGTGTATAGCGTGAATCGCGAGCCTCACACCTCGATATGAGTCAAAAACGGGATAGTGACTGTAGGGAGAGCACGACGTTTCTTTGTAGCTAGTGGTGGTGTCAGTGCTTAAACTGGCTGACATTTATATACTTTTCACCTATGTGTTTGTTGAAATGCGAGGCGCCTCAGATATAGGTCTCTTAGGACCGGGAAACGTGTGCTCAGGAATAACTAATCCTCCAAAGTTAGGTGAGGACCGGCCCTGAAGATCCAAGGATCATTGTGGGGTCCTGAGACATTTGCTAGTGTGTCTCGAATCAGAGAGGAGCTTTCCCCTTGCCTTGACTCATGACGGAAATCCAATTTCCAATACGTGATATTGCGGTTTTAATTGTAGAACTAGTATGGCGACATGATAGATGGTAGCCATGTCGCCTATGATTGATATTTATGATTGAAATTGTTTGACACTATACACTTACAGTAATATCAAAATAATGTGTTTTGAACGTATCAAGCATGCTTTGGCTATTATAAGGTAAAAACTCTATCCTCCGTCTTGCGTTACAATTTGTGATGGGAGCTGGGTCTTATAATAGCTTCATTTTTCTTTATTTAGCATTGCGCTGTTTGTTTTATGCACTGGTATTCTTGGAAGGAAACCCGTTCCGTGTTATACAGCGTGGTCCCTTGATTTCCCGAACTTTAAAATAAAGATTAATAACTGTTTTAGTTCTCACACCAGTCACATGACTGATCTGGAGTTTATTGTTTCAACCTAAACTCTGGGTGACCCTATTTTCCACACGGGCAGCTAGTAGTTTTTGTTTTGCAGATTTATATCCACAGGGTCCTGATTTACAGCTGGAACGATGCTCGGAAAGCTCTGCATCCGTGTATTACTTTCAGTTGTGTTTTGTATTATTTTTCCGCTGCTATGTAATTTATTGTAATCACTGATATTTATCGAATGTATATTTATTCATACTCTGCATATTCTCGTATTCTGATGGAGTTGTTGTAATAAACAATGAAATGTTCTTCTGTCTGCGTTCTGATTGGTCTTGTCCTCAATGCAATTCGTGCTTTCCTTCACGGGGGAGTTCGGGTCGTGTCAGTTTGGTATCAGAGCTTTGGTTTACAGAGCTCGAGAACAAGACACGTTAGAATCATACGAAAGAATTCATCAGATATTGGATTAGTAATATCCAATTAGAATGACTCATTAGAGATAGGATCAGTAGTATCCCAGAACGAGTGTGAAGAGTATATTTTTCAAATGAAGACAACTTTGTTTTGAAAATTTAAATCGTTTTATACGTATTTGAATATCTATTTATTTTCAATTTGGACAATCTAGTATATAAAGGTTTTGCATATACGCGTCATGAACGTATATTCGAAGTTTTAATATACTGGATAGATATAGAATCACACTCTAGTCGCCCGGAGATGATGTTGATAATGACCATGGCATCATCAATATTTATGTTCGTGTTTCGAAGGTGTGATATCTATATATTTCCATTAGACTGGTGTGAGAACCAAAATTTACTTAGGATTATTGTTGTGATTTGGCATCAAAAACATGATTTTTGGTATATATATCAAATTTATGAATTTGAAACGATAATCAACTAATTGATTGATGGTTGCGTCGTTTGTCTATTTGTTTGAAATTTTGAACCATTTAGCCTAATTGAACCAAATAGCGAACCGTATTGAAAATTGTTTGAAATTGCGTGCATATACATGTACTTACATTAAACAAGTCATAGCAAGGAGGCTAGAGTAGAAGAATAAAATTGTTTGCCCGACAAATAGGTACATGTTTATCATAATTTACTGTTTTGTTTGGGTGATGATGATTTTATGAGCCGATTGGCTAGCCGCTTGGCTTTTTCTTTTTATTTTGAGTTGAAGAAGGCCATGGGAGAATATATGAAATATCCCGAAGTCCCCAGTGCAGGGGAGGTTATGGCGAAATTTTTTAAAAATTTAGGGTGTTAGCCAAATTTTTGAAAATTTTGAAAGGTTCTTAGAAACTGAAAAGTTGAAGAACTTAAGCCGTAACGAAAATAGTGAAAGTTGAGTTGGTTTGTAAAACAACTTTCGGCTTCGTTCCTTTTCGGGGACGAAAAGTTTTAAGTGGGGGAGAATGTAACAACTCGGAAATGTGAGCCAGTTTAAATTTTTTATTTTGTCAAATTCGGTGAATTTTGAATATTTAAAATGAATTATTTTAAATAATATCGACGAGAAATTTATTTTGAATGTAATTCGAACGTATATATTTATATATGTCGTTGTTAGAATATAAATATTTTATATTAATTATAAAAGGAATTGAAAATGGCGTGGTAGTTCGATAATTCGATTTCAAATTTCAATTGAACATACCGGGTGCAAAATAAACCGGATTTTAGTGAAACCAAAAATAATAGAATCTAATTGTGAATATCTTTCCAACGAATCAAAAAAAATCAAAATTTCATAGCGGGAATCAAAATATATGTCCAGTCGAAATTTCTGAATAGTCGCTATGGAATTTCGGCCCTTGAAAATAGCCATTTTGCAAACGACCTCGGTTTTCGACAAAACCACTTTTGTTGGATCCGGGATGTCTAGTTATTGCTAGGATTCAAATTTCATAATTTTTTGAATCAATATGTGAGCGTGGCAAAGGAAAACGCGTTTGACCAGTTTCAGTTGATTTTAATCGACTGGAAATTGGCCATTTTTCAAACGGTCTCAGAATTTGACGAAATTAGTTTTGTTAGGACCATATCGTCAATACGGAGCTAGAAAATATTTTTCTGGAAATTTTCGAGTTAGTATGTGGACCCGGTAAATTGAAATACGCGTTCAAATTCAATATATAGAGTTATATTTTGATTTTGACGAAAACTGATCGAAATGGTCGAATCAGCTTACGATACATCTCCCATTGTGTTCGGAATGGGGGTAAAACGCTAGGGACGACAGGCGGTGGGTCCCGTTTCGAGGTCGAAATAAAAAGTACCTTTTTGAAATTAAATTAAATAAATAAAATAAAATAAAAACCTCTCCTATCTCTCTCACTTACTCTCTCAGCCCCCCTTGTCGGCCTTCCACCGCCACCAAGGCGAGGCGCCACCGCCTCTGATCCTTCTCCTCCACTCGCTGGCGCCCTCCCCTTGCCTCTCTCCCCTCCTCAATTGAAACCGCACGCGACCCCCCCTTTTCTTCTTCCTCGACCCACGAGATCCCCAATGCCCTAGCCCGCAACCCTGAAGCCCTGAACGCCACCGACCGCCAAGGGAGAACCCCACTCCGGCGCCAGCAAGCCCCTCCAGCCCTTCCGACACACGAATGCTAGCACCACTGCCTCGGCAACCCATCAGCCCTCCGACGTTGAACGCCTCTTCCCATTTCTATGTGATTTTTTGATTTTTTTTTAATTTTAAATCTTTATATATGAAAAGGCGAAATCTTTATATTTGAAAAGGCGAAATCTTTATATATGAAAAGGCGAAATCTTTATATATGAAAGGGCGAAATGTTTATATATGAAAAGGCGAAATCTTTATATTTGAAAAGGCAAAATCTTTATATTTGAAAGGGCGAAATCTTTATATATGAAAGAGCGAAATCTTTATATATGAAAAGGCGAAATCTTTATATATGAAAAGGCAAAATCTTTATATTTGAAAAGGTGAAATCTTTATATAGAGAATAACGTGATAAAATTATAATCTTTATTATATGAACATCGATGTAAAAATATAATTTTTATCTATGTAGTAGCAGTGTAAAAATAGAATTTTTATCTATATAGTTGTAATAACCCGGAAATCTGGGCCAATTTATTTTTTTATTTTTGGCAATTTTAGTGAATTTTGATTATTTAAAACGAATTATTTTAAATAATATCGACGAGAAATTTATTTTGAATAGAATTGGAACGAATATATTTATATAGATCGTCGTTAGAATATAAATATTTATTTTAAATTATAAATAGAATCGAAAATGGCGTGGTAGTTCGATAATTCGATTTCAAAATTCAAATGAATGTGCCGGGTGCAAAATAAACCGGATTTTAGCGAAACCAAAAATATTTGAATCTAATTGAAAATATCTTTCCAACGAATCCAAAAAATTGAAATTTCATAGCGGGAATCAAAAGATAAGTCCAGTTGAAAGTCCTGAATAGTCGCTATAGAATTCAGGCCCTTAAAAATGGAAATTTTGCAAACGACCTCGGATTTCGACGAAACCACTTTTGTTGGATCCGTGATGTAAAATTATTACTAGGTTTCAAATTTCATAATTTTTCGAATCAATATGTGAGCGTGGCAAAGGAAAACACGTTTGACCAGTTTTAGTTGATTTTAATCGACTGGAAAATGGCCATTTTTCAAACGGTCTCAGAATTCGACGAAACTAGTTTTGTTAGGACCGTATCGTCAATACGAAGCTAGAAAATATTTTTCGGGAATTTTTCTAGTTAGTATGTGACCCCGGTAAATTGAAGTGCGCGTTCAGATTCAATATATAGAGTTATATTTTGATTTTGATGAAAACGGATCGAAACAGTCGAATCGGCTTGCGATACATATCCCATTGTGTTCGGAATGGGGGTAATTGGCTAGGGACGACAGTCGGTGAGTTTGATTTCGTGTTTGAAATAGAAAGTCACTTTTGAATTTTAAAATAAAATGGTTATATAAATTAGATGGCCCCCCTCCAAAGTTTCCTCTCTCCTCCTTTCCAATTCAACACCCTCCCCAACCCCGAAACCCCAGGGCTAACCACCACCTTCCACCACCGGAAAAAGGGAAGCCGCCACCCTTGGCTGGCGTGTAGAAATCCTTCCCCCCCTCTGCCGCCTTAACCGCCATCTCCATCCCCTCTGAAATTGCAATAGTAAGTTTTATTTATTTCAATTTAATTTATTTACTTATTTTGTTCATGATTAGCTGTAAAAATAAAACAGAAAATCATTTTTATTTATATAAAAGGCCATAAAGTTTTGATTTTTATCATATGATTATTAGAGGTGAAAAGATCGAAATTTTATAATAGAAAAGATCGAAATTTTATAATAGAAAAGATGAAATTTTGTAATAGAAAAGATGAAATTTTGTTATAGAAAAGATTAGATTTTTAAAATAGAAAAGATTAGATTTTTAAAGTAGAAAAGATTAGATTTTTAAAATAGAAAAGATTAGTTTTTTTAAAATAGAAAGGATGCGATTTTTAGCGGTGTAAAAATAGAATTTTTATCTATATAGTAGTAGTATAAAAATATGATTTTTATACACAGGACAACGAAGTAAAAATTCGATTTTTTTATATTGAATAGCGAAGTAAAAAATCGATTTTTATATATTGAATAGCGAAGTAAAAATTCGATTTTTATATATTGAATGGCAAAGTAAAAATTCGATTTTTATATACTGAATAGCAAAGTAAAAATTCGATTTTTATATATTGAATAGCAAAGAAAAAATTCGATTTTTATATATTGAATAGCAAAGTAAAAATGTGATTTTTACATATGTAGAGAATACGGGCAAAGAAATTTACCAAGAGGCAAGAACGGCGAAGATTTCTACATAAGAAGAGTCATGTGATTGGATTAGCTATCTGTGAGAACTCCTCACCTTTTATTTATTTTTCTAGTTGAAATATATATACTAGGATGTAGACGGTGTTTAGTAGCACCCGAAACGCGTCGTCAACAGACCATGGACGGCTTGTATGCTTGGTTGTTTAATTTTGATGTGTAGTTGATTGTGTGATGTGATGAGAAATGAAATAAAATATTTTATAGTGGAAAATATTTTATAGTTAAAAATAGAATTTTTAACGTGTATATAAAATGAAATAAAAATAAACAAATCGGACGATTTGTTTATATACACACATTTGACTGATATTGATTGGGACGATAAATTTTACACATCGCCCAACTGCACAAATAAAATCTTTGTTTGATTGTTTGAAACCCCACACGGGTATTGGGATGATATTTGACGTACATTAATCCCGATTGTTTAGTTGTATGTCGATCGATTGATTGACAAACTGTTATAAGCATTGAATATTTATATTTGATGCTTATACAGTGTAGAATGCACTTTGGATGATGGTTGATTATTCATCGTTGTTATTGTATACATGTGTTGTAGAAAATCCATATAATTAACATTATATGGTAATTGATTGGGCCTCATTCCATATTTGAAAAAGAAATATTTGAAATAGAAATATTTGAAATAGGAAAATTTGAAATAGAAATATTTGAAATAGAAATATTTGAAATAGGAATATTTGAAATAGAAATATTTGAAATAGGATATTTGGAAATAGAAATATATGAAGCCGTGTTGATTAGATTGATGCCATTTTGACGTGAACGATATTTATATCGATTTTATCCATTTTATAATGAATATCGAAAGTGATTTTAAAAATCTGATATTTTGAAAGGAATTGAAATTCGAATTAAATTGAATAGAAATGAATTCGAATTGAATATAAATGAATTCGAATTGAAATTGAATATAAATGAATTCGAATTGAAATTGAATTGAATTGATAACGAACTGAAATTGAATTAGAAATCAATTTGAATTGAAATCGGTTTGAATTGAATATAATTGAATTCGAATTGAAATTGAATTGAATTGAAAACCAACTGAAATTGAATTAGAAATCAATTTGAATTGAAATCGGTTTGAAATGAATTTAAAATGAATTTATATTGGGATATTCAATTTTGATTTGAAATCGAATATGAAGTTGAAACCGTTTTGAAAATGAATTTAAAACGATTTATAAAGCGCGTTTTGAATTGAAATCGACGAAGTATATATTATATATATAATGGCCTGAATAGAACGCGTCGCGCCGCGGTAGTTCGCGAATTTCTACCATTGACTTCGAATGGATAATACGGGAGATCCGACCGTCGGATCCTCCTAAAACCGGAACCGTTGGGTTCGTATCGAAAAGAGCTTTCTAATGAATATTATAAATTAGAAATCTAATGGTTGGATTTGGAATTATGTCCAAATAAAATTTGGAAAAGGTCGTTGTAAGTGCAGTTCGATGGCCATTGATGGAAATCGACTGTACGGGCCTTGATAAAATTATTAGAAATATCAATAATTTGTGAAAAATCATAAGAAATGATTTGGGAAAAATTGGGAGGAAAATCTCCATAATTGAAAAGATAAAAATAGATTTTTATCGAAATGAACTAGTTTTGAACTTGAATTATAATTCTATTTATTTTTAAATAAATAAATTGGATTTGAAATGGTTTCAAAATAACCAGAATTTCCAATAATTGAATTCGAATAGATTTGAATCAAAATTGTCTACGGAATATTTCGATGTTGGATTTCGTGAAGATACAGATATTGTTATGGGAATTTGAAAGATATACTTATATCGTTATTTCCAATACGATATTTGTTAGTCGTAGAGTTTGATATTGAATATAAGCCGATATAATTTCTATTCAGAGCCTTGTATTTAATATCAAATGTGATTTGGGTTTATCGTGAATGGTGTCTTCATTAACACTGTTCTTGAAAAAAGTTGAGAAAAGATTAAATCCTTTTTATTTAGATTTAATGAAGTGTACCAATTAAACAATATTTAATTGGAATTGAATTGAAATGTGATTTTGGGGTTTATCGTGAACCGTGTTTTAAATGACACTGATCCTTTAACCCAGTTAAAGATTAAGACTAAGTGGAGTTTTAATGAATCTTTAATTAGATTGAAAAGATCGAGAATGGAGTATCACCAGTTTTGCTCCAGGCGATAGTTAAATCTTTAATTAGATTTGAACGTGAAATGGTAATTGAATATACCGATAACACCGTGGTGTTAGATATGAAGTATTACCAGTTTTACTTCATGGGATGAATAGGTTGCGATTGGGAAATAAAATAAATGATTACTTTGGTGTGGTTCGCTTATCCCGACTAGTTGTATCGAAATTCAAAGGAAGATTAAAGAATAAATTTAAAGGATTTATCTTTGATAAAATTAATGGGGACCTTTCCCAAAGTATAAGAATATTTGAATAAAAGAATATAATGAATTGGATTGAGGCATATGTTGTGTTTGTGTCACACGTGTTTATTATATACGCGAGTTGTTCAGAAAGACCGGGTTTATCCCATTTTGAATAACTGATACGACGATAAGTTGAAGATGAAGACGGTGGTCGAAGACCGGAGGTCTTCATGTCGTTTGGGTGATTACTGATGATCTTGATTGGGATGTACACCGAAGAAGATGGAAACAGTGGGTGATCGTCCAGACGTACTTGGAGATCGATGGATATGCGGGGTACTAGGTGCCCACGGTTTCGTTCAGACCCAGAACGAACTTGTAAATGGACTGTGTGTCTGACATTGGATTTTAGTCTGTGTGATTGATTTCTATTAAATATATATCTGTTTGGCGGCGGAGAATTTATTCTCTTGCTCAACGCCCTTCTCTGAGACATACGAGCTCAGGGGTTATATACTGATGGATATCAAACGCATAGAGTGAATTTCCTGTGTGGCATGCCTAAGTGGCAAATGATCAAGGCTTCTGTTGAAAAGCAAAGTCTTGTGGTTGATGATCGAAGCACGGCCTTTGTGGCGTAGCTTTGTATAACGTTTACCTCGCGAGTTTCACACCCGGTATGAACCAGAAACGGGAGAAGGACCTCAGGGAGGACATGCGTTTCTTTCTAGCTAAAAGTGGCGTCAGTGTTTTTACACGCCCTAACGAGTTTGACTTATGTGGTTGTTGCTGTTGCGAGTTGCCTCGGTTTGATCGGACGATCCGGGTCCTATGGAGTCATTTGTTGGCTCATTTGCGCCCCAAAGGCCGGGAAGACGTATTATTCAGGCATAATAATCTACATCGGTGGACCGACCCTGACGATCCAAGAGGCAGTTGTGGCTGTTCCTGAGACATGGTAGGCTAGATTGTCTCGAATCGGTTGAGGACTATCTTTTTCCTCTGTTCATAGATGGAAATCCAACTTCCAAATACGTGACATTTGTGGTTTTATTTGTAGAGCCTAGTATGGCGACATAGTGGGATGGGGCGCTTATGCCGTCTATGATTGATACTTATGATTTGAAGTTGTTTTATACACTATGCACTTATAATAGTATCAAATGATTTGTTTTAAACGTATCAAGCATTCTTGGCTATTATAAGGTAAAAACCCTATCCTCCGGCTTGCGTTGCATTGTGTGATGGGAAATGGGTCTTATAATAGCTTCATTGTTCTTTATTTAGCATTGCGATTTGGTTATTTGCACTGGTATTCTTGGGAGGAAACCAGTTCCGTGTTATACGGCGTGGTCCCTTTATTTACCTAACTTTAAAAATACAGATTAATAAATGTTTTAGTTCTCACACCAGTCCCATGACTGACCTGGAGTTTGTTGTTTTAACCTAAACTCTGGGTGCCCTTATTTTGACACGGGCAGCTAGTAGTTTTGGTTTTGCAGATTTATATTCACAGGATCCTGGTTTACAGCTGGAACGATATCCGCGAAGCTTTGTATCCGTATAACTCCTTCAGTTGTGTATTGTATTATTTTCTGCTGCTATGTATTTAAATGTAATTTAAATAACTGATATTCATTTATACTGTGTATATTCTTGTATTCTGATGGAATTGTTGTAATATACAACGAAATGTTCTGCCGTCTGCGTTATGTTGTGGCTTGTTCTCGAACTATCCGCGCTTTCCTCACTTGGGTAGTTACGGGTCTTTACAATAGTAGCGGTGTAAAAATAGAATTTTTATCTATATAGTAGTGGTGTAAAAATGTTGTTTTTATATACATAGCAACAATATAAAAATGTGATTTTTATATATGTAGTGGCTACGGGCAACGAAAGTGGCAAAGGGCGAGAACGACGAAGATTTCTACATAAGAAGAGTCGAAGCGTTTGGTTTAGCTTGGGTGAGAACTTCTCAATTTAAATCTTGTTTTTTTTCTAGTTAAAATATATACTAGGATGCATACGGTGCTTAGCAGCTCCCGACACCCGTCGTCCACAGACCATGGACGGCTTGTTTGACGTGTTGTGAAATTTGTTTGTGATGTTGATGTGAAATCGATAATAAAATATTCATGTGTTGAAATAAATTAATTATCGTTAAAAATATAATTTTTAACGTGAATGTGAATAAATAAATATTCATTTACAAACCGGACGGTTTGTTTATGTACACCTATTTGAAGGATATTGATTGGGACGATAAATTTTACACATTTCCCAACTGCACCAATAAAAATCTGTGTTTGTTGATTTGAAACCCCACATGGGTGTTGGGATGATATTTGGTGTACACTAATCCCAATTATTGAATAGTATGTCGATCGATTGGTCGACCCAATTATTGAATATTAAATACAACACATTTATATTTAATGCTTATGCAGTTGTGTAGTGCAATTTGGATGATGGTTGATTATTTATCGTTGCTATTTATATACATGTGTTGTATGGAATCCATATAATTAACATTATATGGTGATTGATTGGGCCTCATTCCAATTGGGAAATAATGAATATTATAAAAGAAAATTCATAGTGTTGAATAGAATAAAAAGTCATGTGTTGACGATGTTCAGGTGTTGAGAATTCATGTGTTGAAAGTGAATTCATGTGTTGAAAGTGTATTCATGTGTTGAATAAAATATTTATACAATAAAATTTACCTTTTTATTGTAAGTAAGAAGAAATATATATTCATGTGTTGAATGGAATAACGAATTTATTGAAATATATAAAGCCGTGTTGATTAGAGATGCGCCATTTTGACGTGAACGATATTTATATCGATTTTATTCATTTTTTAATGAATATCGAAAAGTGATTTCAAAATCGAATAAATAGAAATTAATTTGAATTGAAATCAAATAGAAATGAATTCGAATTGAAATCAAATAGAAATGAATTTGAATTTAAATCAAATAGAAATGAATTCGAGTTGAAATCAAATAGAAATGAATTCGAATTGAAATCGAATAGAAATGAATTCAAATTGAAATTGAATTAAATTGAAATTGAAATTGAATTGAAATTGAATTAATAATCGATTTGAATTGAAATCAATTTTAAATGAATTTAAAACGAATTTATAAAGGAAAATTCAATTTTGATTTGAAATTGAAAGGGAAGTTGAAATCGTTTCGAAAACGAATTTAAACGATTTATAAAATTCGTTTTAAAAGGAAATCGACGAAATATATATATATATTATATATATAATGGCCTGAATAGAATGCGCCGCGCCGCGGTAGTTCGTGAATTTTGACCATTGACTTCGAATTGACGTTGCGGGAGATCCGACCGTCGGATTCTCCTAAAACCAGAACCGTTGGGTTAGTATCGAAAAGGGTTTTCCAAAGAATATTAGAAATTTGAAGTCTAACGGTTGGATTTGGAATTATATCCAAATCAAAGTTGGAAAAGGCCGCTGTAAATGCAGTTCGATGGCCATTGGTGGAAATCGACTGTACGGGCCTTGATAAAATTATTAAAAATATCAATAATTTGTGTAAAATCATAAGAAATGATTTGTGAAGAATTGGGATGAAAATTTCCATATTTGAAGAGATAAAAATAGATTTTTATCAAAATGAACTAGTTTTGAACTAGAATTAAAATCAATTTATTTTAGAAATAAATAAATTGAATTTGAAAGTGGTTTTAAAAATAACCAGGTATTTCCGATACGTGAAGTGGAAAAAGATTTGAATCGAAATTATCTTCGGAATATTTCGATGTTGGATTTCGTGATTATACAGATATGGTTATGGAAATTTGAAAGATATATTTATATCGTTATTTCCAATACGATATTTGTTGGTTGTAGAATTTGATATTGAACATAAGCCGATATATTTTCTATTCAGAGCCTTGTATTTAATATCAAATGTGATTTGGGTTGTTGTGAATGGTATCTTCATTAACACTGTTCTTAAGCCCAGTTGAGAAAAGATTAAATCTTTCTATTTAGGTTTAATGAAGTGTACCAATTAAGTAATATTAATTGGAATTGAATTTAAATTGGGTTTTGGGTTTATCGTGAGCGGTGTTTTGAATAACACCTGTTCTTTAACCCGATTAACAATAGAATGTGATTTTGGGTTTATTGTGAACCGTGTTTTAGATGACATTGGTTCTTTAACCCAGTTAAATAACAGGATATTGATTTTTGGGAAGATTAAAACTAAGTGGAGTTTCAATAAATCTTTAATTAGATTAAAATGTGAATTGATAATTTAAATTATCAAATCTGAAAAGTGATCGAGAATGGAGTACCACCAGTTTTGCTCCAAAGCGATAGTTAAATCTTTAATTAGATTTGAACGTGAAATGATAATTAATTTTAACGATAACACCGTGGTGTTAGATATGGAGTATTACCAGTTTTGCCCCAGGGGATGAATAGGTTGGGATTGGGAAATAAAATAAATAATTACTTCGGTGTGGTTCGCTAATCCCAACTAGTTTGAAATGATATCCAAAGGAAGATTAAAGAATAAATTTAGAAGAAATTATCTTTGATAAAATTAATGGGAACCTTTCCCTAAGAATGTGGTTTTGTGAATAAAAGAATATTCTTAATTGGAATGACGCGTTTGTTGTGTTTGTGTAACATTTGTTTATTATATACGTGGGTTATCCAGAAAGGCCGGGTTTATACCCATTCTGAATAACCGATTCGGCGATAAGTCGAAGATGAAGACGGTGGTTGAAGACCGGAAGTATTCACATCGTTTGGATGATTATTGATGATCTTGATTGGGTTGTACACCCAAAATGAGGGAATTAGTTGGTGATCGTCCAAACGTACTTGGAGATCGATGGATATGCGAGAAAAGTGCCTCCGGTTTCGTTCAGACCCAGAACGAACTTGTAAATGGACTGTTTGTCTGACATTGGATTTTATTCTGTGTTGATTGATCTCTATTAAATATATATCTGTTTGGCGGCGGAGAATTCATTCTTTTGCTTAACGCCCTTCTCTGAGACGTACGAGCTCGAAGGTTTTATATCGATGGACATCAGTCGCATGGAGTGAATTGCCAGTGTGGCACACGTAAGTGGCAAATGATCAAAGCTTCTGTTGAAAAGCAAATTCTTGTGGTTGATGATCAAAGCACGGCCTGTGTAGCACAGCTTTGTGTATAACTTGAATTCGCGAGCCTCACACCTCGGTATGAGTCAAAAACGGGATAGTGACTACATGGAGAGCACGACGTTTCTTTCAAGCTAGTGGTGGTGTCAGTGCTTAAACTGGCTGACATTTATATACTTTTCACCTATGTGGTTGTTGGAATGCGAGGCACCTCGGATATAGGTCTGTTAGGACCGGGAAACGTGTGCTCAGGAATAACTAATCCTCCAAAGTTAGGTGAGGACCGGCCCTAATGATCCAAGGATCATAGTGGGGTCCTGAGACATTTGCTAGAGTGTCTCGAATCGGAGAGGAGCTTGCCCCTTGTCTCGACTCATGATGGAAATCCAATTTCCAATACGTGATATTGCGGTTTTAATTGTAGAACTAGTATGGCGACATGATAGATGGTACCCATGTCGCCTATGATTGATATTTATGATTGAAATTGTTTGACACTATACACTTATAGTAATATCAAAATAATGTGTTTTGAACGTATCAAGCATGCTTTGGCTATTATAAGGTAAAAACCATATCCTCCGGCTTGCGTTGCATTGTGTGATGGGACCTGGGTCTTATTATAGCTTCATTTTTCTTTATTTAGCATTGCACTGTTCGTTTTATGCACTGGTATTCTTGGGAGGAAACTCGTTCCGTGTTATACGGCGTGGTCACTTGATTTGCCGAACTTTAAAATAAAGATTAATAACTGTTTTAGTTCTCACACCAGTCACATGACTGATCTATTGTTTATTGTTTCAACCTAAACTTTGGGTGCCCCTATTTTCCACACGGGCAGCTAGTAGTTTTGGTTTTGCAGATTTATATCCACAGGGTCATGATTTACAACTGGAACGATGCTCAGAAAGCTCTGTATCCATGTATTACTTTCAGTTGTGTTTTGTATTATTTTTCCGCTGCTATGTAATTTATTGTAATCACTGATATTTATCGAATGTATATTTATTCATACTCTGTATATTCTCCTATTATGATGGAATTGTTGTAATAAACAATGAAATGTTCTTCTGTCTGCGTTTTGATTGGTCTTGTCCTCAACGCAATCCGTGCTTTCCTTCACGGGGGAGTTTGGGTCGTGTCATTTACGGTTAGTGACTAATGAATTGGAATAAGGCATACATTGTGTTTGTGTAGCACTTGTTTATTATATACGCGAGTTGCTCAGAAAGACCGCGTTTATCCCATTATGAATAACTGAATCGACGATAAGAAATCGAAGATGAAGACGGTGGTTGAAGACCGGAGATCTTCACCTCGGTTGGATGATAACTGATGTCCTGATTGGGAGGCATCCCGAAATATGGATAATGAGTGGTGATCGTCCAGACGTACGTGGAGATCGATGGATATGCGAGGTATGTAGTGCCTCCGGTTTCGTTCAGACCCAGAACGGACTTGTAAATGGATTGTTTGTCTGACATTGGAATTCATTCTATGTGATTGATAGCCATCAATTGCATGGTGTGAATTACCTGTGTGGCATGCTAAGATGCAGTGATCAAGGCTTCTGTTGAAAAGCAAAGTCTTGCGGTTGATGATCAAAGCCCGGCTTGTGTGGCATAGCTTTGTGTATAACATTAATTCGCGAGCCTCACACCCCGGTATGAACCAGAAACGGGAGAGGACCTCAGGGAGGTCATGCGTTTCCTTCTAGCTAGAGGTGTTGTCAGTGCTTAAACTGGCTGACATTTATACTATTTTCACCTGTGCGGTTGTTGCTGTTGCGAGGCGCCTCGGTAATATCGGTTGATCCGGGACCGATGGAGTCATTCGTTGGCTCATTGACGCCCCATTGGGCAAGGAAACAAATTGTTTAGGCATTTTAATCCACATCGGTGGACCGGCCCTGACGATCCAAAGGCTTGACTGAGTACTTTCCTGAGACACGGGCTAGAGCGTCTCGAATTCGGTAAGGACTATCTTTTGCCTTAGTTCAGGATGGAAATCCAATTTCCAAATACGACATCGTGCGGTTTTGATTGTATACCTATATATGGCGATATAGTGGTATGGGACATTAAAGCCGTCTATGATTGATACTTATGATTTGAAATTGTTTTTGAAACATATAAACACTAGTAATAATATCAAATGCTTTTGTTTTATTCGTATCAAGCATATTTTTTCCATTATAAGGTAAAAATTCTATCCTCCGGTTTGCGTTGCATTGTGTGATGGGAACCGAGTCTTATAATGGCTTCATTTTTATAAAAAGCATTGCGATGTTTAAAAGAATTACTTGTTTTAAAGCACTGGCAATCCAATGGAGTAATCCCGTTCCGCGAAAGTGGCGTGGTCCTATGATTAGCCATATCGTAAAATGTGTTAAGTAGATTTCTCGTACCGGTCCCATGACTGACTCGTAGTTTGTTTCACTTGCAAACTCGGTTACCCCTTTTCTACACGGGCAGCCTTGCATTCAGGTTATTAGAAGGCTCTTTCTGGATAGCTGGTGCTGAAGATGGATTCTATCATTTATCTTTTTTTATGCTGTTCAGCTCCTATTGTACATATTATGTTTGTTTTCTACTGTAGACATTTATGTATAGCTGAACTGTATTTGTACTAAGTATGATCCTGTATACTGTGTAACTCTAATGATTACGTTTATCCAGTGTATTCTATTGTACACTATTTGGTGTATTTATTTATTTCTATTCTGCTATTATCTGTTTATGTGTTATATTCCAAAGATTACCCTTGCCACCGTCAGTACGGGGTTTGGGGTCGTCACAGGTGCGACCTCCATTAACCCGGGCATGGCTCCTGTTTTAGTCATTTTAATTATGACTCGAAGGTCAAGGCTAATCCATTAGCATTCTCTTTCTTCAAATCCAGTAATCGCCTTCATACCATCCAACTACGGTTCTGGAACCTCACAGCGTACACAGTTGTTAAAGTGGTATCGGTATTGGCAGCGAGTATGACATCTACCGACTCTGGTGTCTTAAACAACCGAACGTTTACATGTTTCACACCGTGGCCATTAGGTTTGAAATAATATTTTCAAGTATCGCAAATCGATTTATTTCAAATATTTCCCCAAAAATCAATTACTCAAGTCATTTAGCATTGGTGTGATTAAGATTATAAAACCAATATTCACCATTTCTTTATCAACCGTTGGATTTTTAATTTCAACTTCCATGAAATAATGCTATTACTTGAAATCCTTTGTTTCATCATTTGGATTCTCCAGACTAGATCGGACGTTAGAATTTATTTAAATTTATAAAATATATTTAGAAAAGATAAGCTTTGAAAATAGTGTTTGTATTAAATTAAAATAATGAATATAAAATGTATGAATATGTAGTTGAAAATTTTATAAAATTTGTATAGTTAAAGTGATTAAAATATTTTAGAAAAGAATGTTTGCAAAATCAAGTAATGCGGAAAATTAACTTTACGAAATTATAGTTTTATTCAAAATATTAATCCAATATTAATCCAATAGTTTTATAAACTTTACGAAATGTTTGCAAAATATTATTCAAAATCAAGTAATTGCAAAATCAAAATATTATTCAAAATATTATAGTTTTATTCAAGAATGTTTCACAGCGTACACACCTGGGTCTTATAATAGCTTCATTTTTCGAAAAAGCATTGCGCTGTTTATTCTGTGCACTGATATTCTTGGGAGGAAACCCGTTCCGTGTTATACAGCGTGGTCCCTTGAATTACTCTCTTTTAAAATAAAGTTTTAATAACTGTTTTATTTCTCACACCAGTCACATGACTGACCTGGAGTTTATTGTTTTAACCTTAACTCTGGGTGCCCCTATTTTCGACACTGGCAGCTAGTAATTTGGTTTTGCAGATTTATATTCACAGGATCCTGATTTACAGCTGGAACGATGCTCGGAAAGCTCTGTATCCGTGTATTACTTTCAGTTGTGCTTTGTATTATTTTTCCGCTGCAATACTGTATTTAAATCTCTGATATTTATCGAATTTAATTTATTCGTTTATACTCTGTATATTCTTGTATTCTGATGGAATTGTTGTAATAACAATGAAATGTTCTTCCGTCTGCGTTCATTTGTGTGTTGTTCTCAAAGTATCCGCTCTTTCCTTCACGGGGAAGTAACGGGTTACTACAGTGTCCGTATAAAATTTTCTACCCTATGGTCAAGTGATACGGATATTTATCATTTCAATCCGTTCTTTAAAATATTCGAATCCCGGGTATGTATCATTTCAGCCCGCATCCCAAATCGATTCGAATACACAAGGGGGTTTGAGTATGTATCATTTCAACCCGCCATGTTTTCTAATCTAAGGGGGAACTTGCATGATGATAAAATAACATGGCATATCAAACATACATCCATTTTGTGTTGTGTGAAACAATAGTGTGTGCGTCGCACGTGCAAAATCGTGAAGCAGACATAACTAGAGCAACTAACATTTCATTCAACCTTCAAATTTTTAATTCACTAAATGAAAATATTAGTCTGCGAGTGAGGGAAACTCACCATCTGAAGCTGGAGATGAAATGCAAAATCTGACAGAAAATTCCATAAACGAACTCAAGCCCCTTTTTCAAGAACCAACTACAGTTAAACCGGACAACAAAAATCAAAACCAATGTTTTGAATGACATGCATGCGTGTATCATGACATGCATTCGAATATAATGGTAATAAAGTTAAAACTCAGCCCCTTAGATCGAATGAGTTAGCGAACCGATAATACACGCGACTTGAAACGGGGTTTAGACCCTCTGCCCCATTTTATGAGCCCCAAGTCGATTGCTGCAGCCTTTGTGGCATTTTCACAAGCACTTGGTGTGCTTACTGACTTAGAAGCTCTAGCGAATGGAGTTGCTTGGGTTTGGTCAATCAGGTGCTGGCATCGGAAAGCTCACGAGTGAAGGAGAGGTCGAGTCTACGAAGAAACTGTTCGTTTTTTCGAATCATTGATTCCATCGTGACATGGGGAAACTAGCGAAAGCAACCCAGGTACAGGTGACTTCGAACCGTGCGCAATTCGAGGCGACAATGACAGTGGTTTTTGTTCAGGTGGCTGGGACATGGTGGTTGCGGTCTCTATAGAGGATTTGTGGCTTCCGACTTCTGGCCATGGGTTTATCAAGAATAAGAGAGCACGAAACTGAGTTGGTGGAGGAACCTGAGCAATAACATGGGTACTCGGCCAGAGGAGTAGATCATCAACGACGACGTGGGTGGATTTTGGGTTTGGTAGATCCGGGTTGCGCACAGCGTTGCGAGGTGGTGGTAAATACTTGATTCGCGGTGGCTATAGATGTGATGTTAGCAGGAAGTCGCAATTTTGGGTTTGAGGATTTTGGGAGCTTCGTTCTTTGATTTGTTTACAGAGGGAACAGAAGTAATTAAAGAGGGGAACCCAGTCCTTTAACTGATGTTTGGCTGACATAGTGGAGAAAAGAAAATTACTTGTGTTCAATGGAGAGAAAGAAAGGCATGAATTTTATAACGTTGGGGCTGCAGATAGAACGAGATTTCAAATCTTCTACAGTTTCGAAATCTTTGTATCCTGACAGAACAAGATTTCAAAATTTTGTGCACTATAGAAAGAGCTGTGCATGATCGGATAGTATAATATGCAGAGAGAGAGATGAGGATAGATGGCAACAAGTTTCAGTATAAAATATTCAGGTGTTCAGACCAAATCCTTGAGTTGAGATTTTATTAGATATTATTCAGTTTTAAGTGTTGGGCTGAATGGGGTAAGCGGTTTATACAAACTATTAGACTGAACGAATGAACAGGCTGAACGAACATTATCAGAGAACAGTACACCACGCTGTTTGTTTTCAAGGAATTTAAATCTTTGACAATTTTATTAAATAAATGATAATATTTTTAATTTAAAAATTCAAGTTCGAGGATAATTAAATCAACATGAACGCAATACACGCATATTTTATTACGCAAATTACACTTGATGATTTGAATAATTTTCCCATAAATAAATTAGATTCATACAAATTTAAATTTCATCGTTTGTACTCCAAAGTCAGGTAATTAAATTTCAAGGTTTAAACATACCATTTACATAAATATCGCAAATTTCGCATGTTTGACCATCGTTCATATTTAAACTAAGTCCAGGACAAAAATTGATATTTAAAAGAGAATTCAAATATCATTCAAAATTGATAAGATTCAAGAATTCTTTGTTGAGATCCAAATATAAATATCTATTTTAACGTCACATCTCAATTTGATTTATAATTTAAAATGTAATTTTTTTTCGGTTCGTTACATTCTCCCCCACTTAGCATTTTTCGTCCTCGAAAAGGAAATCTTGTATAGAATAACTCTACATATATAACCTTTACAATACTTCTTCTTGGTTCAAAACTTATTAGAAGGAAAAATAAGATAGATTTTTAGAACTCAAAATTTTTCTAATACCCGAAATTTACCGAAAATTTTGGCAGCACCTCCTTTGTACAGAGTGCCCGGGAAAATTTATAAATACAATATTTATCAATATACATCTCATCCACACGATGAGGCATCCCAATATAGGGGAAATAAAACAAAATCAACCCAATTGCGATATGTAAAGCGAGATTCATACCTTATTTAGCGTTTTTAAAGCATATTTGCTTATAACTATAGCATGTTGGCGCAAAAGCGAGCTCCATAAGTGAAGCACACCATTGTACCTACTAAGATGCTGAAACTATAGTGAGAATCATCATATACATATGGTAAAGCTGAATGTACATAGCAGCATGTAATATATGTTACAATTTAAAACTAAATTTCCAAAATGCAAATGAGACCAAACAATATACGTAAAAAATGCAAGCAAGTGTTCTTCTTTCTCAACATTTTATTTACTTAACATGTATGCTTGGTGAAATTTTATTAACTTACATATTGCTTACAAGGAAATTTTGCTTACTTTCAAGCTATTGATTTAATAATATACAAACAACATGTAATCCGATTTCCGAATAATTCCTAAAAGTCCAAATTTTCATACAAGTACTACTTTATTTATTTATACATTACGCTTGAATGCCATTTAGTCATCTTCGATTTTTATTTCTTTTATGTGGCTTCCTATTGAATTCTTGTTCGATAAACATGTGACTTGTCCATTCTATGCATTTGTTTTCTGGCTTCCTATTGAATTCTTGTTCGATAAACATGTGACTTGTCCATTCTATGCATTTGTTTTCTCTCAATTTTAGTCTCTTTTCTTTATTTTATGTTGCTACGTGGCAGCGGCCTATAGCAGCAGCAACAATGCTACTGCCCCTCTTTTTGTTTAATTGTTCAACACTGCTTGTGCGTGGAACTTAAGTAATATTAATATAGAGAATTTACATACTTAGTTTGTTTATTTTCATGTAACAGGGGTCTATGTTGCTGCTACTGCTTACAGTAGTTTTATTATGTTGTTGCAGTTTTTCATTTCAGATTTTACTTTCATTATTTTCTTTTCCTTTTTTTTATCACAACAGCTTTTAGTGCTGTTGCGGTGCGTCCTTGCTGCATAGCAGCATCCATCATGATGCAGGTGGCAGCAGCTTTGTGGCTGCTGCTAACAGAAGCCCTTCTGTAACATGCACATTCTCGTGCATGTTGGACAAAATAGAATTAAACCAGATAAAAGAAGGTGGGAGTTGCGTAGAAAGGCAAGGGAATATGGGGTAGAAATTAAAGAGGAAAGAAGCTTATATTGGAATTATAATGGAGTCAACAGGCATGTATCTGCTAATCTGCACATAGGAAGGTCCCTAATAGGAATTTTTTATGAAACAATGGAGATCTTTCACAACTAAGTCAACACGCATTTTGGCTTGAACTTAAGTCTTTAGGTTTCTTAACATTATTCCTTCGTCCACCAAGTTAGAAAGGTTAGGACGCCTCAAGAACTGAGATTGCTTTTTCGTTTTTCCCCCTTTTTCGACATGTTCGTTATTTAAAGTTATGTTAGAGGAAACTCAAGAATATCCAAGACTTATTATTATATAAACTGAAAACTTATCCTGTTTATTTACTTTATATAATTTCTTAATTGCTCTTATGAGTAACAAATTAGCATTTGACATATCTTCTTGAAATTGATTTATATTTTCATATCCATAAGAATAAAATCTAACAATTTAAAAAAAATCTGCTCGTGAATGTTAATTTATATTATATTTATGTAAAGGCATATCCTTTCGCCACACCTTTACGGAATCAACCAAGTTAAATTTTCATAATATCATTTTATAAGTTCCATTCCCGTATGATTTCTTAGTATCGATTCACACCATATCAATCATTTCAATTTCTTTTAATCGACTTATTATACAGGGTTTGAATTCTAAAGGATAATTTATTGTAATAACCCGAAATTCTGGGCCAGTTTAAAATTTTTATTTTGGATATTTTAGCAAATTTTGATTATTTAAAATGAATTATTTTAAATAATAACGACAAGAAATTTATTTTGAATAGAATTCAAACGAATATATTTATATAGATCGTCGTTAGAATATAAATAATTATATATATTTATAAAAGGAATTGAAAATGGCCCTGTAGTTCGATAATTCGATTTCAAATTTCAATTGAATGTACCGGGTGCAAAACAAACCGGATTTTAGTGAAACCAAAAATAATGGAATCTAATTGTGAATATCTTTCCAACGAATCTGGAAAATTGAAATTTCGTAGCGGGGATCAAAAGATATGTCCAGTTGAAATTTCTGAATAGTCGCTATGGAATTCAGGCCCTTAAAAATGGAAATTTTGCAAACGACCTCGGATTTCGACGAAACCACTTTTGTTGGATCCGTGACGTCAAGTTATTGCTAGGTTTCAAATTTCATAATTTTTTGAATCAAAATGTGAGCGTGGCGCAGTTAAACGTGTTTTGACCAGTTTCAGTTGAATCGGATCGACTAGAAAATGACCGTTTTTCTAACGGTCTCGGGATTTGATGAAATTAGTTTAGATAGGACCGTATTGTCAATTCGAAGCTAGAAATAATTTTTCTGTAATTTTTAGAGTTAGTATGTGATCCCGGTAATTTAAAATGTGCGTTTGAATATAAATATAAGGATTTAAATTTAAATTTAAACAGAAACAGACCGAAACGATCGAATTGGCTAGCGGGACATATCCCATTGTGTTCGAAATGGGGGTTATACGCTAGGGACGATAGTCGTTGGGCTAGGTTTGGGGTTCGATAGAAAAAGCACTTTATGGAAATTAATTAAAAATATAATTATTTATAAAGGGTGCCCCTTTCTCTTCTTCATCAAGTCAACGACCCCCCCTTTTTCTTTAATTCAGATCGAGAATTTAAAAGAAAGAAAAAAAAAATTAATCTGTCGCGCACTGTCAAGGCCACCGCCGTCGCGGTTCCAGGTCGCCGCCCCCCTGCTGGCCATCGCCAACCTCCCCTCCTCTCTACGATCTGCCCTCCATCGCGATGAACCTCCTCGCCAACTCCAGAATGCATCAGCGTTGAACCCCGCCTCAACCCCTTCTCCGTCCATCACCTTGCGCCTAACCACCCACTACCGACGCTGAACCGCTCCGCCCTCCTCCACCTTCAATGGACCTCCGAGTTTGCCAGAAATCGGGGCGCAGGTGGAGCTCGAGATAACCGACAACGGGGTGGCTTCTGATCTGGATTCAGCATGGCGATGTGGAGGAATTCTGAAGCCCTAGGCACGAGCCAGTGGGTTCGACAGTTTCGTCTTGTACAGAAGAAGACAGAAAGGGGAAGACGATTTACAGAAGGTGGTTAACATAATGTTTTATTTAAACATGGTTATAGGTTGATTAGTTAATTAAATTGTTATATATGATAACATTGTTTAGAAATGATTATTATAAAAATATATATATATTCACATTATTATAAGAAAATAAACATCATAGTTTTTACATATATAAACATCGTTGTTTTTAAAATAAAATATACTTTGATTTGAAAATAGAAAAATATACCGGATTTGAAAGTATAAGAAATGAATAGCATAGTAAAAATTCGATTTTTATATACTGAATAGCATAGTAAAAATTCGATTTTTATATATTGAATAGCATAGTAAAAATTCGATTTTTCTATATTGAATAGCGAAGTAAAAATTCGATTTTTACATATGTAGAGAATACGGGCAACGAAGACGACAAAAAGGCGAGAGCGACGAAAGTTTCTGCAAATGAAGTGTCGTGAAGTTGGATAGCTATCGGTGAGAACTTCTCACTCAAAATTCTTTTTCTAGTTATATATATATATATATACTAGGATGCAGACGGTGTTTAGTAGCACCCGACACCCGTCATCCACAGACCATGGATGGCTTGTTTGTTTAATTGTTTGGTTGTATAGTGGGTTAGATTATTTGGTTTGAATTGAATTGTTTGGTGAAATGAAATCGATTTGATTGATGTGTGAATGGCGTGGGCCTTCACTAGACCGGGGATAAGGCTAGGCCTTGTCCCGTTTCTAGTATCGTGCCGTTATGCCGCCGAAATTTTCTAAAATATGTTAGAAAAATAAAAATATCATTTTATTGAATAAATGAACTGAATAGAAATTCATATGTTGAAATAAAATGTTTTTCTCGTTAAAAAATATAATTTTTAACCTGAATATGAATATAGTGAATGTGAATAAATAAAATATTCATTTACAAACCGGACGGTTTGTTTATGTACACCTATTTGAAGGACATTGATTGGGTCGATAAATTTCACACATCGCCCAACTGCACAAATAAAATCTGTGTTTGATGGTTTGAAAACCCCACACGGGTGTTGGGATGAAATTTGAAGTTCACTCATCCTGATTGATTAAATATGTCGATCGATTGATTGATAGGCTGTTATAAGTGTTAGATATCTATATTTGATGCTTATACAGTGTAGTGCACTTTGGTTGATGGTTGATTATTTTTCCATGCTATTATATACGTGTGATGTATGAAATTCCATATAATTAACATTATATGGTGATGGATTGGGCCTCATTCCAATATAGAAAATAAAGAATATTATAAAATAAAGGTTCATGTGTTGACAGTACTCATCCGTTGAGATTAGTCAAGTGTTGAACGTAATATTTTAATAATAAAATTTCCATCTTTATCAATATAGATAAAGGTTCATGTGTTGACAGTACTCATCCGTTGAGATTAGTCATGTGTTGAACGAAATATTTGAATAGGAAATATTTGAAATAGAATTTGAAATAGAAATATTTGAAATGGAATGTTTGAAAATAGAAATATATGAAGCCGTGTTGATTAGATTTACGCCATTTTGACGTGAACGATATTTAAATCGATTTTAATCATTTTAAAATGAATATTGAAAAGTGATTTCGAAACCGAATATTTTGAAGTGGAATTCGAAATGAATTGAATATAAAGCGATTTCGAACTAAATTGAATAGAAAACAAATTGAATTCAAATGGAATAGAAAACGAATTTGATTTGTGTCGAATAGAAAACGAATTTGAATTGAATCAAATAGAAAACAAATTGAATTCAAATGGAATAGAAAACGAATTTGATTTGAGTCGAATAGAAAACGAATTTGAATTGAATCAAATAGAAAACAAATTGAATTCAAATGGAATAGAAAACGAATTTGGTTTGAGTCGAATAGAAAACGAATTTGAATTGAATCAAATAGAAAACAAATTGAATTCAAATGGAATAGAAAACGAATTTGATTTGAGTCGAATCGAAAACGAATTTGAATTGAATCAAATAGAAAACGAATTTGAACTGAATCAAATAGAAAACGAATTTGAATTGAATGGAATAGAAAACGAATTTGATTTGAGTCGAGTAGAAAACGAATTTGAATTGAATCGAATAGAAAACCAATTTGAATTGAATCGAATAGAAAACCAATTTGAATTGAATCGAATTGAAAACGACTTTCAAATCGAATTGAATTGAAAACGAATTCAAATTGAATTGAAAGCGAAATGAAATGAATTCAAATTAAATTAATATTTGAATTGAATAGAAATGAATGTTAAAACGAATTTATAAGGAAAAATTCAACTTTGATTTGAATTTGAAATAAAGGTTGAAATGTTTTTGAAACGAATTCAAAACTAGTTATAAAATTCGTTTTGAATAGTAATCGACGAAATATATATTATATATATAATATAATGGCCTGAATAGAACGCGCCACAGCAGTTCGTGAATTTCGACCATTTATTTCAAATGGACATTACGGGAGATCCGTCCGTCGGATTCTCCTAAAACCGGAACCGTTGGGTTCGTATCGAAAAGAGCTTTCTAACGAATATTAGAAATTTGAAATATAACAGTTGGATTTGGAGTTACGTCCAAATCAAATTTGAAAAAGGTCGCTGTAAGTGCAGTTCGATGGCCATTGTTGGAAAACGATTGTACGGACCTTAATAAAATTATTAAAAATAGTAATAATTTGTGTAAAATCATAAGAAATGATTTGGGAAAAATTGGGTGAAAAACTCCATATTTGAAAAGATAAAAATGGATTTTTATCGAAATGAACTAGTTTTGAACTAAATTTAAAACCCAATTATTTTTAAATAAATAAATTAGATTTAAAATGGGGTTTTAAATAATTGGAATTTCTGATATATTTGATTGGATTTGAAATGGGTTTATCGTGAACGGTGTTTTAAATAACACTAGTTCTTTAACCCGATAATAAATAGAATGTGAGTTGGGTTTGTCGTGAACTGTGTTTTAAATAACACCTAGTTCTTTAACCCAGTAAAAGGAGTTTTAACGAATCTGCAATTAGGTTGAAATGTGAATCTCTAATCTAAATTATCAAATTTAGAAATGAGCGAGAATGGAGTATTACCAGTTTTGCTCCAAAGCGATAGTTGAATCTTTAATTAGATTTGAAAGTGAAATGGTAATTAAGTTTACCGATAACACCACGGTGTCAGATACGGAGTATTACCAGTTTTGCTTCATGGGATGAATAGGTTGGGATTGGGAAAAAAATAAATACATAATTACTTCGCTGTGGTTCGCTAATCTCGACTAGTTTAGAAAACCATAATCTGGTTTGAAATGACATCCAAAGGAAGATTAAAGGATAAATTTTAAAGAATTTATCTTGGATAAAATTAATGGGAACCTTTCCCTAAAAATGTGATTTTGTGAATAAAAGAATATTGTGAATTGGAATGAGGCGTATGTTGTGTTTATGTAATATTTGTTTTAATATACGCGGGTTGTTCGGAAAGGCCGGGTTTATAACCATTCTGAATAACCGATTCGACAATATGTCGAAGATGAAGACGGTGGTTGAAGACCGGAAGTCTTCACATCGTTCGGATAATTACTGACGATCCTAATTGGGCTGTACACCCAAGAGGATGGAAATAGTTGGTGGTCGTCCAGACGTCCTTGGAGATGGATGGATATGTGAGGAAAGTGCCTCCGGTTTCGTTCAGACCTAGAACGGACTTGTAAATGGATGGTGTGTCTGACATTGTATTCCTTTATATTGTATTTGTTGATCTCTGCTAAATATATATATATATATATATATCTGATTGGCGGCGGGGAATTTATGCTCTTGCTTAACGCCCTTCTCTGAGACATATGAGCTCAGAGGTTATATATTGGCAGAAATCAGTGGTACGATATGGATTGATAGTGTGGCATGCTGAGATGCATTGATCCATACTTTTGTTGAAAAGCAAAGTTTGGTGGTTGATGATCAAAGCGCAGCTGATATAGCATGGCTTTGTGTATAGCGTTGATCCGCGAGCCTCACACCCCGGTATGGTGGTAAACTGATGGTTTGATCAGTATGCTTTTTCGTGGATGGGCACCTTAGTGGTGTCGTGGATTCGGTCGACCGAGATGAGCCTAGTGCTCAGGGATATATAGAGTAGGCGGTGTTTTCTCTCGTTGGGACGTAAGCCGCGGTGGTACTCTGGTCCCAAATGTGCAGATGTGCAGACGGTGTTTTCTCTTGTGGGGACGTAAGCCGTGGTGAATTGCATTACGCGATCGATCTTTCGAATCAGGAGCCACCATGATGGAAATCCAATTTCCAATACGTGTATTGCGGTTTTAAATTGTAGAACTAGTATGGCGACATGATATATGGTACCCATGCCGTCTATGATTTATATTTATGATTGAAATTGTTTTGACACTATACACTTATTATAGTATCAAATGATTTGTTTTAAACGTACCAAGCATATTTGGCTATTATAAGGGAAAACCCTATTTTCCGGCTTGCGTTGCATTGTGTGATGGGACCTGGGTCTTAAAATAGCTTCATTTTTCTAAAAAGCATTGCGCGGTTTATTCGATGCACTGGTATTCTTGGGAGGAAACCCGTTCCGTGTTATACGGCGTGGTCCCTTGAATTACTCTCTTTTAAAGTAAAGTTTTAAATAACTGTTTTAGTTCTCACACCAGTCACATGATTGACCTGGAGTTTATTGTTTTAACCTAAACTCTGGGTGCCCCTATTTTCCGCACGAGAAGCTAGTAGTTTTGGTTTTGCAGATTTATGTTCACAGGATCCTGGTTTACAGCTGGAATGATATCCGGAAAGCTCTGTATCCGTATATCACCTTCAGTTGTGCTTTGTATTATTTTCCGCTGTTATATAATTAATTGTAATCTCTGATATTTATTCGAATGTATAATATTCATTTATACTCTGTATATTCTTGTATCTAATGGAATTGTTGTAATAACAATGAAATGTTCTTCTGTTTGTGTTCTGATTTGTCTTGTCCTCACAGTAATTCGTTCTTTCTCATCTCTTCGGAGACCGGGGAAGTTTCGGGTCGCTTCATTTGGTATCAGAGCTTTGGTTTACAGAGCTCGAGAACAAGACACATTAGAACCATACGAAAGAATTCATCAGATATTGGATTAGTAATATCCAATTAGAATGACTCGTTAGAGATAGGATCAGTAGTATCCTAGAACGAGTGGGAAGGTTATATTTTTCAAATGAAAACAATTTTGTTTTGAAAATTTAAATCGTTTTAAACGTATTTGATTATTTATTTATTTTGAATATGGACAATCCAATATATAAAGATTTTGCATATACGCGTCATGAACGTATACTCGAAGTTTTAATATACTGGATAGATATAGAATCATATTCTAGACACCCGGAGATGATTCTGATGATTGATATATCATCATCAGAATTTGTGTTCGTGTTTCGAAGGTTTGATTTCTATATATTTCCATTAGGCTGGTGTGAGAACCAAAACTTATATAGTTAGAACACATTGTTGTGAATTGGCATCAAAAACATGATTTTCTGTATATATATCATAATTATGAATTTGAAACTCTAATTCACTAATTGATTGATGTTTGTGTTGTTTGTTTATTTGTTTGATAATTTTGAACCATTATGCATAATTGCATCAAATATTGAATTATATGGAAAATTGGTCACATTTGCTTGCATATACATGTATTTACATTGAACAGGTCATAGCAAGGAGGCTAGAGCAGAGAATAAAATTTGTTTGCCCGACAAATAGGTAAATGTTTACCATAATTTACTGTTTTGTTTGGGTGATGATGATTTTATGAGCCTATTGGCTGGCCGCTTGGCTTTTTCTTTTTCTTTTTGAGATCAGAAGGCCTGTATGGCAATTTCGGGATTTTCCCGTGGCTCCTGGTGCAGGGGAGTTTATGGCGAAATTTTTCGAAAATTTAGGGTGTTAGCCAAATTTTTGAAGAATTTGAAAATTCTCAGAAACTGAAAATTTGGAGAATGGAAACCAGATCGAATGTAGAGTTGATTAATCAAACCACTTTCGACTTTTTTCCTTTTCGGGGACGAAAAGTTTTAAGTGTGGGAGATTGTAATAACCCGAAATTCTGGGCCAGTTTAAAATTTTTATTTTGGCAATTTTAGCGAATTTTGATTATTTAAAATGAATTATTTTAAATAATAACGACGAGAAATTTATTTTGAGTAGAATTCAAACGAATATATTTATATAGATCGTCGTTAGAATATAAATAATTATATATATTTATAAAAGGAATTGAAAATGGCCCTGTAGTTCGATAATTCGATTTCAAATTTCAATTGAATGTACCAGGTGCAAAACAAACCGGATTTTAGTGAAACCAAAAATAATGGAATCTAATCGTGAATATCTTTCCAACGAATCCGGAAAATTGTAATTTCATAGCGGGGATCAAAAGATATGTCCAGTTGAAATTTCTGAATAGTCGCTATGGAATTCAGACCCTTAAAAATGGAAATTTTGCAAACGACCTCGGATTTCGACGAAACCACTTTTGTTGGACCCGTGACGTCAAGTTATTGCTAGGTTTCAAATTTCATAATTGTTCGAATCAATATGTGAGTGTGGCGCAGTTAAACGTGTTTTGACCAGTTTCAGTTGAATCGGATCGACTAGAAAATGACCATTTTTCAAACGGTCTCGGGATTTGACGAAATTAGTTTTGATAGGACCGTATTGTCAATTCGAAGCTAGCAATATTTTTTCTGTAATTTTTAGAGTTAGTATGTGATCCCAGTAATTTAAAATGTGCGTTTGAATTTAAAATATAAGGATTTAAATTTAAATTTAAACAGAAACTAACCGAAACGATCGAATTGGCTAGCGGGACATATCCCATTGTGTTCTAAATGGGGGTTATACGCTAGGGACGACAGTCGTTGGGCTAGGTTTGGGGTTCGATAGAAAAAGCACTTTATGGAAATTAATTAAAAATATAATTATTTATAAAGGGGCCCCTTTCTCTTCTTCATCAAGACAACGACCCCCCCCCCCTTTTCTTCAATTCAGATCGAGAATTCAAAATAAAAAAAAATAAATTAATCTGTCGCGCACTGTCAAGGCCACCGCCGTCGCGGTTCCAGGTCGCCGCCCCCCTACTGGCCAACGCCAACCTCCCCTCCTCTCTGCGCTCTGCCCTCCATCGCGACGAACCTCCTCGCCAACTCCAGAACGCATCAGTGTTGAACCCCGCCTCAACCCCTTCTCCGTCCTTCACCTTGCGCCTAACCACCCACTGCCGACGCTGAACCGCTCCGCCCTCCTCCACCTTCAACGGACCTCCGAGTTTGCCAGAAATCGGGGCACAGGTGAAGCTCGAGATAACCGACAACGGGGTGGCTTCTGATCTGGATTCAGCATGGCGATGTGGAGGAATTCTGAAGCCCTAGGCACGAGCTAGTGGGTTCGACAGTTTCGTCTTGTACAGAAGAAGACAGAAAGGGGAAGACGATTTACAGAAGGTGGTTAACATAATGTTTTATTTAAACATGGTTATAGGTTGATTAGTTAATTAAATTGTTATATATGATAACATCGTTTAGAAATGATTATTATAAAAATATATATATTCACATTATTATAAGAAAATAAACATCATAGTTTTTACATATGTATACATCGTTGTTTTTAAATTAAAATGTACTTTGATTTGAAAATAGAAAAATATACCGGATTTGAAAGTATAAGAAATGAATAGCATAGTAAAAATTCGATTTTTATGTACTGAATAGCATAGTAAAAATTCGATTTTTATATACTGAATAGCATAGTAAAAATTCGATTTTTATATATTGAATAGCATAGTAAAAATTCGATTTTTATATACTGAATAGCATAGAAAAAATTCGATTTTTCTATATTGAATAGCGAAGTAAAAATTCGATTTTTACATATGTAGAGAATACGGGCAACGAAGATGACAAAAAGGCGAGAGCGACGAAAGTTTCTGCAAATGAAGTGTCATGAAGTTGGATAGCTATCGGTGAGAACTTCTCACTCAAAATTCTTTTTCTAGTTATATATATATATACTAGGATGCAGACGGTGTTTAGTAGCACCCGACACCCGTCATCCACAGACCATGGATGGCTTGTTTGTTTAATTGTTTGATTGTGTAGTGGGTTAGATTATTTGGTTTGAATTGAATTGTTTGGTGAAATGAAATTGATTTGATTGATGTGTGAATGGCATGGGCCTTCACTAGACCGGGGATAAGGCTAGGCCTTGTCCTGTTTCTAGTATCGTGCCGTTATGCCGCCGAAATTTTCTAAAATATGTTAGAAAAATAAAAATATCATTTTATTGAATAAATGAACTGAATAGAAATTCATATGTTGAAATAAAATGTTTTTCTCGTTAAAAAATATAATTTTTAACGTGAATATGAATATAGTGAATGTGAATTAATAAAATATTCATTTACAAACCGGACGGTTTGTTTATGTACACATATTTGAAGGACATTGATTGGGTCGATAAATTTCACACATCGCCCAACTGCACAAATAAAATCTGTGTTTGATTGTTTGAAAACCCCACATGGGTGTTGGGATGAAATTTGAAGTTCACTCATCCTGATTGATTAAATATGTCGATCGATTGATTGACAGGCTGTTATAAGCGTTAGATATCTATATTTGATGCTTATACAGTGTAATGCACTTTGGTTGATGGTTGATTATTTTTCCATGCTATTATATACGTGTGATGTATGAAATTCCGTATAATTAACATTATATGGTGATGGATTGGGCCTCATTCCAATATAGAAAATAAAGAATATTATAAAATAAAGGTTCATGTGTTGACAGTACTCATCCGTTGAGATTAGTCATGTGTTGAACGAAATATTTTAAAAATAAAATTTCCATCTTTATCAATATAGAATAAAGGTTCATGTGTTGACAGTACTCATCCGTTGAGATTAGTCATGTGTTGAACGAAATATTTGAAAAGGAAATATTTGAAATAGAATTTGAAATAGAAATATTTGAAATAGAATGTTTGAAAATAGAAATATATGAAGCCGTGTTGATTAGATTTACGCCATTTTGACGTGAACGATATTTATATCGATTTTAATCATTTTAAAATGAATATTGAAAAGTGATTTCGAAACCGAATATTTTGAAGTGGAATTCGAAATGAATTGAATATAAAACGATTTCGAACTAAATTGAATAGAAAACAAATTGAATTCAAATGGAATAGAAAACGAATTTGATTTGAGTCGAATAGAAAACGAATTTGAATCGAATCAAATAGAAAACAAATTGAATTCAAATGGAATAGAAAACGAATTTGATTTGAGTCGAATAGAAAACGAATTTGAATTGAATCAAATAGAAAACAAATTGAATTCAAATGGAATAGAAAACGAATTTGATTTGAGTCGAATAGAAAACGAATTTGAATTGAATCAAATAGAAAACAAATTGAAGTCAAATGGAATAGAAAACGAATTTGATTTGAGTCGAATAGAAAACGAATTTGAATTGAATCAATTAGAAAACGAATTTGAACTGAATCAAATAGAAAACGAATTTGAATTGAATGGAATAGAAAACGAATTTGATTTGAGTCGAATAGAAAACGAATTTGAATTGAATCGAATAGAAAACCAATTTGAATTGAATCGAATAGAAAACCAATTTGAATTGAATCGAATAGAAAACGACTTTGAAATCGAATTGAATTGAAAATGAATTCAAATTGAATTGAAAGCGAAAAGAAATGAATTCAAATTAAATTAATATTTGAATTGAATAGAAATGAATGTTAAAACGAATTTAAAAGGAAAAATTCAACTTTGATTTGAATTTGAAATAAAGGTTGAAATGTTTTTGAAACGAATTCAAAACTATTTATAAAATTCGTTTTGAATAGTAATCGACGAAATATATATTATATATATAATATAATGGCATGAATAGAACGCGCCGCGCCACGGCAGTTCGTGAATTTCGACCATTTATTTCAAACGGACATTACGGGAGATCCGACCGTCGGATTCTCCTAAAACCGGAACCTTTGGGTTCGTATCGAAAATAGATGTCTAACAAATATTAGAAATTTGAAATCTAATCGTTGGATTTGGAGTTACGTCCAAATCAAATTTGAAAAAGGTCGCTGTAAGTGCAGTTCGACGGCCATTGTTGGAAAACGATTGTACGGGCCTTAATAAAATTATTAAAAATAGTAACAATTTGTGTAAAATCATAAGAAATGATTTGGGAAAAATTGGGGTGAAAACCTCCATATTTGAAAAGATAAAAATGGATTTTTATCGAAATGAACTAGTTTTGAACTAAATTTAAAACCCAATTATTTTTAAATAAATAAATTAGATTTAAAAAGGGGTTTTAAATAGTTGGAATTTCTGATATATTTGATTGGATTTGAAATGGGTTTATCGTGCACGGTGTTTTAAATAACACTAGTTCTTTAACCCGATAATAAATAGAATGTGATTTTGGTTTGTCGTGAACTGTGTTTTAAATAACACCTAGTTCTTTAACCCAGTAAAAGGAGTTTTAACGAATCCGCAATTAGGTTGAAATGTGAATCTCTAATCTAAATTATCAAATTTAGAAATGAGCGAGAATGGAGTATTACCAGTTTTGCTCCAAAGCGATAGTTGAATCTTTAATTAGATTTGAAAGTGAAATGGTAATTAAATTTACCGATAACACCACGGTGTCAGATATGGAGTATTACCGGTTTTGCTTCATGGGATGAATAGGTTGGGATTGGGAAAAAAATAAATACATAATTACTTCGCTGTGGTTCGCTAATCTCGACTAGTTTAGAAAACCATAATCTGGTTTGAAATGACATCCAAAGGAAGATTAAAGGATAAATTTTAAAGCATTTATCTTGGATAAAATTAATGGGAACCTTTCCCTAAAAATGTGATTTTGTGAATAAAAGAATATTCTGAATTGGAATGAGGCGTATGTTGTGTTTATGTAACATTTGTTTTAATATACGCGGGTTATTCGGAAAGGCCGGGTTTATACCCATTCTGAATAACCGATTCGACGATATGTCGAAGATGAAGATGGTGGTTAAAGACCGGAAGTCTTCACATCGTTCGGATAATTACTGACGATCCTGATTGGGCTGTACACCCAAGAGGATGGAAATAGATGGTGGTCGTCCAGACGTACTTGGAGATGGATGGATATGCGAGGAAAGTGCCTCCGGTTTCGTTCAGACCTAGAACGGACTTGTAAATGGATGGTGTGTCTGACATTGTATTCCTTTATATTGTATTTGTTGATCTCTGCTAAATATATATCTGTTTGGCGGCGGGGAATTTATTCTCTTGCTTAACGCCCTTCTCTGAGACATATGAGCTCAGAGGTTATATATTGGCAGAAATCAGTGGTACGATATGGATTGATAGTGTGGCATGCTGAGATGCATTGATCCAGACTTTTGTTGAAAAGCAAAGTTTGGTGGTTGATGATCAAAGCGCAGCTGATATAGCATGGCTTTGTGTATAGCGTTGATCCGCGAGCCTCACACCTCGGTATGGTGGTAAACTGATGGTTTGATCAGTATGCTTTTTCGTGGTTGGGCACCTTAGTGGTGTCGTGGATTCGATCGACCGAGATGAGCCTAGTGCTCAGGGATATATAGAGTAGGCGGTGTTTTCTCTCGCTGGGACGTAAGCCGCGGTGGTACTCTGGTCCCAAATGTGCGGATGTGTAGACGGTGTTTTCTCTTGTGGGGACGTAAGCCGTGGTGAATTGCATTACGCGATCGATCTTTCGAATCAGGAGCCACCATGATGGAAATCCAATTTCCAATACGTGTATTGCAGTTTTAACTTGTAGAACTAGTATGGCGACATGATATATGGTACCCATGCCGTCTATGATTTATATTTATGATTGAAATTGTTTTGACACTATACACTTATTATAGTATCAAATGATTTGTTTTAAACGTACCAAGCATATTTGGCTATTATAAGGGAAAACCCTATCCTCCGGCTTGCGTTGCATTGTGTGATGGGACCTGGGTCTTATAATATCTTCATTTTTCGAAAAAGCATTGCGCGGTTTATTCGATGCACTGGTATTCTTGGGAGGAAACCCGTTCCGTGTTATACGGCGTGGTCCCTTGAATTACTCTCTTTTAAAGTAAAGTTTTAAATAACTGTTTTAGTTCTCACACCAGTCACATGACTGACCTGGAGTTTATTGTTTTAACCTAAACTCTGGGTGCCCCTATTTTTCGCATGAGCAGCTAGTAGTTTTGGTTTTGCAGATTTATATTCACAGGATCCTGGTTTATAGCTGGAATGATATCCGAAAAGCTCTGTATCCGCATATCACCTTCAGTTGTGCTTTGTATTATTTTCCGCTGTTATATAATTAATTGTAATCTCTGATATTTATTCGAATGTATAATATTCATTTATACTCTGTATATTCTTGTATCTGATGGAATTGTTGTAATAACAATGAAATGTTCTTCTGTTTGTGTTCTGATTTGTCTTGTCCTCACAGTAATTCGTTCTTTCTCATCTCTTCGGAGACCGGGGAAGTTTCGGGTCGCTTCATTTATACTATCGAGTTTCCCAAATTACTTTGTTTACTTGAAACAAAGGATATCAAGCTATTGTTTACAAGTTCAGAACCAAATAATTCATTTCAGTTTATAATTTCCTTTAGCTTGTTGACCAATATTTTCTTCATTCAACATTCACTGTTGTCACTATTATTCTACTTAGGTTAATTACAATTCGGCCAAATTTTATTAATTTACTTGTTTCATTTTATTTTGGTTGCGTTATATTCATTGCTTTTAATTCTTTCAACATCCATATGTTTACTTCCAAATTAATAACTCAAATTTATTTCTCCTTTTAAATTAACATTTACTTAAAATTTTGTATTCTCATATATATATATGTATATATATATATATCTTTCATTATTCGTTCAAATATTCACAAGATAGTTTTAAGTATCAATTTAACGTCTTAACTGGAAATATAAATTTTTCTCGCTTTCGAAACATGGAAATAAAATCAAATGTTGCTGCAGTCATCACAAAAATTTGTTCCCAAGAATCTGGAGTGCAATTTTATACCTATCTAGTACATAAAGAATTTAGTACATACGTTAGCTAGGCGTATGTGTAAAAATCTTCAAATGCCAGATAGTCAAATCTTAATAAAATGCTCGAATTCTTTAAAATAAACTTATAAACAAATTTCTAAATTTATTTCGAAATAGTATCTTTAAAAATATATCTTATTGTAAAATTTCCAAGCGAGGAAAATTGTATATCTTGTCGTATTTGACAACAATTGTTTATCTTATGCCTTCTTGTAATTTATAACCGGAAATCATATGAAGCTTTAAAACACCTATATAATAAAAGGTTACCCCAAACTAATTGATCATTCACAATTTTACCATATTACCTTATTTTCAATTTAAATTTACAAGCCTTACTTGTAGAAAATTTCTTTAATATAGGAGTATAAATCCACCTATAACTCAATACATTGTATCTCAATTTCGTTTATTAAGTAATTTACACCAAGTTGTTTATTTCATTTTCTATTCCCAATCCTTAATCTAATTCGCTCTGAACCAAGTTGGGTCATAAGCTAGGAGTAGCAATGAATGGACTAATCAAATCAATAGGATTTACTGAGGAGAGGTCAAATAAATTGAGGACTCAGAATCTAGAAAGCGACAAATCCAAATTTTCCTAAGCTAAGACCAGGCACGATCGAGACTTAGATTAGAAAAAATCTTAACTTAGGAAAGATCCAGCCGAGGGACGAGTTCAAGGGAACGAGATTTAAACAAGAATTTATTTATAAAGTAAGGCTAAAATTTCAAATTATTTATATATAGAAAAATCTTTCAAATCCCTTAAAACATTTAAAATATTTTATTTTCAAAATACGTTCTCTCGGGTATGATTCTAAGGTGATTTCACTCATTCTAGAGTATCGCTACTCTATCTCTACTAAGTTTTCAACTTCATGAGCTAAGCTTTGCTTAACCAAAGCTTTGATACCAATTTGTAATGACCTAGCTTTTTGACCGCCTCAAGTCGGTAATTAAACCAACTCAAACCGTTCAAAAGGTCAGATTGTTATTGCTTATGAAGTTGAAATACAAATCATCATAGAATCACAGACACAGAACATAGAATATCTCACAGCGGAAGAAAAATTTATACAACATTACAAAATCTTTAAATTTACATGATATCAGAGTACAGAATAAATATAGAAACAGGGGAAGAATGAATATAAAACCATACTAAGATTCAGTACTAAGCAGAGATTGACACGACTGCATAGCAAATGGACGGCTGGATCTTTACCAATCTCAAGCTCTAACCGATATATTTCCAAGCTGAAATACTCGATCTGACTCGGACATTTTGCAAGGAATAAAAAAACAAAATACGAGTCAGGACTAACAATCTCATATAAATGAATTAACTCAAATGAAGTGTTTACTGGTATGTACAATAACTTAAAGGATGTTTGGGATTTCCATCCTCTAAGGATCCGCGAAACTAATATCTATATAATAATACGCTATTATTGTAATGCCTGTTCAGTAAAGTAAACATAATGAAAAAAGTGTAAGCGGGATTACATTTTTACCCTTACACCGTATATATATACACACGCCGACATAGTGTGGCACAGTGGAAAGATGCGTTCTTGTTTGATAAAAGATCAAGAGTTCAAAGCCTACTCTAATCACTATGTTGGCATATTAATCAAATTTCAAATATATATATATATATATATATATATATACACACACACACACACCATAGTCTATACAGTACCGTGAATCCAGCCTAACACTGATGGGCATCAGAGGGCACTCCATAGGTACGGTTAAACCAAAATCATACGGGGCTCGAAAGGATAATATGACAAGGCACACGAGGAATACCCACGGTAGGATTCTACCGGATTGCGGCTCCCGGGTCGGTGGTAATGCATAGCAGCCACTATCGCCCACCTCGAACAACACTCCCAAAATCAAAAAGGGTGCACCCAAATCAATCACAACAGTAATAGAGATGATATCGAAGAAGCGTGTTCGATCAGAGGTGCGACCTCCATTAACCCGAGCATGGCTCCTGTTTTAGTCATTTTAATTATGACCCGAAGGTCAAGGCTAATCCATCAGCATTCTTTTTCTTCAAATCCAGCAATCGCCTCCATACCATCCAACTACGGTTCTGGAACTTCACCGCATACACAGTTGTTAAAGTGGTATCTGAGACGACCCGATCTTCCCAGTAAAGGAAAGCACGATAGAATTGAGGACAACACACATCGGAACACCAACAGAAGAACATTTCATTGTTATTTACAACAATTCCATCAGATTACAAGAATATACAGAGTATGAATAAATATTATGCAACAGAAAAATATCAGAGATTACAATAAATTACATAGCAGCGGAAAAACAATATAAAACACAACTGAAAGTAATACACGGATACAGAGCTTTCCGAGCATCGTTCCAGTTGTAAATCAGGATCATGTGAATATAAATCTGCAAAACCAAAACTACAAGCTGCCCGTGCGGAAAAATAGGGACATCCAGAGTTTAGGTTAAAACAATAAACTCCAGGTCAGTCATGTGACTGGTGTGAGAACTTAAACAGTTATTATTTTAACTTTAAAGAAGAGTAATTCAAGGGACCACGCCGTATAACACGGAACGGGTTTCCTCCCCAGAATACCAGTGCATAGAAATAAACAGCTCAATGCTTTTTCGAAAAATGAAGCTATTATAAGACCCAGATCCCATCACACAATGCAACGCAAGCCGGAGGATAGGCTTTTACCTTATAACAGCCAAATAATGTTTGTTACGCGAAATTTCATCTTTTATTATTACAATAAGTGAAGAAAACAACTTCAATCATAATGTATAAATCATAGACGGCATAGTATCCCATGCTACTATGTCGCCATACTAGGCTCTACAAATAAAACCAAAATATCACGTATTGGAAATTGGATTTCCGTCATGAGTCGAGGCAAAGGGGCAAGCTCCTCTCCGCTTTGAGACACTCTAGCAAATGTCTCAGGACTACTCTCCCTGGGTAACCCTTGGAATCGGCTGGGCCGGTCCTCTCTTACGTTTGAGGATTGGCAATTCCTAAACACATGTTTCCCGGTCCTATCAGACGTATATCCGAGGTGCCTCGCATTCCAACAACCACAAAGGTGAAAATAATATAAATGTCAGCCAGTTTAAGCACTGACACCACCGTAGCTAGAAAGAAACGTCGTGTCCTCCCAGCGGTCACTATCCCATTTTTGACTCATACCGAGGTGTGAGGCTCGCGAATTAACGCCATACACAAACCTGCGCCACACAGGCCGTGCTTTGATCATACACCACAAGACTTTGATTTTCAACAGAAGCCTTGATCATCTGCCATTAGGCGTGCCACACAGGCAATTCACTCCGTGCGACTGATGTCCATCGATATACAACCTCTGAGCTCGTACGTTTCAGAGAAGGGCGTTAAGCAACAGAATAAATTTTCCGCCGCCAAGCAGATGTATATTTAATAAAGATCAATCAATCAATATAGAATAAAATCCAATGTCAGACACACAGTCCATTTACAAGTTCGTTCTGGGTATGAACGAAACCGGAGGCACTTTCCTCGCATTTCCATCGATCTCCAAGTACGTCTGGACGATCATCTACTGTTTCCCTCCTCTTGGGTGTACAGCCCAATCAAGATCATCAGTAATCACCCAGACGATATGAAGACTTCCGGTCTTCAACCACCGTCTTCTTCTTCGACTTATCGTCGAATCGGTTATTCAGAATGGGTATAAACCCAGACTTCCCGAATAACCCGCGTATATAATAAACAAGTGCTACACAAACACAACATACGCCTCATTCCAATTCATCAGTCACTAACCGTAAATTAGCAAGAGAACGATTCCCCAAATATTAACCCCGAAGGTCGAAACCAACATCTGATCAATACCTAGGAAACCATCCTTCTTAACTGACCTACAGTTAGTTTCTAAATTTCACATTCTTAAGGAAAGGTTCCCATTAATTTTATCAGAGATAAATTCTTTAAAATTTATTCTTTAATCTTCCTTTGGATATCATTTCAAACCATATTACGGTTTTCCAAACTAGCCGGGATCAGCGAACCACACCGAAATAATTATTTATTTTAATTCCCAATCCCAACCTATTTATCCCATGGAGCAAAACTGGTAGTACTCCATAACTAACACCACGGTGTTATCAGTAAAATTAATTACCATTTCACGTTCAAATCTAGTTAAAGATTTAACTATCGCTAGGAGCAAAACTGGTGATACTCCATTCTCAACCATTTCAATCTAATTAAGGATTAATTAAAACTCCACTTAGTTTTAATTTTTAAATGGGTTAAAGAACCGATGTCATTTAAAACACTGTTCACGATAAACCCAAAGTCACATTCCACTCTATCAGCCCTTAACCGTAAAATAGCAAGTGAGCAATTCCCTAAATATTAACCCCGAAGGTTGAAACCAACATCAGATCAGTACCCAAGAAACCATTCAACTTAACTAATCTCCAGTTAGTTTCTGATTTTCTTAACTCAGTTGGGTCTAAGAACAGTATTATTGAAGATACTGTTCACGACAACCCAAAATCACATTCCATTAATTATCGGGTTAAAGAAAAAGTGTTATTTAAAACACCGTTCACGATAAACCCAAAAATCAATTCAAATTCAATTCCAATTAAATACCATTTATTTTGTACACTTCATTAAATTTAAATAAAAAGATTTAATCTTTTTCTCAACTGGGTTTAAGAATAGTGTTAATGAAGACGCCATTCACGACAAACCCAAATCACATTTGATATTAAATACAAGGCTCTGAATAGACAATATATCGGCTTATATTCAATATCAAATTCTACGACCAACGAATATAGTATTGGAAATAACGATATATATATATATATATATATATATCTTTCAAATTTCCACAACCATATCTGTATAATCACGATATCCAACATCGAAATATTCCGAAGATAATTTCGATTCAAATCCATTCCAATTCGTATATTGGAAATTCTGATTATTTTCAAAACCACTTCAGATTCAATTTATTTATATGAAATATTGGATTATAATTCTAGTTCAAAACTAGTTCATTTCGATAAAAATATATTTTTATCATTTCAAATGTGGAAATTTTCATCCCAGTTCTTTCCAATTCGTTTATTATGATTCTACAGAAATTATTGATATTTTTAATAATTTTATCAGGGCCCATACAGTCGATTTCCATCAACGGCCATCAAACTGCACTTACAACGACCTTTTCTAAATTTGATTTGGACATAATTCCAAATCCAACCGTTAGATTTCTAATTTCTAATATTCATTGGAAAGCTCTTTTCGATACAAACCTAACGGTTCCAGTTTCAGGAGAATCCAACGGTCGGATCTCCCGTAATGTCCGTTCGAAGTCAATGGTCGAAATTCGCGAACTGCCGCAGCGCGGCGCGTTCTATTCAGGCCATTATATTATATATATAATATATATTTCAACGATTTCTATTTAAAACAAATTTTATAAATCGTTTTGAATTCGTTTCAAAAACAATTTCAACTTCCATTTCAAATTCAAATCAAAATTGAATTTTTCCTTATAAATTCGTTTTAAATTCATTTCAATTCAATTCAAATTTCAAATTCATTTCAATTCAAATACATTTTCTATTCTATTCAATTCGAATTCATTTTCTATTCAATTCAATTCGAATTCATTTTCTACTCAATTCAATTCGAATTCATTTTCTATTTAATTCAATTCGAATTCATTTTATATTCAATTCAATTCGATTATATTTTCAAAATATTCGATTTTGAAATCACTTTTCAATATTCATTAAAAACAAATAAAATTGACAAAATTCCCGTTCGTGTTGAAATGGCGGTTAACTACTTAACACGACTTCACATTTCAATATTCACTGAATATTATTCTGAATTATTCGATAATTCTGAATTGGAGTCAGACACAGTCAATTATCATATAATTTCAGTTATATGGATTTCATCCAATTCATATATACAACAATGATGATAAACAATCAACCATCATCGAAAGTGTGTTCTACACTGTATAAGCATCAAATATAAATATTTAACGCCTATAACAGCCTGTCAATCAATCGATCGACATACAGCTAATTATTGGGACTAGTGTATGTCGTATATCATCCCAATACCCGTGTGGGGATTCAAACAATCAAACACATATTTTATTTGTGCAGTTGGGCGATGTGTAAAATTTATCGTCCCAATCAATATCAGTCAAATGTGTGTATATAAACAAATCGTCCGATTTGTTTATATTTATTTCATTTTAAATACACGTTAAAACTTCTATTTTCAACTATAAAATATTTTTAACTATATAAATATTTTATTTCATTCCACAACACACATTCAATTTTCACACCAAAATCAAAAAAACAAGCATACAAGCTGTCCGTAGCCTGTGGATGACGAGTCTGCATCCTAGTATATATTTTAAATAGAAAACAAGATTTAAAGTGAGATGTTCTCACCGACTAGCTAAACCAAACGCCACGACTCGTCTTATGTAGAAATCTTCGTCGTTCTCGCCTTTTGTCAATTTCGTTGCCCGTAGCCACTACATATATAAAAATCACATTTTTATATTGTTGCTAGGTATATAAAAGTCATATTTTTATAATCACTCTATATGGATAAAAATCCTATTTTTATACCGCTACTATATAGATAAAAATTATATTTTTATCACACTATTCTCTATATAAAAATTATTTTTTTATATATCTACTTCTAATATAAAGATCGAATTTTTATATCATTGCTATAAAAATCACATTTCTATTTTAACGTATATATAATAAAAATCAAATTTTTATTCTTTCTATAATATAAAAATCGTATTTTTACATGGCTACTTCTATAAAGATCACATCTTTATTTCTTCTAATATATAAAAATTATAATTTTAACCTTTCTGTAATATAAAAATTATATTTTTATTATCTCTATAATATAAAAATTATATTTTTATTGTCATACCTATATAAAAATGATATTTATATCACCTTACATAAATCACAATCTCATTTTTAACCTATGTCATGTAATTAAAATTCAGTTCTTTACTTGTATGTTTATATAAATTGAAAACCATATTTTCATTAAACTGAAAATCCTAGATTCACTAAACTGAAATCAAAGAAGGAAAAAAAGAACGAAAAGGGAAAAACTTACAGTGGAAAAACTAGGGTATCGGTTCGGTTTCGGCACAACGTCAGAGGAGCTGCTGCTCTTCGCGGAGAGAGGGGGTCACGCTGGGTTGTGTGGGTTTTGGAGGGGCGACTGCGCGCGAGAGGAAGGAGGGGGAGGGGCTGTGAGGTGCGGTGGTCGGCGCCGCCACCTGGGGGCCGATGGCGGCGGGTTCCCCCCTCATCGCTCTTTCTTTTCTCTCGTTTTTTTATTTTGTTGATCTGAAATGGGAAAGAACGGGGTGGCCTAAGGGTATACGAGAGATGGAGGGAGATTTTTTTTAATTTATTTAATTATTTAATTTCAAAAAGCAACTTTTAATTTCGACCTCGAAATCGAACTCACCGCCTATCGTCCATAGCTAATTACCCCTATTCCCAACACAATGGGGTATGTATCATAGGATGATTCGCTCATTTCGATCAGTTTTCATCAAAATCAACATATAACTCTATATATTAAATTTGAACGCGTATTTCAATTTATCGGGCCCCCATACTAACTGAAAAATTCCCGAAAAATATTTTCTAGCTTCATATTGACGATACGGTCCTAACAAAACCAGTTTCGTCAAATTCTGAGACCGTTTGAAAAATGGCCATTTTCCAATCGATTAAAATCAACTAAAACTGGTCAAACGCGTTTTCCTTTGCCACGCTCACATATTGATTCAAAAAATTACGAAATTTGAAACCTAGCAATAACTAAACATCACGGATCCAACAAAAGTGGTTTCGTCGAATTCTGAGGTCGTTTGCAAAATTTCCATTTTCAAGGCCCAAAATTCCATAACGACTATTCTGAATTTTCAACTGGGCATAACTTTTGATTCCCGCTATGAAATTTCAATTTTTCGGATTCGTTGGAATGATATTCTCAACTAGATTCTATTATTTTTGGTTTCACTAAAATCCGGTTTATTTTGCACTCGGTACATTCATTTGAGCTTTGAAATTGAATTTTCGAACTACCACGCCATTTTCAATCCCTTTTATAATTATAAATAAATATTTATATTCTAACGACGACGTATATAAATATATACATTTTAATTCTATTAAAAATAAATTTCTCGTCGATATTATTTAAAATAATTCATTTTAAATATTCAAAATTCATCAAAATTGCCAAAATAAAAATTTTAAATTATCTCTGATTTTCAGGGTTATTACATTATCAGTATTGGCAGCGAGTATTACATCTACCAACTCTGATCTCTTTAACAACCGAACGTTTACATTTTTCACACCGTTGCCATTAGATTTGAAATCATATTTTTCAAGTATTGCAAATCAATTTATTTCAAATATTTCCCTAAAAATCAATTACTCAAGTCATTTAGCATTGGTGTGATTAAGATTAAAAAACCAATATTCACCATTTCTTTATCAACTGTTGGATTTTCAGTTTCAACTTCTATGAAATAACTTTATTACTTGAAATCCTTTGTTTCATCATTTGGATTCTGCAGACTGGATCAGACGTTAGAATTTATTTAATTTTATAAATATATTTAGAAAAGGTAAGCTTTGAAAATAGTATGTGTATTAAATTAAAATAATGCATATAAAATGTATATATATGTAGTTGAAAATTTTATAAAATTTGTATAGTTAAAGTGATTAAAATATTTTAGAAAAGAACTTTTGCAAAATCAAGTAATGCGGAAAATTATCTTTACGAAATTATAGTTTTATTCAAAATATTAATCCAATCCAATCTTAGATCCATTTCTCGCCATTCCATTTTTTCGACTAAATTTCATAATCATTCGAATTCCTTTTCAATAAAATTCCAAACAATTTCCAACTTAACTCATTAAACAAAGGATGTTTGTCAAATTCCGAATTAGTTATCAAAACTCAAATTCACCATGGCTTGAATAAGCGCATTTCTCTTATACTTGAATTTAAAGTTTAATATTTTGAGAATCCACTTTTCCCATTTAAATGGTAAGAAATCCTTTGATAAAATGCATGTATCAAAATAAGTTCGAAAGTTTCAAGTTTGAAGCCTTTATATTGAATCGCCAAAATTTTAAACTTTATGTTTTTCAATTTATTATATGAACACAAAGTTTATGGGAAATTCATTTAAAATAATTTATTACTAGAAATTTTTTCTTATAAAACTATCTTTAAAACAATTTATATGTAAACTAGAATTCTTATGCAAATTCAAAGTTTCCTTTAAACACTTCTGTATGCCATATGGGCAATTTCATAAAACATTTCCTTTTAGAAAATCGATATAATTATTTAAAATAATTTATTTTTATTGGTCACGGTGTCCGTATAAAATTTTATACCATATGGTCAAGTGATACAGATATTTGTCATTTCAATCCGTTCTTTAAAATATTCGAATCCCGAATATGTATCATTTCAGCCTGCATCCCAAATCGATTCGAATACACAAGGGGGTTCTGGTATGTATCATTTCTACCCGCCATGTTTTCTAATCTAAGGGGGAACTTGCATGATGATAAAATAACATGGCATATCAAACATACATCCATTTTGTGTTGTGTGAAACAATAGTGTGTACGTCGCACGTGCACAATCGCAAAGCAAACAAAACTAGAGCAACTAACATTTCATTCAACCTTCAAATTTTTAATTCGCTAAATGAAAATATTAGTCTGTGAGTGAGGGAAACTCACCTTTTGAAGCTTGGAAATGAAATGATAAATTTTGATAGAAAATTCGATCAACGAACTCAAGCCCCTTTTTCGAGAACCAACTACAGTTAAACCAGACAACAAAAATCGAAACCAATGTTTTGAATGACATGCATGCACGTATCATGACATGCATTCGAATATAATTGGTAATAAAGGTAAAACTCACCCCCTATGATCGAATGGGTCAGCGAACCGATAATACACACGACTTGAAACGGGGTTTAGACCCTCAACCCCATTTTACGAGCCCCAAGTCGATTACTGTAGCCTTTGTGGCATTTTCACAAGCACTTGGTGTGCTTACTGACTTAGAAGCTCTAGCGAATGGAGTTGCTTGGGTTTGGTCGATCAGGTGCTGGCATCAAAAGGCCCACGAGTGAAGGAGAAGTCGAGTCCACGAAGAAACCGTTCGTTTTCTCGAACCATTGGTTCCATCGTGACATGGGGAAAACTAGCGAAAGCAACCCAGGTACAAGTGACTCTGAACCATGCGCAATTCGAGGCGACAATGACAGTGGTTGCTGTTAGGGTGGCTGGAACATGGTGGTTACGGTCTTGACAGAGGATTTGTGGCTTCCGACTTCTGTCCATGGGTTTATCAAGAATAAGAGAGCACGGAACTAAGTTGGTGGAGGAACCCGAGCAACAACGTAGGTACTCGGCCAGAGGAGTAGATCGTCAACGACGACGTGGGTTGATATCGGCTTTGGTAGATCCGGGTTGCGCCCAGTGTTGCGAGGTGGTGGGAAAGACTTGATTCGCGGTGGCTATAGATGTGATACTAGGAGGAAGTCGCAATTTTGGGTTTGAGGATTTTGGGAGCTTCGTTCTTTGATTTGTTAACTGAGGGAACATAAGTAATTAAAGAGGGGAACCCATTCCTTTAACTGACGTTTGGCTGACATAGTGGAGAAAAGAAAATGATTTGTGTTCAATGGAGGGAAAGAAAGGCATGAATTTTATAACGTTGGTGCTGCAGACAGAAGGAGATTTCGAAATCTTCTACAGTTTCAAAATCTTTGTATCCTGACAGAACAAGATTTCAAAATCTTTGTGTACTGTAAGGAGCTGTGCATGATCGGATAGTATAATATGTACAGAGAGAGATGAGGATAGATGGCAACATGTTTTAGTATAAAATATTCAGGTGTTCAGACCTAATCCTTGAGTTGAGATTTTACTAGATATTATTCAGTTTTAAGTGTTGGGCTGAACGGGGTAAGCGGTTTATACGAACTATTAGACCAAACGAATGAACAAGTTGAACGAACATTATCAGAGAATGGTACACCACACCATTTGTTTTCAAGGAATTTAAGTCTTCGACAATTTTATTAAATAAGTGTTAAGTTTTTTTTTAATTTAAAAATTCAAGTTCGAGGATAATTAAATAAACATGAACGCAATACACGCATATTTTATTACGCAAATTACACTTAATGATTTGAATAATTTTCCCATAAATAAATTAGATTCCTAGAAAATTAAATTTCATCGTTTGAATCCAAAGTCAAGTAATTAAATTTCAAAGTTTAAGCATACCAATTACTTAAATATTGCAAATTTCGCCTATTTGACCACCGTTCATATTTAAACTAAGTCGAGGACAAAAATTGAAATTTAAAAGAGAATTCAAATATCATTCAAAATAGATAAGATTCCAGAATTCTTTGTCGAGATCCAAATATAAATATCTATTTTAACGTCACATCTCAATTTGATTTATAATTTAAAATGTAAAATTTTTTCGGTTCATTACAATAACCACAAGCCTCATCAATCGGGAAATGACAGAAATCGGGCAGGCAACATGGCTATGTGGGTCGCACCCATTAGAGTGTATTGTCACCATCTAGAGAATATTAATTGTTTTACTTCTTTTATTTCTGTATCTCTGCGGTCTACGGTGGCTGCAGCGGTAAGGTGACAATATATTCGATACACTCAAGAGAAATGAGTGGTCGGTCATGTGTGAGCCGGGTTGCAAGACATCCTTGTTGAACCTAGTGTATTCCCCTATAGAGATACACTATCGAAAGGTAGTTCCATACCTTTTCATAGTGGGAATCCAATCTCCAAAAAGCTCCCGCGGTTTTGATTGTATACCATATATGTGGAGTGTGAGATGCAAGCGTTCTACTAGATTGCTCTTTACTTGTATTTAAACACTATTGTAATATCAGAATAAGATATAATTTCAAAACTGTTTTGGGTTATACTAAGGTAAAACCCATCCATGTTTATGTGTGGGTTGGTCTTACTATTATCCTTTTCTTTCAAAAGGATTTTGAACTTTTAAATCGATATGGGTGTTATATAAACTTAGTGGGTTTATCACTCTGGTTCACCAGACGAACCCGGTGTTTGTAATGCTTGGGTTAGACCAAGTGCAGGTTCATGTTATGGAATGCTGTGAAGTTCAGTGATGAGCTGGAGGAGTCTTGATGTATGATTTACATGATATTATTCCGTTGTGTGTTGTATTTGTGGACAGGTTATTATAACTATTCGGATTTGTTTGTTGTACTCTAATGGATGTAAGTATATTTATTCAAGATCTTTATAAAGAGTTATTTCTATATTTTGTTCCGTTGCAATGTGAGACTCTGTGTGTGTTGATTCTTCTTCTTCATCTTTTATTCTAATATTTCTTTCTTTCTTATCTCACCCTCTAACATCTTTCTTTTAACGTTCCAATGTTTTCGATGTTTGGAAGGTCGGCATGAGTTACAGTAAATGTATTTATGTCGATTTTCAGGGCCGAAAATCCTTGGGCCGTTACAGTGGTATCAGAGCCATTGGTTGAGTAGTAACTTTGGCTCTGTGGCGTGACTCGGTAGAGATAGGGATAGTAATACCTTAGATTGAGTTTGAGTGTATATACGAGAGAGTGTATTTGTAGATTTTATATAAAAATATTTTTTATTGTGTTGATTGATTGGTTCAAGTGTTGGGAAACCATATTGAACTGGAAATTGACACGATATTGTTTTATAAAATGGGTAAATGAAATATTTTTACCCAAATTATATTTTTATGGAAAAACAAAATAATTTTCTATAATATAGTAATATTCGTTGTTTTGCTTGGTTTGTACGATTAAAATTGAATTATGAAACGAAATTGAACTAATTAGAAAAAGTCAATTATTTAATTGAATTGGATATGAAAATGAAAGTTAGCCTGGTCAAATAAGAATTAACTGGAGAAATGGAATTGAGTTAAATAAATTAGGATTTGAAAATCGAATGGATAACAAATGGAAATCAATCGAATATAAATTGATTGATATTAATATATGTTGAAATGAATGTATACCAGTAAGTATCAGTGTTAAATATAATTCAAATGATTTGGATGTTGCATCGATTGAATAAAATCCATTAAACGGGTCAATAAGGATGATTGAATGGATTAAATAAATTCCAGCATAATGAATAGGGGATAAAAACCAGTTATGAGATAAAACCAAATTATTTAAACCTGTATTTGTTATTTGAGTTGTAAATTGAGCTAAGTGCAGATTCCAAAAGGCAATGGGAATCAGTTTATCAATGAGATTAAAATATAGATTGGGATAATTGAGTTGCTTCGAAATTGGAGTTGGAATCGAAATACCCGACAAAGAGGTAAACCTTAATATATTGATTGGAGATATTGATTTTAATACCCCTGAGTTGGATAGCCATTTGGCTTTATTTTAGAGAAGTTGAACCCCGAAGTGGTAGTTGTAGTTGTTCTGATCGAGCCGTGCAGAGGAGGTGCTAGCAAAATTTTCAAAATTTCAAAAGAGTCTGAATTTGTTTTAATGATAATTCAAATATAATTATTAAAATAATTGGGTTTGGAGCATTCTTCTTACCTTGTAATTTTGGGGACGAAATTCTTTTAAAGGGGGAAGAATGTAAAGTCCCAGATTTTTCTGCCATTTAAAGTGGTATATTTAAATGTGTTTATATATTATATTGGAAATATAATGGAATTTATATCGAATTTATTTTACAAAATGGAGTTTGAATATATATATATATATATAATATAATTAAAACGAGCTCGAAATAGCAAGGTAGTTCATAATTTGCGATTTAAACTTTAATTGAATATACCAGATCCGATATAAGTCGGAATTCGATGAAACAAGAACCATTTGAATCGATTCGATTATATTTTTCTAATGAAAGAGGAAAATTGAGATTTCATATTAAAGATTTTTAGTTATGTTCAATTCAAATTTTCAAATAGTCGCTATGGAATTTCGTTAATAAACGATGGCGTTTGTTTAATAAATAAAGGAATTTCTATATATTTGGATTTCATTTTAAACCAAATTTTTGAATATTGAGTTTAGAATATATATTGGTTATTCTGTTTGGATAAATACGATAATAATAATTCATTATTAATTTAAGTATAATTGTTTTGAATTTAACTATATTTTATCGATAATATATAGGCCTTAAAAATATTTTTATTTCTAAACGATCTCTGTTTTCGACGATATAAGTTTTATTGGAATGCGTACAATTAATTATGGCTAGATTTCCAGTTTGGGGCCAATCGGAGTCATTTTATCGGTATGCGATATTTAGAGGTGAACCGACAAATTAAAATATCCCCGTTGTGCAAATGGAGTCCGTTTACAATAAAATTAGTTTCATTGGGACTGGAACATTGAGGCGTAGCGGTACGCCCATTTTCACTGCGTTTGAAGATCAATTATTGTTGTGCGTACATTTAGTGCTAGCATAAAGAGCGGTAGATTAATTTGTAATGACCACATAAAATAAACGTACCTTGTTTTCTTCCTACATGAACACGTCTGAACTATTTTTCATATCCAAATTTACCCTACTGCATATACAAGCCTTACAGCCTACCAAACAACATGCTTATGATGTACACAACAAGTCAACATTTCCATACCCAATATATAATGCATAACAGTATTAAAGGCCTTACCGAAATTAAATAAAACGGACACCTATACATCAAATAAACTCATGACTCACCCTATCCACCAAGCTATCCCATCCCTTTCAACTTTAGCATACACAAATGTTTGAGCCTACGCTTTGATATTTCCTTTCCCATTCTATATTTTCTTTTCAGACCCATACTGTGATATGAAATGAGCGCAATGCAGACCATACGTATGAGAGGAAAAGGCGCAACGTCATTCTAGCCCATGCTCTTTCTAATTTATAAATACAGTGGTAGTCTTTACTATTTTTCCAGCAAACTAACTAAATGATACCCATTTCTCCTCTGCCATAAAATATTAAAAACATATGCAAGCTCCATTTGTGTAATAAATCGAAAACATTCACCCAACATGCCTACAGTTGCATATGGAGTAAAGGAAATGATGGAGATTTTAGGACTAGGAACAGTTATAATGGTGAAACGGGCTGAAGGTATTTAAAGGATATGTGCTACCCTTCACTTAACCAAACAAGAACCGGGGCTCGTGAGTTCAGTAGATCTTGACGTGGGAGGATGGTTGCGAACATGGATCGGAGTAAGGCAAGGTTGTCGGCAGCGTCGGACGATGTGCTGTTGAGTAGCATGGGAGGTGAGCAGTTCAGTTCGGGTTCAATTCGGAGGGGTGTCTCCGTGAAGTCACTTGGAAGGAAGTAGATGCGATGTTGGAGAAATGTTGGAAGAAACGCGAGGAGTGGGAAAGAGCTTTCTCAGGTGAAGGGGGGTTTACAGTCGCATGGGAAGCCTTGCATTGGGGGTGGTGCTGTTGTTCATTGTGAGGGGAGGGTGAGTGCTGGACGTTGGACACGATTTGGAAATGGGACTGTCTGCATGGAAAGTTTAATGTACTATGTGGTTTATATAATGAAGCAATACTGAAATGGTGCATTGTTGTTAAGTTGCATGGGTCTTGTTAAGGGAAAGTGTATGATGCGGTAATGACTTTGAAAGGGTGCAAGCAACATGGTGGAAAGTAGGATGAACGTGGGGAGCTTGGTATGTGCATGAGAAGCAGCGGCGAGACTGGTGAGAACGAGGTCATACGGAGAGGGGATAGGAGTACTGCAGATACTTTCACTTGGGGAGGGAAGGAACTAATGAAGAGGAAGATAGCACAGTAGTTACTATAATTGTAGGCGGGCTGTTTTGGAGCCAATGGGCTTGTAGTCATCAACAAAAGAATAATAATATATATATATATCTAGGGAAAGTCTATTTTGACACAATTGGTGACACAATGAATTCTCACCTTTGGATTGCCCCCTGAATTCCACCTTCCCATGTAAAGACAAAAAGATCCAATGGTGCAGATCTTTTGTGTCACCATTTGTGTCACCAAATTGTGTCAGAATAGACGCTCCCATACATACATACATATATATATATATATATATATATATATAATTGATATGTATATAAGGGGAGCGCCCATGTATGTTTGGGCATAATAGATGGTATCAGACTGAAGGAGTAAATTGGGAAACATAAGGAAGATGAGTCCGGTCTGTTTGTGTTGAGCAGAAGGGTGTCGGACTGCGTTTAAATTAAATCAAAAGTAAGTTTACTGTTATATTTTTCATTTGAAATTTATTTAACTAGTTTTTAAAATTAGATATAAATTTAATCAAATATGAAATACAACGTGGGTTTCCTGGTGTAACAACCCGGAATTTTGGGGGTAAATTTAAAATTTATATTAAATAATTTTAATGGGTTTTAATATTTAAATTAATTTATTTAAAATAATAATGATTAAAAATTGATCTAAATCGAAGTTAGAAAGAATAATTTAATTTTAATTATAAAAGGAGCTGGAAATAGCGCGGTAGTTTGAAAAGTCAAACTTGAACTTTGACTGACCGTAGAAGATGCAAAATTTAACGGATTTTAATGAAACCAAAAATATTAGAATCTATTTAAAAATATCTTTCCAACGAATCCGAAAAATCGAAATTTCATAGCGGGAAACAAAAGTAATGCCCAGTTTAAAATTTAGAAAGGTCGCTATGAAATTTACAAAGGACAAAAATGCTACTTTTTGCATACGAAGGAATTTGGACTCGAAACCACTTCCATTGAGTTCAGAATGACGTCTCTGCCTTAAAAAACAGTAAACACTTATATATTTCGAGTTTCAGAAATTATTTGTTTAAAAATGTATTTTTAATGTTTAATATATACGCCTTGAAATTAGCCATTTTCAAACGACCTCTGTTTTCGACGAAACCACTTTTGTTGGATTCGGAATGTCAAAATATAGTTAAGTTTAATTTTTCATAATTTTTAGAATTAAATTGTAGCCGTGGCAAAAAGATTTCAGTTTTGTCAATTTCGGTCAATTTTAATCGACTTGAAAATAGTCATTTTTCAAACAGGCTCAGAATTGAACGAAATTAATTTTCCTAGGTCCGCAGCGTCAAAACGCAGCTAAATATTTTATTTGGGAATTTTTGAAGTTACTTTGTGACCCCGGTGAATTTTCATGTACGGCTAAATAAGAAAATTAAAGGATTTATATTAAAAATAAATAAAAAAACGCTGTAAACTTCGAAATTGGGTCTCGAAACATGTCCCATTGCGTTCAGAAGACGTCAAAACATTAAGATAGACAGTAAGCATGTCTAATTCTGAGTTCAGGCCAAATCGGGCCTTAATGGGCTAATTAGTGAATATAATAATATAAATATACTCCTTAATCCTAACCCTAATCCTTCCCTACTAAAACTCAGCCGCCACTTCAGGTTTCATGGCCTAGAATGGCCGAAACTTCCTCCCTCAATCTCTCTCCTCTCTACGAATTAGAAGACAAACTATATACCATTTCGAAGCTCTTCTCCTCCTCTACCATTCCATAAGGTGATGATCGGATTTAGGTAAGAGATTTGGCCGAACCCATCCCCTCAACCCACAGCCAAACAGCCCAAAATTCCCCACCTAGGCCCTACCGCCCCCTCCACCTCCCTAGGTGCACATACCCCTCCCTACCCTCTTCGATTTGCCACCTTCTGATCAACATCTAGCTTCACCAATTCTGAGATAATTAGAGACCTAAATTTGAAGCTTATGGGTTTCACAAATAGAAAATGAGCGGCCTTCGAATGTAGAAGAGAAAGTAGGAGAGCGGTTGAGTTTTTCAACCCTTATTTTTTTAATTAATTTAATCCAAAATTTTCAGATCTTGTTTTAATCATATCTTGCTCGTACGGATTCGAAATCGAACGATTTCAGGTGCGCCACGATCGTGAGACCGAGATCTTCGCGATGACGCTAAATAGACCTGAAACGAAGACAGTTGAATTTTCAGCTAATTTTGAAAGCGAACAGAAATTCAGTTAAAAGCAAGGTGAGAAATCTTAATTTATTTTTTTTATTATTAATTTTAAATAACATGAAGAATCGTAATTGTGTTCTCCTCCATTCACTGTATATGCCATGCTTTGTGATTTGATTTGAACTATGATTTGTGTGTTATGTGGATCTGAAAAATTAACATGAATTGTGTTTAACAAAAATGATCAGTTTGTTAATTAGTGAGATTTCTTTGTGTAAAAAAAAAAAAATCAATTAAATTTGCTATATGATGATTGTTTGTATATAATTTAGATCTGTTTGTATTGAAATTTGTATGATGTTTGATCTGTTGTCTAGTTGAGAACAAATATATTATATTTGTTTAGTTGAAAAATAAGTATATTACGTTTTATAGTTAAAAAACTAATATACATCATATTTTTTTTGTTGAAACCCAATATCTCATGTTTAATTTAGATGAAATGGTTGAAACCAAAACATCATTTTTGGTTAGTTAGAGGTTTGTTAAGAATTAACAATACCATTTATTTTGCTTAGTTTACATAGACAACATGAACAACAAATTTTTTTTTTTGTTGAATAGAACAACAAAATACTCATATGGTTGAATAGGAAAAGAAGAAAAGCAAATTACTTGTTTTGTTAAATAGGATAATATGAAAAACAAAATTACTTTTTTTTTTGTTGAATAGGAAATTGTTATGTTAATATCACCTTGTTGGAAACTGTTATGTCAACATAGAAAAATATCATTTATGTAAAACTGTTATGTTAACATAGAAAATATCATTTTTTTTTAAATGTATGTTAACAAAAGTCATCATTTTATATAGAAAAGTTATGTTATCAAAATGTGTCATTTAATTAGAAATGGTTATTTAGAACAAAAGTGTAATAAAGTTAGAAATGCTTATTTTGATTTAAGATAACATATTGTTTAGAAAAGTTATTTTGATTTATAATCACATTTAGTATAAAATGTTGCATTATAAAAGGATAGCATTTTTAGTATAAAATATTGCATTTAGAAGAAATAACATTTTGTTAGAAAGATTGCAATAGAATAAAAACATGAATTTTGTTAGATACGTTATAATAGGAAAAAAACATCGTTTTAGTTAGATGATGTTATGTAATATAAAATTTTCATTTTAGTTAAATAATGTCATGTGAATATAAAATATTTCTATTAAAGAAAATATCATTTTATTTATAATAATGTCATGTTAGAGGAATTTGTCATTTATTTACAATAATGTCATGTTAGATAAAAATAAACATTTTTGTAATAAATTGGTGGGATACATAAAAATTTGAAAGAACATTTATGTTAGGAATTTGAAAGAAAATTTATGTTAGAAATTTGAAAGAACATTTATGTTAGGAATTTTAAAGAACATTTATGTTAGAATTCAAAATGACATTTATGTTAAGATTCAAAAATGTCATTTATGTTAGATTAAAAATGTCCTTAAATTGGAATGGTCATTAAATTAAAATTATCATACTTGTTGAAATAAGAGAGTTGAAACCAAATTAACATATTTGTTGAAATGATAGAATTGATTTAACATAAAAGTTTTCTTTTTACGTTAATATATGAATTGGTAGAATTATTAAACATTAAAAATATATATGCTAATTAAACAGCATTTTTGTAAGAATATACCATGTTGTGTTAAACATATCATTTTAGTTAGGAAATATCATTTTAGTCAAAAATGTTTAATTAGGATAGACATGCCACTTTATTTAGAAATATGTTATGTAAGGTAAATTTTCATCTATGTTTAAGTTGAATTTGTCATTTATGTAGAAATAAATTTGTCATTTATGTGGAATTTAGTTTGTCAATTTTAGGGAAATTTGAAATTGGCATTTATGTTAGGATAAACTTGCCTTTATGTTAAAATATTATAAGGCCATTTATGGAAAATGTCATTAAATTAGGATGTCATTAAAACTAGAATATCACTAGATTAAAATGTTGTTAAGTCATAATGTCATTAAAACTAGAAGGTCATTAGATTAAGAAAAAAGGTCATTAGAATTCATAGAAAATATATTTACATATAAAATATCCTCTTTATATGACATTAGAATTCATCACCTTTATTAAAGAATGGCACGTGAATTAAAAACATCAATTATGTTAAGAAGTGTCATGTAAATTAATATTTTTAGTAGAACAATTATAATGATTAATTAAAATTGTACTTGGACACGAGGTTAGGTCACATTTGTGGTGGAAGTCTGCCCGGACCCGACCGGGATATCCAGCAGCCACAAATGTTGGGCCTAATGTGAGAGGTCCAAGTGCGCAAATACAAATTGGGCCAAGACACGAGGTTAAGCCCAACTTGTCGGAGAAGTCTGCCCGGAACCGACCGGCCTATCCAGCATCCATAAGTTGCAGGCCTAATGTGAGAGGTCTGACCCATATTAAAATATAAATGGATAAATTAGAAATTGACTTTATTTTCACACCGTTATGTGTTAGTAATGAAATAAATATTTTCACCGCCTAGTTTGTTAAAAAAAAGTTACATTTTTCTTAATGTAAAAAAAAAGGGAAAAAAAGGAAATTAGGTAGTTACATTTTTATATGTAATTGGTGTAATATAGAAACCGACATTTTTCAATGTAAATAAGGATGAAATAGAAATTATATTTTTTTGACATGCAAATAAAAAGAATTTACATTTTTCAATGTAATCAAAGGAAACAAAAGAATGATTAGGAATTTATATTTTCCAATGTAAATAGAATATGAAATAAAAGTTACATTTTCAATATAATAATATATTGAAGTATAAGTTTACATTTCTAAATGTAAATAAAATAGAAATAGAAATTTACATTTTTCAATGTAAATAATAAGATTAGAAATTTACATTTCTAGGAATGGATTTTCATTAAAAAAATAATGAAACCAAATATACATTTGGTGTAAATTGAAAAATGGAAGAGGAAAATATACATTGTTATGTTTATGATGTGTATGCAAAGTAAAAATAGCGATAGATCATTATAAATTATTAACAACGATATGAAATGGTTTGCAAATTTATATATGCAAGAATTATTTGGAAAGTCCGAGTTAACTCTCATTCCAAATAATGATACGACGTTCGAAGAATAGAGGACGGCGATTGAAGACCGGCGATCTTCACATCGAATGGGTAACTAGTGTTGAGGCCCTTGATCGATTTGCTCCCAAGACGGGGCTAAAATGTAGTTATTCGGACGTAGTGCTGATTTGTACGGATTTGGCTTTCGCTCAGACCCAGAGCATAAGCTTATAAATGGAATGTGTGTCTGACATTGTACTCCTTTATATTTATATATTGATTTTCTATCGAATGTATGAATGTTGGGTGGCAGAGAATTTATTCTCTTGCTTAACACCCTTTCGTATATTTCGGCAAAGGTTTGGTAGTGTGATACGGAGTGATGATGTGGCGTGCTAAGATGAATATGATCAAGGCTTTGTTGAAAAGCAGGCCTTGTGGGATGATCAAAGCATAGCCTGTTTAGGCATAAATTTGTGTATAGCTTGACTTCGCGAGCCTCACACACCGGTGGATTCTAAAATGGGAGAAGGGAACGCAGGGAGAGCAGCACGTTTCTTTCTATCTAGAAGTGGTGTTTGGGCTTTAACACGGTCCGACATTTTACTTATGTGGATAATGGAATGAGCCGCCTCGGATGATAGGTCCTATAGGACTGGGAAACGTGTGTTCAGGAATAACTAATCTGCAACTCGTATGGTGGACCGGCCCTGCAGCTTTCCAAGGGTTCACTGCGGGGGATCCTGAGACATTAGCTAGAGTGTCTCGAATTGGTAAGGAGCTCCTCCCTAGCCTTGGCTCATGATGGAAACCAAATTCCAAATACGACCCTACGGACTTGATTGTATTACTAGTATGGAGGCATAGTAGTATGGGATACTATTCTTCCTAGGATTGATACATTTACTTTGAAATGTTTTTGAAACATATACACACTAATAATAATATCAAAATCCGTTTTTATCGTATCAAGCATTTTTGACCATTATAAGGTAAAACCCTATCCTCCGGTTAACGTTGCATTGTGTGATGGGACTTGGGTCTTATGATGGTTTCATTTTTCCAAAAAGCATTGCGTTGTTTAACGATGTACTTTAATTTATGCACGACAACCCATTGGAATAAACCCGTTCCGCGTTAGCGGCGTGGTCCTTGGATTTGCCTCATTACTTTTAGTTAAATTAGTTAAGAATTCTCACACCAGTCCCATGACTGACCTGTTGTTTGTTTCCACCTTTGCAAACTCGGGTGCCCTCTTTTTCCACACGGGCAGTCGAGTAGCTTTTTGCAGATATTTACTTCTTGAGCAGGATTCTGGATTGAGCTTAAAGCTGTGTCCAGAGCATAGTTGTCTTCCGCTGTATCTATTTTATTTCCGCTGCACTGTATTAAATTTATTGTAAAATTTTCTTTCGTTGTATTTTAATGTCGATGTACTCTGATATATTCTGTACTCTGATGTTATATTATCGTGATGTAATAAAAGTTTGTTGTTATTGTTCCGATGTTGTTGTATTCCCAAAGTTAAAATATTCGTGGATTTCCAACCTTTGGGTCAGACTTGTGTGGTTTATGGTCGATCCAAAGAGAGGGAATTTACGGGTCTTTACACCTAGAGACTACGTCATAGCAAGGTGGACTGGAATGAAAGTAAAAAGGGGACGAAGAAATTCAATAGATTGTTAACCAGTTAATGCAGGTAATTAAATTTAATAAAATTTAAATTAAGGAATAATGATTTTTGATCTTATTACTTATAATTTATGTGACCCATTCGTATATCGACAATATTGATCGAAAAGAAGGATATTGGAACTGTATCAACGTACGTAGAATTTTTGAGCTGGTTTGAACCAGAACTGTACGTAGCTGTATGTTTTAAATAAATTAAACACTAGCTTAATTTAATTATAATAAGTCGTTTCAATGTCAAATGGAAGTTAATGTGAGTTCAACTCACTCAGTTTATCCCGTTTATATTTTATATAAATTGGGTTTTTATTTTTGTGCAATGTTTGCTAAATGATTAATAATTAGGTGACAATTTGTTTGTGTGCTTAATATTATTTAATATCCACTGGTTAAATTAAGCGTTTGTTTAATTTAATCAAATTAATTCGTTATTTTGACAATTAGATTCCAAACAAGGTAACTTACCTTGTTGGTTACGTTTATAATAATATAAATGTATTAAATAAATAATTGAATGTTTGATTGATGATATAAATTGCTTCCTAACTGTTATTAGTTGAACTGTTATTTCTGTTTATCATTATAAATAAATATATAGTTATATTGAATTTGAGGTAACCTATTTTGATGTAGGGAAGGATAGGTTGGGGGGATCCAACCAGATTCCTCAATATGTTGTTTAATTTCTTTTTATATGAATTGTTTAATCTACCTGATTGATTGTGATAGTTCAATCAAATTTCAACAATTGTTTGATATTAACCAATGGGTGATATTGGCAGATGGCCTGTAAATGAATCGTTTTATAAAGTCCGATTTACCGTCAGGTAAATCAATAGAAAGAAAGTTATAAATTTTGTTTATAACTAAAGACAAGTTTGTGAAATCTATTTCATATAGATCTTTTTTTAATGAAGTTATTAATGGAAATAAATAATTGTTTTTATCTTGTAAATTTAAAACAAGTATATAAAGGGAGATGCGTAGGTTAATGATTTTTGTAAGCAAGTGATCAGCAATGAACAAAATGATTAAGAATTGAATTAATTGTTTCCAATAAAGTGATTAAATGAGATTATCTAATTTAATTAGTTTTTTAAATCAAATGAAGCTAATTAAATTAATTTTATTTATTAATTTAAATGAAATAACTAAGTAGAAAGGGTTAATAAAATAACCTTGATTAAGATGACCAAGTCAACTACTTGCACGAGAATTGATTATTAAAACCTATTATTGGATTTAAATATCATTTTGAAATTAACCTTTTAAGAAGGATTAACTATTTTATTTATAGATGATAATGAAGTAAATTATTGGATAATGTGTTAGAAAATTAACGAGGAGTTGATCTATAAATGGGATTTTAAAAGTATAACATAAGTATGAATTCATAAAGTGACTTGATAGACCAGATTTATATATGTATTTATATAAAAGTGTTTACAAATAGAATCAAGTTGTTTTTATATATTGAGTCCAGATTTCTATAAAAGGAATAATATTAACTTTATAAAGGTGAATAATGTGTGAAAATAAACATGTTGAAATGGAAATAGTCATAAAGGAAATTGAAAAGAAAACGGTTGTACGTTGGTTGAGTTGAGTAAATTTCGAGGTGTCAATCTGATGTTGGGTTCGGCCTTCGGGGTTGTATACTTAGAGATTTATTCGCTTACCAATTTACGATGCAGGATTAGTTAAGCAGAAGTGAAATGGAAGTTGAGTAAGTAACGGAAACGTTTTCCCAAATATTGAAAGGAGTTAAGGTGGAGAAGTTTTAATTAACAACTAATTAATTAAATGGCCAAATAATGTTGTATACTGAAATAGTAAATCCATTTTATTTTCATGAATGTATGGATGTTTATTTTGATAGTTAAATCACCGACTATCCAAATCTACCAAAAGCATTGTGTAATGACCCGGATCCTTATGGGTTAATTTTTGAATATTTAATATTTTATTTAAATATTGATTTGATAATATAAGTGGAATTTTATATTTGAGCTATCGAATTAGTAATCAATTTCAATTTAATATATCGAATATATTAAAAATACAGAATACGAAAATGGATTTAGTTGAATTCAAATTTTTATTTGAATTAAATACAGTTCAAATAATTTATAGGAAATTTTATTTGAATTTATAACGATAATGATATTTATTCATTTATCGAGGAAATAAATTGGCTGAAATTAATTTATATTGAATTAAATTAATATCTTCTACAGATGATCGAACTGGACTTCGTGACCTATCCCAGTGTGTTCAGAATAATGGTTTTACCCTAGAATTTGCAGTTGTTGGGTTCAGAAAGGGGTTCAAGACCACGGAGTATTTTAATTTAAGGATATAGATCAAAAACTAATTAAATTAAAATAAATTTCCTTTATTTTTGTGGATAGAAACAAAACATATAGGAGAAAATAAAGAGGCCTCGTTGTTCATTCTAATACCCGCACCCCCTACCTACCTCTTCTATTATAAAACCGATTCCTCCCATTTTCAAACAAAAGCTTCAGATAAAATCAGAAATGGCCGCACTCCTTTTCAGTATAAAATAAAAATCGAAATCCCTAAATTCCTTAAACCGAGACCGATTGATTCGTAAGGTCGAGTTCTTCGATTGGGAGTGGAAAACGCAGGGCACGATGTTGGCTTCTAGTTGATGCGCTGGTCTTTGGGGTACTGTTGAAGATCGCGACTGTGAAGGGGGTTCTCGAATTCGGGTAGCGCGATGGAACTGGAGATGATGTTCGAAGGTTTTGCGGTGGTATGATGTTCAGCGAATTGGTGGAGGGCATCTCGAGGTCGAGCTTGACCTGGAAGAAATCGCGATAGGCAGGAAGTGGATTGGTGGGGTCCTGATGGTTGCGTCGTTGACAGTGGCAAGTATAGCAAGGGGGTGAGTTTTACAGTCGACTGGGAAGTGGTGTACTGAGGCGAGGATAACAGATGGTTCGCGGTGGAGTTGGAAAGTGCGGTGTTCAGTCCGTGTAGGAGGAAGAACTGATGATGTCCGACTTCGTTTTGGGAGGATCTCAATGTCGTCCAGTTCAATATAAACGGTGGAGAAGCAGTTGAATGACATAAAAGATGGCAGTGATAGGGGATTTAACAGATTTTGGTTCTCTCTACTACTGGAATTCAAATTGGGCTTTGCTGCAAATCAAAGTGACAATGTTTAACAGGGATTTAAAGGTAATCTAAATAGGCAACTTTTCTTAAATAAATCTTTAAGTATATTCGAATTTGTTTGGTCAGTTATAAAATAAATCTCGAATTCAAATGGAATCAGATTCAGATAGAGTTAGTTCGCTAAGCTCGAATGGACTTAAGCTTGCAAAGAAATTTGGGTTGATATTTTTTGGAATTTATTCAAAGTGATTTGGAATGTTTCGGGTCTATTCAAATCAACTAAAAGCGTAGCGGATCTGCAAATGAAATAACGGTGAGTAAATCTCACTCACCATTTATTTAGAATTTATTTTTATATAGTTAAAAATAATTGTCTGTGCTTGTTTGAATGTTGTTTGATTTATTTAAAATATATATAGTTATTTAGGATTGGTTGACTATTATATATATATTGGGTTGATGATTGGTTGGATTCCCGCAGTCTCATTAGCGGATGCCCGCAGTTTCATAGCGGATGATTACCCTATACGCCCCACGCTATGATTAGTGGATGACCTTCTATACCGCGATATCCTGCCACGAAGCAGGATGAGTATTACTATGTTGACTAACGTATGTGGATGCAGGAAAACAGGTTGGAGGAATCCAACTAGATTCCTCAAAAATATATTATCTGTTGTTGTTTGTTTGATTTCATATATATTCATATATGATGTGTTAAAAATCAAATGATTGAAAATTGGTTGATTTGATTGTTTAAAATATCCTTGGGGCTTGAATATTGATTTATAAATAAATATCGAAAAGGGTATTTGAGATTTTAAAAAGGAAATTCTATTTTTATAGAATTTGAATTTTAAATAAAACTATAGAAAATATTAACTTGTTTGAAGGTATATAAAACAAGTGATCGAATTTATAAACTTTGTTTATAAATGAAAATATGGGATTTGAATCGAATTTATAATCTTTGTTTATAAATGAAAATATGGGATTTGAATCGAATTTATAAACTTTGTTTATAAATGAAAAGGTGGGTTTTGAATCGAATTTATAAACTTTGTTTATAAATGAAAAGATGGGATTTGAATTGAATTTATAAACGTTGTTTATAAATGGAAAGGTGGGATTTGAATTGAAGTTATAAACGTTGCTTATAAATAATGCAGAGAATTCAAATGGACTTTGAATATAAGGAATTGAAATAGAATTTGAATAATAGAATTCAAATGGAGTTTAACTATAGAATTTGAATATAGTATTTCAAATGGAATTTGAATATAGAAAAAAAATGGGATTTATAATAAATAGATTTGGATAAATAGAAGTGGATTAGACTAAGAAGTTAATTAACAGATTTAATTAACAAATTGACTTAAAACGATTGGTATAGTTAAAATAGATTGGACAGGTATAGACATACAGGAGACAGGTATGGAATAAAGTATAGAAGTGAAATAAATAGAATGCCCGACAAAAAGGTACGTATTTAATTCATATATGAGATTTTATGCGTCGTATCGGCAAGCCGCTTGGCTTTTTCTTTTTCTTTTTGAGATGAGAAGGACCGGAAAAGCTATTTGAAATTTCCCGATGGTCCCGGTACAAAGGAGGTTATGGCGAATTTTTCCAGGAATTTAAGGAGATAGAATATTTTTAAGATAATTTGATAGTTAGAAATCAACGTATCGATATATATAGAAGTCGATAAGGGAATGAACTTAGAAATAGAATAGTAAAATCAAAAAGGAAGACTAGGAATAAAATCTCGAAAGAATAGAAGAGAAAGTTTATATGTGTTTAAAAGTGAATCAGTAGTTGTATGGTATTGATTATTCGAGTAAGTAGTTTTATCTGTTTTGACGTTATAAATGTTATTCAGTCAAGGTCTGAGAGGTAGTTATACCCCAACTTGATTGATTTCATTATTAGCAAATAAATAGTAAGATTCCAGGCTCGAAGATCAATGTTGGATAAAAGTTAGTTGAATATAGTATTTGGGTTGTCGTAACGATGTTTTACACAACATCCGTTTTAACCAAAATGAGTGTAATTTGGAAATAGAAATAAAGGATATTTCCTAAGTATAGGAATAAACGAGATTGTAAAAGAGCTAAGTAATTGGAATATTTTCCAATTATAAATAACATATATTTTCTAAAGTTTAGAAAATAAAAGAAGGCGATATAAGGAAATGTTTTCCAAATAACGGATAAGGCCAATATGGTTATTGAAAATATTTGGTTAACAAATATTGATAAGAAATAGAGAAGAGATTTAATTAATGGAATATTAATTAAAGGTTCAGTGATTGTTGGATGTTTGGATGAACACTTGTTTTATTCGATAGTTAAATCATCGACTATCGAAACACTTGTTTTTATTCGATAGTTAAATCACAGACTATCGATGTTTTGACCATCGTTGTCAATATGGAGAGACCGGTTGGATTATTATCCGAAGAACCACTCCATATCGGCAGTAGCGTGCGAATGAGATTATATAAAGATAATCGAAGACGGAGTAGAGTGCAAGGACTTTTTCTATTAATAGAAATAGTGCCTTCAGTTCATCCTGTTCCTGGGTGACTTGTATGGAGGAATGTCTGACAGAGTATTTCCAGACGACCATGTATATTTGATTTCTCCAACCGTACCAAGAGTAGAAGCGGAGAAGGAAACTTCTTTTAGCTAACACATAATGTATTGTTGTAGACGTCAATCGGTGATTTGATGGATTTGACGATGTGGCATTCAAAGTGAATCTGGTATGATGATAAAGCGTAGCTTCTAGCCTCATCATCCGGTAAATGACAGAAATCGGGCAGGCAGCATGGCTAAGTCGGTCGCACCGAAGTAGGGTGTATAATCACCTGATCTAGAGTTTCATTTACTTCTAAAAATCTATTGTTGATGCTGTCCCATTCGGGAAACGGTTGCTGATCCCAACTGTTGGTGATATACATTCGATACACTCAAGCGAAATGAGTGGTCGGTCATGTGTGGCCGGGTTGCAAGATGTTCTTGTTGAACCCAGTGTATTCCTCTCTAGAGGTACATTAGCGAAAGGTGGTTCCATACCTTGTCATAGTTGGAAATCCATTACCCAATACGTGCTTGAGGTTTTGATTGTATACTATATATGTAGAACGTGAAATGAAAGCGTTTCTGCTAGATGATTATATATATACTGTGGTTGATAGACATTATTATAATATCAAAAATATTTTGATATAAAGATATTTTGGATTCTCATAAGGGAAAAACTCGTTCCGTTATGCGGCGTGGTCTTATGAGATATCGTTTACTTGTTCAAACTGTTTTTAAACTGTTTTACTCATACCAGTCCCATGACTGACCCGGAGTTTACTTTGTCGTTTTCCCTAAACTCTTGGGTGCCTAAATTTGTACGGGCAGTCAAGTAGTCGGGAATTTACAGATATACTGGAAGAGCTTGGAGCAGGAGGCTTCAGGATCATATAGCTATAGTTATTTCTGCTGTGTTGTAAGTGATGTACTTTGATATTGATGTATATTCAAGTACAGATGTATATTTCAAGTTATGTTATATATATTATATGTTATTCGTTCCGCTGTGAGATTCGTGTTACTCTGATGTTGTGTTCTTCTTCTTCTTCTATTCTAAGTTTCTATCTTATCTTTCCTCACCCTCTAATTTCTTTCACTAATTACCAGGATTTTTCGATGTTTTGGTTATCGACATCGAGCTTATGTCGATAACCAAAGTCACTAAAAAATCCGGGTCGTTACAGTTGGTATCAGAGCTTAAGTTAAGAATTACTTGGCTCTGTGGCGTGACTCGCTAGAGATAGGGTTAGTAATACCCTAGATTGAGTTTGAGTGTATATATATACGAGAGAGCGTATTTGTTATTTGATATAAAAACCGTTTTATATTGTGTTGACTAGTCTGTTGAGTGGATTATAAATTTTGGTCGAATCGTGGGACGCCACGTTGTCGATAGGAGTTTATAATCACTTGAACAGGAGATTGGACACGATATTTTTGTAACAACCCGTAAAATGCGGGCCAGTTTGAAATTTTTTATTTCGGCAATTTTAGCGAATTTTGATTATTTAAAATGAATTATTTTAAATAATATCGACGAGAAAATTTATTTTGAATATATTAGAACGTATATATTATATACGTCGTCGTTAGAATATAAATATTTATATATAATTATAAATAGAATTGAAAATGGCGCGGTAGTTCGATAATTCGATTTCAAACTTCAATTGAATGTAACGGGTGCAAAACAATCCAGATTTTAGTGATACCAAAAACATTAGGATCTAATTGATAATATCTTTCCAGCGAATTCGACCAATCGAAATTTCATAGCGGGAATCAAAAGATATGTCCAGTTGAAAATTCTGAATAGTCGCTATGGAATTCAGGCCCTTAAAAATGGACATTTTGCAAATGACCTCGAATCTCGACGAAACCAGTTTTGTTGGGTCCGCAGTGTCAAATTATTGCTAGATTCCAAATTTCATAATTTTTCGAATCAATATGTGAGCGTGGCAAAGGAAAACGCGTTTGACCAGTTTAAGTTGATTTTAATCGACTGGAAAATGGCCATTTTTCCAACGGTCTCAGAATTTGACGAAATTAATTTTGTTAGAACCGTATCATCAATATGAAGCTAGAAAATATTTTTCGGGAATTTTTAGAGTCCGTATGTGGGACCGGTAAATTGAAATGCGCGTTCAAAGTCAATATATAGATTTATATTTTGATTTTGACGGAAACTGATCGAAACGATCGAATCAGCTTACGATACATATCCCATTGTGTTCGGAATGGGAGTAATTAGCTATGGACGACAGTCGGTGGGTTCGATTTCAAGTTCGAAATAAAAAGTTGCTTTATGGAATAAATAAAAAAAATAAAATTATATAAAACCCTTTTTCATAACCCTCCTCCCCAATCAGTTTTCTTTGATTAAAATAAAACCCTAATCGAAATGAAAAAATCCCATCGCCCTAGGTTTCAGTCGTCGCCCTGGGTCCCCCGCCATCACGTCGACCACCAACCTCCCCCTCCGACTCCCCCTCACTGTTCGAGATCTTCCCACTCCTTCCCTCCTTCTCGCGATGTCCCCCTTCCTCCTCGCGAACCCGCGATCCACTCAAACCACCCTAAGTCGAGGTGAAGACCGCCGCCTTCACACCCCGCGTCGCCCCGCTACCACCAGCGACCTCCCAACGCATCCCTTGTAACAACCCGTAAAATGCGAGCCAGTTTGAAAATATTATTTTGGAAATTTTAGCGAATTTTGATTATTTAAAATGAATTATTTTAAATAGTGTCGACGAGAAATTTATTTTGAATATAATTCGAACGTATATATTATACGCGTCGTCGTTAGAATATAAATATTTATATATAATTATAAATAGAATTGAAAATGGCGCGGTAGTTCGATAATTCGATTTCAAACTTCAATTGAATGTACCGGGTGCAAAACAATCCGGATTTTAGTGAAACCAAAAACGATAGGATCCAATTGATAATATCTTTCCAACGAATCCGAACAATCGAAATTTCGTAGCGGGAATCAAAAGATATGTCCAGTTGAAAATTCTGAATAGTCGCTATGGAATTCAGGCCCTTAAAAAAAATGGACATTTTGCAAACGACCTCGGATTTCGACGAAACCAGTTTTGTTGGGTCCGTGATGTTAAATTATTACTAGGTTTCAAATTTCATAATTTTTCGAATCAATATGTGTGCGTGGCGAAGGAAAACGCGTTTGACCGGTTTCAGTTGATTTTAATCGACTGGAAATTGGCCATTTTTCTAACGATCTCAGAATTCGACGAAACTAGTTTTGTTAGGACCGTATCGTCAATACGAAGCTAGAAAATATTTTTCTGGAATTTTTCGTGTTCGTATGTAGCCCCGGTAATTTGAAATGTACGTTTAAAATTCAATATAGTGATTTAAATGTAAATTCAAAAGAAACAGATTCAAACAGTCGAATCAGCCTACGATGCATATCCCATTGTGCTCGGAATGGGGGTAGAACGCTGTGGACAACAGGCGGTGGGCCTCGTTTCGAGGTCGTATGTGAAAGTCAACTTTTTGAAAAATAAAATAATTAAATTAATAAAAAAAAATTTAATCTTCTCCCTTAACCAGGCCCCCCCCCCCCCGATCTCTTTTCATTTCAGATCGATTATAAAAAAAAAAAAAAAGGAGACGAGCGCCCTTGCGCTCGAACCCAGGCCGGCGGCGATGCTTCGCCGAACCCCCCCTCCGACCAGAGCGCCGCCCCCTCTTCTTCTTCCCCGAGCTCCTCCTCTCCTCCACCGCCATCAGAGCCCACGCGAACCCTTCCTCCCTTCGATTTAAAGTGCGGCGCCCCTTTTTTTTTTCCCTCCCATTTCCGCCACCAGGCCGCCGCCGTGGGGCCCTCTAGCACCGCCATCCCGAGCATCAACTTCCCCACCTCCGATGACCAAGGCAGACCTCCGATTGCCCTTCGTCCGGCCGAAAAGGGTGAGTTTTACCCTATTTTTAAAATCGAATTTTATTTAATTTAGTTTTAATTAAATTCTGAATTTATTTACATCAGTTTTTTTTGTTTATGTAAAATCAGTTTTTTTATTATTTATTATTTAATGGAGAAAGCATTGTTTAATAATATGATTTTTAAAAACTGTCATAACCTTATTTTTAGAACTGAAATTAGCATTGTTGAAACAAATATAGTAGCGAGAAAAAGAAGTGATTTTTCATTAGTGAAAGAAACCTTTTTATATGAAAAGATCGGATTTTTATTTTAGAAGAAAGAATAAAAATATAATTTTTATATATTGAACTTCGAGATTAAAAATATAATTTTTATATATTGAACTTCGAGATTAAAAATATAATTTTTATATATTGAACTTCGAGATTAAAAATAGAATTTTTATATATTGAACTTCGATAGAAAAATAGAATTTTTATATATTGAACTTCGATAGAAAAATAGAATTTTTTATATATTGAACTTCGATAGAAAAATAGGATTTTTATATATGGAACTTCGAAATAAAATTGTGATTTTTATATATTGAACATTGAAGTAAAAATTCGACTTTTACATATGTAGTGGCTACAGCAACGAAGATGACGAAGATGCGATAACGGCGAAGATTTCCATCAAAGAAGAGTCAAGATAATTGGATAGCTATAAGTGAGAACTTCTCACCTTTCAATTTCATTTCTATTTATATATATATACTTGGATGCAGACGGTGCTTAGTAGCACCCGACACAATCGTCCACAGACCATGGACTTGTTTGTTTGGTTGCATAGATTAGTTATATGATTTGATTTGAATTTGGTTGTTTGGTGATTTGATTGATGTGTGAATGGCGTGGGCCTTCACTAGACCGGGGATAAGGCTAGGCCTCGTCCCGTTTCTAGTATAGTGCCGTTATGCCGCCGAAATTTTCTAAAATGTGTTAGAAAAATAAAAATATCATTTTATTTAAAGAATGAACTTAATCGAAATTCATATGTTGGAATAAAATGTTTTATCGTTAAAAATATAATTTTTAACGTGAATGTGAATAAATAAATATTCATTTACAAACCAGACGGTTTGTTTATGTACACCTATTTGAAGGACATTGATTGGGTCGATAAATTTTACACATCACCCAACTGCACGAATAAAAATCTGTGTTTGATTGTTTGAAACCCCACACGGGTGTTGGGATGAAATTTGAAGTTCACTCATCCTGATATATGTCAATCGATTGATTGACAGGCTGTTATAAGCATTAGATATCTATATTTGATGCTTATACGGTGTAGTGCACTTTGGTTGATGGTTGATTATTTATCGTTGCTATTATATACATGTGTTGTATGAAAAATCCATATAATTAACTTTATATGGTAATTGATTGGGCCTCATTCCAGTTTTAAAATAGAAATATTTGAAATAGAAATATTCGAAATAGAATATTTGAAAATATCAATATATGAAGCCGTGTTTATTAGATTGACGCCATTTTGACGTGAACGATATTTATATCGATTTTAAAACGATTTCGAAATGAATTGAATTGAAAACGATTTCGAAATGAATTGAATTGAAAACGATTTCGAAATGAATTGAATTGAAAACGATTTCGAAATGAATTGAATTGAAAACGATTTCGAAATGAATTGAATTGAAAATGATTTCGAAATGAAGTGAATTGAAAACGAATTCAAATTGAATTTGAAATTTGAATTGAATAGAAATGAATTTTAAAAAGAATCTATAAAGAAGAATTCAATTGTGATTTGAATTGAAAAGGAAGTTGAAAATGTTTTTGAAACGAATTCAAAACTATTTGTATAATTCGTTTTAAATAAAAATCGACGAAGTATATATTATATATATTATATATATATAATATAATGGCCTGAATAGAACGCGCCGCGCCGCGGCAGTTCGTGAATTTCGACCATTTATTTCAAACGGACATTACGGGAGATCCGACCGTCGGATTCTCCTAAAACCGGAACCGTTGGGTTCGTATCGAAAAGAGCTTTCTAACGAATGTTAGAAATTTGATATCTAACGGTTGGATTTGGAGATACGTCCAAATCAAATTTGAAAAAGGTCGCTGTAACTGCAGTTCGATGGCCGTTGTTGGAAATCGACTGTACGGGCCTTGATAAAATTATTAAAAATAGTAATAATTTGTGTAAAATCATAAAAAGTGATCTGAGAAGAATTGGGATGAAAAACTCCATACTTGAAAAGATAAAAATAGATTTTTATCGAAATGAACTAGTTTTGAACTAGAATTATAATTCTATTTATTTTTAAATAAATAAAATGAATTTGAAATGGTTTTGAAAATAACCAAAATTTCCAATGATTGCATTGGAGTGGATTTGAATCGAAATTGTCTTCGGAATATTTCGATGTTGGAATTCGTGATATTACAGGTGTTGTTATGGAAATTTGAAAGATATATATTTGTATCGTTATTTCCAATACGACGTTTGTTAGTCGTAGAATTCGATATTGAATATAAGCCGATATATTTTCTATTCAGAGCCTTGTATTGAATATCGAATGTGATTTGGGTTTGTCGTGAATGGTGTCTTCACTAACACTGTTCTTGAACCCAGTTGAGAAAAGATTAAATCTTTTTATTTAGATTTAATGAAGTGTACCAATTAAACGATATTTAATTGGAATTGAATTGATATTGATTTTTGGGTTTATCGTGAACAGTGTTTTAAATAACACTCGTTCTTTAACCCGATAATTAATGGAATGTGTTTTTGGGTTTATCGTGAACAGTGTTTTAAATAACACTCGTTCTTTAACCCGATAATTAATGGAATGTGTTTTTGGGTTTATCGTGAACCGTGTTTTAAATGACACTGATTCTTTAACCCAGTCGAAGATTAAAACTAAGTGGAGTTTTAATGAATCTTTAATTAGATTGAAAGGATCGAAAATGGAGTATCACCAGTTTTGCTCCAAGCGATAGTTAAATCTTTAATTAGATTTGAACGTGAAATGGTAATTGAATTTACCGATAGCACTGTGGTGTTAGATATGAAGTATTTCCAGTTTTACTTCATGGGATGAATAGGTTGGGATTGGGAAATTAAAACAAATGGTTACTTCGGTAAGGTTCGCTAATCCCGACTAGTTTGAATTGATATTCAAAAATGGATTAAAGAATAAATTCAAGGAATTTATCTTTGATAAAATTAATGGGAACCTTTCCCTATGAATGTGAAATCAGAAACTAACTGTCGGTTAGCTAAGCAGAACGGTTTTCTGGATATTGATCTGATGTTGGTTTCGGCCTTCGAGGTTAATATTTGGGGAATTATTCTCTTGATTAATTTGCGGTTAGTGACTGATGAATTGGAATGAGGCGTATGTTGTGTTTGTGTAACACTTATTTAAAATATACGCGAGTTATTCGGAAAGACCGGGTTTATCCCATTCTGAATAACTGATACGACGATAAGTCGAAGATGAAGACGATGGTCGAAGACCGGAAGTCTTCACGTCGTTTGGGTGATAACTGATGATCTTGATTGGGCTGTACACCCAAGAAGATGGAAACAGTTGGTGATCGTCCAGACGTACTTGGAGATGGATGGATATGCGAGGAAAGTGCCTCCGGTTTCGTTCAGACCCAGAACGGACTTGTAAATGGACTGTGTGTCTGACATTGGATTTCAGTCCGTGTGGTTGATCTCCATTAAATATATATCTGTTTGGCGGCAGAGAATTTATTCTCTTGCTTAACGCCCTTCTCTGAGACGTACGAGCTCAGGGGTTATATATTGATGGATATCAAACGCATGGAGCGAATTGCCTGTGTGGCATGCCTAAGTGGCAATTGATCGAGGCTTCTGTTGAAAAGCAAAGTCTTGTGGTGATGATCAAAGCACGGCCTTTGTGGCGTAGCTTTGTGTAACGTTTAGCTCGCGAGATTCACACCCGGTATGAACCAAAAACGGGAGACGGACCTCAGGGAGGGCATGCGTTTCTTTCTAGTTAGAAGTGGCGTCAGTGGTTTTACACGCCCTGACGAGTTTGAATTATGTGGTTGTTGCTGTTGCGAGGCGCCTCGGATTGATCGGTCGTTCTCGAACCGATGGAGTCATTTAGTTGGCTCACTTACGCCCCAAAGGGTGGGGAAACGTAGTGTTCAGGCATTTTAATCCACATCGGTGGACCGGCCCTGTCGCTCCAAGGGTCACTCGAGCTCTGATCCTGTGGCTCGGGCTAGAGAGTCACGAATCAGTTGAGGACTATCTTTTGCCTCGGTTCATAGATGGAAATCCAATTTCCAAATACGTGACTTTGCGGTTTTATTTGTAAACCTATATATGGCGACATAGTGGCATGGGACGCTCATGTCGCCTATGATTGATACTTATGATTTGAAGTTGTTTCATACACTATGCACTTATAGTAGTATCAAATGATTTGTTTTAGAACGTATCAAGCATGCTTTGGCTGTTATAAGGGAAAACCCTATCCTCGGCTGCGTTGCATTGTGTGATGGGACCTGGGTCTTATAACAGCTTCATTTTTCTTTATTTAGCATTGCGCTTTTGTTTTATGCACTGGTATTCTTGGGAGGAAACCCGTTCCGTGTTATACGGCGTGGTCCCTTGATTTACCGAACTTTGGAAATAAAGATTAATAACTGTTTTTAGTTCTCACACCAGTCACATGACTGACCTGGAGTTTATTGTTTTAACCTAAACTCTGGGTGCCCCTATTTTGACACGGGCAGCTAGTAGTTTTGGTTTTGCAGATTTATATTCACAGGATCCTGGTTTACAGCTGGAACGATATCCGGAAATCTTTGTATCCGTATATCTCTTCTAATTGTGTATTGTATTATTTTCCGCTGCGATGTATTTAAATGTAATCTAAATCTCTGATATTTCTGTGTAATATTTATTTATACTCTGTATATTCTTGTAATCTGATGCATTGTTGCAATATACAGTGAAATGTTCTTCTGTATGCGTTCTGATTGTCGTGTTCTCAAACGATAGGGCGTTTCGAACGGCCTGGATCGGTTTAGCTACTGGTTCGGACCGAGCGAAATTCCTTCTCGTCACATTTGGTATCAGAGCTTTGGTTTACAAGGATCAGAGAACAAGGCACATTAGAACCATACGAAAGAATTCATCAGATATTGGATTAGTAATATCCAATGAGAATGACTCGTTAGAGACAGGATCAGTAGTATCCTAGAACGAGTGTGAAGAGTATATTTTTAAAGTGAAAACAAATTTTTGTTTTGAAAATTTAAATCAATTATTCGTATTTGATTATTTATTTATATTGATTTGGGCAATCCGGTATATATAAATTTTGCATATACGTCTGATCCGCGTGTATTTGAAGTTTTAATATACTGGATAGATATAGATTCACACTCTAGTCGCCCGGAGATGATTCTGATGATTGTAGCTACATCATCAGAATTAGAGTTCGTGTGTCGAAGGTGTGATATTTATATATTTCCTATTGACTGGTGTGAGAACCTAAATTAGATAGGGCTTATTGTTGTGATTTGGCATCAAAAATCTGATTTTTGACTATATATCAAAGTTATGCATTTGAAAAGCTAATCAATTAATTGATTGATGGTAGTGTTGTTTGATTACTGTTTTGATTAATTGAAATTTTGAACCATTTAGCCTAATTGTATCAAATATTGAATTGTATTGAAAATTGGTCGCATTTGCTTGCATATCTATGTACTTATATTGAACAGGTCATAGCAAGGAGGCTAGAGCCAGAGAATAAAATTTGTTTGCCCGACAAATAGGTACATGTTTACTACATAATTTACTGTTTTGTTTGGGTGATGATGATTTTATGAGCCTATTGGCTAGCCGCTTGGCTTTTTCTTTTTCTTTTTGAGATCTGAAGGACCGGGGAAGCTATTTGAAATTCCCCGATGCTCCCGGTGCAGGGGAGGTTATGGCGAAATTTTTCAAAAATTTAGGGTGTTAGCCAAATTTTTGAAGAATTTGAAAATTCTCAGAAACTGAAAAGTTGGAGAATGAAAGCCAGATCGAACGTAGAGTAGAATTATCAAACCACTTTCGACTTTGTTCCTTTTCGGGGACGAAAAGTTTTAAGTGGGGGAGATTGTAACAACCCGTAAAATGCGAGCCAGTTTGAAAATTTTATTTTGGCAATTTTAGCGAATTTTGATTATTTAAAATGAATTATTTTAAATAGTGTCGACGAGAAATTTATTTTGAATATAATTCGAACGTATATATTATACGCGTCGTCGTTAGAATATAAATATTTATATATAATTATAAATAGAATTGAAAATGGCGCGGTAGTTCGATAATTCGATTTCAAACTTCAATTGAATGTACCGGGTGCAAAACAATCCGGATTTTAGTGAAACCAAAAACGATAGGATCCAATTGATAATATCTTTCCAACGAATCTGAACAATCGAAATTTCGTAGCGGGAATCAAAAGATATGTCCAGTTGAAAATTCTGAATAGTCGCTATGGAATTCAGGCCCTTAAAAAAAATGGACATTTTGCAAACGACCTCGGATTTCGACGAAACCAGTTTTGTTGGGTCCGTGATGTTAAATTATTACTAGGTTTCAAATTTCATAATTTTTCGAATCAATATGTGAGCGTGGCGAAGGAAAACGCGTTTGACCGGTTTCAGTTGATTTTAATCGACTGGAAATTGGCCATTTTTCTAACGGTCTCAGAATTCGACGAAACTAGTTTTGTTAGGACCGTATCGTCAATACGAAGCTGGAAAATATTTTTTTGGAATTTTTCGTGTTCGTATGTAGCCCCGGTAATTTGAAATGTACGTTTAAAATTCAATATAGTGATTTAAATGTAAATTCAAAAGAAACGGATTCAAACAGTCGAATCAGCCTACGATGCATATCCCATTGTGCTCGGAATGGGGGTAGAACGCTATGGACAACAGGCGGTGGGCCTCGTTTCGAGGTCGTATGTGAAAGTCAACTTTTTGAAAAATAAAATAATTAAATTAATAAAAAAAAATTAATCTTCTCCCTTAACCAGGCCCCCCCCCCCCGATCTCTTTTCATTTCAGATCGATTATAAAAAAAAAAAAAGGAGACGAGCGCCCTCGCGCTCGAACCCAGGCCGGCGGCGATGCTTCGCCGAACCCCCCCGCCCTCCGACCAGAGCGCCGCCCCCTCTTCTTCTTCCCCGAGCTCCTCCTCTCCTCCACCGCCATCAGAGCCCACGCGAACCCTTCCTCCCTTCGATTTAAAGTGCGGCGCCCCTTTTTTTTTCCCTCCCATTTCCGCCACCAGGCCGCCGCCGTGGGGCCCTCTAGCACCGCCAGCCCGAGCATCAACCTCCCCACCTCCGGTGACCAAGGCAGACCTCCGATTGCCCTTCGTCCGGCCGAAAAGGGTGAGTTTTACCCTATTTTTAAAATCGAATTTTATTTAATTTAGTTTTAATTAAATTCTGAATTTATTTACATCAGTTTTTTTTGTTTATGTAAAATCAGTTTTTTTATTATTTATTATTTAATGGAGAAAGCATTGTTTAATAATATGATTTTTAAAAACTGTCATAACCTTATTTTTAGAACTGAAATTAGCATTGTTGAAACAAATATAGTAGCGAGAAAAAGAAGTGATTTTTCATTAGTGAAAGAAACCTTTTTATATGAAAAGATCGGATTTTTATTTTAGAAGAAAGAATAAAAATATAATTTTTATATATTGAACTTCGAGATTAAAAATATAATTTTTATATATTGAACTTCGAGATTAAAAATATAATTTTTATATATTGAACTTCGAGATTAAAAATAGAATTTTTATATATTGAACTTCGATAGAAAAATATAATTTTTATATATTGAACTTCGATAGAAAAATAGAATTTTTATATATTGAACTTCGATAGAAAAATAGGATTTTTATATATGGAACTTCGAAATAAAAATGCGATTTTTATATATTGAACATTGAAGTAAAAATTCGACTTTTACATATGTAGTGGCTACAGCAACGAAGATGACGAAAATGCGATAACGGCGAAGATTTCCATCAAAGAAGAGTCAAGATAATTGGATAGCTATAAGTGAGAACTTCTCACCTTTCAATTTCATTTCTATTTATATATATATACTAGGATGCAGACGGTGCTTAGTAGCACCCGACACAATCGTCCACAGACCATGGACTTGTTTGTTTGTTTGCATAGATTAGTTATATGATTTGATTTGAATTTGGTTGTTTGGTGATTTGATTGATGTGTGAATGGCGTGGGCCTTCACTAGACCGGGGATAAGGCTAGGCCTCGTCCCGTTTCTAGTATAGTGCCGTTATGCCGCCGAAATTTTCTAAAATGTGTTAGAAAAATAAAAATATCATTTTATTTAAAGAATGAACTTAATCGAAATTCATATGTTGGAATAAAATGTTTTATCGTTAAAAATATAATTTTTAACGTGAATGTGAATAAATAAATATTCATTTACAAACCAGACAGTTTGTTTATGTACACCTATTTGAAGGACATTGATTGGGTCGATAAATTTTACACATCACCCAACTGCACGAATAAAAATCTGTGTTTGATTGTTTGAAACCCCACACGGGTGTTGGGATGAAATTTGAAGTTCACTCATCCTGATTGATTAAATATGTCAATCGATTGATTGACAGGCTGTTATAAGCATTAGATATCTATATTTGATGCTTATACGGTGTAGTGCACTTTGGTTGATGGTTGATTATTTATCGTTGCTATTATATACATGTGTTGTATGAAAAATCCATATAATTAACTTTATATGGTAATTGATTGGGCCTCATTCCAGTTTTAAAATAGAAATATTTGAAATAGAAATATTCGAAATAGAATATTTGAAAATATCAATATATGAAGCCGTGTTGATTAGATTGACGCCATTTTGACGTGAACGATATTTATATCGATTTTAAAACGATTTCGAAATGAATTGAATTGAAAACGATTTCGAAATGAATTGAATTGAAAACGATTTCGAAATGAATTGAATTGAAAACGATTTCGAAATGAATTGAATTGAAAACGATTTCGAAATGAATTGAATTGAAAACGATTTCGAAATGAATTGAATTGAAAACGATTTCGAAATGAATTGAATTGAAAACGATTTCGAAATGAATTGAATTGAAAACGATTTCGAAATGAATTGAATTGAAAACGATTTCGAAATGAATTGAATTGAAAACGATTTCGAAATGAATTGAATTGAAAACAATTTCGAAATGAAGTGAATTGAAAACGAATTCAAATTGAATTTGAAATTTGAATTGAATAGAAATGAATTTTAAAACGAATCTATAAAGAAGAATTCAATTGGGATTTGAATTGAAAAGGAAGTTGAAAATGTTTTTGAAACGAATTCAAAACTATTTGTATAATTCGTTTTAAATAAAAATCGACGAAGTATATATTATATATATTATATATATAATATAATGGCCTGAATAGAACGCGCCGCGCCGCGGCAGTTCGTGAATTTCGACCATTTATTTCAAACGGACATTACGGGAGATCCGACCGTCGGATTCTCCTAAAACCGGAACCGTTGGGTTCGTATCGAAAAGAGCTTTCTAACGAATGTTAGAAATTTGATATCTAATGGTTGGATTTGGAGATACGTCCAAATCAAATTTGAAAAAGGTCGCTGTAAGTGCAGTTCGATGGCCGTTGTTGGAAATCGACTGTACGGGCCTTGATAAAATTATTAAAAATAGTAATAATTTGTGTAAAATCATAAAAAGTGATCTGAGAAGAATTGGGATGAAAAACTCCATATTTGAAAAGATAAAAATAGATTTTTATCGAAATGAACTAGTTTTGAACTAGAATTATAATTCTATTTATTTTTAAATAAATAAATTGAATTTGAAATGGTTTTGAAAATAACCAAAATTTCCAATGATTGCATTGGAGTGGATTTGAATCGAAATTGTCTTCGGAATATTTCGATGTTGGAATTCGTGATATTACAGGTGTTGTTATGGAAATTTGAAAGATATATATTTGTATCGTTATTTCCAATACGACGTTTGTTAGTCGTAGAATTCGATATTGAATATAAGCCGATATATTTTCTATTCAGAGCCTTGTATTGAATATCGAATGTGATTTGGGTTTGTCGTGAATGGTGTCTTCACTAACACTGTTCTTGAACCCAGTTGAGAAAAGATTAAATCTTTTTATTTAGATTTAATGAAGTGTACCAATTAAACGATATTTAATTGGAATTGAATTGATATTGATTTTTGGGTTTATCGTGAACAGTGTTTTAAATAACACTCGTTCTTTAACCCGATAATTAATGGAATGTGTTTTTGGGTTTATCGTGAACAGTGTTTTAAATAACACTCGTTCTTTAACCCGATAATTAATGGAATGTGTTTTTGGGTTTATCGTGAACCGTGTTTTAAATGACATTGATTCTTTAACCCAGTCGAAGATTAAAACTAAGTGGAGTTTTAATGAATCTTTAATTAGATTGAAAGGATCGAAAATGGAGTATCACCAGTTTTGCTCCAGGCGATAGTTAAATCTTTAATTAGATTTGAACGTGAAATGGTAATTGAATTTACCGATAACACTGTGGTGTTAGATATGAAGTATTTCCAGTTTTACTTCATGGGATGAATAGGTTGGGATTGGGAAATTAAAACAAATGGTTACTTCGGTAAGGTTCGCTAATCCCGACTAGTTTGAATTGATATTCAAAAATGGATTAAAGAATAAATTCAAGGAATTTATCTTTGATAAAATTAATGGGAACCTTTCCCTATGAATGTGAAATCAGAAACTAACTGTCGGTTAGCTAAGCAGAACGGTTTTCTGGATATTGATCTGATGTTGGTTTCGGCCTTCGGGGTTAATATTTGGGGAATTATTCTCTTGATTAATTCGCGGTTAGTGACTGATGAATTGGAATGAGGCGTATGTTGTGTTTGTGTAATACTTATTTAAAATATACGCGAGTTATTCGGAAAGACCGGGTTTATCCCATTCTGAATAACTGATACGACGATAAGTCGAAGATGAAGACGATGGTCGAAGACCGGAAGTCTTCACGTCGTTTGGGTGATAACTGATGATCTTGATTGGGCTGTACACCCAAGAAGATGGAAACAGTTGGTGATCGTCCAGACGTACTTGGAGATGGATGGATATGCGAGGAAAGTGCCTCCGGTTTCGTTCCGACCCTGAACGGACTTGTAAATGGACTGTGTGTCTGACATTGGATTTCAGTCCGTGTGGTTGATCTCCATTAAATATATATCTGTTTGGCGGAAGAGAATTTATTCTCTTTCTTAACGCCCTTCTCTGAGACGTACGAGCTCAGGGGTTATATATTGATGGATATCAAACGCATGGAGCGAATTGCCTGTGTGGCATGCCTAAGTGGCAATTGATCGAGGCTTCTGTTGAAAAGCAAAGTCTTGTGGTGATGATCAAAGCACGGCCTTTGTGGCGTAGCTTTGTGTAACGTTTACCTCGCGAGTTTCACACCCGGTATGAACCAAAAACGGGAGACGGACATCAGGTAGGGCATGCGTTTCTTTCTAGTTAGAAGTGGCGTCAGTGGTTTTACACGCCCTAACGAGTTTGACTTATGTGGTTGTTGCTGTTGCGAGGCCCCTCGGATTGATCGGTCGTTCTCGAACAGATGGAGTCATTTAGTTGGCTCACTTATGCCCCAAAGGGTGGGGAAACGTAGTGTTCAGGCATTTTAATCCACATCGGTGGACCGGCCCTGTCGCTCCAAGGGTCACTCGAGCTCTGATCCTGTGGCTCGGGCTAGAGAGTCACGAATCGGTTGAGGACTATCTTTTTCCTCGGTTCATAGATGGAAATCCAATTTCCAAATACGTGACTTTGCGGTTTTATTTGTAAACCTATATATGGCGACATAGTGGCATGGGACGCTCATGTCGCCTATGATTGATACTTATGATTTGAAGTTGTTTCATACACTATGCACTTATAGTAGTATCAAATGATTTGTTTTAGAACGTATCAAGCATGCTTTGGCTGTTATAAGGGAAAACCCTATCCTCGGCTGCGTTGCATTGTGTGATGGGACCTGGGTCTTATAACAGCTTCATTTTTCTTTATTTAGCATTGCGCTTTTGTTTTATGCACTGGTATTCTTGGGAGGAAACCCGTTCCGTGTTATACGGCGTGGTCCCTTGATTTACCGAACTTTGGAAATAAAGATTAATAACTGTTTTTAGTTCTCACACCAGTCACATGACTGACCTGGAGTTTATTGTTTTAACCTAAACTCTGGGTGCCCCTATTTTGACACGGGCAGCTAGTAGTTTTGGTTTTGCAGATTTATATTCACAGGATCCTGGTTTACAGCTGGAACGATATCCGGAAAGCTTTGTATCCGTATATCTCTTCTAGTTGTGTATTGTATTATTTTCCGCTGCGATGTATTTAAATGTAATCTAAATCTCTGATATTTCTGTGTAATATTTATTTATACTCTGTATATTCTTGTAATCTGATGCATTGTTGCAATATACAGTGAAATGTTCTTCTGTATGCGTTCTGATTTGTCGTGTTCTCAAACGATAGGGCGTTTCGAACGGCCTGGATCGGTTTAGCGACTGGTTCGGACCGAGCGAAATTCCTTCTCGTCACATCGAGACTGACGATAAATAGTAAGTTTTACTGTTATATTTTTATTTTCTTTTGTTATTTATTCATGTCTATAAAAACCAGATTTTTATAAATTTTATAGCATATAAAAAGTAGAATTTTATATATAAGTATAGCATAAATAAATTGGATTTTTGTTTATTAGAATGGCATATAAAGAATGGATCTTTATTGTTTGAAAAGTTTGAAAGCTTATATTTTTATATAACATGAAGTTTAGATTTTTATATACGTAAAGATACGATTTTTTTTTTATATATGAAGTGAAAAATAAAAATATGATTTTAATAAGGAAAAGATACGATTTTTAATAATGTAAAAATATGATTTTTATATATTCAACTTAGAAATAAAATACCATGGTTTTAGAAATAGCAAGAGAATTGCTTTCAAAATAGAAGTAGCGATAAAAAATTCTATTTTTACATGTATGAAGTGTCGTTATAAAAATTCGATTTTTTATATATTGAATAGCATACTAAAAATTCGATTTTTATATATTGAATAGCGAAGTAAAAATTCGATTTTTACATATGTAGTGGCTACAGCAACGAAGGTGATAAAAAGGCGAGAACAACAAAGATTTCTATAAATGAAGGGTCGAGATGGTTGGATAGCTATTGGTGAGAATTTCTCACTCTTCCATTTTCTTTTCTAGTCATATATATATATTAGGATGCAGACGGTGCTTAGTAGCACCCGACACAATCGTCTACAGACCATGGACTTGTTTGTTTGGTTGCATAAATTAGTTAGATGTTTTGGTTTGAATTGAATGGTTTGGTGAAATGAAATTGAATTGATTGATGTGTGAATGGCGTGGGCCTTCACTAGACCGGGGATAAGGCTAGGCCTCCTCCCGTTTCTAGCATCGTGCCGTTATGCCGCCGAAATTTTCTAAAATATGTTAGAAAAATAAAAATATCATTTTATTGAATAAATGAACCGAATAGAATATTCATAGGTTGAATAAAATGTTTTGTCGTTAAAAATATAATTTTTAACGTGAATGTAAATAAATATTCATTTACAAACCGGACGGTTTGTTTATGTACACCTATTTGAAAGACATTGATTGGGACGATAAATTTCACACATCGCCCAACTGCACAAATAAAATCTATGTTTGATTGTTTGAAACCCTACACGGGTGTTGGGATGAAAATTGAAGTTCACTCATCCTGATTGATTAAATATGTCGATCGATTGATTGACAGGCTGTTATAAGCGTTAGATATCTATATTTGATGCTTATACAGTGTAGTGCACTTTGGTTGATGGTTGATTATTTTTCAATGCTATTATATACGTGTGATGTATGAAAATCCATATAATTAATGTTATATAGTGATTGATTGGGCCTCATTCCAATTTGAAAAATAAAGAATAAAATAAAATAAAGGTTCATGTGTTGACAGTACTCATCCATTGAGATTGGTCATGTGTTGAACGAAATATTTTAGTAATAAAATTTACATCTTTATCAATATAAAACAAAGGTTCATGTGTTGACAGTACTCATCCATTGAGATTGGTCATGTGTTGAACAAAATATTTTGATAATAACAACTATTTTGAAAAAGAAATATTTGAAATAGAATATTTGAAAATAGAAATTTATGAAGCCGTGTTGATTAGATTGACGCCATTTTGACGTGAACGATATTTATAACGAAATGAATTGAAAACGATTTCGAAATGAATTGAATTGAAAACAATTTCGAAATGAATTGAATTGAAAACGATTTCGAAATGAATTGAATTGAAAACGAATTCAAATTGAATTGAAAGCGAATTGAATTGAATTCAAATTGAATTGAAATTTGAATTGAATAGAAATGAATATTAAAACGAATTTATAAAGAAGAATTCAACCTTGATTTGAATTGAAAAGGAAGTTGAAATTGCTTTTGAAACGAATTTAAAACTATTTATATAATACGTTTTAAATAGTAATCGACGAAATATATATTATATATATTATATATAATATAATGGCCTGAATAGAACGCGCCGCGCCGCGGCAGTTCGTGAATTTCGACCATTTATTTCAAACGGACATTACGGGAGATCCGACCGTCGGATTCTCCTAAAACCGGAACCGTTGGGTTCGTATCGAAAAGAGCTTTCTAACGAATATTAGAAATTTTAAATCTAACGATTGGATTTGGAGTTACGTCCAAATCAAATTTGAAAAAGGTCGCTGTAAGTGCAGTTCGATGGCCATTGTTGGAAATCGACTGTACGGGCCTTGATAAAATTATTAGAAATAGTAATAATTTGTGTAAAATCATAAGAAATGATTTGTGAAGATTTGGGATGAAAAACTCCATATTTGAAAAGATAAAAATAGATTTTTATCGAAATAAACTAGTTTTTGAACTAGAATTATAATTCTATTTATTTTCAAATAAATAAATTAAATTTGAAATGGTTTTAAAAATAACCAGAATTTCCAATGATTGCATTGGAATGGATTTGAATCGAAATTGTCTTTGGAATATTTCGATGTTGGATTTCGTGATTATACAGATGTTGTTATGGAAATTTGAAAGATATATATTTATATCGTTATCTCCAATACGACATTTGTTAATCGTTGAATTTGATATTGAATATAAGCCGATATATTTTCTATTCAGAGCCTTGTATTGAATATAAAATGTGATTTGGGTTTGTCGTGAATGGTGTCTTCATTAACACTGTTCTTGAACCCAGCTGAGAAAATATTAAATCTTTTTATTTAGATTTAATGAAGTATGCCAATTAAATAATATTTAATTGGAATTGAATTAATATTGATTTTTGGGTTTATCGTGGACAGTGTTTTTAAATAACACTCGTTCTTTAACCCGATAATTAATGGAATATGATTTTGGGTTTATCGTGAACCGTGTTTCAAATGACACTGATTCTTTAACCCAGTTAACGATTAAAACTAAGTGGAGTTTTAATGAATCTTTAATTAGATTGAAAAGATCGAGAATGGAGTATCACCAGTTTTACTCCAGGCAATAGTTAAATCTTTAATTAGATTTGAACGTGAAATGGTAATTGAATTTACCGATAACACCGTGGTGTTAGATATGAAGTATAACCAGTTTTACTTCATGGGATGAATAGGTTGGGATTGGGAAATAAAATAAATGCTTCGGTGTGGTTCGCTAATCCTGACTAGTTTAAATTGATATTCAAAGGAGATTAAAGAATGAATTTAAAGAATTTATCTTGGATAAAATTAATGGGAACTTTTCCCAAAGTATAGGAATATTTGAATAAAAGAATATTCTGAATTGGAATGAGGCGTATGTTGTGTTTGTGTAACACTTTTATAATATATACGCGAGTTATTCAGAAAGACCGGGTTTATCTCATTCAGAATAACTGATTCGACGTGGTGTCGAAGATGAAGACGCTGGTCGAAGACCAGAAGTGTTCACGTCGTTTGGGTGATTACTGATGATCTTGATTGGGCTGTACACCCAAGAAGATGGAAACAGTTAGTGATCGTCCAGACGTACTTGGAGATCGATGGATATGCGGGGTACTAGGTGCCTCCGGTTTCGTTCAGACCCAGAACGGACTTGTTAATGGACTGTGTGTCTGACATTGGATTTTAGTCCGTGTGATTGATCTCTATTAAATATATATCTGTTTGGCGGAGGAGAATTTATTCTCTTGCTTAACGCCCTTCTCTGAGACGTACGAGCTCAGGGGTTATATATTGATGGATATCAAACGCATGGAGTGAATTGCCTGTGTGGCATACCTAAGTGGCAATTGATCGAGGCTTCTGTTGAAAAGCAAAGTCTTGTGGTTGATGATCGAAGCACGGCCTTTGTGGCGTAGCTTTGTGTAACGTTTACTTCGCGAGTTTCACACCCGGTATGAGCCAAAAACGGGAGACGGACCTCAGGGAGGGCATGCGTTTCCTTCTAGCTAAAAAGTGGCGTCAGTGGTTTTACACGCCCTGACGAGTTTGACTTATGTGGTTGTTGCTGTTGCGAGGCGCCTCGGATTGATCGGTCGTTCTCGAACCGATGGAGTCATTTAGTTGGCTCACTTACACCCCATAGGGTGGGGAAACGTAGTGTTCAGGCATAATAATCCACATCGGTGGACCGGCCCTGTCACTCCAAGGGGCAGTTGCGGCTGTTCCTGAGACATGGGCTAGATTGTCTCGAATCGGTTGAGGACTATCTTTTGCCTCGGTTCATAGATGGAAATCCAATTTCCAAATACGTGACATTTGCGGTTTTATTTGTAAACCTATATATGGTGACATGATATATGGTACCCATGCCGCCTATGATTGATACTTATGATTTGAAGTTGTTTTATACACTATGCACTTATAATAGTATCAAATGATTTGTTTTAAACGTATCAAGCATTCGTTGGCTGTTATAAGGGAAAACCCTATCCTCGGCTGCGTTGCATTGTGTGATGGGACCTGGGTCTTATAACAGCTTCATTTTTCTTTATTTAGCATTGCGCTGTTTGTTTTATGCATTGGTATTCTTGGGAGGAAACCCGTTCTATGTTATACGGCGTGGTCCCTTGATTTACCTAATGATTTAAAATAAAGATTAATAACTGTTTTAGTTCTCACACCAGTCCCATGACTGACCTGGAGTTTATTGTTTTGACCTAAACTCTGGGTGCCCCTATTTTGACACGGGCAGCTAGTAGTTTTGGGTTTTGCAGATTTATATTCACAGGATCCTGGTTTACAGCTGGAACGATATCCGGAAAGCTTTGTATCCGTATATCTACTTCTAGTTGTGTATTGTATTATTTTCCACTGCAATTTATTTAAATGTAATTTAAATCTCTGATATTTCTGTGTAATATTCATTCATACTCTGTATATTCTTGTAATCTGATGCATTGTTGTAATATACAGTGAAATGTTCTTTTGTATGCGTTCTATTTTGTCGTGTTCTCAAACGATAGGGCGTTTCGAACGGTCTGGGTCGGTTTAGCGACCGGTTCAGACCGAGCGAAATTCCTTGCCGTCACAATTTTTTTTAAATAGTTAAGTTGATTGTTAGGATTATAGTCAAATTAGATTATAAAAAGAAATAGTTATATATAAATAATGGAATTTGTATATGAAATCAAATATACAAATGTGATAAATTGAAATTGAATTCCAACCAGAATTCAGAATTTAAAATCCTGGAAGTTTGGAAAATATTTTTCTGAATGGATTTTGAAAGAATTATAGCACTGGACTCATTCAGTAGCTGTGAAATAATTCTGATGATGGTCGCAACATCATCAGTGTTCATTTTCGAGTTTCTAAGTGATGAATTGCTGCCTTAGAAAAGTTTTGATGGAAATTTGTTTGAAAAGAAACAAGTTGTTTGAAAATTCAAATGTTTTGAATTTGAGATAGATATAAATATATGTATACATTTATATTACTTCAAAGGAATTTTGAAATGAGAAATGGAATATAGATTTCAAATAGAAGTAAAATATAAGGGGATTCAAATATAGAATTTGAACATAGAAATTTAAAATGAGTTTGAATATAGAAAATTCAAATAGAAATTGTATAAGAAAAATTAAAATAGAATTGAAATTCAAAGGAATTCAAATGGATTTGAATAAAGAAAAGTCAAATAGAGATTTGAATATTAGCATTCAAATGGAATTTGGTTAAATAGAATTTCAAAGAGAATATAAAGTGGAGGTTGAATATTAGAATTCAAGAAAATATAGAGTTTGAAATAGAATTTAAATTCAAAGGATTTCAAATAGAAATTGAACAAAGGAATTTAAATAAAAATCGAATAAAGGAAAATAAGGGATTTGAAATGGGTTTTGAATAAAGAAATTCAAATAGAATTTGAAGATAAGAAATTCAAATAGAATTTGAATAGAAGAAAAATTCTAATAGAAATTGAATAGAAGAAAATTCAAATATAGAGTTTGAATAAAAAAAAAAATCAAATGGAATTCGAATATTGTAAATATATAGGATTTGAATAAAGAAGTGAAATAGATCGGGAATATTATATGAAATGGATTTGATACATATTAAAAATATATCAGAATGGAGTTGAATTTATTATAAACAAAGGCTAAACGTTTATATTTATAAATATAATTAAAACGAGCTCGCCATAGCGCGGCAGTTCGTAAATTAGCGATTCGAACTTCAATTTGGTATACAGAACTCAATTGAAGTCGGAATTCTTTGAAACAAGAATCGTCGGGACCGGTTGAACAATAGTTTTCAAATGAAAGAGAAAAATCTAAATTTCGTCGTATAGATTTTGAGTTATGTCAAAATCAAATTTTTTGAAAAACAGCGCCAGAACCATTATAAAACCATAACGGTTTAATTAAATAAATAAATAAAAGGATTTTTAGGAAATAAAATCCGAATTGGCATTAGAAAAATCCAGACTGGAGATATAAAATAAATATGAACTCCAGTGAAGTAGGTGAAATGATTTTCAAGACAAAAATCATATTTTAAATGGTTAAATAGAATTAACTAAATTGGAGAATAATTAGTTAAAGGAAATTTGAATCGAAACTGGGTCTTTGATAAGTGAAAGAGATTGAGAATTTATATTCGAAATCGAATATATAACTCGAGTTGAAAATATAATTAGATTAGTTATAATTAAGTTGACATATATTTGAACAAGATATGTTCAAATAAAAAGGGTAAAATAGGCAAAACGGTTAATCAGCAACTAGTTAATGGGAATTTGAATGGTTGAAAATTAAATTTAACTTAAGTAAGTTAAATGGATCGAAATGGATAAATTGAGTAAAATCAATGTGAATATGAATAGGGTGTGAATAAAGGAAAAACCAAAAGAGTTAAAAAGAAAATATATTTGTAAGACAAATATAAAAGAAATATATTTGTAACACAAATACAAAGGAAGTTATGTGCAAACAAATAGAAGGAGAAATATTTGTAAAAACATTTACAAATAGAATTTAAAAGGGGAATATTTGTAAAACATTTACAAATAGAGTAAATGGAAATATTTATTTATAGGAAATAAATAGAATGTTATAAATGGGATATTTATTTGTTAAATAAATAGAATTTAATCAAAGGAACATTTAGAAGATGAATAAAAAAAATGGGAATCTGTTTTTAACAGATAAATAGAAAAGATTGATTTATAAATAACAGTTTATAAATTAAATTAAATATTTATCATTCAATAAATGGAATATATAAGTCTGAACTTATATAGAGAAGAGATATTGGTTTTTAATGCCGATAGTTTTAAATAGAAGGGGTACACAACACTTGTATAAGTGAAGTAACTTTATTAAAGAGAATATTTATAAAGTGAAGAACCGTTACTAAAAGTAAATCTTTATAAATGAATAAACGTTATCCAATAGGAGTTATTCGAATAGGAGAAGTCGATTAGAGTAGAAATAATCGATTAGAGTTAGAATAAATCGATTAGAGTAAGAATTAACCAGTTAGAGTTAATCACTTAGGGTTAATCCGTAGAGTTAATTGAATATTAGTAATTCAATCAGAATTTATCGAATATTTGTTATTCAAATAAAGAGTTAACCAGATAAAGTTAATTGAACACAGTTAATCGAATTAGGATTTAATTGAATGTTAGTTATTCAATTAAAGTTGATCGAATATAGTTATTGAGATAGAGTTAGTCCAACATAGTTACTCAGGATAAGTTGTCATTTCATAAGACTGCTAGCGTAATTCGCAGGGCTGTAGATAGCCTAGGGCGGTCCGATGTTTCCTGGGGGAATCAGGCGTAACCATTGTGATCGCTGCGATCTAGAGTCAAGCGAATGGAGTTAAATCGAATATAATTTATTCGAATAGAGTTAAAAGGAGTTAATCGAATATTGGTTATTCAGATAAAATTAAAGGAGTTGTCGATTATTAGTAAATCGAAGGAGTTATCGATTATTTGTTAATCGAAATGAATTATCGATTATAGTTTAATCGGAAAGAGTTATCGATTAGTTTAATCGAAGTGAGTTATAGAATATTGGTTATTCGAAGGAGTTATCGAATATTGGTTATTCGATGGAGTTAATCGATAAGATTTAAATCCAATAGAGTTAATTGAAAGGAGTAAATCGAATATAGTTTATTCGAAGAAGGGTTTTCGAATCTAATTATTCAAAAGAGAGATTATCGAATATAGTTATTCGAAGGGAGGAGTTATCGAATAGAAATTTATTCGAAAGAGGGTTACGTAAGGAAGTTTGGAATGTTGAGTATCAACATAAATGAGTTTTGAGAAGATAAATGGGTTTGTAGCACTTTTTCTACCTTAGCAATTTCGAGGACGAAATTATTTTAAGTGGGGAAGATGGTAATGACTCGGATCCTTATGGGTTAATTTTTGAATATTTAATTTTTTATTTAAATATTGATTTGATAATATAAGTGGAATTTTATATTTGAGCTATCGATTTAATAATCAATTTCAATTTAATATATCGAATATATTAAAAATACAGAATACGAAAATGGATTTAGTTAAATTCAAATTTTTATTTGAATTAAATACAGTTCAAATAATTTATAGGAAATTTTATTTGAATTTATAACGATAATGATATTTATTCATTTATCGAGGAAATAAATTGGCTGAAATTAATTTATATTGAATTAAATTAATATCTTCTACAGATGATCGAAATGGACTTCGTGACCTATCCCAGTGTGTTTAGAATAATGGTTTTACCCTAGATTTGCAGTTGTTGGGTTCAGAAAGGAGTTCAAGACCACGGAGTATTTTAATTTAAGGATACAGATCAAAAACTAATTAAATTAAAATAAATTTCCTTTATTTTTGTGGATAGAAACAAAACATATAGGAGAAAATAAAGAGGCCTCGTTGTTCATTCTAATACCCGCACCCCTACCTACCTCTTCTATTATAAAACCGATTCCTCCCATTTTCAAACAAAAGCTTCAGATAAAATCAGAAATGGCCGCACTCCTTTTCAGTATAAAATAAAAATCGAAATCCCTAAATTCCTTAAACCGAGACCGATTGATTCGTAAGGTCGAGTTCTTCGATTGGGAGTGGAAAACGCAGGGCACGATGTTGGCTTCTAGTTGATGCGCTGGTCTTTGGGGTACTGTTGAAGATCGCGACTGTGAAGGGGGTTCTCGAATTCGGGTAGCGCGATGGAACTGGAGATGATGTTCGAAGGTTTTGCGGTGGTATGATGTTCAGCGAATTGGTGGAGGGCATCTCGAGGTCGAGCTCGACCTGGAAGAAAATCGCGATAGGCAGGAAGTGGATTGGTGCGGTGAGGTGCTGATGGTTGCGTCGTTGACAGTGGCAAGTATAGCAAGGGGGTGAGTTTTACAGTCGAATGGGAAGTGGTGTACTGAGGCGAGGATAGCAGATGGTTCACGGTGGAGTTGGAAAGTGCGGTGTTCAGTCTGTGTAGGAGGAAGAACTGATGATGTCCGACTTCGTTTTGGGAGGATCTCAATGTCGGCCAGTTCAATATAAACGGTGGAGAAGCAGTTGAATGACATACAGGATGGCAGTGATAGGGGAAGTAACAGATTTTGGTTCTGTCTACTGCTGGAATTCAAATTGGGCTTTACTGCAAATCAAAGTGACAATGTTTAACAGGGATTTAAAGGTAATCTAAATAGGCAACTTTTCTTAAATAAATCTTTAAGTATATTCGAGTTTGTTTGGTCAGTTATAAAATAAATCTCGAATTCAAATGGAACCAGATTCAGATAGAGTTAGTTCGCTAAGCTCGTATGGACTTAAGCTTGCAAAGAAATTTGGGTTGATATTTTTTGGAATTTATTCAAAGTGATTTGGAATGTTTCGGGTCTATTCAAATCAACTAAAAGCGTAGCGGATCTGCAAATGAAATAACGGTGAGTAAATCCCACTCACCATTTATTTAGAATTTATTTTTATATAGTTAAAAATAATTGTCTGTGCTTGTTTGAATGTTGTTTGATTGTTTTAAAATATATATAGTTATTGCAACAACCCGTATTTTCAATAACCTGTTATAACGTAAATCGAGGCAGAATTTAATTCAAAAATCTGAATCAAGGGAAACGGGCTATGCCATTGCGTTCGTCTCGGAAAAATACGCGAAATAGAGTCCGAGTTTTCGAAAATCTGAGTCCGTATGACCCGATTAAGGCCCAACGAAGTTTTCAGAAAATTTCTAAGTAAAAAACAGATTTCAAATTCAAGTTAGAATTTGAAAATTTGGGCCAGTTTGGGCCAGGCGGGAATATTCCTGCCAGAACACCCAAGTCGACAGCCCTGTCGACTTGGGAGTCGACTTGGTTGGACCCAAGTCGACAGCCCTGTCGACTTGGCTGTCGACTTGGTCCAGCCGGGCTGTTTAGCCTGGTGCACCATTTTGAGATTGTGTTGAGTTTGGGGGCTAGATTCGGTTTTAAGGGCTGAGATTGCAACTAGGGTTTAATCCTATGGCCTAAAAAACTTGCCTAATCTATAAATAAGACCCTAACCTACCCTAAATCATCATTATTCATTCTAGCAACTAAACTATGGCAAAATCATCCCTCTCATGGCCTCCACTCTCTTCATAAAATTCCTAAATCAATTTCTAAGTGATTTTCCATGCATACAAGTGTTTTCAAACTTGTATGTGCATCATTAGCTTGCATTCAAGTCCAGTTTCTATATTTGCATCTTAAAGGAAGAGTTTTGATCATTTTGGCTCAAGGGTTTTGCTTGCATTTTGGGTTTTATTGATTACATAAGGGCTTTCTTATATTTGTTATACTCATTTGAGTCTTCATAAGCATTGTAAGCCTTATTCTACTTTCATACTTAAACTCTAAAGTTAAATGTATGATGTGCAAGTTTTCTATGATGTAATATGCAAGTTTATCATGTTATGCAAGTTTTCTATGATGTAATATGCAAGTTTATCATGTTATGCAAGTATGCTATGATGTGATATGCAAGTTCATCATGTTATGTTATGCAAGTTTGATATGCAAGTTGTCATATGATATGCCAAGTTATGTTATGCAAGTTTGGGTTGAACATTTTGTTCATGCTATCATGTTATGCAAGCTTATCTTGGGTTTATGAACATAAAGCTTCAAGCTTTATGCCAAAGGTTGCATTTTGGCAACATGTAAGTTATCATATCTCTTATGATAACTTGCATGTGAGGCCAAATGCGAACTTATGGCCATTTCTACATGTCATTTATCACCATGTATCACCAATATGCTAAGTATGGTTTTATGCATGCTTTTGAGGCCTAAAAATGTAATATGCAAGTATATGAACATATGTACATTTCATATGCCACCATGTTAAACTTGTGGCTTCAATACCTTTATGTCATGATTATGCCAAGTTCCCTCTTTCTATCCTTTATGCGCTATTGCGATATGTAAGCGATGGGATTGCGTTTGGGGTTGGGTAAACTTAAAAGACATAAAACATAAGCTTGGGAATTTACCTATTAAGTTAGGTCTAACCATTGGGAATTTACCTATTAAGTTAGGTCTACCCAATTGCTTGAAAAACTTGTAACATGTTTTGGAAACATGATGGACATGACACTTAGAAAAGATAAGTGTGGCCAACTCGAGGTTGTGTTGAGTTTGTAGCGTAAACCTACCCGGAACCGACCGGCTTAACTAGTTGCTACCAACAATAAGACCCAATGTGAGAAGTTGGTCATGTTGTACGTTGGACCCGAGGTTAGACCAAGTTGTGGTGTAAAGCTACCCGGACCCGCCCGGCTTAACTAGTAACCACAACAAGGTCTAATGTGAGAGGTTAAGGCGCATTAAATTAATTAATGCCTCGTTATTAGGGTTAAGTCATGGTCCACTTAATTACTTAACCAATTTGGGCTTGGTAGATTAATCGGGGTTAAGTCGTGAACTCATCGTTACACTTAACCAATTTAATCCATGATTAGCAAGAGGGTTAAACCGTATTTAACCCACTAGAAAAATCCTAGCAATGGGGGCCCACTCCAGCAGTAATCTCAAGTTAGTATCATCGTGACCCTAGGGACTAGGCTAGGGTGGGGGCACGATTACTGGACTGGAGGTAAGTGACCAAAAGCGACGGCAGAGGGTACGCCGGTGTAGTTCCGGGCGGACTCTGGTCGTGCACATAGTCCGTAGCCGGAGAAAACATGCACGGGTACCAGTAGATCGGGACTGTGCACTCATGTCCATGGTGTCCAGGGGTTGACACCCTAGGCCTTGATACACCCGAAGGGTGGACCCGGCACAGTTCGACTACAATCATGTTATTGGGCTGTATTGACACCAACACGTGACGAGTTAGGCTTAGGGAGCCGATCGACTAGACCGTTTGGTTGGACCTTGTTCTAGGGTCATTTCATGTTTTTGGGCCAAAGCTTGGGCCAAGGGATCAATACTTGTTTATTCAAGTCATGTTAGTTTGCTAGTACACCTGTGGTGCAAAACCTTAATCCTGATTATGCGATGACACCTTTATCTACTTTGTTAGTTAATCATCATGCTAGTATGTAGTTATCCTTATGTTCATTCCTGCTGCTCATGCCAGTTAACTTTATCAGTTTACATTGATTGTAGTAGGGCTTACTCAGTCTCTTTGACTGACCTGTTTTCTTTCGCCTCTTTTCTTCCGTTCCCCCCCCCCCAGGTTCTCAGGGAGGGAATATTGGAGCTTAGCTGGATTTTCTGACTGCTAGCTGTGGCTATCACTTCTTTTGGGGATTAGTATTTATGTATTTCAGTTTTTCAGTTGATGTTGTTTTATCTAGACTGGTTTATTGGGAAAATTGACATTATGATGTAACAGACTTGTTTTGAAATGGTTTAAAAATATTCCGCTGTTTTATCTATGGTATTTACTCTGTTTATGCATTTACATATGTTCTTGTTCTGCCTTGATATATCATTATGCATGTTTACCTGATTCAAACGCCCCTCCAAAGTCAGAGTGCTTGCAAGAGTTTATCTGGCGGAGGTGGGGTGTTACAATTTGGTATCAGAGCATATGGTTTACGAGAAGGAACAAAAAGGCTTTTAGAAAACCTTTGGAAAACTATTTTCAAAACCAAGTATAAAGTATTTTCCAAAGAAAAGTCTAGTTTATTTTAAAGGCTATTCCCAAAAAGCCATTAGCAAAATTCCTTTGTTTTTCTCCATTCTGAATCTGTCTTTTTCTTCGTTTCAGTATGGCCGATAACTTTGCTATTCCGGAGGGAGTGCACGTACCTGTTTGGAATAGGAGACTTTTGGAGGCTAGGGCGACCGAAGCCGGCCCCGCAGATGTCCCTCCTCCTCCTCCTCCAGTAGTTAATATTCCTCCTCCTATCGCTAATGTTCCTCCTCCTCCTGTCGCTGAGGTTCCTCTTCCTCCTCCCCCTCAGCATCCTCAAGCTGACTTCGCAAAGACTTGCAAAGATTTCAAAGCAATGGGTGGCAAGAACTTTCAAGGCACTGAGACTTTTGTAGAGGCCCGAAATTGGTTGAAAGAGACCGAGGATTTATTTGCTATCTTTGGGATAGACGATCAGAGGAAGATCTTGTTGGCGGTTTGGCTTATGAAGGATGAAGCCGCTTATTGGTGGGAAGTCACCAATGGTACTAGGCCTGTTGAGACTTGGGCCGATTTCACGGCAAGGTTCATGCTTAAGTTTCTATCTTCTACTGAGGAGAATCTGCAAATGGAGAGGTTCATAACTTTGAGACAAGGAGATATGTCTGTCAAAGAATATGTGAACAAGTTCAATCAGTTAGCTCGTTTTGGCTTGGATATGGTGAATACTCCTCAGAAGAAGGCTCTTCGTTTTGCTAGAGGATTGAATGAGCCGTTGCAGGGATAGGCTATGTCACATATTCCCCATGGGGCCACGTTTGAGAGTTTGGTTGATATGGCGTTACTTCAGGGAGATGTCAAGAAAGAGGTCAAGATGAATGATACTCAAGCCAAGAAGACTGATTCCCAGGGAAAAGGAAATCAGGGTAATCCAAGTGGTCAAAGCAGTCAAGGCAATCAGAACAAGAACAAGAATCAAAGCAACAAAGGGAACAACAACAAGGGCAAGAACAACAAGGGGAAGTGCCATTATTGCGGTTCTGTTGGGCATCTTATTAAGGATTGTAAGAAGAGGAAAAGGAAGAATGGTGAATGCTTTTTCTGTGGAGAGACTGGACATTTCAGTAAGGATTGCCCAAGGAAGCAAGGGCAAGGCCAGGGTCAGACTCAGCGTGCTGGACCGTCAGGAGGGCAAGTTCATGCTCTAAGTACCGCTCCAGTTCCCGATCGAGGTAGTATTTCTGTTGAGAGCCTTGTATATATTTCTGATTTTCCAGTTCGTACCTTGTTTGATTCTGGTGCATCGCATAGCTTTATCTCATCTGATCTTGTTGATAGTTTGCACCTTAGTACTAGCTTGTTAGATGATCCCGTTTGTGTCTCAAATCCTATTGGGGGTTCCGCCCATTTGTCTATGATATGTGGGGATTTGAGGATCTCTATACTGAGTGTAGAGTTCTTGTGCAGTGCTTATGTTCTTGGTTTCAGGGGATACGGATTGATATTGGGCATGGATTGGCTATCCAGATATGGAGCCATTCTTGATTGTGAGCAAAGGGTTGTGAGGCTCGTGACTCGCCTCGGAAACACCCTAGAGATTTCTTTTGATCCGAGAGGTCCCGTCATGTTATGCTATCTTGAATCACTCGACTCGTCAATGGAAACTCTTCAGTCTGTGGGAGTGGTTCGAGAGTATCCGGATGTTTTGGATGAAGTTAGGGGGTTGCCCCCTAAGCGAGAGATTGATTTCCGCATTTATCTGGTGGATAATGCAAAGCCGGTTTCTTTGCCCGTTCGGCACATGGCTCCGCGTGAAAGGCGGGAGCTAAGTAAGCAAGTGAAAGAGTTGCTTGAGAAGAACTTCATTAGACGAAGTATATCTGAATGGGGAGCGCCTGTGGTATTTGCTACCAAGGCAGATGGTTCTCTCCGACTTTGTGTTGATTATCGAGAGTTGAATAAGCTGACTAAGAAGAACAGACACCCATTACCGAGGATTGATGATCTTTTTGACCAGCTTGTCGGTGCATCTGTTTTCTCTCAGCTTGATCTTGCTACTGGATTCCATCAGCTCAGAGTAGCTGAAGATAGTATAGACAAGACTGCGTTCAGAACTCCAGATGGATTCTTCGAATGGCTTGTCATGTCGTTCGCCTTGACTAATGCACCCGCATATTTCGTGGACTTGATGAGTAGGGTGTTCAGGGAGTTCTTGAACAAGTTTGTCGTGGTCTTCGTAGATGATATCCTGATCTTCTCTAAGGATGAGGAAGAACACGCAAGGTATCTCGTGGAGGTGATGGATACGCTTAGAGCGCATCAGTTGAAGGCCAAGTTCGCCAAGTGTCACTTTTGGAGAAGGGAAGTTAGATTCCTTGGGCATATAGTATCTAAGCAAGGCTTAGCGGTGGATCCCTCTAAGGTAGTTGCAGTTCAGGATTGGAAGACTCCAAGGAATGCAACCGAAGTGAGAAGTTTTCTAGGTCTTGCGGGTTTTTACCGGAAGTTCATCAAGGACTTCGCAAAGATTTCTGCTCCTCTCACTAAATTGACGTAGAAGAATTTGGTTTTTGCTTGGAGCATAGAATGCGAGCTTGCTTTTCAGAAGCTCAAGAGAGCCCTCACATCAGCTCCTGTTCTAGCTTTGCCCGATGTAGGGAAGTTATTTACAGTATACACCGATGCATGTGGCACGGGGTTAGGAGTTGTTCTTATGCAAGAAGGAAGGGTGATATGCTTTGGCGGTAGACAACTCAAAGCGCATGAGAAGAATTATCCCACTCATGTCTTAGAGTTGGCAGCAACAGTATATGCACTCAAGGCTTGGCGCCATTATCTTCTGGGAGAAAGATTTGAGCTTTATACCGATCACAAGTAATTGAAGTATCTCTTTTCTTAGAAGGACCTGAATCTGAGGCAACAAAGATGGATGGAATTCTTGGCATCCTATGATTTTGAGATAGCCTATACACCTGGCAAGGGGAATGTGGTAGCAGATGCATTGAGTAGAAGGTTGACCCTAAGTCCTCTATTCGTTGAGATGAAGAATTTAGAATATGTGGCAACCTTTGATTTCTCTTTGGCGGTTGAGTCGATAATCGGTTCTTTAGCATCTCTGGAACTCAGACCTACCCTTCTTTATCAAGTTGGGGCTTCGCAGAGAGAAGACCCTCAGATAGTTGAGATTATGGATAAGCTGATTCGAGGAGAGACGTCTAGTCATCTCGCTCGATATTCTATTGATGACAAGGGTTGGCTGAGGAGAGATGGAAGGTTATGTGTTCCAATGGTAGAAGATCTAGTAAGGAGAGTTCTTGAGGAAGCGCATCGCTCTAAGTTGACTATACATCCAGGCGGAGATAAGATGTATAAAGATATGAAGCGCATTTTCTTTTGGCCTGGGATGAAGAAGGATGTGGCAGAATTTGTCTCTAGATGTATCATTTGCCAGCAAGTTAAGGCCGAGTCGAAGAAGCCCGATGGGCTATTGCATCCTCTAGACGTTCCACTTTGGAAGTGGGAGAGTATTTCCATGGATTTTATCGATGAGCTACCTAGGTCAAGGAAAGGGAATACGAGCATTTGGGTTATTGTGGATAGACTTACGAAGAGTGCTCATTTCATTCCGGTGAAGAGCAAGAGGACCGCATCTTAGCTAGCGTCTGTATATCTTCGTGAGATTGTGAGACTACATGGAGTCCCTTCTAGTATAGTCAGTGACCGTGACCCAATCTTTACAAGTCAGTTCTGGAATAGCTTGCAAGAAGCCATGGGCACGAGGTTGAATCTAAGTACAACTTATCACCCACGGACGGACGGTCAAACCGAAAGGGTGAATAGTGTACTCGAGGATCTGTTGAGGCTTTGTATTCTGGATTTTGGTGGTACTTGGGAAGACCATCTTCCTCTTGTTGAGTTTGCATATAATAACAGTTATCAGGCAAGCATAGGGATGGCACCATTTGAAGCTTTATATGGGAGGCCGTGCAAGTCCCCTATATGTTGGTGGGAGACTACAGATGAACTTATACTTGGGCCTGATATGATCAGAGATACATCCGAGAAGATCGAGTTGATTCGAAGACGGATGAAAGCGGCCCAAGACCGACAGAAATCCTATGCTGATAAGCGAAGAACTGATTTGGAATTTGATGTTGGGGATATGGTTTTCGTGAAGGTTTCTCCTTTGCGGAATGTGGTCCGATTTGGAGCCGTTGGGAAGTTGGCACCGAGGTTTGTTGGACCATTCCCTATTATAGAGAGGATCGGGCAGATGGCTTATAAAGTGAAGTTGCCCGAGAAGCTTGCCGGAGTACACGATGTTTTTCATGTCTCGCATCTCCGGAAATGTTTACATGAATCAGCAGAGGTTGTTGAGCCAAGTGTTCTAGAAGATGTAGAAGTGGAGAAAGAGGCTACCTTGAGGAGAGCTCCGATTCGTATCTTGGGGACAGAGACCAAGAAGCTAAGGAATCGATAGGTCAAATTGGTGAAGGTTCAATGGGGTGAAGCCGAAGAAGACGCAACTTGGGAAACCGAGGAGAAGATGCGTGGGCTTTATCCATTCCTTTTTGAGGGTACACTCTCAATCTCTTTTCTTTGTTAGCATATCTTTCTCTTTGCTATCCATGTTTATCTAGTTTATCGTGTTAATCTTGTCATGAGAACCTTAGGTAGAAACCCTTTGGATGAAACATGTGTTTGAAACATGTTATGCTTGATGGGTGCAAGTGGTTGCAAGTGTTTGCAAGTGGTTACTCGTGGATGCATTGTACACGTTAGGCACTAGATCGGCTCACACACTCCTCATATTGCATATGCATGAGTGTTTATGCTTATTCATGGATGAAATTTTTTGTATTATCACATGGATGTTGCATATGGGTGTATGTGATGTGCACACATATAGATGTTATACATTATGTTAGGAATTGCATACATATGGATTCATTTCACTAACATAATCTGCATTGATGATATTTGCATTAGATAGGTACATATACACACACCTTTGCATATGCTCATACAACATTTAGAATCTTGTAAGGACAATGATTGCTCGTGGATGATTTTTTGAGTAGATGGATGTTGGATGGTAGGATACGTTCTTCCTAACTTGAAGATTTCGGGGACGAAATCCTTTAAGGAGGGGAGAATGTAACAAACCGTATTTTCAATAACCTGTTATAACGTAAATCGAGGCAGAATTTAATTCAAAAATCTGAATCAAGGGAAACGGGCTATGCCATTGCGTTCGTCTCGGAAAAATACGCGAAATAGAGTCCGAGTTTTCGAAAATCGGAGTCCGTATGACCCGATTAAGGCCCAACGAAGTTTTCAGAAAATTTCTAAGTAAAAAACAGATTTCAAATTCAAGTTAGAATTTGAAAATTTGGGCCAGTTTGGGCTAGGCGGGAATATTCCCGCCAGAACACCCAAGTCGACAGCCCTGTCGACTTGGGAGTCGACTTGGTTGGACCCAAGTCGACAGCCCTGTCGACTTGGCTGTCGACTTGGTCCAGCCGGGCTGTTTAGCCTGGTGCACCATTTTGAGATTGTGTTGAGTTTGGGGGCCAGATTCGGTTTTAAGGTCTGAGATTGCAACTAGGGTTTAATCCTATGGCCTAAAACACTTGCCTAATCTATAAATAAGACCCTAACCTACCCTAAATCATCATTATTCATTCTAGCAACTAAACTATGGCAAAATCATCCCTTTCATGGCCTCCACTCTCTTCATAAAATTCCTAAATCAATTTCTAAGTGATTTTCCATGCATACAAGTGTTTTCAAACTTGTATGAGCATCATTAGCTTGCATTCAAGTCAAGTTTCTATATTTGCATCTTAAAGGAAGAGTTTTGATCATTTTGGCTCAAGGGTTTTGCTTGCATTTTGGGTTTTATTGATTGCATAAGGGCTTTCTTATATTTGCTATACTCATTTGAGTCTTCATAAGCATTGTAAGCCTTATTCTACTTTCATACTTAAACTCTAAAGTTAAATGTATGATGTGCAAGTTTTCTATGATGTAATATGCAAGTTTATCATGTTATGCAAGTTTTCTATGATGTAATATGCAAGTTTATCATGTTATGCAAGTATGCTATGATGTGATATGCAAGTTCATCATGTTATGTTATGCAAGTTTGATATGCAAGTTGTCCTATGATATGCCAAGTTATGTTATGCAAGTTTGGGTTGAACATTTTGTTCATGCTATCATGTTATGCAAGCTTATCTTGGGTTTATGAACATAAAGCTTCAAGCTTTATGCCAAAGGTTGCATTTTGGCAACATGTAAGTTATCATATCTCTTATGATAACTTGCATGTGAGGCCAAATGCGAACTTATGGCCATTTCTACATGTCATTTATCACCATGTATCACCAATATGCTAAGTATGGTTTTATGCATGCTTTTGAGGCCTAAAAATGTAATATGCAAGTATATGAACATATGTACATTTCATATGCCACCATGTTAAACTTGTGGCTTCAATACCTTTATGTCATGATTATGCCAAGTTCCCTCTTTCTATCCTTTATGCGCTATTGCGATATGTAAGCGACGGGATTGCGTTTGGGGTTGGGTAAACTTAAAAGACATAAAACATAAGCTTGGGAATTTACCTATTAAGTTAGGTCTACCCATTGGGAATTTACCTTTTAAGTTAGGTCTACCCAATTGCTTAAAAAACTTGTAACATGTTTTGGAACATGATGGACATGACACTTAGAAAAGATAAGTGTGGCCAACTCGAGGTTGGGTTGAGTTTGTAGCGTAAACCTACCCGGAATCGACCGGCTTAACTAGTTGCTACCAACAATAAAACTCAATGTGAGAAGTTGGTCACGTTGTACGTTGGACCCGAGGTTAGACCAAGTTGTGGTGTAAAGCTACCCGGACCCGCCCGGCTTAACTAGTAACCACAACAAGGTCTAATGTGAGAGGTTAAGGCGCATTAAATTAATTAATGCCTCGTGATTAGGGTTAAGTCATGGTCCACTTAATTACTTAACCAATTTGGGCTTGGTAGATTAATCGGGGTTAAGTCGTGAACTCATCGTTACACTTAACCAAGTTAATCCATGATTAGCAAGAGGGTTAAACCGTATTTAACCCACTAGAAAAATCCTAGCAATGGGGGCCCACTCCAGCGGTAATCTCAAGTTAGTATCATCGTGACCCTAGGGACTAGGCTAGGGTGGGGCACGATTACTGGACTGGAGGTAAGTGACCAAAAGCGACGGCAGAGGGTACGCCGGTGTAGTTCCGGGCGGACTCTGGTCGTGCACATAGTCCATAGCCGGAGAAAACATGCACGGGTACCAGTAGATCGGGACTGTGCACTCATGTTCATGGTGTCCAGGGGTTGACACCCTAGGGCTTGATACACCCGAAGGGTGGACCCGGCACAGTTCGACTACAATCATGTTATTGGGCCGTATTGACACCAACACGTGATGAGTTAGGCTTAGGGAGCCGATCGACTAGACCGTTTGGTTGGACCTTGTACTAGGGTCATTTCTTGTTTTTGGGCCAAAGCTTGGGCCAAGGGATCAATACTTGTTTATTTAAGTCATGTTAGTTTGCTAGTACACCTGTGGTGCAAAACCTTAATCCTGATTATGCGATGACACCTTTATCTACTTTGTTAGTTAATCATCATGCTAGTATGTAGTTATCCTTATGTTCATTCCTGCTTCTCATGCAAGTTAACTTTATCAGTTTACATTGATTGTAGTAGGGCTTACTCAGTCTTTTTGACTGACCTGTTTTCTTTCGCCTCTTTTCTTCCTCCCCCCCCCCCCAGGTTCTCAGGGAGGGAATATTGGAGCTTAGCTGGATTTTTTGACTGCTTGCTTGTGGGATTTAGCTCATGTACGGTTTGACATGAAGCTAGCTGTGGCTATCACTTCTTTTGGGGATTAGTATTTATGTATTTCAGTTTTTCAGTTGATGTTGTTTTATCTAGACTGGTTTATTGGGAAAATTGACATTATGATGTAACAGACTTGTTTTGAAATGGTTTAAAAATCTTCTGCTGTTTTATCTATGTTATTTACTCTGTTTATGCATTTACATATGTTCTTGTTCTGCCTTGATATATCATTATGCATGTTTACCTGATTCAAACGCCCCTCCAAAGTCAGAGTGCTTGCAAGAGTTTATCTGGCGGAGGTGGGGTGTTATAGTTATTTAGGATTGGTTGACTATTATATATATATATTGGGTTGATGATTGGTTGGATTCCCGCAGTCTCATTAGCGGATGCCCGCAGTTTCATAGTGGATGATTACCCTATACGCCCCACGCTATGATTAGTGGATGACCTTCTATACCGCGATATCCTGCCACGAAGCAGGATGGGTATTACTATGTTGACTAACGTCTGTGGATGCAGGAAAATAGGTTGGAGGAATCCAACTGGATTCCTCAAAAATATATTATCTGTTGTTGTTTGTTTGATTTCATATATATTCATATATGATGTGTTAAAAATCAAATGATTGAAAATTGGTTGATTTGATTGTTTAAAATATCCCTGGGGCTTGAATATTGATTTATAAATAAATATCGAAAAGGGTATTTGAGATTTTAAAAAGGAAATTCTATTTTTATAGAATTTGAATTTTAAATAAAACTATAGAAAATATTAACTTGTTTGAAGGTATATAAAACAAGTGATCGAATTTATAAACTTTGTTTATAAATGAAAATATGGGATTTGAATCGAATTTATAAACTTTGTTTATAAATGAAAATATGGGATTTGAATCGAATTTATAAACTTTGTTTATAAATGAAAAGGTGGGTTTTGAATCGAATTTATAAACTTTGTTTATAAATGAAAAGATGGGATTTGAATTGAATTTATAAACGTGTTTATAAATGGAAAGGTGGGATTTGAATTGAAGTTATAAACGTTGTTTATAAATAATGCAGAGAATTCAAATGGGCTTTGAATATAAGGAATTGAAATAGAATTTGAATAATAGAATTCAAATGGAGTTTAACTATAGAATTTGAATATAGTATTTCAAATGGAATTTGAATATAGAAAAAAAATGGGATTTATAATAAATAGATTTGGATAAATAGAAGTGGATTAGACTAAGAAGTTAATTAACAGATTTAATTAACAAATTGAGTTAAAACGATTGGTATAGTTAAAATAGATTGGACAAGTATAGACATACAGGAGACAGGTATGGAATAAAGTATAGAAGTGAAATAAATAGAATGCCCGACAAAAAGGTACGTATTTAATTCATATATGAGATTTTATGCGTCGTATCGGCAAGCCGCTTGGCTTTTTCTTTTTCTTTTTGAGATGAGAATGACCGGGAAAGCTATTTGAAATTTCCCGATGCTCCCGGTACAAAGGAGGTTATGGCGAATTTTTCCAGGAATTAAAGGAGATAGAATATTTTTAAGATAATTTGATAGTTAGAAATCAACGTATCGATATATATAGAAGTCGATAAGGGAATGAACTTAGAAATAGAATAGTAAAATCAAAAAGGAAGACTAGGAATAAAATCTCGAAAGAATAGAAGAGAAAGTTTATATGTGTTTAAAAGTGAATCAGTAGTTGTATGGTATTGATTATTCGAGTAAATAGTTTTATCTGTTTTGACGTTATAAATGTTATTCAGTCAAGGTCTGAGAGGTAGTTATACCCCAACTTGATTGATTTCATTATTAGCAAATAAATAGTAAGATTCCAGGCTCGAAGATCAATGTTGGATAAAAGTTAGTTGAATATAGTATTTGGGTTGTCGTAACGATGTTTTACACAACATCCGTTTTAACCAAAATGAGTGTAATTTGGAAATAGAAATAAAGGATATTTCCTAAGTATAGGAATAAACGAGATTGTAAAAGAGCTAAGTAATTGGAATATTTTCCAATTATAAATAACATATATTTTCTAAAGTTTAGAAAATAAAAGAAGGCGATATATGGAAATGTTTTCCAAATAACGGATAAGGCCAATATGGTTATTGAAAATATTTGGTTAACAAATATTGATAAGAAATAGAGAAGAGATTTAATTAATGGAATATTAATTAAAGGTTCAGTGATTGTTGGATGTTTGGATGAACACTTGTTTTATTCGATAGTTAAATCATCGACTATCGAAACACTTGTTTTTATTCGATAGTTAAATCACAGACTATCGAAGTTTTGACCATCGTTGTCAATATGGAGAGACCGGTTGGATTATTATCCGAAGAACCACTCCATATCGGCAGTAGCGTTCGAATGAGATTATATAAAGATAATCGAAGACGGAGTAGAGTGCAAGGACTTTTTCTATTAATAGAAATAGTGCCTTTAGTTCATCCAGTTCCTGGGTGACTTGTATGGATGAATGTCTGACAGAGTATTTCCAGACGATCACGTATATTTGATTTCTCCAACCGTACCAAGAGTGGAAGCAGAGAAGGAAACTTCTTTTAGCTAACACATAATGTATTGTTGTAGACGTCAATCGGTGATTTGATGGATTTGACGATGTGGCATTCAAAGTGAATCCGGTATGATGATAAAGCGTAGCTTCTAGCGTCATCATCCGGTAAATGACAGAAATCGGGCAGGCAGCATGGCTAAGTCGGTCGCACCGAAGTAGGGTGTATAATCACATGATCTAGAGTTTCATTTACTTCTAAAAATCTATTGTTGAAGCTGTCCCATTCGGGAAACGGTTGCTGATCCCAACTGTTGGTGATATACATTCGATACACTCAAGCGAAATGAGTGGTCGGTCATGTGTGGCCGGGTTGCAAGATGTTCTTGTTGAACCCAGTGTATTCCTCTCTAGAGGTACATTAGCGAATGGTGGTTCCGTACTTTGTCATAATTGGAAATCCATTACCCAATACATGCTTGCGGTTTTGATTGTATACTATATATGTAGAACGTGAGATGAAAGCGTTTCTGCTAGATGATTATATATATACTGTGGTTGATAGGCATTATTATAATATCAAAAGGTTTTTGATATAAAGATATTTTGGATTCTCATAAGGGAAAAACCCGTTCCGATATGCGGCGTGGTCTTATGAGATATCGTTTACTTGTTCGAACTGTTTTTAAACTGTTTTACTCATACCAGTCCCATGACTGACCCGGGGTTTACTTTGTCATTTTCCCTAAACTCTTGGGTGCCTAAATTTGTATGGGCAGTCAAGTAGTCGGGAATTTACAGATATACTGGAAGAGCTTGGAGCAGGAGGCTTCAGGATCATATAGCTATAGTTATTTCTGCTGTGTTGTAAGTGATGTACTTTGATATTGATGTATATTCAAGTACAGATGTATATTTCAAGTTATGTTATATATATTACATTTTATTCGTTACGCTGTGAGATTCGTGTTACTCTGATGTTGTGTTCTTCTTCTTCTTCTATTCTAAGTCTCTATCTTATCTTTCCTCACCCTCTAATTTCTTTCACTAATTACCAGGATTTTTCGATGTTTTGGTTATCGACATCGAGCTTATGTCGATAACCAAAGTCGCTAAAAAATCCGGGTCGTTACACATTGTTGGTACGGAAAGTCCGGGATCGAATTTATATTCGAAAACCATTCCGACCAGCAAGTACGTAAACGTTGAAGATATCAAAAGATGGTCGAGATGGAGCTTTGAAGACCGTGGATCTTCATAAGCGGAAGGATTACTTGTTGAATATTCTCTGGCTAGCTACCAGAGGTATCCTGACGTGAATCGGTCGTGGTTGAGATTTTTCGAATTGCAAGGACTACTCACTACTGATCCTTTGGATGTAGTAGGAGGGTGCCTTCGGTTCATCCTGTTCCTGGATGACTTGTATGGACGATGTGAATGGTGGCCAGGTGTTCCAAAAGTCGATTATAACCTCAAGCCTCATCAACCGGGAAATGACAGAAATCGGGCAGGCTGCATGGCTATGTGGGTCGCACCCATTAGGGTGTATTGTCACCATCTGGAGAATATTCTTTTCATTACTTCTTTCATTTTCTATATCTCCGCGGGCTATGGTGGCTGCAGTCGTAAAGTGACAATATATTCAATACACTCAAGAGAAATGAGTGGTCGGTCATGTGTGGGATGGGTTGCAAGACGCTCTTGTTGAACCCAGTGTATTCCCTTCTAGAGATACACTATCGGAAGGTGGTTCCATACCTTGTCATCGTGGGAATCCAATGTCCAATAAGGGCCCGCGGTTTTGATTGTATACTATATATATGGAGCGTGAGATGCAATCGTTCTACAAGATTGCTATTTACTTGTATTTAGACACTATTATAATATAAGAATAAGATATGATTTCAAAACTATTTTGGGTTATAGTAAGGTAAAAACTGTCCATGTTTATGTGTGGGCTAGTTTTACTATTGTCCTTTTCTTTCAACAGGATTTTGAACTTTTAAATTGATATGGGTGTTATGTAAACTTAGTGGGTTTCTCACTCTGGTTCACCTGACTGACCTGGTGTTTGTAATGCTCGGGTTAGACCGAGTGCAGTTTCAGGTTATGGAATGCTGTGAAGTTAAGTGACGAGCTGGAGGAGTTTAAATGTATGATGTACATGATATTATTCCGCTTTGTGGTTTATTTTTGGATAGGTCACTATAACTGTTCAGATTTGTCTGTTGCACTCTAATGGATGTAATTATATTTATTCAAGATCTTTATAAAGAGCTATTTCTATATTTTGTTAAATTGCGATGTGAGACTCTGTGTGTTGATCTTCTTTTTCTTCTATTCTAATATTTATTTCTTTCTTATCTCACCCTCTAACTTCTTTCTTTTAACGTTCCGGTGTTTTCGGTGTTTGGAAGGATGGCATGAGTTACGGTAAATTTATTTATGTCGATTTTCGGGGCCGAAAATCCTTGGGCTGTTACAATATTACTAGCAGTTATTGCTTTACTTCTTTGGAATCTTTATGAGAATGAACTATGTGATGTTCCCAGTTGAACATATGTAATTGTGAACTATTGTATTTCTGAGATTTTAAAATAATGGTACATATTATTTGAGTATTATATTTTCTCTTTCCTATGTGTGAAATTCCTTTTCAAAGTATATGTTGTTAGTAGTTGTGCAAATGTAATCCTTATAGGAACCAACGACTCATTTAGAATCGCTCTAAGTTTCGATGGGCCTTTTCTGGGTCGAAATTTAAGCCTATTTCGGGCGGGTTGTTACATTTGGTATCAAAGTATATGTTACCCGATTATAAGGGAATTATATGTATGAGAGGCGTATTTGTATATTGAAAAAGGTTTCTCAAACTATATATCTTATATTATAATGCAAAACCTGTGGTCAAGGGGTCAAAGTGAAGCCTTTTTGGGTTTCCCTATTATACCCTTCTTCCAAAACCGATGGTCGTCTGACTTCAAACCGGCCTTTAGGTAATTTGACTGTACAACGTGTAAACCCACATATCCACTATTTCCAGTTCTCCTCCTTTTCAACCGCTTTCATCTCGCTTCCACAAACATTGGTATTCTTATGGCAGAATTCACATCTATGCCAACCGACTACTTCTCCCGTACAATCGCACCGCTGCTCAATCCGTCACCAAAATCTCTTCCTCCTAGATCTACAATGCTTGACGGTATCGATTCCCTCTTCAATAGTGTGAATCATCCGAAGAAAAGGCAATATCTTTGTAAGCCTATTTCCACTACCATTTCAATTTCTATTTACAGCTTAAGTATTATGATAAATATTATCATTAATTTTTAATTTTTTCTAGATTATAATTCAATTTTGAACCGGTTTTTGCTACTACAGATCATCTAACGATGATGCTGAACATTTGGAGTTGTAAAAACTCACTCCTCTCTATTTTGTTCCACTAGGTGAATTTTGTTGCTCATCACCATGAAATTTGAATTTTTTTTACTCCGTAATTTACTTTTCCCTTTGTATTTTACTTCTGTTTCTATTTATATTTACCACTTAAGTATTATCCTTAATTTTATTCTGTTACTATTTTACATTTGTATGGGTTGAAGTTGAATTTTGAACATGTTTTTACTATTATAGTTCCTCTATTGACGACGTAGATCATTTGGCAAAGCTACATATCTAATGATCCAGAACTTGCTCTGCTCTATTTTGTTCCAATAAGTGATTGTTTTGCTTACCAATAGGAATTTCAGACCATTTTACTTGATAATTTACTATTACTTCATTTATAACCCCATGATAATTCATTTGTTTCACAAACAGGTTGAGCAAGACTGAACCTGATCATGTCTCAACTGTGGAGCTAGGAGAATTTTAATTCTGGATGCGCTAACAGTTGTAAGTTGTAACTCAATTTATTTAAGTCATTCACTTTTAATTTAGTCTTCTAATATTTTAATTATTACATAATGTAATTTACATATTGGGATATCCAGTAATTAACTTTCAATTCAGATCTCACCTATTCGTTTAAATACGTGTGGTCCTTTTGTATGTGAAATACTATATATGACTTCTATGTATGAATTACATGTGTATTAATCTTCATTATTGTGTCGAGTAATGGAATTCAACAAAAAGAATTTGGCGGCACTATATTAAGATGACGACAATAAAGGTAATCACTTTCAATTGCATGTTTAAATGTATTGCATTCATTATTACATATTATAGTTGATTTTTGTCAAAACTTTTATCCTAATTAACTATTTCAGTTAACATAGGATAATCGTTAGCCGTATAAAACTAATAATAGTAAAAAATGTGTGACGAAAAGGAACCTCGCTCGATCCGAATCAGTCGCTAAACCGATCTAGACCGTTCGAAACGCCGAATCGTTCGAGAACAAGCCACAACAGAACGCAGACGGGAGAACATTTCATTGTATATTACAACAATGCATCAGATTACAAGAATATACAGAGTATAAATGAATAAATATTACACAGAAATATCAGAGATTTAAATTACATTTAAATACATCGCAGCGGAAAAAAATACAATACACAACTAGAAGAGATATACAGATACAAATCTTTCCGGATATCATTCCAGCTGTAAACCAGGATCCTGTGAATTTAAATCTGCAAAACCAAAACTACTAGCTGCCCGTGTCGAAATAGGGACACCCAGAGTTTAGGTTAAAACAATAAACTTCAGGTCAGTCATGTGACTGGTGTGAGAACTAAAACAGTTAATCTTTATTTTTAAAGTTAGGTAAATCAAGGGACCACGCCGTATAACACGGAACGGGTTTCCTCCCAAGAATATCAGTGCATAAAACAAACAGCGCAATGCTAAATAAAGAAAAATGAAGCTGTTATAAGACCCAGGTCCTATCACACAATGCAACGCAAGCCGGGGGATAGGGTTTTCCCTTATAACAACCAAAGAATGCTTGATACGTTTAAAACAAAACATTTGATACTATCATAAGTGCATATTGTATAAAACAACTTCAAATCATAAGTATCAATCATAAGCGGCATGGGTACCATATATCATGTCGCCATACTAGGCTCTACAATTAAAACCGCAAAGTCAACGTATTTGGAAATTTGTTTTCCATCTATGAACCGAGGCAAAAGATAGTCCTCAACTGATTCGACACAATCTAGCCCATGTCTCAGGATCAGAGCTCGAGTGACCCTTGGATCGTCAGGGCCGGTCCACCGATGTGGATTAAAATTCCTGAACACTGCGTCTCCCCGCCCTTTGGGGCGTAAGTGAGCCAACTAAATGACTCCATCGGACCCGGATCGTCTGATCAAACCGAGGCGCCTCACAACAGCAACAACCACATAAGTCAAACTCGTCAGGGCGTGTAAAACCACTGTCGCCCCTTTTTATCTAGAAGGAAACGCATGCCCTCCCTGAGGTCCGTCTCCCGTTTATGGTTCATACCGGGTGTGAAACTCGCGAAGTAAACGTTACACAAAGCTACGGCACAGAGGCCGTGCTTTGATCATCAACCACAAGACTTTGCTTTTCAACAGAAGCCTTGATCATTCGCCACTTAGGCATGCCACACAGGCAATTCACTCTACGCGTTTGATATCCATCAGTATATAACCCCAGAGCTCGTACGTCTCAGAGAAGGGCGTTAAGCAAGAGAATAAATTCTCCGCCGCCAAACATATATATATTTAATAGAAATCAATCACACAGACTAAAATCCAATGTCAGACACACAGTCCATTTACAAGTCCGTTCTGGGTCTGAACGAAACCGGAGGCACCTAGTACCCCGCATATCCATCGATCTCCAAGTACGTCTGGACGATCACCAACTGTTTCCATCTTCTTGGGTGTACAGCCCAATCAAGATCATCAGCAATTATCCAAACGACGTGAAGACCTCCAGTCTTTGACCATCGTCTTCATCTTCGACTTATCGTCGTATCAGTTATTCAGAATGGGATAAACCCGGTCTTTCCGAATAACTCGCATATATTTTAAGTAAGTGTTACACAAACATAACATACGCCTCATTCCAATTCGTCAGTCACTAACTGTAAATTAATCAAGAGAATAATTCCCCAAATATTAACCTTGAAGGCCAAAACCAACATCAGATCAATATCCAGAAAACCATTCTGCTTGGCTAACCGATAGTCAGTTTCTAAATTTCACATTCATAGGGAAAGGTTCCCATTAATTTTATCCGAGATAAATTCCTTGAATTTATTCTCTAATCTTCTTTTGAATTTCGATTTAACTAGTTGGGATTAACGAACCTTACCGAAGTAATCATTTGTTTTAATTTCCCAATCCCAATCTATTGTTCCCATGAAGTAAAACTGGTTATACTTCATATCTAACACCACGGTGTTATCGGTAAATTCAATTACCATTTCACGTTCAAATCTAATTAGAGATTTAACTAATGCCTGGAGCAAAACTGGTGATACTCCACTCTCGATTATTTCAATCTAATTAAAGATTCATTAAAACTCCACTTAGTTTTAATCTGTGACTGGGTTAAAGAATCAGTGTTATTTAAAACACGGTTCACGATAAACCCAAAATCACATCACATTAATTATCGGGTTAAAGAACAAGTGTTATTTAAAACACTGTTCACGATAAACCCAAAAATCAATATCAATTCAATTCAAATTAAATATTCTTTAATTGGGACACTTCATTAAATCTAAATAAAAAGATTTAATCTTTTCTCAACTGGGTTCAAGAACAGTGTTAATGAAGACACCATTCACGACAAACCCAAATCACATTTAATATTAAATACAAGGCTCTGAATAGAAAATATATCGGCTTATATTCAATATCAAATTCTACGACCAACAAATATCGTATTGGAAATAACGATATAAATATATCTTTCAAATTTCCATAACAATATCTGTATAATCACGAAATCCAACATCGAAATAATCCAAAGACAATTTAGATTCAAATCCATTCTAATTCAATTACTGGAGATTCTGGTTACTTTTAAAACCCTTTTCAAATTCAATATATTTATTTAAAAATAAATAGAATTATAATTCTAGTTCAAAACTAGTTCATTTCGATAAAAATCTATTTTTATCTTTTCAAATAGGGAGTTTTTCATCCCAATTTTTCCCAAATCATTTCTTATGATTTTACATAAATTATTACTATTTTTAATAATTCTATCAAGGCCCGTACAGTCGATTTCCATCAACGGCTATCGAACTGCACTTACAGCGACCTTTTCCAAATTTGATTTGGACATAATTCCAAATCCAACCGTTAGATTTCAAATTTCTAATGTTCGTTAGAAAGCTCTTTTCGATACGAACCCAATGGTTCCAGTTTTAGGAGAATCCGACAGTCGGATCTCCCGCAATGTCCGTTCGAAGTCAATGGTCGAAATTCGCGAACTGCCGCGGCGTGGCGCGTTCTATTCAGGCCATTATATTATATATATAATATATATAATATATACTTCGTCGATTTCCTTTTAAAACGTATTTTATAAATCATTTTAAATTCGTTTTCAAAACGCTTTCAACTTCTATTTCAACTTCAAATCAAAATCGAATTTTCCAATATAAATTCGTTTTAAATTCATTTCAAATTGATTTCAATTCAAATTGATTTCTAATTCAATTTCTGTTCATTTTCAATTCAATTCAATTTCAATTTGAATTCATTTATATTCAATTTCAATTCGAATTCATTTCTATTCAATTTCTATTTGAATTCATTTCTATTCAAAATATCAGATTTGAAATCACTTTCGATATTCATAAAAAAATGAGTAAAATCAATATAAATATCGATCACGTCAAAATGGCGTAAATCTAATCAACACGGCTTCAAATATTCCTATTTTCAAATATTCTATTTCAAATATTTCTTTTTCAAATATTTCTATTTTAAAACTGGAATGAGGCCCAATCAATTACCATATAATGTTAATTATATGGATTTTCTACAACACATGTATATAATAACAACGATGAATAATCAACCATCATCCAAAGTGCATTCTACACTGTATAAGCATCAAATATAAATATTCAACGCTTATAACAGTCTGTCAATCAATCGATCAACATACAACTAAACAATCGGGATTAGTGTACGTCAAATATCATCCTAATACCCGTGTGGGGTTTCAAACAATCAAACACAGATTTTATTTGTGCAGTTGGGCGATGTGTAAAATTTATCGTCCCAATCAATATCAGTCAAATGTGTGTATATAAACAAATCGTTCGATTTGTTTATAAATATTTATTTTATATACACGTTAAAAATTATATTTTTAACTATAAAATATTTTCCACTATAAAATATTTCATTTCATTTCACATCACTTCACACAATCAACTACACATCAGAATCAAACAAACAAGCATACAAGCCGTCCATGGTCTGTGGACGACGGGTGTCGGGTGCTACTAAACACCATCTGCATCCTAGTATATATTTATAACTAGAAAAATTAAATTGAAAGGTGAGAAGTTCTCACCGATAGCTATCCCAACTTCACGACACTTCATTTATAGAAATCTTCGCCGTTCTCGCCTTTCGTCACTTTCGTTGCCCGTATTCTCTACATATGCAAAAATCAAATTTTTACTTCGCTATTCAATATAGAAAAATCGAATTTTTACTTCGCTATTCAATATTTAAAAATCGAGTTTTTATTTTGCTATTCAATATATAAAAATCATATTTTTACTTTGCTATTCAATATATAAAAATCATATTTTTACTTCGCTATTCAATATATAAAAATCGAATTTTTACTACGCTATTCCATATATAAAAATCGAATTTTTACTATGCTATTTAATATTTAAAAATCGATTTTTTACTTCGCTATTCAATATATAAAAATCGAATTTTTACTTCGCTATTCAATATATAAAAATCGAATTTTTACTTCGCTATTCAATATATAAAAATCGAATTTTTACTTCGCTATTCAATATATAAAAATCGAATTTTTACTTTGCTATTCAATATAGAAAAATCGAATTTTTTACTTTGCTATTATATATTTAAAAAATCATATTTTTCTTATCTACATCATATAAAAATTCTATCTTTCATATATATTCTTTCATACTCTAAAAAAAATTAGATTTTTATAACACTAAAAATTGAATCCTTACGCATTTTTATAACTATAATCTATATAAAGATTTTCAGATCTTAAAACAAACATATATACTAATTATTTACTGATTTTAAAACAATGAAAATATATTTAAAACTAAATTAACTAGAAAAAAAACTCACCGACGAAGAGGAAGGCGCTGCGTTCAAAGGAGGGAGGGGGAGTCTTGGCGTCGACGTCGCGTCGTCGGAGGGGGTGCTCGCTGTCGGGGGGAGGTGCTGGCGGAGTGCGACGCTGGTCGAGGGTCGGACTTGGTTGCGGTGGGGTTCGATGTGGTGAAATAGGGGATGCTCGAACGTCGATTCGGTGGGGGAGAAGAGGAGGAGACTGGCGCGAGGAGGGGGGGGGGGAAGAGGAGAGGAGGTGGAGGCGCGTGTCAGGGGGAGGTCGGCGGCGAAGTCAAGGAGGGTGGCGGTGGTTTTTTTTCCTTTTTCCTTTAATTATGAAACTTAACGGGGGGGGGGGGGGGCAGAGAGGATGCAGAAGAGAAAGGGGGGATTTTTTTATTTAATTTTATTAATTCTAAAAAGGTACTTTTATTTTCGACCTCGAAATTGAACCTACCGCCTGTCGTCCATAGCTAATTACCCCCATTACGAACACAATTGGATAAGTATCGTAGGCTGATTCGATCGTTTCGATCCGTTTCCGTCAAAATCAACATATAACTCCATATATTGAATTTGAAAGCGCATTTCAATTTACCGGGGTCACATACGAACTATAAAAATTCCCGAAAAATATTTTCTAGCTTCGTATTGACGATACGGTCCTAACAAAACTAGTTTCGTCAAATTCTGAGACCGTTTGAAAAATGGCCAATTTCCAGTCGATTAAAATCAACTTAAACTGGTCAAACGCGTTTTCCTTTGCCACACTCACATATTGATTCAGAAAATTATGAAATGTGAAACCTAGTAATAAATTTACATCACGGACCCAACAAAAGTGGTTTCGTCGAAATCCGAGGTCGTTTGCAAAATCTCCATTTTTAAGGGCCTGAATTCCATAGCGACTACTCAGAATTTTCAACTGGGCATATCTTTTGATTCCCGCTATGAAACATTGATTTTTCGGATTCGTTGGAAAGATATTCTCAATTAGATCCTAATATTTTTGGTTTCGCCAAAATCCGGTTTGTTTTGCACCCGGTACATTCATTTGAAGTTTGAAATCGAATTATCGAACTACCACGCCATTTTCAATTCCTTTTATATATATAAATAAATATTTACATTCTAACGTAGATTCAAACGAATATATACGTTCGAATTATATTCAAAATAAATTTCTCGTCGGTTTTATTTAAAATAATTCATTTTAAATAATCAAAATTGGCTAAAATTGCCAAAATAAAAATTTTAAACTGGCCCAGATTTTCGGGTTGTTACAATCTCCCCCACTTAAAACTTTTCGTCCGCGAAAAGGAATGAAGCCGAAAGTGGTTTGATTAATCAACTCTACGTTCGATCTGGCTTCCATTCTCCAACTTTTCACTTTCTGAGAATTTTCAAATTCTTCAAAATTTTGGCTAACACCCTAAATTTTTGAAAAATTTCGCCCTAACCTACCCTGCACCGGGAGCCACGGGAAAATCCCAAAATTGCCATATAGGCCTTCTGATCTCAAAAAGAAAAAGAAAAAGCCAATAGGCTCATAAAATCATCATCACCCAAACAAAACAGTAAATTATATAGTAAACATTTACCTATTTGTCGGGCAAACAAATTTTATTCTCTGCTCTAGCCTCCTTGCTATGACCTGTTCAATGTAAGTAAAAGATATATGCAAGCAAATGCGACCAAATTTCAATACAATTCAATGTTTGATACAATTAGGCGTAATGGTTCAAAATTATCAAACAAATAAACAAACAACACAAACATCAATCCATTAGTTGATTAGCTTTTGAAATTTTTAACTTTGATACATAGTCAAAAATCAGATTTTTGATGCCAAATCACAACAATAGACCCTATCTAATTTTGGTTCTTACACCAGTCAATAGGAAATATATAGAAAGTCCACTTTCGTCACTCGAACATGAATTCTAATGATGGAGCTCCATCATCAAAATCATCTCCGGGCGATTCGAGTGTAATTCTATATCTATCCAGTATATTAAAACTTCAAATACACGTTTGCAAGCCGTATATGCAAAATCTTTATATACTGGACTGTCCAAATCAATACAAATAAATAATCAAATATGAATAATTGATTTATATTTTAAAAAAAAATTGTTTTCACTAAAAAAATATATACTCTTCACACTCGTTCTAGGATACTACTGATCTCATCTCTAACGAGTCATTCTAATTGGATATTACTAATCCAATATCTGATGAATTCTTTCGTATGGTTCTAATGTGTCTTGTTCTCTGAGCTTTGTAAACCAAAGCTCTGATACCAACTATGACGAAAAGGAATCTCGCTCGATCTAAATCAGTCGCTAAACCGATCTAGACCGTTCGAAACGCCGAATCGTTCGAGAACAAGCCACAACAGAACGCAGACGGGAGAACATTTCATTGTATATTACAACAATGCATCAGATTACAAGAATATACAGAGTATAAATGAATAAATATTACACTGAAATATCAGAGATTTAAATTACATTTAAATACATCGCAGCGGAAAATAATACAATACACAACTAGAAGAGATATACGGATACAAAGCTTTCCGGATATCATTCCAGCTGTAAACCAGGATCCTGTGAATATAAATCTGCAAAACCAAAACTACTAGCTGCCCATGTCAAAATAGGGACACCCAGAGTTTAGGTTAAAATAATAAACTCCAGGTCAGTCATGTGACTGGTGTGAGAACTAAAAGAGTTAATCTTTATTTTTAAAGTTAGGTAAATCAAGGGACCACGCCGTATAACACGGAACGGGTTTCCTCCCAAGAATACCAGTGCATAAAACAAACAGCGCAATGCTAAATAAAGAAAAATGAAGCTGTTATAAGACCCAGGTCCTATCACACAATGCAACGCAAGCCGGGGGATAGGGTTTTCCCTTATAACAGCCAAAGAATGCTTGATACGTTTAAAACAAATCATTTGATACTATCATAAGTGCATAGTGTATAAAACAACTTCAAATCATAAGTATCAATCATAGGCGGCATTGGTACCATATATCATGTCGCCATACTAGGCTCTACAATTAAAACCGCAAAGTCAACGTATTTTGAAATTGGATTTCCATCTATGAACCGAGGCAAAAGATAGTCCTCAACCGATTCGAGACAATCTAGCCCATGTCTCAGGATTAGAGCTCGAGTGACCCTTGGATCGTTAGGGCCGGTCCACCGATGTGGATTAAAATTCCTGAACACTGCGTCTCCCCGCCCTTTGGGGCGTAAGTGAGCCAACTAAATGACTCCATCGGACCCGGATCGTCCGATCAAACCGAGGCACCTCGCAACAGCAACAACCACATAAGTCAAACTCGTTAGGGCGTGTAAAACCACTGACGCCACTTTTTATCTAGAAGGAAACGCATGCCCTCCCTGAGGTCCGTCTCCCGTTTTTGGTTCATACCGGGAGTGAAACTCGCGAAGTAAACGTTACACAAAGCAACGCCACAGAGGCCGTGCTTTGATCATCAACCACAAGACTTTGCTTTTCAACAGAAGCCTTGATCATTCGCTACTTAGGCATGCCACACAGGCAATTCACTCTATGCGTTTGATATCCATCAGTATATAACCCCTGAGCTCGTACGTGTCAGAGAAGGGCGTTAAGCAAGAGAATAAATTTTCCGCCGCCAAACAGATATATATTTAATAGAAATCAATCACACATACTAAAATCCAATGTCAGACACAGTCCATTTACAAGTCCTTTCTGGGTCTGAACGAAACCGAAGGCACCTAGAACCCCGCATATCCATCGATCTCCAAGTACGTCTGGACGATCACTAACTGTTTCCATCTTCTTGGGTGTACAGCCCAATCAAGATCATCAGTAATTATCCAAACGACGTGAATACCTCTGGTCTTCGACCATCGTCTTCATCTTCGACTTATCGTCGTATCAGTTATTCAGAATGGGATAAACCCGGTCTTTCCGAATAATTCGCGTATATTTTAAATAAGTGTTACACAAACACAACATACGCCTCATTCCAATTCGTCAGCCACTAACCGTAAATTAACCAAGAGAATAATTCCCCAAATATTAACCTCGAAGGCCGAAACCAACATCAGATCAATATCCAGAAAACCATTTTGCATGGCTAACCGACATTTAGTTTCTAAATTTCACATTCATAGGGAAAGGTTCCCATTAATTTTATCCGAGATAAATTCCTTGAATTTATTCTCTAATCTTCTTTTGAATTTCGATTTAACTAGTCGGGATTAACAAACCTTACAGAAGTAATCATTTGTTTTAATTTCCCAATCCCAACCTATTCTTCCCATGAAGTAAAACTGGTTATACTTCATATCTAACACCACGGTGTTATCGGTAAATTCAATTACCATTTCACGTTCAAATCTAATTAGAGATTTAACTAACGCCTGGAGCAAAACTGGTGATACTCCACTCTCGATTATTTCAATCTAATTAAAGATTCATTAAAACTCCACTTAGTTTTAATCTGTGACTGGGTTAAAGAATCAGTGTTATTTAAAACACGGTTCACGATAAACCCAAAATCACATCACATTAATTATCGGGTTAAAGAACAAGTGTTATTTAAAACACTGTTCACGATAAACCCAAAAATCAATATCAATTCAATTCCAATTAAATATTATTTAATTGGTATACTTCATTTAATCTAAATAAAAAGATTTAATCTTTTCTCAACTGGGTTCAAGAACAGTGTTAATGAAGACACCATTCACAACAAACCCAAATCACATTTATTATTAAATATAAGGCTCTGAATAGAAAATATATCGGCTTATATTCAATATCAAATTCTACGACCAACAAATATCGTATTGGAAATAACGATATAAATATATCTTTCAAATTTCCATAACAATATCTGTATAATCACGAAATCCAACATCGAAATAATCCAAAGACAATTTCGATTCAAATCCATTCCAATTTAATTACTGGAGATTCTGGTTACTTTTAAAACCCTTTTCAAATTCAATTTATTTATTTAAAAATAAATAGAATTATAATTCTAGTTCTAAACTAGTTCATTTCGATAAAAATCTATTTTTATCTTTTCAAATAGGGAGTTTTTCATCCCGATTTTTCCCAAATCATTTCTTATGATTTTACATAAATTATTACTATTTTTAATAATTTTATCAAGGCTCGTACAGTCGATTTCCATCAACGGCTATCGAACTGCACTTACAGCGACCTTTTCCAAATTTGATTTGGACATAATTCCAAATCCAACCGTTAGATTTCAAATTTCTAATTTTTGTTAGAAAGCTCTTTTCGATACGAACCTAACGGTTCCGGTTTTAGGAGAATCCGACGGTCGGATCTCCCGCAATATCCGTTCGAAGTCAATGGTCGAAATTCGCGAACTGCCGCGGCACGGCGCGTTCTATTCAGGCCATTATATTATATATATAATATATACTTCGTCGATTTCCTTTTAAAACGTATTTTATAAATCGTTTTAAATTCGTTTTCAAAACGCTTTCAACTTCTATTTCAACTTCAAATCAATATCGAATTTTCCAATATAAATTCGTTTTAAATTCATTTCAAATCGATTTCAATTCAAATTGATTTCCAATTCAATTTCAGTTCATTTTCAATCCAATTCAATTTCAATTTGAATTCATTTATATTCAATTTCAATTCGAATTCATTTCTGTTCAATTTCTATTCGATTTCATTTCTATTCAAAATATCAGATTTGAAATCACTTTCGATATTCATAAAAAAATGAGTAAAATCGATATAAATATCATTCACGTCAAAATGGCGTAAATCTAATCAACACGGCTTCATATATTCCTATTTTCAAATATTCTATTTCAAATATTTCTTTTTCAAATATTTCAATTTTAAAACTGGAATGAGGCCCAATCAATTACCATATAATGTTAATTATATGGATTTTCTGCAACACATGTATATAATAACAACGATGAATAATCAACCATCATCCAAAGTGCATTCTACACTGTATAAGCATCAAATATAAATATTCAACGCTTATAACAGTCTGTCATTCAATCGATCGACATACAACTAAACAATTGGGATTAGTGTACGTCAAATATCATCCCAATACCCGTGTGAGGTTTCAAACAATCAAACGCAGATTTTATTTGTGTAGTTGGGCGATGTGTAAAATTTATCGTCCCAATCAATATCAGTCAAATGTGTGTATATAAACAAATCGTCCGATTTGTTTATAAATATTTATTTTATATACACGTTAAAAATTATATTTTTAACTATAAAATGTTATCCACTATAAAATATTTCATTTCATTTCACATCTCATCACACAATCAACTACACATCAGAATCAAACAAATAAGCATACAAGCCGTCCATGGTCTGTGGATGACGGGTGTCGGGTGCTACTAAACACCGTCTGCATCCTAGTATATATTTATAACTAGAAAAATTAAATTGAAAGGTGAGAAGTTCTCACCGATAACTATCCATCCTTCACGACACTTCATTTATAGAAATCTTCGCCGTTCTCGCCTTTCGTCACTTTCGTTGCCCGTATTATCTACATATGTAAAAATCAAATTTTTACTTCGCTATTCAATATAGAAAAATCGAATTTTTACTTCGCTATTCAATATTTAAAAATCGAATTTTTATTTTGTTATTCAATATATAAAAATCATATTTTTACTTCGCTATTCAATATACAAAAATCAAATTTTTACTTCGCTATTCAATATATAAAAATCGAATTTTTACTACGCTATTCAATATATAAAAATCGAATTTTTACTATGCTATTTAATATTTAAAAATCGAATTTTTACTTCGCTATTCAATATATAAAAATCGAATTTTTACTTCGCTATTCAATATATAAAAATCGAATTTTTACTTCGCTATTCAATATATAAAAATCGAATTTTTACTTCGCTATTCAATACAGAAAAATCGAATTTTAACTTTGCTATTATATATATAAAAATCATATTTTTCTTATCTACATCATATAAAAATTCTATCTTTCATATATATTCTTTCATACTCTAAAAAAAAATTAGATTTTTATAACACTAAAAATTGAATCCTTACGCATTTTTATAACTATAATCTATATAAAGATTTTCAGAACTTAAAACAACCATATATACTAATTATTTACTGATTTTAAAACAATGAAAATATATTTAAAACTTAATTAACTGGAAAAAAAACTCACCGACGAAGAGGGAGGCGCTGCGTTCAAAGGAGGGAGGGGGGAGTCTTGGCGTCGACGTCGCGTCGTCGGAGGGGGTGCTCGCTGTCGGGGGGAGGTGCTAGCGGAGTGCGGCACTGGTGGAGGGTCGGACTGGGTTGCGGTGGGGTTCGATGCGGTGAAATTGGGGAGGCTCGAACGTCGATTCGGTGGGGGAGAAGAGGAGGAGACTAGCGCGAGGGGGGGAAGAGGAGAGGAGGTGGACGCGCGTGTCTGGGGGAGGTCGTCGGCGAAGTCAAGGAGGGTGGCGGTGGGTTTTGCTGCGATGGGAGGTTTTTTTTTCTAATTCGATTTTCTGATTGAAGAAAAAGGTAACGGGGGGGGGGGGGGGTTGTCTTAGTGTAAAGTAGATGGAAGGGGGGATTTATTTTAATTAATTTAATATTTTAAATTTCTGAAATGTTGACTTTTTATTTCCACTTCGAAACGGGGCCCACCGCCTGTCGTCCCTAGCGTTTCACCCCCATTCCGAACACAATGGGATAAGTATCGTAGGCTGATTCGATCGTTTCGGTCCGTTTCCGTCAAAATCAACATATAACTCCATATATTGAATTTGAACGCGCATTTCAATTTACCGGGGTCACATACGAACTCTAAAAATTCCCGAAAAACATTTTCTAGCTTCGTATTGACGATACGGTCCTAACAAAACTAGTTTCGTCAAATTCTGAGACCGTTTGAAAAATGGCCAATTTCCAGTCGATTAAAATCAACTTAAACTGGTCAAACAAGTTTTCCTTTGCCACGCTCACATATTGATTCAGAAAATTATGAAATTTGAAACCTAGCAATAACTTTACATCACGGACCCAACAAAAGTGGTTTCGTCGAAATCCGAGGTCGTTTGCAAAATCTCCATTTTTAAGGGCCTGAATTCCATAGCGACTACTCAGAATTTTCAACTGGGCATATCTTTTGATTCCCGCTATGAAACTTTGATTTTTCGGATTCGTTGGAAAGATATTCTCAATTAGATCCTAATGTTTTTTGTTTCGCCAAAATCCGGTTTGTTTTGCACCCGGTACATTCATTTGAAGTTTGAAATCGAGTTATCGAACTACCACGCCATTTTCAATTCCTTTTATATATATAAATAAATATTTACATTCTAACGTCGATTCAAACGAATATATACGTTCGAATTATATTCAAAATAAATTTCTCGTCGGTTTTATTTAAAATAATTCATTTTAAATAATCAAAATTGGCTAAAATTGCCAAAATAAAAATTTTAAACTGGCCCATATTTTCGGCTTTTTACAAAATGCATGGATATGGACAATTTTTCTATTCGAAATGTAGGTTTGTTTGGTTTACCTACGTCCAAATGTAGTCCGCTAAACCTAATAGTTTCCCTGTTTAATTTAACCATCAAACCCTAAATCATGTTCTTTTTAATATTGTATCATTTAATTGATTAATTTTAGTTCAGTGGACTATGTGGGCAATTTACTGCATTTTATGTTACAACAGCTCATTATTTCTAGCTAATTAAATATATTTATCGTATTATATTTGGTTGTTGCGTTATGCTCCTTGATTGCTTAATTGATATGATACGCTTGGACATTTAGTTCAAAAATATGTTAAGGCAATTAACTTAAGAACCAAATTGATGTATTTGCATCAGTTGAACGTTGTCCCACGCGTAATATTTGCCAATTACTGAATATTCTCAGTATTTACATGAATATTTTCTAACTTATGCATTATTTGTTTAGTTATGTTCGTTAAAAAAAAATAACTCATGCATTTGAATAATAAATCTGTCTTATTTGTATATAGGAAATGCATGGACGACGAAGGAGATCATGAGGATTTGACGAACAATAATTTTGGCTGAAATGAATCTGGAGAAAAAGCAGTAGTTTATTTTCATCCATGCCCCCTTTCATTCTTGAAATTTGTAAGGATTTTGTGAGAGTTGAAAATTAGAAGTTATTTATTTAGTTTAAATCAAGGTTTGAGCGTAATAGTCGGACTATATAGAAGGATAGGATTAATTAAATGAAAGAATTTGTTCTTACCAAATCTGTTATCTAAGTGACTAAATTATTAAAAGTGACAATTGCTCGATGTTATGTATGGATTTTAATGGTATGCTAAAAGATAGTTGAACTTATATAGTCATTCCTTTCATCTTTGAAATTCTTATATGATATGCTGATGTTACTTTCACTATTTGAATTTAAAACTATCAGTGCATTTATGACCTTTCGGAATAGTATTCAAATTTCCATATCCAACAAATATCATTTTCGTTTGCTTTTATTAGTGCCTACTGTTTCGATAACAAATAATCATTAATTATTCAACTTTTTGTTTAAATGTGCATTTGTTGTTTATTTTCTTTATTGAATGTGAAGAAAAATACAAGCAGGGATAATTTAGCAGGCATTCTCTTCAATTTTATATGAGCTGTTAATCAACTTAATTACCACTAGGGTCATAACTATTTAAGAAAAATCAGTAGAATCTTTTTGTGCTTAATCAAGTGTATGAGGTACTTAGATCAACAATTTTTTTGTCGTTATTTCTTAAAGTTGTAGCTAAAACTTACATGCTTCCATGTTAATTTCTCCCCCAGAAAAATGGAACAACAAAATGATGAACATCTTGCTATGATAAGATAGAATAAAGAAAAATAGAAGAAAAGAAGGCTTGGATTTCAAAAACAGATTCAGGGAATAAATATTTTTTGCTTTGGGCATGTTTGGGTAAAGTGGATCAATTTGGTGAGCAGGACAACAAATTATTTACAGCATAAGGAGACTGACATGCAAAAGTGAAAAGGATGACACATTCCTTCTTCTTTGAAGCAGGTTTACCATATTTGGTGATGTTCATCGAAGCAGGTTTATTTCCTTTTTGCTTGAATTCTGAAATTTATACCAAATCATTTTTGACCTTTGATCGATGCAATGGTTACTAGCATATTGCTCCACTTTAATAGCTACTTCTACTGATTAGACTATTGGTTGTGTCAAGTTGAGACACAACAGCATGCACAAAAGAACCATGCACAGGTGCACAGGACAAGCATAAAATGGCACAAGCAACATTCCAGACCATCATCCTTCGCATGCGAACCAAATTGATCTAAAACAGATAGAGCTAGAGCATCAGACACTGAAACCAGCATGATAGCAATGAGCATAGATTCACTGGAGAAGGATGGAACGCCCAGTGAAATAGCAAGATTAGCTGTAGCAGAATCTGCAGAAAATGGATTCAATACAGCAAGAAACACAAGCTGTCATTTATGTACCTTTTTCTTTTACTCTTTTTCCACTTCTAATATCATGTTACAAATGTTGAAGATGCTTCACATCAGGTTTGGGTGCTTTACTTTCTGGATGTATATGTTCCCATTATAATCTTTGACTCTTGATACTACATGCCATCTGTAGATTATATATATATATATATATATATATATATATATGGTCCCAACGGTACAGTGTCTGTGGCTTTACTGTTTTGCTCAAATTGCAATATCCTAAATTTGCAGACACAAATCGCCATAGTGATTACCCATTTTAAACTATACTTCCAATTTTGGTCAAATTCATCTATGCACACGACCATCGGGTGTGCATGCGTACTGGTATAGTATATATATTTAACCCTATAAGCATACGCATTTATACTAGGCACCTTTATCGTTTTTTCCTCTTTCAACTTAAATACTATCTCAAGAGTATCCACTAAAGGATTCTTCCTTTTCTTTTCAGATAGTAGAATGGTTGAAAATCAAGCTGAACAGGGCAACCAGGCAAGACCTCGCTACTTGTCTGAATGGTTTCAATAGTATCTTCGTACTATTGAATAAGTCCCTGTTGCCAATCCTACCCCAGCGACTCCTGCAGCTGCTGCCGTTGATACGACCATTGATTTTTCTTGCATTTGTAAGATATTTACGAATCTTGGAGGGAAATCATTTTATGGAAAGGAAAGCTTTGCTAGTGCCCAATCTTGGGTTATGGATTGTGAAAGAATCTTTTGAGCTACTGCTTGGCTCCATGAAGTAAAAAAAAAGGATAACGACCTAGCATTTGAAGGATGAGGCTCTTGAATTTTGGAACTTAGTATCGATGGAGAACGAGGGTCGGATCTTCACACGGGCTGAATTCTAGATCCGTTTTGAAGAGAAATTTTTGCTAAGGGCATAAATGACTACTCAACTAGAGAAATTCATCCACCTCAAGCAAGGTAGCTTGAGCCTGCAAGAATATATATCCAAATTCTCCGAGTTATGTAAGTTTGGGAGAGAATTGGTAGACACCCCCCATGAACAAAGCCCTTAGGTTTGTTAAGGGACCGAACTCCCCTTTGAAAGAGACCTTATTAGCCCACGTAACGTTTGGGGCAACTTTTGAGACTCTAGTTGAGACAGCTACCCTCTGTGTGCCCCAAAAGTCCAAGGAGGATAAAGAGGGAGAGAAAGGAGAAGGCTCAAGTAAAAATAAGAAGAAGGAATGTTGGAAGAACAAGAAAAAGAACAAATTTAAAAAGGACGCAAAGACTTGTACGAGGTCTGATCGCAAGGGTAATGAGGCCAAGGATTATAGGACCTCGTTAGCGAAAAAGGAGTTCAAGGGAAAATGTTAGAACTGCCATGAAGAAGGAAACATGTCCAAAGACTGCCCAAAGCCCAAAGTTGTCAAAAGTGGCCAGAACTATGCAATTGAAGCAACATCGGTTCAAAGCCGACCCCCAAGAGACCAAAGGCAACCTGCACTCGAAGGTATAACCTATGTTTTAGGAAATTCAGTATATACCTTGTTTGATCCCGGAGCGACCCATTCTTTTATCCCCAAATCGTTTAGCCTTTACATATCTATCTCGGATAGTCCGATAGAAGTGGCCAACCCTAGCGGAGGTTCTAAGTATTTTGTGTTGTTGTGCAAAGACCTATTATTGGAGGTCGACAATGTCGAGTTCCATTGCGAAGTGTATGCGTTGGACTTTATGGGGGTATGACCTTATCCTAGGTATGGACTGGCTATCGTTTTATGGGGTTGTCTTAGATTACGACAATAGAATCGTTTGTTTTAGGAGCCGAGGAGGACGCAGCCTAAGTGTTCCATGTAATGTTAGAGATAAGGATAAAGCTTTCTTATATTCTTATCTCCTAGTTCCGAAGGACCATCTTCGGTCCCGATAGTTTGTGAGTTCTTGGATGTTTTTGAGGAAGTCAAGGGACTTCCACCCCATAGAGAAATCTCCTTTCATATTGACCTAGGAAGGACTCTAGGTCTATAGCAGTGCCCTTGAGGCATATGGCACCCAAGGGAAGAAGGGAGTTAGATAAACATATTTCAGAATTATTGCAAAAAGGTTTTATTCATCGAAGTACCTCGGAGTGGGGTGCACCTGTTGTATTCTCCACCAAAGCAGACAGATCATTGAGACTTTGTGTGGACTATACGAAATTTAATAAATTCACCAAGAAGAATAGGTACCCTTTACCAAGAATCGATGACCTTTTTGACCACTTAGGAGGAGCCCGAGTATTTTCCCAACTAGACCTTGCTATCCGACTTCACCAGTTGAGTATTACGGAAGAGGGCAAGGACAAAACTATGTTTAGGACACCAGATGAATTATTCCAATGGGAAGTTATTCCCTTCGGACTAACGAATGCACCCACTTTGTTTGTAACCTCATGGGTAGAGTGTTTAGTGGCATTCTAAACAAAATTGTGGTTGTCTTCATAGATGATATCCTTATATTTTCAAAAGAACGTGAAGAACATGAGAAACACTTGAGAAAAGTGTTAAGGATATTAAGAAAGAACCAATTGAAAGCAAAATTCTCAAAGTGTCATTTCTGGAGGGAAGAAGTAAGGATTTTAGGACATATTATGTCGAGCGAAGGCTTGGCCATAGATCCCACGAAGATCGAGGCAATCAATGAATGGAGAACACCTCGCAATGCCACATAGGTTAGAAATTTCCCTGGATTGACCAGGTATTATAGGAAATTCATTAAATATTTTGCAAAGATAGTTACTCCATTAGCCCAATTGACGATAAAGAATTTGGTGTTCACTAGGAGTAATAAATGTGATATAGCCTTTAAAAAATTAAAGGAAGCATTAACTAGCGCACCAGTCCTGATTATAACCGACAGTTCAAAGTTGTTCACCGTTTATACCTATGCATTTGGGACCTGTTTAAGAGCATTCCTTATGCAAGAAGGAAGAGTAGTTCCCTTTGCTAGTAGACAACTCAAGGATCCGAAGAAAAGATATCCAGTACATGACCTTGAGTTAGCCGAAGTAGTGTTCGCCCTTAGGATGTTAAGGCATTACCTTTTAGGGGAGAAATTTGAACTCTTTACTGACCATAAATCCCTTAAGTATTTATTTTCTCAACGCGACTTAAACTTGAGACAACAAAGGTGGATGGAGTATACTGCCTCATTTGACTTTATGATCCAGTATACTATGGGCAAGGGGAATGTTGTGGCGAATGCTTTAAGTAGGAAATATGCGACTTTAAATGCGATGATAAAATGGAAACAATTAGAGTTCCTCACTAATTTTAATTTGCAACCATCACCAACCACTTCCAAAGGTTTCTTTGGGGTGATGATAATTAGGCCTACCTTAAGAAAAAGAATCCAGAGTGCACAAGACTTTGATGAAGAGTTAAGAGGCATAATGGAGAAAGTCGAAAAGAAAGAGACCTTTCCCCATTCAGTTAGGTATTCATTCAATGACGATGGGAGTTTACTTTGGGATGAACGACTTTACGTCCCTAAGGATTAAGAGTTAAGGAAAGAAATTCTAGAGGAGTGCCATAGGTCGAGACTGACTACACACCCCAGTGGGGATAAAATGTACAAGGATATGAAGAGGAATATCCATTGGGAATGAATGAAGAGATACGTAGCCGAGTTTGTGGCCAAATGCTTGACATGCCAAAAAGTCAAAGTGAAGCAAGGAAAGCCCGAAGGACTATTACTATCTTTAGATATTCCCATGTGGAAGTGGGAACTTATTTCCATGGATTTTGTAGATGGACTTACTAGAGAAAAAAGGGGAATGAGGCCATTTGGGTTGTGGTAGATCGTTTAACCAAAAGCGCCCATTTTATATCAGTCAAGAAGACAAGGACTGCAGCCTCGTTAGCCTAAGTATATGTCAAGGAGATAGTCAGACTTCACGGTGTCCCATCGAGTATCGTGAGTAATAGAGACCCCTTGTTTACAAGCGAATTTTGGAGAAGCCTACAAGCAGCATTGGGGACAATTCTTAACTTGAGCACGACTTATCATCCGCAGACCGACGGACAGATGGAAAGAGTAGACAAAACCTTAGCATACATGCTCATAGCTTTCCTTATTGACTTTGGAGGAGTTTGGGAGTAGCGCCGACTACTTGTGGAGTTCACGTATAATAATAGTTTTCAAGCAAAGATTGGTATGTCCCCTTTCAAAGCACTTTACGGGAGGCCATGCAAATCGCCAACTTGTTGGTAGGAAATGACCAACAAGGTTATACTCGGACCAGACTTCATCCGAGAATCCACAGAGAAGATAACTCCGATTAGGAAGAGAACAAAGGCAACCCAAGACCATTAGAAATTGCATGTTGATAAGCATAGGAGGGAACTTGAGTTTAATATTGGAGACTTGTTGTTCGTAAAAGTATCCCTTCTTAAGAAAACTGTTCGGTTTGGAAAGACTGGGAAGCTAGCTCTCAGATTTATTGGTCCTTTTCGTATCATCGAGAAGATAGGATCTTTGGCTTATTCAGGATCTCCCAGTGCACCTATCGGGAATCCATATTGTTTTTCATGTATCACATCTAAGGAAATTCCTTCATGATTATGCTATCAAACTCGAGCTTGATGAAATTGGGGTCATAGAAAAACTCAAGTTGGAGTCCAGAGTGTCCCATGAAACTGCATGAATTATAGAGAAAAAAATCAAGAGACTCCGCAACAAAACTGTTCGCCTTGTCTGAGTTCAATGGGGAAATGACCATGCGGAAAGCACATGGTAGACCGAGGGTAAAACGAAATAGACTCACCCAGAGCTTTGCACGAGTAACTTTTCCTCAAAATACCGTTTATGGATGCATCATGATTGCTAGATTGGATGTTAGGAAATGGATGCAACACCATTGCACCAAACATTCATGTAGAAATATATGCATATTTTGGTTGATTGCATACATATTGCATCACTCATTACACCTACTTGCTAGGGTAGAGCTCACTTTAGTGAGTCTGTAATTCATAATCACTACGAGTCATGGATGCTTATGGATGAAATATAAATAACATGGGTGTACAACATGGATGTTTCGAGCGAGTTGTATTTTCGCCCCTTAAATAGATTTCGGGACGAAATCTATTTTAAGGAGGGGAGAATGTAACACCCCGTAAAATTCATAAGTATTAAAAATATTTAAATGTAAGCAATTAAATATTATGGCTGGAAAATGAGATTTTGCAGTTTTAGGATTAGCTATGAAACTCTTTTATTTGGATTCTTGGCGAAATTCTGAATCGTTTTTATATATAATATGCTGAAAACGGTATGTATGAAGAAGTTATGAAAAAATGAATTTGGGCAGTGTGCGCAGAATAGATATAATTATATGAATATTTTATATATTGTCCAAATTATATATTAAAAAATAAAATTGGGAAATTAAAATTTTTGATTAGAGATAAGATCAAGGCGACGACGTATATTGCATATATGGAATAACATAAGGAGAATTAGAAATGTATTATAAAAGAAATAAGCAACTCAGCAACGCAGCCTTATTAGGCGTTCCAACCTTCAAGGGGTGTCGACCGTCGGTCGACTGCTAGTGGTTGACCACTCGATAGCTGGACAACCGAATAAAATATATGGTTAGGGTTTTCTTTGAGGGATTTAAAAAATGAAAGGCTTGGATTAATTTTAATTAATCCAATGGTTCATGCTCACACGTGCAAGTATAAATAACCCCTCATACCACACACTAGAAACCTAATCATTCTCCATCTCTGCCTCCATGCCGCCGCTCAACCGTTTCTAAATTCCATTGAAAAACAATAGAATAGGGTAAAGATTTCTTCTACTTCCCTAACTCTATTCTATATTTCTTTATAAAGTTTAGAATTTTGGAATTTAGCATAAACATATATGTATAAGATTCTAATGTATGTCACTTATATATATTGTTATGAGAGTTATTGGAGCTCGCTTGAACGTAAATGATTGCTACAGATCTAGATTCACCACGGATTTCTCTCTATTCCGCCTAGAATTGTGAGTGTAATCTAGTTTTCTTAAGGCATTGTAATGACCCGGGATTTTGACAGCTTTGGTTACCGACATAAACACGATGACGACTAACCAAACATCGAAAAAAACCGATCATTAATGAAAGAAATTATAGGATGAGGAAAGATAAGATAGAAACTTAGAATAGAAGAAGAAGAAGAACACAATATCAGAGTAACACGAATCTCACAACGGAACGAATAAATATATTTCATAACATAACTTCGAAATACAAATCTGTACTTGAATATACATATCATTTATCAAAGTACAACACTAACAACACAGCGGAAATAACTATAGCTATATAATCCTGAAGCCTCCTGCTCCAAGCTCTTCCAGTATATCTGTAAATCCTGACTACTTGACTTCCCATACAAAATTAGGCACCCAAGAGTTTAGGGAAACAAACAAATAAACTCCGGGTCAGTCATAGGACTGGTATGAGTAAAATAGTTTAAAATAGTTCAAGCAGGTAATCGATATCTCATAAACCACGCCGTATAACGGAACGGGTTTTTCCCTTATGAGAATCCAAATTAGCTTTATATCAAAAACCTTTTGATATTATAATAATGTCTACCAACCACAATATAATAATCATCTAGCAGAAACGCTTTCATCTCACGTTCTACATATATAGTATACAATCAAAATCGCAAGCACGTATTGGGTAGTGGATTTCCAACTATGACAAGGTATGGAACCACCTTTCGCTAGTGTACCTCTAGAAAGGAATACACTGGGTTCAACAAGAACATCTTGCAACCCGGCCACACATGATCGACCACTCATTTCGCTTGAGTGTATCGAATGTATATCACCAATGGTTGGGATCAACAACCGTTTCCCGAATAGGACAGCATCAACAATAGATTTTTGGAAATAAATGAAACTCTAGATCAAGTGATTATACACCCTACTTCGGTGCGACCGACTTAGCCATGCTACCTGCCCGATTTCTGTCATTTACCGATCGATGAGGCTTGTGGTTACGCTTCATCATCACATCAGATTCACTTCGAATGCCACATTGTCAGATCCATCGAAAATCACTAATTGACGTCCACAACAGTACATTACGTGTTAGCTAAAAGAAGTTTCCTTCTCCGCTTCCACTCTTGGTACGGTTGGAGAAATCAATATACGTGATCGTCTGGAAATACTCTGTCAGACATCCGTCCATACAAATCATCCAGGAACAGGATGAACCAAAGGCACTATTCAGTACATCAATCTTTGGCACTGTTATCTAAGACTTATACAATAGCCCTTGCACTTTACTCCGTCTTCAATTATCTTTGGCATATATGATTCACAACGCTTATGCCAATACAGAGTGGTTCTTTGGATAATAATCCAATCGGTCTCTCCATATTAACAACGTTAAAATGGTCAAAACTTTGATAGTCTGTGATTTAACTATCAAAGAAAAACACGTGTGCAAACAACGATATTATTTCCAAATGGAAATTCTATCAATCAATCATCAATCATATATATATATATATATCCTTATTTTCTATGTTTAGAAAATATATATGTTTAACGCTGGAAAACATTTCCATAACTTATTTACGTATCACTATTCTTTCTACAACTATCAGTCTCTGACTATAAACTAGTAGGAGAATAATTCTCTAAGTATAAACCTCGAAGGCCGAAACCAACATCAGATCGATACTCTGAAAACTATTCAACTTAACAAATCTCTAGTCAGTTTCTAATCTTGTTTAACTCTATTTCTATTAACTCTAATTCGAATAACTAATATTCGATTTAACTCCATTCGCTTAACTCTAGATCGCAGCGATCACAATGGTTACGCCTGATTCCCTCAGGAAACATCCGACCGCCATAGGCTATCTACAGCCCTGCAAATTACGCTAGCAGTCGTGCAAAATGGTAACTTATCGTATATAACTATGTCTGATTTACTCCTTTTGATAACTACGTTTGATTAACTCCTTTTATAATCATATTTATTTCCTAAATAAATAGTCCTTTATTCTATTCTATTCATTTTATCAACATTTTTCCCTTTTATAAAACTCTATTCGTTTTATAAACATTTTCCTTTTATTTACTTTCGAAATATTTCCTTTTTATAAAATCGGTTGATTTTATAAAATCCCTTTATTTCAATATACATTAAAATAATTCTTCTTACATCCCAGGGTATTTTATGATATTTAAAATATTGAATAACAAGGATCAATATCATTCTAACACACATAATCCATTACAGATTATATAACACATCATATATCACAATATACGAAAAACAGTAAAATAACTGTTGAGGAATCCAGTCGGATTCCTCCAACCGGTTTCCCTGCATCCACAGATGTTACACGATAAAATCCACATCACTTCCAGTTCCATATGATATATTCTATTAAACAGAATCAATATAGAAATTCAACTAACTGACTAGCAGTTCAATTAAACAGTCAACACACAGTCAATCAGCCAATATGTAACAGTTCTAAAAATACAACATGAAATTATAAACTGTTCAGAGTTGGTGAGATTTGCTCACTTTACAAGTTAACTGTTATATAACGATTTTCGTTAGTTGATTCTGATCAGACAATTTATTTCGCCATAAATCGTAACGAGCTCCGATGGACTTCCAGTCTGTTCCACGACGTAGCTATCGTCCATACGATCCTAACGCAACTTCCGGTTCTCGATTCTGATATCGTATGACCCAGATACAACAATTACAAGTTAGGGCTTTATAATTTAAAATTAAACTAAATTTAAATATACTTAAAACACCTTGGGCCTTACCCGTCCTTATCATCCCACTATCCCTCTTAAAGCCCACCCGTGTTCACTCCTATTTCTTCCCGAATCAACCTGCCGTGGCCTCCTCCTCAAACACAAGCCATGACCGATCTTTCAACCTCAAACACCTTCTTCTCTTCTTTCTTTAAATTCACAAGAAAATTACCAAAATATTTCTCACCAAAATCTCTTTCGATTCATACACACATCAATGAACTCACACCTCTCCTCCCGCTTGCGACCTGTACTTTTCCCATGCCTGAACGATGAACCATCCGACCCTTTTTTGCACGGAAATACACCAAAGACTCTCGAATCACTCTACTCGATGTCACAAACACCAAACAAACCTCGAATACCCATCTTGAAGTCTAAATACCCGGGATTTGTAAACCCTAGTGCTCGCGTCCAAAACCTGAGCATCGTAAAACACCACCGAATCGAATGAAATGGGTATAGGGATGAAGCAAATCACTCAAGGGGTTGAAATATACTAGCTTTTATTTCATTAGATTTTATTTTGATTTGTTCATGATTTTTGAAGCTTTATTTCTACATTTTGGTGAATACTGGTGGCGGTGGAATTATCTTTGAACAGAGAAGTTGTGAATTAGTTTTAGGGGGAGATTAAGTTATTATATAGGATATTTTAAATAATTTATTATTCGATTAAAATATTAAATTATAAGTAAACGCTATTTTTCTGTGTCCTCTAAAATTCCTGTCGTCACGTACGATACCCACAAATCACCAAACTGGACATACTGCTAGAGTTTGACATTACGGTCCCAACGAAACTGGTATCATCAAATTCCGACTTCGTTTCAAAAGTGGCTATTTTTAAAGCTCTGGATGACCCATTTAAATATATAAATATATTTAAATATAATTAAATTTAATATTTAAAAATAAGTATTATCGTATATATTCACAGTGGAATACCATACAGCTCTAGAATATTCCTATATGGATTTCTAACTTGATATTTCACATCCCGATTAAATCGATATTCGATTTATATTGAAATTCCTTTTTAAAAATATAAATAATTCCTTTACAAATTATAAAGGAATTCCACAGCGACTTTTCTAAAATTTGATTTGGACATAAATAAAAATCTACACGACTAAATACCGATTTTTCTCTTCCACTCGAAAGATATACTCCACCAACTCCACACGTTTCTTGTTTCACAGAAATCCGGCTTAAAACGAATCCTGTACATTCAGTTGAAGTTCGAATCGCCAATTTACGAAATGCGGCGGCATTTCGAGCTCGATTTTAATTATAATATAATTATACATTCAAACTGTCATTTATATAATATATTTGCAATAACCCGGAAATCCGTGCCAATTTAAAATTTTTATTTTGGCAATTTTAGTTAATGTTGATTATTTAAAATGAATTATTTTAAATAATAACGACGAGAATTTACTTCGAATAGAAATAGAACGTATATATTTATATAAATTGTCGTTAGAATATAAATATTTATTTATATATATAAAAGGAATTGAAAATGGCGCGGTAGTTCGATAATTCGATTTCAAATTTCAAATTAATGTACATGATTCAAAATAAACTGGATTTTAGTGAAACCAAAAATATTAGAATCTAATTTATAATATCTTTCCAACGAATCCGAAAAATTGAAATTTCATAGCGGGAATCAAAAGATATGCCCAGTTGAAATTTCAGAATAATCGCTATGGAATTCTAGCCCTTAAAAATGGAAATTTTGCAAACGACCTCAGATTTCAACGAAACCACTTTTGTTGGATCCGCGATGTCAAGTTATTGCTAGGTTTCAAATTTCGTAATTTTTCGAATCAATATGTGAGCATGTCAAAGGAAAATGCGTTTGACCAGTTTTAGTTGATTTTAATCTACTGGAAAATGGCCATTTTTCAAATGGTCTTGGAATTCGATGAAATTAGTTTTGTTAGGACCGTATCGTCAATACGATGCTAGAAAATATTTTTCGGGAATTTTTAGAGTTCGTATGTGGGCCCAGTAAATTGGAATGTGCGTTCAAATTCAATATATAGAGTTATATGTTGATTTTGACGAAATTGATCGAAACAGTCGAATCAGTCTACGGTACATATCCCATTGTGTTCGGAATGGGGGTAATTACCTATGGACAACAGGCGGTGGCTCTTGTTTCGAGTTCGAAATCAAAAGTTACTTTTTGAAACTTAAATTAATTAAAATAAAAATATATTATTATATTTCTCTCCCCCCTTATCTCCTTTACTCTCAGCCGTTACTTTTCAGAAGAAAAAAAAGAAAAAAAACCCTAATCGAATTGCGCCGCTTCCTCCCCCCCCCCCCCCCCCACGAAGCCGCCGCCGCTCGTCAGATCTCCGATCCCCCTACCTCCATCTCCCTCATCCACGCCCCCCCATTCGAGAACCCCCCTGCTCCAGAACGACGCACACTTGGAAACCCCGCCACCCCACTGCGCAACCGCCGAGGACCCCACCTGCCGCCTCCGACCCCCGTTCCTTCACCTCGCGAGCAACTTCCGGCCTTTTTTTTCCCTTGCTGTAAGTTTCTTCATTGTTTAATTTATTTTGTTTTAATTTATTTTATCTATTTAGTTTTGTTTAACCAATAGGAAAATCTGACCTTTTATGAATAAGAAAATACATTGTCTAGCATGTGAAAAGATTTGATTTTTATAACGTACAAAGATTCGATTTTTATTGACAAAGAAGAGATTTTTTGATACTGTAAAGGCGATATTTTTAATGTATGAAAGATCGAAATTTTAATGTAGGAAAGGGGTGATTTTTAATTATATGAAAATATAATCTTTCCTATATTTGCAGCATTTTAAAAATATGATTTTTATAGTTTTGGTATAATAAAAATATGATCTTTATTTATGAAGAGTATTAAAAATATAATTTTTATAAGGTAGAGGATATAAAAATTCGATTTTTATATATTGAATAGCGAAGTAAAAATTCGATTTTTATATATTGAATAGCGAAGTAAAAATTCGATTTTCATATATTGAATTGCGAAGTAAAAAATTCGATTTTTATATATTGAATAGCGAAGTAAAAATTCTATTTTTATATATTGAATAGCGAAGTAAAAATTCGATTTTTATATGTAGTGAATACGGATGACGAAAGCGATGAAAGAAGAAACGGCGGAGATTTTCTACATAAGAAGAGTCGAGAAGTTTGGATTGGCTAGTCGGTGAGAACTTCTCACCTTTAATTTTTATTTCTGGTTTAAAATATATACTAGGATGTAGACGGTGTTTAGTAGCACCCGACACCCGTCGTTCACAAACCATGGACGGCTTGTATGCTTGTTCGTTTGATTTTGATGTGTAGTTGATTGTGTGATGTGAAATGAAATAAAATATTTTATAGTGGAAAATATTTTATAGTTAAAAATAGAATTTTTAACGTGTATTTAAAATAAATATTTATAAATAAATCGGAGATTTGTTTATATACACTGATTTGATTGATATTGATTGGGACGATAAATTTCACACATCGCCCAACTGCACAAATAAAATCTGTGTTTGATTGTTTGAAACCCCACACGGGTATTGGGATGACAGATGACAAACACTAATCCCAATAATTAGTTGTATGTCGATCGATTGATTGACAGACTGTCATAAGCGTTAAATATTTATATTTGATGCTTATACCGTGTAGAATGCACTCTGGATGATGGTTGATTATTTATCGTTGTTATTTTGTACATGCGTTGTAGAAAATCCATATAATTAACATTACATGGTGATTGATTGGGCCTCATTCCAGTTTTGAAATAGAAATATTTAAAATGAAATATTTGAATAGAATATTTGAAATAAAATATTTGAATAGAATATTTGAAATGAAATATTTGAAACGAAATATTTGAAAAAGAAATATTTGAAATAGAAATATTTGAAAATAGAAATATATAAAGTCATGTTGATTAGATTTGCGCCATTTTGACGTGAACAATATTTATATCGATTTTATTCAAATTGAAATGAATATTGAAGTGTATTGAAATTCTAATTAAATTGAAGTGATTTGAAATTCGAATTAAATTGAAGTGATTTGAAATTAGAATTAAATTGAAGTGATTTGAAATTCGAATTAAATTGAAGTGATTTAAAATTAAAATTAAATTGAAGTGAATTGAAATTCGAATTAAATTGAAGTGATATGAAATTCGAATTAAATTGAAGTGATTTGAAATTAGAATTAAACTGAAGTGATTTGAAATTCAAATTAAATTGAATAGAATTGAATTCGAATTGAAATTGAATAGAAATTGATTTGAAATAAATTCAAAATCGAATAGAAATTGAATCGAATTGAAAACGAACTGAAATTGAATTAAAAATCGATTTGAATTAAAATCAATTTGAAATGAATTTAAAACGAATTTATAAGGAAAATTTCAACTTTGATTTGAATTTGAAATGAAGTTGAAATCATTTCGAAAACGAATTCAAAACGATTTATAATATACGTTTTAAAAGCAAATCGACGAAATATATATAAAATGGCCTGAATAGAACGCGCCGCGCCGTGGAAGTTCGCGAATTTCGACCATTGACTTCGAATGGATATTGCGGGAGATCCGACCGTCGAATTCTCCTGAAACCGGAACCTTGGGTTCGTATCGAAAAGAGATTTCTAACGAATATTAGAAAATTGAAATCTAACGGTTGGATTTGGAATTATGTCCAAATCAGGTTTGAAAAAGGTCGTTGTAAGTGCAGTTCGATGGCCGTTGATGGAGATCGACTGTACGGGCCTTGATAAAATTATTAAAAATAGTAATAATTTGTGTAAAATCATAAGAAGTGATTTGGGAAGAATTGGGATGAAAATCTCCATATTTGAAAAGATAAAAATAGATTTTTATCGAGATGAACTAGTTTTGAACTAGAATAATAAATTATTTATTTTTAAAATAAACAAATTGGATTTGAAGTGGTTTTGAAAATAACCAGAATTTCCAATAATTGAATTGGAATGGATTTGAATCGAAATTGTCTGTGGAATATTTCGATGCTGGATTTTGTGATCATATAGATGTTGTTATGGAAATTTGGAATATATATATATATATATATATATATATATATATATATATATATATACATATCGTTATTTCCAATACGATATTTGTTGGTCGTGGAATTTGATATTGAATATAAGCCGATATATTTTCTATTCAGAGCCTTGTATTTAATATCAAATGTGATTTGGGTTTGTCGTGAATGTGTCTTCATTAACACTGTTCTTAAGCTCAGTTGAGAAAAAGGATTAAATTTTTTTATTTAGATTTAATGAAGTGTACCAATTAAATAATATTTATTTGGAATTGAACTGGTATTGATTTTTGGGTTTATCATGAACAGTGTTTTAAATAACATTTGTTCTTTAACCCGATAATTAATGGAATGTGATTTTTGGGTTTATCGTGAATCGTGTTTTAAATGACACTGATTCTTTAACCCAGTTAAAGATTAAAACTAAATGGAGTTTTAATGAATCTTTAATTAGATTGAAAAGATCGAAAATGGAGTATTACCAGTTTTACTCCAGGCGATAGTTAAATCTTTAATTAGATTTGAACGTGAAATGGTAATTGAATTTACCGATAACACCGTGGTGTTAGATATGAAGTATTACCAGTTTTACTTCATGGGATGAATAGCTTGGGATTGGGAAATTAAAACAAATGATTACTTTGGTGTGGTTCACTAATCCCTACTAGTTTGAGTTGATATTCAAAGGAGATTAAAGAATAAATTTAAAGAATTTATCTTTGATAAAATTAATGGGAACCTTTCCCAAAGTATAAGAATATTTGAACAAAAGAATATTCTGAATTGGAATGAGGCGTATGTTGTGTTTGTGTAACACTTGTTTATTATATACGCGAGTTATTCAGAAAGACCAAGTTTAACCCATTTTGAATAATTGATTCGACGTGGTGTCGAAGATGAAGACGGTGTTCGAAGACCGGAGGTCTTCACGTCGTTAGGGTGATTACTAATGATCTTGATTGGGTTGTACACCCAAGAGGGGGGAATCAGTTAGTGATCGTCCAGACGTACTTGGAGATCGATGGATATGCGGGGTACTAGGTGCCTCCGGTTTCATTCAGACCCAGAACCAACTTGCAAATGGACTGTGTGTCTGACATTGGATTTTATGTTGTGTGGTTGATTTCTATTAAATATGTATATGTTTGGCTGCGGAGAATTTATTCTCTTGCTGTAACACCCCACGTCCATTAATGTCACTCACGAAAGGAATGCATTAACTTCCATGGAGGTTATAAGTGAATATAGAACAGAAAAATTACAACAAGACAGATAGTAAATAGTACTTGGAAATCTAAAACTTCATTTTATTGCAGCGGAAATTAAACATGTTTGTTACAACATAACCATAGATCATAACCAAGTACAATATCCATCTTCATAAAAACAAAATACATAATCCCATTACATAAATAGCCATTAAAAAGATAACAAGTTGGACTTTACTTCAACGGTCCAAGCTTTCCAAAGAGAGATGAAGCAATTCAATCAAACTCCACTAGAGCTGGGCCCAACTTGAGGATCTGGAGGGGGAAAAAGGATAGAAATAGAGGGGGTCAGACATAAAGTCTGGCGAGTATGATAATTCAAACAATACTATTATCAAAGTAACTAGACTAAGGCATAAGCTGGAAGACAAGTAAATGTCTATGAACTCTTAGGAAGATAAAGATAGCGTTTAAGATAACGTTAAAGATAACGGTAAAGGCACACCTAATTACTAACGAATGATTACTACACTACACCGCACATTACTACACTGCACCACACCAGTCACCCTATTGTTTGATCCCACTTTCTTCACACAGAAACTTTATAAATAGCCTTACGTACCCCTAGCTGACTACATAGGTGCCGTCTGTCCCTTTCTCCACTAGGTGTACCTCACTACCCACTTTCGATCGGCTCCCTACTCGTAGATACCCGTGCTGGCCCCACAGTGGGGTGTATCACTCCACTAAAGTGGCAACCCGATACAACTTGAGAATGCACGGCTTATACCTACACGATGCAACAACGTCTTACCTACCAGCCCGGGTCCACACACGCATATGAAACCCGTTGGACTTGCGTTGCCACCGCTCCCCGTTTTGGCCTCTTACAGTCAAACCTAGCATGCGTGTCCCGTCCTCGACTTGGGTCGAGCCCACAAAGATACGTTTGGGATACTGGTCGAAATGGGCCCCCACAAGCTACCCACCTAAGCTTGTCACTAGTATATCCCACTTAACCCTCTTAGTCATGTTCATTTACATGTGTGTTTGGTTAAGTCTTACTAATCGTATTTCACATGACACTAAGGGCACCCCCTAGATTCCTCGTGCCACCCAAGGCACCTACATAACCTCCATGTCCCACTTTACATGTTTATCTGGTTAAGTATTTCTTAATTCATTCAGGCCATAACCTCATAAAGACCTCTCACATTAGACTGGCATTTATGGCAGCTGGATTTGCCGGGCAGGTCCGGGCAGTCTTACACCATAAAAGAGTCTAACCTCGTGTCTTTACAACTGTTATGCTTTAGTTTAGGCCTAGGACCTCTCACATTGGGCTGACATTTGTGACCACTGGATTTGCCGGGCGGTCCGGGCAGGTTTACGTCACAAACGAGTCCAACCTGGTATCCTAACATTGATTAACACTTAAAATCTTTTACCCCAGTTTTATTAATTCTCTATTCAAATTATTAATTATGTCAACTTTTAATGATGTCCATAATTGACTCAATTATGGCCATCCACTTTTGGCATGCAAAATCATATCAATTGCACCCCAACTTTTTAATATTAAATCCTTAATATTACCCCTACCCCATGTTTATACGTTCGCTTATTCAACGCATAATATAGGCTAGACTTGTATAGTCTAACACCTAGCACAAAGATAAATTATCACAACATATAGACAATTAAAATAAATCTAATCATAATAGGGGTGAAACTTGCATAAACTACACATGTTAAGGATCAAAAGGTGTCAACTTGTTAAATGTCTCAATTTACATGATATGATCATAGCCCAAATCTATACATAAACTTGCATATGGGGTTTTTAGGCAACATAATGATGGTGTGAACTAGCATAGGATATCACATATGTCATAGCATAATTCTAGATGTCATAATAGATGTCTTGGCATATGTTCATAACTTTTCTAATCAATCTAACTTGCATATGTGATTTGTCATATAGATCAACATAACCCAAACATGATGATTTAATTAATATGAACTAACTAGCATAAATGGTAACATCATGGCCTTTTTAACATGTATGATTCATCACAACTTAGCATAGAAACTTTCAACCTACATAACATCATCGTAGCATGATTTACAACATATAAGATATCATCATCACATAACATTGGATTTACAATATACATGATAGCAAAAGGTGTTTACAACAACATATATGATAATTCACATCATCTACTCATAATCCATTCATAACTCAACCTAATTAAAATGACAATAACCTTGTTAAGATCATCATACTCACTATTTAGAGAAGAAAAGGGAGAGTTTTGCTTTGCTTTAGGGTTGAGAGAATTAGAATTGAATTTGCTTTTCTTCTTTCTTAGTTGGCGGCGGCTCCATTGATTTCCGTGGCGACGGTAACTATTCTATTTTAATTAGGTTTAGGGTTTGCATTAGGATGTATTTATAGGTGTAGGAAGTTATTTAGGACCATTAGATTAACCCTGAACCATGAGAACCAATCAAATGCAAAATCTGCCTTTGAGCGAATCGGCCCACGGGTTGACAGCCAAACACCCTGGATTAACCCCTAGTCGACCCAGCAGGGCTTGGGTCGACCTCAAAAATGGGTCGGTTCGGTTATTTCCCCTCCCAATACGATGTTTTGAACTTTTTCGCATATTTATTTATTTAATTTTTAATTTATATATATATATATATATATCAATATATATATATTTGTCTGCGCAACCCATTTCACTTAATTCTTTTCTAAAAATTAAGTATACTTTAATTTGTGAATTTTAATGTTATAAAATTACGGGGTGTTACATTCTCCCCTCCTTTAAGGATTTCATCCCCGAAATCTCCATGTCAAGAAGAATGTATATCCTACCATCTAATCGTCCATCTACTCAACCATCAAACACCAGCATCCATTGTCCTTAAAAGACTTCTAATGCTTTAATGTTTATATGCACAGTGTGTGTATATGTCCATATCTAATGCAAAATTAGGCGGTCTACTGATTCAGTCGACCTCCTTAGTGCAATTCATGATAGTGCCATGCGTCCAATACGTATGCAAAAAATTCCTAATGATACATATTAATTCTATATGCGTGCACAACCATCCACCCGAATGCAGCAACTATATGATAATACAACCATTATACATCCATTTTACTAAATACATCCATATATATGCAATATGCAATATGAAGTGACTGAGCTGATCTGGTGCCGAATAGTGTGTGTATATGCAACCACGAGCAACCACTAGCAAACACTTCCATCCACTTTGCATCCACTTTGCATCCACCATACATAACATGTCTCAAACACATGTTTCAACCATAGGATTATCCTAACTAAAGGTCAAAGATACTAGCGAGAGGATATACTAAAGATAAAATAAGTACAAGCTAAGCGATAAAGAAGAAATTAAAGGACATACCCTCAAAAAGAAAAGGGTATCGTGAATGCATCTTCTCTTCCGTCTCCCAAGTAGCATTGCTCTCATCATCTCCTCATTGCACTTTGACTAGTCTGACCTCTCGATTCCTCAACCTCTTGATCTTCGACCCAAGAATGCGCGTAGGAGCTCGTCGAATTGTCGCATCACGCTCTATCTCCACCTCTCTAAGCAAGCTCGGCACTACCACTTCCGCGGTCTCGTGCAAGCACTTCCTCAAATGTGACACATGGAATACGTCATGTACACCACTAAGTCTCTCGGGCAACTCCACTCTATACGCCATCCGTCCAATCCTCTCCTTAATAGGAAACAGCCCTACAAACCTTGGTGCTAATTTCCCAACGGACCCAAAGCGAACAACGTTTCGTAATGGAGACACTTTGACAAAGACCATGTCCCCAACTTCAAACTCGAGATCTGTCCTCCTCTTATCCGCATAAGATTTCTGCCTATCTTGCGCTGCTTTCATCCTCCTTCGAATCAAGTCGATCTTTTCCGAAGTCTCCCTAATCATATCGGGCCCAAGTAATATCTTATCCGTAGATTTCCACCAACATGTAGGTGAACGACAAGGTCGTCCATATAGAGCTTCGAATGGTGCCATACCAATGCTGGACTGAAAGCTATTATTATATGCGAACTCAACCATTGGAAGATGCTCTTCCCGTGTACCCCCAAAGTCTAGGATACATAGCCTCAACAGATCCTCTAGAATGCAATTCACCCTCTCAGTCTGGCCGTCCGTCTGAGGATGATATGGATTGCTCAAACATAACCGAGTCTCTACCGCCTCTTGTAAGCTTCTCCAAAATTCGCTAGTGAAAATAGGATCGCGGTCGCTCACTATGCTAGAAGGAACACCGTGCAAAAGAACTATTTCTCGGACATATACAGAAGCTAACCATGGAGCAGTCCTCTTACTCTTCACGGGAATGAAATGGGCGCTATTAGTAAGTCTATCTACAATAACCCAAATCTCCGTATTACCCCTCCTCGATCGCGGTAATCCATCCACAAAATCCATCGAGACACTCTCCCACTTCCATAGTGGAACCTCCAATGGGTGAAGCAACCCACCGGGTTTCTTTTGCTCCGCTTTTACTTGTTGGCATACCGAGCATCTAGCGACATACTCAGCCACGTCTTTATTCATGCCGACCCAAAAGTAAACTCTCTTCATGTCTTTGTACATCTTGTCCCTGCCGGGATGAATGGTCATCTTCGAATGATGTGCTTCGTCAAGAATAGTCTTCCTTAGGTCATCGTCTTTTGGTACACAAAGTCTACCGTCCCTACGTAACCAACCCTTATCATCTAGGGTATACCTACGGAGATAGCTTGATGACTCCCCTCCTTTGAGCTTTTTTACTAACTCAACTAACTTTGGGTCGTCTCGCTGTGCCTCGCCAATCCATCCCAAAAACGTAGGTCTGACCTCCATGGATGCTAGCAAACCGGGTACGAAGTCAACGGAAGGTCTAAAGTCAAACATCGAAATGAATTCTAAACTTTGCCGCTCAACAAACAAAGGACTTAAGGATAATCTTTTTCTACTTAAGCCATCAGCCACCACGTTACCCTTACCAGGGGTATATGCTATCTCAAAGTCGTAGGACGCTAAGAACTCCATCCACCTTTGCTGCCTTAAGTTCAAGTCCTTTTGAGAGAATAGGTATTTTAAAGATTTGTGGTCAGTGAATAGTTCGAATTTCTCGCCAAGAAGATAATGACGCCAAGACTTAAGAGCGAAAACAATAGCGGCCAACTCTAGGTCATGTGTGGGGTAATTCTTCTCATGCGCTCTCAACTGCCTTCCACCATAGGCTATTACCCTGCCCTCTTGCATTAAGACTGCGCCTAGTCCTGTCCCACAAGCGTCAGTATAAATGGTAAATGGCTTACTCCCGTCAGGCAATACTAAGACTGGGGCTGAAGTCAAAGCTCTCTTCAAACGTTGGAATGCATCATCACAATCTACGTCCCATGTGAAAACTAGGTTCTTCTTCGTCAAGCGTGTCAATGGAGCTGATATCTTTGCGAAGTCTTTGATAAACTTCCTATAATAGCCAGCCAACCCCAAGAAACTTCTCACTTCGGTAGCATTTTTAGGAACCTTCCAATCTTGGATGACCACCACCTTCGCGGGGTCTACAACTATCCCTTCTTTGGAAACCACGTGTCCCAAGAACCGTACTTCCTTCCTCCAAAAGTGACACTTAGAAAATTTAGCTTTAAGCTTATGCGCTCGAAGAGTCTCCAACACTTCCCTAAGATGTAGGGCATGCTCTTCTTCATCCTTAGAAAAGATCAAGATGTCATCTACAAAGACTACCACAAATTTGTTAAGGTACTCCCTAAACACCCTACTCATCAAATCAACAAAGTATGCGGGGGCGTTTGTCAAACTGAAGGGCATCACTAGCCATTCATAGAAACCGTCCGGAGTCCTAAAGGCAGTTTTGTCAATGCTATCCTCAGCCACTCTCAACTGATGGAAACCAGTGGCTAAGTCCAACTGCGAAAACACTGAGGAGCCAACTAACTGATCGAAGAGATCGTCAATCCTCGGCAGTGGGTGTCTGTTCTTCTTAGTAAGCTTATTAAGTTCTCTATAGTCCACACAAAGTCTAAGGGACCCATCCGCCTTCGGGGCAAATAGTACTAGAGCACCCCACTCCGATATACTTCGTCTTATGAACCCCTTCTCAAGCAACTCCTTCACTTGCTTACGGAGTTCCCTCCTTTCACGTGGAGCCATGTGTCGTACTGGCAAAGATACTGGTTTTGCATTATCCACAAGATATATTCGAAAATCTATCTCCCGCTTCGGAGGCAAGCCTTTCACCTCCTCAATCACATCCGAGGATTCTCGGACCACTCTAACAGATCGTAGATTTTCCTTAGACGCATCAAGCGATTCTAGATAACTTAGCATAAACGAATTTATGGGATTACAAAAGATTTCGAGAGTGTTTCCAAGGCGAGTCACGAGCCTAACTACTCTCATTTCACAATCAAGAACGGCCCCATTTATGGATAACCAATCCATTCCTAAAATTAGCCCATAGCCCGTGAAGCCCAACACATAAGCATCACATCTAAATTCAATGCTAAGTATGGAAATTTTCAAATCCAAACACATCATAGACAAATAAGCTGAGCCCCCAATTGGATTCGAAACAACTAAGGGATCCTCTACTAAACTGGTGTTCAAGTGCAGTGATTCAACTAATGATGTAGAGATAAACGAATGCGATGCGCCCGAATCGAATAAGGTACGGACAAGATGATCAAACCGAAAAAATAAGCTTTCAACCGAAATGGTTCTACCTCGTTCTTGCAGCGGTGGGACCGCAAGAGCCTGAACTTGTCCCCTTGCCTGCCCTGGTGCCATAATAGCCTGCACCTATCCTCCCGAGGTAGCTCTTGCCCTCTGCCCCTTCTTTGGGCAGTCCTTCACCAAATGTCCCGCATCGCCACAATGAAAACAGCCTGTCTTCTTTTTCTTTCGGCAATCCTTGCTGAGATGGCCTGGTGTCCCACAGTTAAAACATTTCTTCTTTCCCTTGCCGTTATTGTCTTTACCACCCTTCTTGTTTTGCTGTTGTGGTTTCTTCTGATCCTCCTTCTTCTCGGGTGCCTTATCAGCTTTAGCGCTTTTCTCCTCATGCATAAGCGCCATTTCTACTAACTTCTCAAAGGTGGCCCCCATAGGGATGTGGGTCATAGCCAACCCTTGCAACGGTTCATTCAAGCCATTCACGAACCTCAGCGCCTTCTTCTCCGGCGTGTTCACTAAGTCCAAGCCAAACCTTGCTAACTGATTAAATTTATTGACATATTCTTTCACTGATGAACATCCTTGCTTCAATGTCAAGAACCTTTCCATATATAGATTTTCTTCCGCCCTTGAGAGAAACTTTGCCTCGAACCTACGTCTGAAATCCACCTAAGAGTCAACATGACGCTCCCTATTACTGACCTCCCACCAAAATGAGGCCTCTCCCTTCATCAACCAAGATGCTAATCGAACTCTCCTCCCTTCTTCTACTTCAAAGATTTCTAGCAATTCTTCCACCTCCTTAAGCCAATCTCTAGCTTCCACAAATGTTTCTGACCCTTGAAATGGTTTTCCACCCATAGCCTTGAATTCCTTGCACGTCTTTGCAAAAGTATCTACGCGAGGAGGAGGAGGAGGAGGAATGGGTGCAACTGGTGGTGGAGGAATATTGGCTGGACCTGCAGCGACCCTAGCCTCTAATAACCTCCTATACCATCCTGGTATCGTTACACCGTCGGGTAGATTAAGATCTTCAGCCATGCTGAAACGAAAAAGGAAAGATTCAAAATGGAGAATTCGAAAGATAAAGATATGGGCTATTGGGGATTATGTTTTTTTAAAACTTTTCTCTTTAAATTTCTCATTAAAACATGTTTTTCAAAACACTTCTTCCAAAAATAACTATTTTTCTAAAGTATTTTTATCTGTTCTGGTAACTTTAACCTCTGATACCACGTGTAACACCCCACGTCCATTAATGTCACTCACGAAGGGAATGCATTAACTTCCATGGAGGTTATAAGTGAATATAGAACAAAAAAATTACAACAAGACAGATAGTAAATAGTACTTGGAAATCTAAAACTTCATTTTATTGCAGCGGAAATTAAACATGTTTGTTACATAATAAAACCATAGATCATAACCAAGTACAATATCCATCTTCATAAAAACAAAATACATAATCCCATTACATAAATAGCCATTAAAAACATAACAAGCTGGAATTTACTTCAACGGTCCAAGCTTTCCAAAGAGAGATGAAGCAATTCAATCAAACTCCACTAGAGCAGGGCCCAACCTGAGGACCTGGAGGGGGGAAAAAAGGACAGAAATAGAGGGGGTCAGACATAAAGTTTGGCGAGTATGACAATTCTAACAATACTATTATCAAAATAACTAGACAAGGCATAAGCTGGAAGACAAGTAAATGTCTATGAACTCTTAGGAAGATTAAGATAGCATTTAAGATAACGCTAAAGATAACGGTAAAGGCACACCTAATTACTAACGAATGATTACTACACTGCACCGCACATTACTACACTGCACCACACCAGTCACCCTATTGTTTGATCCCACTTGCTTCACACAGAAACTTTATAAATAGCCTTACGTACCCCTAGCTGACTACATAGGTGCCGTCTGCCCCTATCTCCACTAGGTGTACCCCACTACCCACTTTCGACCGGCTCCCTACTCATAGATACCCGTGCTGGCCCCACAGTGGGATGTATCACTCCCCTAAAGTGGCAACCGGATACAACTTGAGAATGCACGGCTTATACCAACACGATGCAACAACGTCTTACCTACAAGCCCGGGTCCACAAACGCATATGAAACCCGTTGGACTTGCGTTGCCACCGCTCCCCGTTTTGGCCTCTTACAGTCAAACCCAGCATGCGTGTACCGTCCTCGACTTGGGTCGAGCCCACAAAGATAAGTTTGGGATACTGGTCGAAATGGGCCCCCACAAGCTACCCACTTAAGCTTGTCACTAGTATATCCCACTTAACCCTCTTAGTCATGTTCATTTACATGTGTGTTTGGTTAAGTCTTACTAATCGTATTTCACATGCCACTAAGGGCACCCCCTAGATTCCTCGTGCCACCCAAGGCACCTACCTAACCCCCATGTCCCACTTTACATGTTTATCTAGTTAAGTATTTCTTAATTCATTCAGGCCATAACCTCATAAAGACCTCTCACATTAGACTGGCATTTATGGCAGCTGGATTTGCCGGGCGGGTCCGGGCAGTCTTACACCATAAAAGAGTCCAACCTCGTGTCTTTACAACTGTTATGCTTTAGTTTAGGCCTAGGACCTCTCACATTGGGCTGACATTTGTGACCACTGGATTTGCCGGGCGGGTCCGGGCAGGTTTACGTCACAAACGAGTCCAACCTCGTGTCCTAAGCATTGATTAAAACGTAAAATCTTTTACCCCAGTTTTAATAATTCCCTATTCAAATTATTAATTAAGTCAACTTTTAATGATGTCCATAACAGACTCAATTATGGCCATCCACTTATGGCATGCAAAATCATATCAATTGTACCCCAACTTTTTAATATTAAATCCTTAATATTACCCTTACCCCATGTTTATACGTTCGCTTATTCCACGCATAATATAGGCTAGACTTGTATAGTCTAACACCTAGCACAAAGATAAATTATCACAACATATAGACAATTAAAATAAATCTAATCATAATAGGGGTGAAACTTGCATAAACTACACATGTTAAGGATCAAAAGGTGTCAACTTGTTAAATGTCTCAATTTGAATGATATGATCATAGCCCAAATCTATACATAAACTTGCATATGGGGTTTTTAGGCAACATAATGATGGTGTGAACTAGCATAGGATATCACATATGTCATAGCTTAATTCTAGATGTCATAATAGATGTCTTGGCATATGTTCATAACTTTTCTAATCAATCTAACTTGCATATGTGACTTGTCATATAGATCAACATAACCCAAACATGATGATTTAATTAATATGAACTAACTAGCATAGATGGTAACATCATGACCTTTTAACATGTATGATTCATCACAACTTAGCATAGAAACTTTCAACATAACATCATCATAGCCTTATTTACAACATATAAGATATCATCATCACATAACATTGGATTTACAATATACATGATAGCAAAAGGGGTTTACAGCAACATATATGATAATTCACATCATCTACTCATAATCCATTCATAACTCAACCTAATTAAAATGATAATAACCTTGTTAAGACCATCATACTCACTATTTAGAGAAGAAAAGAGAGAGTTTTGCTTTGCTTTAGGGTTGAGAGAATTAGAATTGAATTTTCTTTTCTTCTTTCTTAGTTGGCGGCGGCTCCATTGATTTCCATGGCGACGGTAACTATTCTATTTTAATTAGGTTTAGGGTTAACCTTAGGATGTATTTATAGGTGTAGGAAGTTATTTAGGACCATTAGATTAACCCTGAACCATGAGAACCAATCAAATGCAAAATCTGCCTTTGAGCGAATCGGCCCATGGGTTGATAGCTAAACACCCTGGATTAACCCCTAGTCGACCCAGCGAGGCTCGGGTCGACCTCAAAAATGGGTCGGTTCGGTTATTTCCCCTCCCAATTCGCTGTTTTGAACTTTTTCGCATATTTATTTATTTAATTTTTAATTTATATATATGTATATATCAATATATATATTTCTCTGCGCAACCCATTTCACTTAATTCTTTTCTAAAAATTAATTATACTTTAATTTGTGAATTTTATTGTTATAAAATTATGGGGTGTTACACTTGCTTAACCCCCTTCTTTGAGACGTACGAGCTCAGACGTTATATATTGATGGATATCAAACGCATGGAGTGAATTGCCTGTGTGGCATGCCTGAGTGGCAATATGATCAAGGCTTCTGTTGAAAAGCAAAGTCTTGTGGGTGATGATCAAAGCACAGCCTGTGTGGCATAGCTTTGTGTAACGTGAATTCGCGAGCCCCACACTCCGGTTGTGAACCAGAAACGGGAGAGGACATCAGGGAGGGCATGCGTTTCCTACTAGCTAGAAGCGGCGTCAGTGGTTTTACATGCCCTGACGAGTTTGACTTCTGTGGTTATTGCTGTTGCGAGGCGCCTCGGTTTGATGGGACGATCCGGGTCCGATGGAGTCATTCGTTGGCTCATTTATGCCCCAAAGGGCGGGGAAACGCAGTGTTCAGGCATTTTAATCCACTTCGGTGGACAGGCCCTGACGATCCAAGTGGCTTGACAGAGTACTTGTCCTGAGACTTGGGCTAGATTGTCTCGAATCGGTAGAGGACGATCCCTGGCCTCGGTTCATAGATGGAAATCCAATTTCCAAATAAGTGACTTTGCGGTTTTGATTGTAGAGCCTAGTATTGGTGACATAGTAGCATGGGATGCTATGCCGTCTATGATTTATAATTATGATTGAAATTGTTTTAACACTGTACACTTATAGTATCAAACGATTGGTTTTAACGTATCAAGCATGCTTTGGCTATTATAAGGTAAAGCCCTATCCCCCGGCTTGCGTTGCATTGTGTGATGGGACCTGGGTCTTATAATAGCTTCATTTTTCTTCATTTAGCATTGCGCTGTTTGTTTTATGCACTAGTATTCTTGGGAGGAAACCCGTTCCGTGTTATACGGCGTGGTCCCTTGATTTATCTAATTTTAAAATAAAGATTAATAACTGTTTTAGTTCTCACACCAGTCCCATGACTGACCTGGGGTTTATTGTTTTAACCTAAACTCTGGGTGCCCCTATTTTCGACATGGGCAGCTAGTAGTTTTGGTTTTGCAGGTTTATATTCACAGGACCCTGATTTACAACTGGAACGAGGCTCGGAAAGCTCTGTATCCGTGTATTACTTCTAGTTGTGTATTGTATTATTTTCCACTACTATGTAATTTATTTTAATCTCTGATATTTATCGAATGTATATTTATTCATACTCTGTATATTCTTGTATTCTGATGGAATTGTTGTAATAAACAATGAAATGTTCTTCTGTTTGCGTTCCGATGTGTGTTGTTCTCAATTCAATCCGGGCTTTCCTTACCGGGGAAGTTCGGGTCGTGTCAGCTGGTATCAGAGATTTGGTTTACAACGCTCAGAGAACAAGACACATTAGAACCATATGAAAGAATTCATCAGATATTGGATTAGTAATATCCAATGGGAATGACTCGTTAGAGATGGGATCAGTAGTATCCTAAAACGAGTGTGAAGAGTATATTTTTAAAGTGAAAACAAATTTTGTTTTGAAATTTAAATCGTATTATACGTATTTGAATAATTTATTTTGTATTGAATTTGGATAGTCCAGTATATAGAGATTTTGCGTATGCGTCTGATCCACGTGTATTCGAAGTTTTAATATACTGGATAGATATAGAATCACACTCTAGTCGCTCGGGGATGAAACGATTGATTACTATATAGCATCAGTAGTTTGTGTTCGAGTGACGAAAGTGAGGTTTCTATATATTTCCAATTGACTGGTGTGAGAACCAAAATTAGATAGGGCTTATTGTTGTGATTTGGCATCAAAAATGTGATTTTTGACTATATATCAAAGTTATGAATTTCAAAAGCTAATCAACTAATTGATTGTTGGTTGTGTTGTTTGATTATAGTTTGATTAATTAAATGTTCAACTTATAACCAAATTGAATCAAATAGTGAATTGTATTGAAATTTAGTCGCATTTGCATGCATATACATGTGCTTACATTGAACAGGTCATTGCAAGGAGGCTAGAGCAGAAAATAAAATTGTTTGCCCAACAAATAGGTACATGTTTGTCATAATTTACTGTTTTGTTTGGGTGATGATGATTTTATGAGCCGATTGGCTAGCCGCTTGGATTTTTCCTTTTCTTTTGGATTGAAGAAGGCCATGGGAGGCTATATGAAATATCCCGAAGTCCCCGGTGCAGGGGAGGTTATGGCGAATTTTTTCGAAAATTTAGGGTGCTAGCCAAATTTTTGAAAAATTTGAAAAGTTCTTAGAAGCTGAAAAGTCAAAGAACTTAAGCCATAAGGAACGTAATGAAAGTTGAGTTGAATTGTTAAACAACTTTCGCCTTCGTTCCTTTTCGGGGACGAAAAGTTTTAAGTGGGAGAGATTGTAATAACCTGGAAATCCGAGCCAATTTAAAATTTTTATTTTGGCAATTTTAGTGAATGTTGATTATTTAAAATGAATTATTTTAAATAATAACGACGAGAAATTTACTTCGAATAGAAATAGAATGTATATATTTATGTAAATCGTCGTTAGAATATAAATATTTATTTATATATATAAAAGGAATTGAAAATGGCGTGGTAGTTCGATAATTCGATTTCAAATTTCAAATTAATGTACAGGATTCAAAATAAACCGGATTTTAGTGAAACCAAAAATATTAGAATCTAATTGATAATATATTTCCAACGAATCTGAAAAATTGAAATTTCATAGCGGGAATCAAAAGATATGCCCAGTTGAAATTTCAGAATAGTCGTTATGGAATTGTGGCCCTTAAAAATGGAAATTTTGCAAACGACCTCGGATTTCGACGAAACCATTTTTGTTGGATCCGCAATGTCACGTTATTGCTAGGTTTTAAATTTCGTAATTTTTCGAATCAATATGTGAGCGTGGCAAAGGAAAACGCGTTTGACCAGTTTTAGTTGATTTTAATCGACTGGAAAATGGCCATTTTTCAAACGGTCTCGGAATTCGCGGAAATTAGTTTTGTTAGGACCGTATCGTCAATACGAAGCTAGAAATATTTTTCGGGAATTTTAAGAGTTCGTATGTGGGCCCAGTAAATTGGAATGCACGTTTCAATTCAATATATAGAGTTATATGTTGATTTTGACGAAAACTGATCGAAACAGTCGAATCAGTCTACGGTACATATCCCATTATATTCGGAATAGGGGTAATTAGCTATGGACGACAGGCGGTGGGTCTCACTTCGAGTTCGAAATCAAAAGTTACTTTTTGAAAATTAAATTAATTAAAATAAAAATATATTTTTATATTTTTCTCCCCCTTATCTCCTTTACTCTCAGCCGTTACTTTTCAGAAGAAGAAAAAAGAAGAAAAAAAACCCTAATCGAATCGCGCCGCTCCCCCCCACCCCTCCCCCCCCCCCCCCGAAGCCGCCGCCGCTCGTCGGATCTCCGATCCCCCTGCTTCCATCTCCCTCATCCATGCCCCCCCCCCCCATTCGGGAAACCCCCCCCCCCCGCTCCAGAACGACGCGCACTTGGAAACTCCGCCACCCAACTGCGCAACCGCCGAGGACCCCAACAGCCACCTCCGACCCCCGTTCCTTCACCTCGCGAGCAACTTCCGGCCCCTTTTTTTCCCCTCGCTGTAAGTTTCTTCATTGTTTAATTTATTTTGTTTTAATTTATTTTATCTATTTAGTTTAGTTTAACCAATAGGAAAATCTGACCTTTTATGAATAAGAAAATACATTGTCTAGCATGTGAAAAGATTTGATTTTTATAACATACAAAGATTCGATTTTTATTGACAAAGAAGAGATTTTTTGATACTGTAAAGTCAATATTTTTAATGTATGAAAGATCGAAATTTTAATGTAGGAAAGGGGTGATTTTTACTTATATGAAAATATAATCTTTCCTATATTTGTAGCATTTTAAAAATATGATTTTTATAGTTTTGGTGTAATAAAAATATTATCTTTATTTATGAAGAGTATTAAAAATATAATTTTTTTAGGTAGAGGAAATAAAAATTCGATTTTCATATATTGAATAGCGAAGTAAAAATTCGATTTTTATATATTGAATAGCGAAGTAAAAATTCGATTTTTATATATTGAATAGTGAAGTAAAAATTTGATTTTTATATATTGAATAGCGAAGTAAAAATTCGATTTTTATATATTGAATAGCGAGGTAAAAATTCGATTTTTATATGTAGTGAATACGGATGACGAAAGCGATGAAAGAAGAAACGGCGGAGATTTTCTACATATGAAGAGTCGAGAAGTTTGGATTAGCTAGTCGGTGAGAACTTCTCACCTATAATTTTTATTTCTAGTTTAAAATTTATACTAGGATGCAGACGGTGTTTAGTAGCACCCGACACCCGTCGTCCACAGACCATGGACGGCTTGTATGCTTGTTCGTTTGATTTTGATGTGTAGTTGATTGTGTGATGTGATGTGAAATGAAATAAAATATTTTATAGTGGAAAATATTTTATAGTTAAAAATAGAATTTTTAACGTGTATTTAAAATAAATATTTATAAATAAATCGGAGATTTGTTTATATACACTGATTTGATTGATATTGATTGGGATGATAAATTTTACACATCGCCCAACTACACAAATAAAATCTGTTTTTATTGTTTGAAACCTGTAACAACCCGAAAATCTGGGCCAGTTTAATTTTTTTTGGCAATTTTAGTGAATTTTGAACATTTAAAATGAATTATTTTAAATAATATCAACGAGAAATTTATTTTGAACAGAATTCGAACGTATATGTTATATACGTCGTCGTTAGAATATAAATAATTATATATAATTATAATAGTGTTGAAAATGGCACGCTAGTTCGATAATAGGATCTAATTGAGAATATCTTTCCAACGAATCCGAAAAATTGAAATTTCATAGCGGGAATCAAATGATATGCCCAGTTGAAAATTCTGAATAGTCGCTATGGAATTCAGGCCCTTAAAAATGGGAATTTTGCAAACGACCCGGATTTCGACGAAACCACTTTTGTCGGGTACGTGATGTCAAATTATTGCTAGACTCCAAATTTCATAATTTTTCGAATCAATATGTGAGCGTGGCAAAGGAAAACGTGTTTGACCAGTTTCAATTGATTTTAATCGACTGGAAAATGGCCATTTTTCTAACGGTCTCAGAATTCGACGAAACTAGTTTTGTTAGGACCGTATCGTCAATACGAAGTTAAAAAATATTTTTCTGGAATTTTTAGAATTAGTATGTGACCCCGGGAATTGGAAATGTGCGTTCAAAATCAATATATAGAGTTATATGTTGATTTTGATGAAAATTGATCGAAACGATCGAATCAGCTTGCGATACATATCACGTTGTGTTCGGAATGGTGTTAATTAGCTATAGACGACAGGCGGTGGGTCTCGTTTAGAGGTCGTATGAAAAAGTCAGCTTTTTGAAAATAAATAATTAAAAAATAAAATTCTCTCTCTCTCTTCCTTTACTTTCTCAGCACCCCCCCCCCCCCCGATTTAAAATCAGAAATCAGAAGAAAAAAAAGGAAAAGAAGAAGAAGGCGCAGCCGCAACCGTGCCCCTGGCGATCGCCACTGCACGCCACCATCTCCACCTCCCCTTCATCTGTCGCGCCGCCACCTTCTTCTTCCCTCCCTTGCCTCGCGTCAGTGGAAACCAGCACCCCCCTAGCCACCGCCTAATCACTCCCTCCACCTCTGCCGCCACCGCTCTTCTTCTTCCTCCCCCTCTCGCCTGGCGCGCCGCGCTCAGTCAGCACCCCCCCTTCGTCGGCTGCGCCTCCGTCTTCCCTCCTTCTTCTTGAAACCACAGTAAGCTTTTCCCCTTTCCTTTCCCTTCTTTTTATTTTTATTTTATTTATTTATTATTTAAAACTGAAATTAACAATTAAATAAAACTGAAATTGGCATTAGTTTAAATATATGAAACATAGTTAAAAACACGATCTTTTCTTAGATAAAAATACGGTTTTGCTTAGATGAAAATATAAACTAGACTTTGGTTTGAAAATATAAAATTAGGAAAGAAAATATTTTTTTTAACATAAGGAAGTCGAGATATTTTAAACAAAGATTTGATTTTTATCTTAAACAAAAGTATGATTTTTATCATGGAGTTGGAGAAATAAAGATATAGTTTTTATTTATGAAGAAGAGTAAAAATTCGATTTTTATATATTGAATAGCGAAGTAAAAATTCAATTTTTATTTATTGAATAGCGAAGTAAAAATTCAATTTTTATATATTGAATAGCGAAGTAAAAATTCGATTTTTTGATATTGAATAGCGAAGTAAAAATTCGATTTTTATATATTGAATAGAAAAGTAAAAATTCGATTTTTATATATTGAATAGCGAAGTAAAAATTCGATTTTTATCTATTGAATAGCGAAGTAAAAATTTGATTTTTATATATGTAGTGACTATGGGCGACGAAAGTGACAAAAGGCGAGAACAGTGAAGATTTCCTACATTAGAAGTGTCGTGGAGTTGGGATAGCTGTTGGTGAGAATTTCTCACTCTTCAATTTCTTTTCTAGTTATATATATATACTAGGATGCAGACGGTGCTTAGCAGCAGTCAACACCCGTCATCCACAGACCATGGATGGCTTGTTTGTTTGGTTGATGTGTTGTGAAAATTTGTTTGTGATGTTGATATGAAATCGATAATAAAATGTAGATAGTTGAGATAAATTAATTATCGTTAAAAATATAATTTTTAACGTGAATGTGAATAAATGAATATTTATAAACAAATCGGCCGATTTGTTTATATACACTGATTTGAATGATATTGATTGGGTCAATAAATTTTACACATCGCCCAACTGCACAAATAAAAATCTGTGTTTGTTGATTTGAAACCCCACATGGGTGTTGGGATGATATTTGGGTACACTCATCCCAATTATTTAATTGTATGTCGATCGATTGGTCGACGGACTGTGTAAGCGTTGATTATTTAGATTTGATGCTTATGCAGTTGTGTGGTGCACTTTGGATGATGGTTGATTGTTTATCGTTGCTATTATATACATGTGTTGTATGGAATTCATATAATTAACATTATATGGTGATTGATTGGGCCTCATTCCAATCGGGAAAATAATGAATATTATAAAAGAAAATTCACGTGTTGAATATAAAAATAGTCTTGTGTTGACGATGTTCATGTGGTGAAATTATTCATGTGTTGAGTAAAATATTTTAAAAATAAAATTTACATCTTTATCATATTTAAAATTAGAATCTACTTCACGGTGGAGTCTAATTGAAAATCAAACGATAGATACCATAATTTTATAAAATATTTTACATAACAAAAATAGTCGTGTGTTGACAGTACTCGTGTGTTGAAATTAGTCGTGTGTTGAAAGAAATATAGATTCATGTGTTGAATAGAATAAATATTCATTTGTTGAATAGAACAAAGAAGTTTTTGAGAAATATAAAGCCGTGTGGATTCGAGATGCGTTATTTTGACGCGAACGATATTTATATCGATTTTATTCGTTTTATAATGAATATTGAAAAGTGATTTCAAAATTTATTATTTTGAAATGAAATTCAAAATAATTAGATTAAAATTCAAATTGAAATTTTATTAAATAAATTTGAATTGAATTCGAATCGAATAGAAAATGAATTCAATTCGAATTGAATAGAAAGTGAATTTGAATTGGAATTGAATAGAAATGAATTCAAATTGAATTAAATTGAATTGAATTGAAACGAATTAGAATTTAAATTGAAACGAATTTGAATTCGATTTAAATAAAAATTGAAATGAATTCGAATTGAATTGAAATCAAATCGATTTGAAATTGAAGATGAAGTTGAAATTGTTTTTGAAACGAATTTAGAAATATTTATAAAATACGTTTTAAAAGGAAATCGACGAAATATATATATATATATATATATATATTATATAATGGCCTGAATAGAACGCGCCGCGCCGCAGTAGTTCGTGAATTTCGACCATTAACTTCGAATTGACGTTGCGGGAGATCCGACCGTCGGAATCTCCTAAACCCAGAACCGTTGGGTTCGTGTCGAAAAGAGATTTCCAATGAATATTAGAAATTTGAAATATAACGGTTGGATTTGGAATTATGTCCAAATCAAATTTGGAAAAGGTCGCTATAAGTGCAGTTCGATGGCCGTTGATGGAAATCGACTGTACGGGCCTTGTTAAAATTATTAAAAATATCTATAATTTGTGTAAAATCATAAGAAATGATTTGGGGAAAATTGGGCTGAAAAATTCCATATTTGAAAAGATAAAAATGGGTTTTGTCGAAATGAACTTGTTTTGAACTAGAATTAAAATCAATTTATTTTTGAAATAAATAAATTGAATTTGAAAGTGATTCTAAAAATAATCAATGTTCCCAATACGTGAATTGGACTGGAGTTGAATCAAAGTTATCTTCGGAATATTTCGATGTTGGATTTCGTGACTATACAGATATTGTTATGGAATTTGAAAGATATTTTATATTGTTATTTCCAATACGATATTTGTTGGTTCCAGAATTTGATATTGAATATGAGCCGATATATTTTCTGTTCAGGGCCCTGTATTTAATATCAAATATGATTTGGGTTTATCGTGAATCGTGTTTTAGATGACATTGGTTCTTTAACCCAATTAAAGGCAGGATATTGATTTTTGAAAAGATTGAAACTAAGTGGAGTTTTAATGAATCTTTAATTAGATTGAAATGTGAATTGATAATTTAAATTATGAAATTTGGAAAGTGATCGAGAATGGAGTATCACCATATTTGCTCCAAAGCGATAGTTAAACCTTTAATTAGATTTGATCATGAAATGGTAATTAATTTTACCGATAACACCGTGGTGCTAGATATGGAGTATTACCAGTTTTTCTCCATGGGATGAATAGGTTGGGGCTAGGAAATAAAATAAATAATTACTTCGGTGTGGTTCGCTAATCCCGACTAGTTTGAAATGATATCCAAAGGAAGATTAAAGAATAAATTTAGAAGAATTTATCTTGGAAAAAATTAATGGGAACCTTTCCCTAAGAATGTGATTTTGTGAATAAAAGAATATTCTGAATTGGAATGAGGCGTTTGTTGTGTTTGTGTAACATTTGTTTATCATATACGTGGGTTATTCAGAAAGGCCGGGTTTATACCCATTCTGAATAAACGATTCGACGAGATGTCGAAGATGAAGACGGTGGTTGAAGACCGGAAGTCTTCACATGGTTTGGGTGATTACTGATGATCTCGATTGGGCTGTACACGCAAGATGAGGGAAACAGTTGGTGATCGTCCAGACATACTTGGAGATGGATGGATATGCAAGGAAAGTGCCTCCGGTTTCGTTCAGACCCAGAACGAACTTTTAAATGGATCGTGTGTCTAACATTGGATTTTATTCTGTGTTGATTGATCTCTATTAAATATACATCTGTTTGGCGGTGGAGAATTTATTCTTTTGTTTAACGCCCTTCTCTGAGACGTACGAGCTCAGAGGCTGTATATCGATGGACATCAGTCGCATGGAGTGAATTGCCAGTGTGGCACGCATAAGTGGCAATTGAGCAAGGCTTCTGTTGAAAAGAAAAGTCTTGTGGTTGATGATCAAAGCACGGCCTGTGTGACGTAGCTTTGTGTATAACGTGAATTCGCGAGCCTCACACCTCGATATGAGTCAAAAACGGGAGACGGACCGCTGGGAGAGCACGACGTTTCTTTCTAGCTAGGTTGGTGTCAGTGATCTACCAGCCCTGACATTTATATACTTTTCACCTGTGTGGTTGTTGGATACGAGGCGCCTCGGATATAGGTCTGTAAGGACCGGGAAACATGTGTTCAGGAATAACTAATCCTCAAAAGTAAGAGAGGATCGGCCCAGCCCATTCCAAGGATCAAAGTGGGGTCCTGGGACATTTGCTAGAGTGTCTCGAACGCGGAGAGGAGCTTGCCCCTTGCCTCGACTCATGATGGAATCCAATTACCAATGCGTGTGTTTCGGTTTTATTTGTAGAACCTAGTATGGCGACATAGTGGTATGGGTCATTCATGCCGCCTATGATTGATATTTATGATTGAAATTGTTTTGACACTATACACCTATAATAGTATCAAATAATGTGTTTTAAACGTGTCAAGCATGCTTTGGCTGTTATAAGGTAAAAACCCTATCCTCCGGCTTGCGTTGCATTGTGTGATGGGACCTGGGTCTTATAACAGCTTCATTTTTCTTTATTTAGCATTGCGCTGTTTGTTCTATGCACTGGTATTCTTGGGAGGAAACCCGTTCTGTGTTATACGGCGTGGTCCCTTGACTTACCTAACTTTAAAAATAAAGATTAATAACTGTTTTAGTTCTCACACCAGTCACATGACTGACCTGGAGTTTATTGTTTCAACCTAAACTCTGGGTGCCCCTATTTTCGACATGGGCAGCTAGTAGTTTTGGTTTTGCAGATTTATATTCACAGGATCCTGATTTACAGCTGGAACGATGCTCGGAAAGCTCTGTATCCGTGTATCACTTTCTAGTTGTGTTCTGTATATTTTTCTGATGCTATGTAATTTATTGTAATCTCTGATGTTCATCGAATGTATTTTATTCATTTATACTATGTATATTCTTGTATTCTGATGGAATTGTTGTAATAACAATGAAATGTTCTTCCGTCTGCGTTCCGATTTGTCCTGTCCTCAAACGATCAGGGTTTTCGAATGGTCTTAGTCGGTTTAACGACTGATTCGGATTGAGTGAAATTCCTTGTCGTTACAGTTGGTATCAGAGCTTTGGTTTACAGAGCTCGAGAACAAGACACTTTAGAACCATATGAAAGAATTCATCAGATATTGGATTAGTAATATCCAATTAGAATGACTCGTTAGAGATAGGATCAGTAGTATCCTAGAACGAGTGTGAAGAGTTTATTTTTCAAATGAAAACAATATTGTTTTAAAAATTTAAATCGGTCTATACGTATTTGAATATTTATTTATTTTGAATTTGGACAATCCAGTATATAAAGGTTTTGCATATACGCGTCATGAACATATATTCGAAGTTTTAATATACTGGGTAGATATAGAATCACATTCTAGACATCCGGGGATGATTCTGATGATGGTGCATCATCATCAGTATTTATATTCGAGTGACGAAGGTGTGATTTCTATATAGTTCCATTAGACTGGTGTGAGAACCAAAACTAATATAGCTGGAATACATTGTTGTGAATTGGCATCAAAAACATGATTTTTGACTATATATCAAATTGTGAATTTGAAACTCTAATCCACTAATTGATTGATGTTTGTGTTGGATGTTTATTTGTTTGATAATTTTGAACCATTTAGCCTAATTGAATCAAATATTGAATTGTATTGAAAATTGGTCACATTTGCTTGCATATACATGTACTTACATTGAACAGGTCATAGCAAGGAGGCTAGAGCAGAGAATAAAATTTTTTTGCCCGACAAATAGGTACATGTTTACTATATAATTTACTGTTTTGTTTGGGTGATGATGATTTTATGAGCCGATTGGCTAGCTGCTTGGCGTTTTCTTTTTCTTTTTGAGATCAGAAGGCCTATATGGAAATTTCGGGATTTTCCCATGGTTCCCGAAGCAGGGGCGGTTATGGCGAAATATTTCGAAAATTTAGGGTGTTAGCCAAATTTTTGAAAAATTGGAGAATTCTCATAAACTGAAAAGTTGGAGAATGGAAGCCAGATCGAACGTAGAGTTGATTAATCAAACCACGTTCGACTTTGTTCCTTTTCGGGGACGAAAAGTTTTAAGTGGGGGAGATTGTAACAACCCGAAAATCTGGGCCAGTTTAAAATTTTTATTTTGGCAATTTTACTGAATTTTGAACATTTAAAATGAATTATTTTAAATAATATCGACGAGAAATTTATTTTGAATAGAATTCAAACGTATATGTTATATATGTCGTAGTTAGAATATAAATAATTATATATAATTATAATAGAGTTGAAAATGGCGCGGTAGTTCGATAATTCGATTTCAAACTTCAATTGAATGCACCGGGTGCAAAACAATCCAAATTTTAGTGAAACCAAAAATAATAGGATCTAATTGAGAATATCTTTCCAACAATCCGAAAAATTGAAATTTCATAGCGGGAATCAAAATAAATGTCCAGTTGAAAATTCTGAATAGTCGCTACGGAATTCAGGCCCTTAAAAATGGGAATTTTGCAAACGACCTCGGATTTCGATGAAACCACTTTTGTTGGGTCCGTGATGTCAAATTATTGCTAGATACCAAATTTCATAATTTTTCGAATCAATATGTGAGCGTGGCAAAGGAAAATGTGTTTGACCAGTTTTAGTTGATTTTAATCAACTGGAAAAGGGCCATTTTTCTAATGGTCTCAGAATTCGACGAAACTAGTTTTGTTAGGACCGTATCGTCAATACGAAGTTAGAAAATATTTTTCTGGAATTTTTAGAATTAGTGTGTGACCCCAGTAATTTGAAATGTGCGTTCAAAATCTATATATAGAGTTATATGTTGATTTTGATGAAAATTGATCGAAACGATCGAATCAGCTTGCGATACATATCCCATTGTGTTCGGAATGGGGGTAATTAGCTATGGACGATAGGCGGTGGGTCTCGTTTAGAGGTCATATGAAAAAGTCAACTTTTTGAAAATAAATAATCAAAAAAATAAAATTCTCTCTCCCTCTTCCTTTACCTTCTCAGCCCCCCTCCCCCCCCCCCCCCCCGGATTTAAAATCAGAAATAAAAAAAAGGAAAAGAAGAAGAAGGCGCAGCCGCAGCCGCGCCCCTGGCGATCGCCACCGCACGCCACCATCTCCGCCTCCCCTTCATCTGCCGCGCCGCCACCTTCTTCTTCTGTCCCTTGCCTCGCCTCAGTGGAAACCCGCACCCCCTAGCCACCGCCTAACCCCTACCTCCAGCTTTGCCGCCACCGCTCTTCTTCTTCCTTCCCCTCTTGCCTGGCGCGCCGCGCTCAGTCAGCACCCCCCTTCATCGACTGCGCCTCCATCTTCCCTCCTTCTTTTTGAAACCACAGTAAGCTTTTCCCCTTTCCTTTCCCTTCTTTTATTTTTATTTTATTTTATTTATTTATTATTTAAAACTGAAATTAACAAGTAAATAAAACTGAAATTAGTATTAGTTTAAATATATGAAACATAGTTAAAAACACGATCTTTTCTTAGTTAAAAATACGGTTTTGCTTAGAAGAAAATATAAACTAGACTTTGGTTTGAAAATATAAAATTAGGAAAGAAAGGATTTTTTTAAACATAAGGAAGTCGAGATATTTTAAACAAAGATTTGACTTTTATTTTAAACAAAGGTATGATTTTTATCATGGAGTTGGAGAAATAAAAATATAGTTTTTATTTATGAAGAAGAGTAAAAATTCGATTTTTATATATTGAATAGCGAAGTAAAAATTCGATTTTTATATATTGAATAGCGAAGTAAAAATTCAATTTTTATATATTGAATAGCGAAGTAAAAATTCGATTTTTAGATATTGAATAGCGAAGTAAAAATTCGATTTTTATATATTGAATAGAAAAGTAAAAAATTCGATTTTTATATATTGAATAGCGAAGTAAAAATTCGATTTTTATCTATTGAATAGCGAAGTAAAAATTTGATTTTTATATATGTAGTGACTATGGGCGACGAAAGTGACAAAAGGCGAGAACAGTGAAGATTTCCTACATTAGAAGTGTCGTGTAGTTGGGATAGCTATTGGTGAGAATTTCTCACTCTTCAATTTCTTTTCTAGTTATATATATATACTAGGATGCAGACGGTGCTTAGCAGCAGCCGATACCCTTCATCCACAGACCATCGATGGCTTGTTTGTTTGGTTGATGTGTTGTGAAAATTTGTTTGTGATGTTGATATGAAATCGATAATAAAATGTAGATAGTTGAGATAAATTAATTATCGTTAAAAATATAATTTTTAACGTGAATGTGAATAAATGAATATTTATAATCAAATCGGCCGATTTGTTTATATACACTGATTTGACTGATATTGATTGGGTCAATAAATTTTACACATCGCCCAACTACACAAATAAAAATTTGTGTTTGTTGATTTGAAACCCCACATGGGTGTTGGGATGATATTTGGGTACACTCATCCCAATTATTTAATTGTATGTCGATCGATTGGTCGACGGACTGTGTAAGCGTTGATTATTTATATTTGATGCTTATGCAGTTGTGTGGTGCACTTTGGATGATGGTTGATTGTTTATCGTTGCTATTATATACATGTGTTGTATGGAATTCATATAATTAACATTATATGGTGATTGATTGGGCCTCATTCCAATCGGGAAAATAATGAATATTATAAAAGAAAATTCACGTGTTGAATATAAAAATAGTCATGTGTTGACGATGTTCATGTGGTGAAATTATTCATGTGTTGAGTAAAATATTTTAAAAATAAAATTTACATCTTTATCATATTTAAAATTAGAATCTACTTCACAGTGGAGTCTAATTGAAAATCAAACGATAGATACCATAATTTTATAAAATATTTTACATAACAAAAATAGTCGTGTGTTGACAGTACTCGTGTGTTTAAATTAGTCGTGTGTCGAAAGAAATATAGATTCATGTGTTGAATAGAATAAATATTCATTTGTTGAATAGAATAAAGAAGTTTTTGAGAAATATAAAGCCGTGTGGATTAGAAATGCGTTATTTTGACGCGAACGATATTAATATCGATTTTATTCGTTTTATAATGAATATTGAAAAGCGATTTCAAAATTTATTATTTTGAAATGAAATTCAAATTAAATTAGATTAAAATTCAAATTGAAATTTTATTGAATCAATTTGAAATGGATTCGAATCAAATAGAAAATGAATTCAATTCGAATTGAATAGAAAGTGAATTTGAATTGGAATTGAATAGAAATGAATTCAAATTGAATTAAATTGAACTGAATTGAAACGAATTAGAATTTGAATTGAATTGAAACGAATTTGAATTCGAATTAAATAAAAATTGAAATGAATTCGAATTGAAATCAAATCGATTTGAAATTGATGATGAAGTTGAAATTGTTTTTGAAACGAATTTAGAACTATTTATAAAATACGTTTTAAAAGGAAATCGACGAAATATATAATATATATATATATTATATATAATGGCCTGAATAGAACGCACCGCGCCACGGCAGTTCGTGAATTTCGACCATTAACTTCGAATTGACGTTGCAGAAGATCCGACCATCGGATTCTCCTAAAACCGGAACCGTTGGGTTCGTATCGAAAAGAGCTCTCCAATGAATATTAGAAATTTGAAATCTAACGGTTGGATTTGGAATTATGTCCAAATCAAATTTGGAAAAGGTAGCTGTAAGTGCAGTTCGATGGCCGTTGATGGAAATCGACTGTACGGGCCTTGTTAAAATTATTAAAAATATCTATAATTTGTGTAAAATCATAAGAAATGATTTGGGAAAAATTGGGCTGAAAAATTCCATATTTGAAAAGATAAAAATGATTTTTGTCGAAATGAACTAGTTTTGAACTAGAATTAAAATCAATTTATTTTTGAAATAAATAAATTGAATTTGAAAGTGATTTTAAAAATAATCAATATTCCCAATACGTGAATTGGACTAGAGTTGAATCGAAGTTATTTTCGGAATATTTCGATGTTGGATTTCGTGACTATACAGATATTGTTATGGGAATTTGAAAGATATTTTATATCGTCATTTCCAATACGATATTTGTTGGTTCCAGAATTTGATATTGAATATAAGCCGATATATTTTCTATTCAGGGCCTTTTATTTAATATCAAATATGATTTGGGTTTATCGTGAATTGTGTTTTAGATGACATTGGTTCTTTAACCCAATTAAAGGCAGGATATTGATTTTTGAAAAGATTAAAACTAAGTGGAGTTTTAATGAATCTTTAATTAGATTGAAATGTGAATTGATAATTTAAATTATCAAATTTGGAAAGTGATCGAGAATGGAGTATCACCAGTTTTGCTCCAAAGCGATTGTTAAATCTTTAATTAGATTTAATCGTGAAATGGTAATTAATTTTACCGTTAACACCGTGGTGCTAGATATGGAGTATTACCAGTTTTGCTCCATGGGATGAATAGGTTGGGATTGAGAAATAAATTAAATAATTACTTCGGTGTGGTTCGCTAATCCCGACTAGTTTGAAATGATATCCAAAGGAAGATTAAAGAATAAATTTATAAGAATTTATCTTGGAAAAAAATTAATGGGAACCTTTCCCTAAGAATGTGATTTTGTGAATAAAAGAATATTCTGAATTGGAATGAGGCGTTTGTTGTGTTTGTGTAACATTTGTTTATCATATACGTGGGTTATTCAGAAAGGCCGGGTTTATACCCATTCTGAATAACCGATTCGAAGAGATGTCGAAGATGAAGACGGTGGTTGAAGACCGGAAGTCTTTACATCGTTTGGGTGATTACTGATGATCTCGATTGGGCTGTACACCCAAGATGAGGGTAACAGTTGGTGATCGTCCAGACGTACTTGGAGATGGATGGATATGCGAGGAAAGTGCCTCCGGTTTCGTTCAGACCCAGAACGAACTTGTAAATGGATCGTGTGTCTGACATTGGATTTTATTCTGTCTTGATTGATCTCTATTAAATATACATCTGTTTGGCGGCGAAGAATTTTTTCTTTTGCATAACGCCCTTCTCTGAGACGTACGAGCTCAGAGGCTGTATATCGATGGACATTAGTCGCAAGGAGTGAATTGCCAGTGTGGCACGCATAAGTGGCAATTGAGCAAGGCTTCTGTTGAAAAGCAAAGTCTTGTGGTTGATGATCAAAGCATGGCCTGTGTGGCGTAGCTTTGTGTATAACGTGAATTCGCGAGCCTCACACCTCGGTATGAGTCAAAAACGGGAGACGGACCGCTGGGAGAGCACAACGTATCTTTCTAGCTAGGGTGGTGTCAGTGACCTACCAGCCCTGACATTTATATACTTTTCACCTGTGTGGTTGTTGGATACGAGGCGCCTCGGATATAGGTCTGTAAGGACCGGGAAACGTGTGTTCAGGAATAACTAATCCTCAAAAGTAAGAGAGGACTGGCCCAGCCGATTCCAAGGATCAAAGTGGGGTCCTGGGACATTTGCTAGAGTGTCTCGAACGCGGAGAGGAGCTTGCCCCTTGCCTCGACTCATGATGGAATCCAATTTCCAATACGTGTGTTTCGGTTTTATTTGTAGAACCTAATATGGCGACATAGTGGTATGGGTCATTCATGCCGCCTATGATTGATATTTATGATTGAAATTGTTTTGACACTATACACCTATAATAGTATCAAATAATGTGTTTTAAATGTATCAAGCATGCTTTGGCTGTTATAACGTAAAAACCCTATCCTCCAGCTTGCGTTGCATTGTGTGATGGGACCTGGGTCTTATAATAGCTTCATTTTTCTTTATTTAGCATTGCGCTGTTTGTTCTATGCACTGGTATTCTTGGGAGGAAACCCGTTCCGTGTTATACGGCGTGGTCCCTTGATTTACCTAACTTTGAAAATAAAGATTAATAACTGTTTTAGTTCTCACACCAGTCACATAACTGACCTGGAGTTTATTGTTTCAACCTAAACTCTGGGTGCCACTATTTTCAACACGGGCAGCTAGTAGTTTTGGTTTTGCAGATTTATATTCACAGGATCCTGATTTACAGCTGGAACGATGCTCGGAAAGCTCTGTATCCGTATATCACTTTCTAGTTGTGTTTTGTATATTTTTCCGCTGCTATGTAATTTATTGTAATCTCTGATATTCATCGAATGTATTTTATTCATCTATACTCTGTATATTCCTGTATTCTGATGGAATTGTTATAATAACAAAGAAATGTTCTTCCGTCTGCATTCCGATTTGTCCTGTCCTCAAACGATCAGGGGTTTCGAACGGTCTTAGTCGGTTTAGCGACTGATTCGGATTGAGCGAAATTCCTTGTCGTTACAAAGCCCCACACGGGTATTGGGATGATAGATGACATACACTAATCCTAATAATTAGTTGTATGTCGATCGATTGATTGACAGACTGTCATAAGCGTTAAATATTTATATTTGATTCTTATATAGTGTAGAATGCACTCTAGATGATGGTTGATTATTTATTGTTGTTATTTTATACGTGTGTTGTAGAAAATCCATATAATTAACATTATATGGTAATTGATTGGGCCTCATTCCAGTTTTGAAATAGAAATATTTAAAATGAAATATTGGAATAAAATATTTGAAATAAAATATTTGAATAGAATATTTGAAATAAAATATTTGAATAGAATATTTGAAATAAAATATTTGAAATGAAATATTTGAGAAAGAAATATTTGAAATAGAAATATTTGAAATAGAAATATTTGAAAATAGAAATATATAAAGCCGTGTTGATTAGATTTGTGGCATTTTGACGTGAACGATATTTATATCGAGTTTATTCAAATTGAAATGAATATTGAAGTGACTTGAAATTTGAATTAAATTGAAGTGATTTGAAATTCGAATTAAATTGAAGTGATTTGAAATTAGAATTAAATTGAAGTGATTTAAAATTCGAATTAAATATAAGTGATTTGAAACTAGAATTAAATTGAAGTGAAATGAAATTCGAATTAAATTGAAGTGATTTGAAATTCGAATTAAATTGAAGTGATTTAAAATTAGAATTAAAATGAAGTGATTTGAATTAAATTGAATAGAATTGAATTCGAATTGAAATTGAATAGAAATCGATTTGAAATAAATTCAAAATCGAATAGAAATTGAATCGAATTGGAAACGAACTAAAATTGAATTAAAAATCGATTTGAATTAAAATCAATTTGAAATGAATATAAAACGAATTTATAAGGAAAACTTCAACTTTGATTTGAATTTGAAATGAAGTTGAAATCGTTTCGAAAACGAATTCAAAACGATTTATAATATACGTTTTAAAAGGAAATCGACGAAATATATATAATATATAAATTATATATATAATGGCCTGAAAAGAACGCACCGCGCCACGGCAGTTCGCGAATTTCGACCATTGACTTCGAATAATATTGTGGGAGATCCGACCGTCGGATTCTCCTGAAACCAGAACCGTTGGGTTCATATCGAAAAGATCTTTCTAACGAATATTAGAAATTTGAAATCTAACGGTTGGATTTGGAATTATGTCCAAATCAAATTTGAAAAAGGTCACTCTAAGTGCAGTTCGATGGCCGTTGATGGAGATCGACTGTACGGGCCTTGATAAAATTATTAAAAATAGCAATAATTTGTGTAAAATCATAAGAAGTGATTTGGGAAGAATTAGGATGAAAATCTCCGTATTTGAAAAGATAAAAATAGATTTTTATCGAGATGAACTAGTTTTGAACTAGAATAATAATTTATTTATTTTTAAAATAAATAAATTGGATTTGAAGTGGTTTTGAAAATAACCAGAATTTCCAATAATTAAATTGGAATGGATTTGAATCGAAATTGTCTGTGGAATATTTCAATGTTGGATTTCGTGATCATACAGATGTTGTTATGGAAATTTGAAAGATATATATATACATATCGTTATTTCCAATACGATATTTGTTGGTTGTGGAATTTGATATTGAATATAAGCCGATATATTTTCTATTCAGAGCCTTGTATTTAATATCAAATGTGAATTGGGTTTGTCGTGAATGGTGTCTTCATTAACACTGTTCTTAAGCCCAGTTGAGAAAAAGGATTAAATCTTTTTATTTAGATTTAATGTAGTGTACCAATTAAATAATATTTAATTGGAATTGAATTGGTATTGATTTTTCGGTTTATCGTGAACAGTGTTTTAAATAACATTTGTTCTTTAACCCGATAATTAATGGAATGTGATTTTTGGGTTTATCGTGAACCGTGTTTTAAATGACACTGATTCTTTAACCCAGTTAAAGATTAAAACTAAGTGGAGTTTTAATGAATCTTTAATTAGATTGAAAAGATCGAAAATGGAGTATCACCAGTTTTACTCCAGGCGATAGTTAAATCTTTAATTAGATTTGAACGTGAAATGGTAATTGAATTTACCGATAACACCGTGGTGTTAGATATGAAGTATTACTAGTTTTACTTCATGGGATGAATAGGTTGGGATTAGGAAATTAAAACAAATGATTACTTCGGTGTGGTTCGCTAATCCCTACTAGTTTGAATTGATATTCAAAGGAGATTAAAGAATAAATTTAAAGAATTTATCTTTGATAAAATTAATGGGAACCTTTCCCAAAATATAAGAATATTTGAACAAAAGAATATTCTGAATTGGAATGAGGCGTATGCTGTGTTTGTGTAACACTTGTTTATTATATACGCGAGTTATTCAGAAAGACCGGGTTTATCCCATTCTGAATAACTGATTCAACGTCGTGTCGAAGATGAAGACGGTGGTCGAAGACCGTAGGTCTTCACGTCGTTAGGGTGATTACTGATGATCTTGATTGGGTCGTACACCCAAGAGGAGGGAATCGGTTAGTGATCGTCTAGACGTACATGGAGATCGATGGATATGCGGGGTACAAGGTGCCTCCGGTTTCGTTCAGACCCCGAACGAACTTGCAAATGGACTGTGTGTCTGACATTGGATTTTATTCTGTGTGGTTGATTTCTATTAAATATATATCTGTTTGGCGGCGGAGAATTTATTCTCTTGCTTAACTCCCTTCTCTCAGACGTACGAGCTTAGAGGTTATATATTGATGGATATGAAACGCATGGAGTGAATTGCCTGTGTGGCATGCCTAAATGGCAATATGATCAAGGCTTCTGTTGAAAAGCAAAGTCTTGTGGGTGATTATCAAAGCACAGCCTGTGTGGCACAACTTTGTGTAACATGAATTCGCGAGCCTCACACCCCGGTTGTGAACCAGAAACGGGAGAGGACATCAAGGAGGGCATGCATTTCCTTCTAGCTAGAAGTGGCGTCAGTGGTTTTACATGCCCTGACGAGTTTGACTTATATGGTTGTTGCTGTTGCGAGGCGCCTCGGTTTGATCGGACGATCCGGGTCCGATGGAGTCATTCGTTGGCTCATTTACGCCTCATAGGGTGGGGAAACGCAGTGTTCAAGCATTTTAATCCAAATCGGTGGACCTGCCCTGAAGATCCAATTGGCTTGACTGAGTACTTGTCCTGAGACATGGGCTAGATTGTCTTGAATCGGTAGAGGACAATCCCTGGCCTCGGTTCATAGATGGAAATCCAATTTCCAAATACGTGACTTTGCAGTTTTGATTGTAGAGCCTAGTATTGGCGACATAGTAGCATAGGATGCTATGCCCTCTATGATTTATACTTATGATTGAAATTGTTTTAACACTATAAACTTATAGTATCAAATGATTGGTTTTAACGTATCAAGCATGCTTTGGCTATTATTATAAGGTAAAACCCTATCCCCCGGCTTGCGTTGCATTGTGTGATGGGACCTGGGTCTTATAATAGCTTCATTTTTCTTTATTTAGCATTGCGCCGTTTGTTTTATGCACTGGTATTCCTGGGAGGAAACCCGTTCCGTGTTATACGGCGTGGTCCCTTGATTTACCTAATTTTAAAATAAAGATTATTAACTGTTTTAGTTCTCACACCAGTCCCATGACTTACCTGGAGTTTATTGTTTTAACCTAGACTCTGGGTGCCCCTATTTTCGACACAGGAAGCTAGTAGTTTTGGTTTTGCAGATTTATATTCACAGGATCCTGATTTACAATTGGGACGAGGCTCAGAAAGCTCTGTATCCGTGTATTACTTCTAGTTGTGTATTGTATTATTTTCCGCTGCTATGTAATTTATTGTAATCTCTGATATTTATCGAATGTATATTTTTTCATACTCTGTATATTCTTGTATTCTGGTGGAATTGTTGTAATAAACAATGAAATGTTCTTCTGTTTGCGTTCTGATGTGTGTTGTTCTCAATTTAATCCGGGCTTTCCTTACCGGGGAAGTTCGGGTCGTGTCAATATTCGTTATTCAAATTCAATTCCAAGCTGAATTAAATATCACAGATGATCCAGTGCACACCATATCGCCATTTCAGGCAATTCTGATAATTTCAGAATTAAATATATTATTTAATTTATTATTTTAATTAAATATTGACCATTATTTAATTCCACGACCATTAAATTCTCTGAATCACTATTTACATAATTAAATAAATAAATTATAATACCTCTGCCAATGCGGGTCGTTACAATCTTCCCCACTTAAAATAATTTCGTCCTCGAAATTGCTAAAAGGTAAAGGACGACCCTATCGACTAGTTAGAACATATTTGTTCACTTCTTAACTTCAGTTTCAACTGAACCAATTTAATGTCAATTAAAATTTTATTTAATTCTTATCAACAAAAATTTCCAAAAATCCTGAAAATTTTCTAACTCCTTAACTTTTCAAAAAAATTCGCCAGCACCTCCTTTGTACTGGTCAATAGGTCAAACTCCAACTTGCCTCTCTAGGCCATCTCCAACCCAAAAGAAAATCAAACAGCCAAGCGGCTTGCCCATTCAGCTCATAAATCATATATCCAATAGAAATATAAACTTGTACCTTTTGTCGGCATATCATTATATCCTTCCCACCTGCTATCAATTCAGCATATACAAGGGTCATCCCAATCAAATTCCAATCTGCTTTTATCCACAAATCCAACCATTCGCTCATATCCGAGCCAAATATCACTTTAACTCGAGATTCTTCTCGATTCCCAACTCTTAACTTGATTATCACATTACACTTCAAATTTGAATCTCACAATCCAATTTGTCTTGATACCATTCTAATTCAATTTCAGTTACCACTTTACTGGCTTTACTTTAAATCAATTTTGCTTTCACAATTTTTTGTTAAATTTGGTTTTTTTTTTAATTCAAACAGTCTTTCCCTGGGAGTTTTTAAACAGTTTACACTTTTCAAAAATCAAATTTTCCTTTTGAAAATGTCACTGAGCCCTTAATTAATATTCCGTTAGTTAAATCACTTCTCTATTTCTTTATCAATATTTGTTAACCAAATATTTTCAATAACCATATTGGCCTTTAATATTATTTGGAAAACATTTCCGAATATCGCCTTCCTTTATTTTCTAAACTTTAGAAAATATATGCTATTTATAATTGGAAAATATTCCAATTACTTATCACTTTTCCGATCTCATTTATTTCTATACCTAGGAAATATTCTTTATTATATTTCCAAGCTTACACATATTTGGGTTAAAACGGATGTTGTGTAAAACATCGTTACGACAACCCAAATACTATATTTAACTAACTCTTATTCAACATTGATCTTCGAGCCTGAAATCTTACTATTTATTTGTTAATAATGAAATCAATCAAGTTGGGGTATAACTACCTCTTAAACCTAGACTGAATAACATTTATAACGTCAAAACAGATATGACTACTTACTCGAATAATCAATACCATACAACTACTTATTCTCTTTTAAACACGTATACGCTTCCTCTTTCTATTCTTACTAGATTTTATTCTTAGTCTCCCTTTTTGATTTTACTATTCTATTTCTAAGTTCGTTTCCTTATCGACTTCTATATATATATATATATCGATACGTTGATTTCTAACTATCAAATTATCTTAAAAATATTCTAACTCCTTAAATTCACGGAAAAATTCGCCATAACCTCCTTTGTACCAGGAGCATCGGGATATTTCAAATAGCCTCTCATGGCCCTCACCAATCCAAAAGAAAAAGAAAAAGCCAATCGGCTAACCGATACGGCGCATAAAATCTCATATATGAATTAAATACATACCTTTTCGTCGAGCATTCTATTTATATACCTTCATTCCTTATCCATACCGATCTCATGTATATTTATACCTGCCCAATCTATTTTAACTATACCTGATCGTTCTAACTTAATTCGTTAAATTAATTTGTTAATTAACTCTTTAGTCTATTTCACTTTTATATTTGAACATGATATGTTCTAATCTATTTTAACTTGCTTATTAACTAATTTGAATCCAAAATTCAAATTTAAGTTCTATATTCGATTTTGAATATACATTTACAAATCCAGTTCACCTTTCAAAGTTCAACTTCAAATTCAAAACTCGATTAACTAATTCCTCTTCGACTTAGTTAATTTTATTCAATTTCTATTCAAATTTTATATCACTTCTATTATTCAAATCTATTTACCAAATTCTATTCAAATTCTATATATCAAATTCCATTATTCAAATTCCATATTTTAAATCCCATTTTGAAATTCAACACAACTTGTCTTTTCCCAAAACAAATTCAAAACAGTATCTCTGGTAGTAATTCGTCACTTACAACTCAAAAATGAATACTGATGATGCAGCTGTCATCATCGGAATCTATTTTCCAGCGATCGAAGTGAGTTCAATACTATAAAACCATTTCTAAACATTTCCACTTTGAAATTCATTTCAAAATATAATTCACACTGCTTGTAAATCAATTTAAAATCTCCCAGGATCTTAAATTTTCCTTATTTTCAATCCAAATCCATTTACAAACACTTATCCAATTCTCTAGAGTTTTAACTCAATTTCTGGTTTAAAATTTCAGATTCAACTCATCTGATTTCACGTATTCCACTTATATGAATTCTAATTGGTAATTTACATAACCATTTAATTTATAATCTTACTCGATTATAATAACAACCAATATATCCAATATATTATAATTTTGATATATATATCTTCTCTATATCAAGATATACCTTGGGTAAACTTATTTTAATTTACCCTCTTTTCAAAAAATATCGTGCCGAACCATCGTATTCGAGTGTTTACAAACTCCTACCGATACAGTGGATCAAACTGATCGACCAGAACTCATAAACAACTCAACCAATAAATCTTCACAGTATAAAATTATTTTTATATCATATACAAATACTTTCACTCGTATATATACATTCAACTCAATCTAGGGTATTTCTAACCCCATCTCTACTGAGTCACGCCACAGAGCCAAGGTAATTCACTTAACCTTATGCTTTGATACCAACTGTAATGACCCGGGATTTTGACGTCTTTGGTTATCGACGTAAACACGATGACGACTAACCAAACATCGAAAAATACCGATCATTAATGAAAGAAATTAGAGGATGAGGAAAGATAAGATAGAAACTTAGAATAGAAGAAGAAGAAGAACACAATATTAGAGTAACACGAATCTCACAGCGGAACAAATAAATATATTTCATAACATAACTTTGAAATACAAATCTGTACTTGAATATACATATCATTTATCAAAGTACAACACTTACAACACAGCGGAAATAACTACAGCTATATAATCCTGAAGCCTCCTGCTCCAAGCTCTTCCAGTATATCTGTAAATCCCGACTACTTGACTGCCCGTACAAAATTAGGCACCCAAGAGTTTAGGGAAACAAACAAATAAACTCCGGGTCAGTCATGGGACTGGTATGAGTAAAATAGTTTAAAACAGTTCAAGCAGGTAATCGATATCTCATAAGACCATGCCGTATAATGGAACGGGTTTTTCCCTTATGAGAATCCAAATTAGCTTTATATCAAAAACCTTTTGATATTATAATAATGTCTATCAACCACAATATAATAATCATCTAGCAGAAACGCTTTCATCTCACGTTCTACATATATAGTATACAATCAAAATCGCAAGCACGTATTGGATAATGGATTTCCAACTATGACAAGGTATGGACTCACCTTTCGCTAGTGTACCTCTAGAGAGGAATACACTGGGTTCAACAAGAACATCTTACAACCCGGCCACACATGACCGACCACTCATTTCGCTTGAGTGTATCGAATGTATATGAGACGACCCGATTTCCCGTTTTCACGGAAACAAGGTTATCTTTTGGAATATAACACAGAAACAGATAATAGCAGAACAGAATTAAATAAATACACCAGAATGAACAACAAAATATACTGGATAAAAATAATCATCAGAGTTACACAGTATACAGGATCTTACTTAGTACAAATACAGTTCAGCTATACATAAATGTCTACAGCGGAAATAAACAAAATATGTACAATAGGAGCTGAACAGCATAAAAAGAAATAAATGATAGAATCCATCTTCAGCTCCAGCTATCCAGAAGAGAACCAGCTAAACCTGAATACAAGGCTGCCCGTGTAGAAAAAGGGGCACCCGAGTTTGAGAGTGAAACAAACTACGAGTCAGTCATGGGACTGGTATGAGAAATCCACTCAACACATATATAATTGGCTAATCACAGGACCACGCCACTTTCGTGGAACGGGTTTACTCCATTGGATTGCCAGTGCTTTAAAACAAATCTTTCTTTTAAACATCGCTATGCTTTTTATAAAAATGAAGCCGTTATAAGACTCAGTTCCCATCACACAATGCAACGTAAACCGGAGGATAGAGTTTTTACCTTATAACGGCCAAAATATGCTTGATACGAATAAAACAAAGGCATTTGATATTATTGCTAGTGTATATATGTTTTGAAAACAATTTCAAATCATAACTATCAATCATAGACGGCATTAATGCCCCATACCACTATGTCGCCATATATAGGTATACAATCAAAACCGCACAATCACGTATTTGGAAATTGGATTTCCGTCATGAACCAAGGCAAAAGATAGTCCTTACCGAATTCGAGACGCTCTAGCCCGCCCCTCAGGAACAGCCGCAACTGCCCCCTGGATCGTCAGGGCCGGTCCACCGATGTGGATTATTATGCCTGAACAATACGTTTCCCCGCCCTTTGGGGCGTAAACGAGCCAACGAATGACTCCATCGGACCCGGATCGTCCGATCAAACCGAGGCGCCTCGCAACAGCAACAACCACATAGGTGAAAAGTATATAAATGTCAGGGCTGGTAGGTCACTGACACCACCCTAGCTAGAAAGAAACGCATGCCCTCCCTGAGGTCCTTCCTCCCGTTTTAGGTTCCTACCGGGGTGTGAGGCTCGCGAATTCACGTTACACACAAAGCTACGCCACACAGGCGGTGCTTTGATCATCGCCACAAGACTTTGCTTTTCAACAGAAGCCCTGATCACTGCATCTTAGCATGCCACACAGAATAAATCCTATGTCAGACACACAGTCCATTTACAAGTCCGTTCTGGGTCTGAACGAAACCGGAGGCACTAAATACCTCGCAAACCCTTTGATCAACACGTACGTCTGAACGATCACCACTCATTATCCATATTTCGGGATGCCTCCCAATCAGGACCTCGGTTACCATCCAAACGAGGTGAAGATCTCCGGTCTTCGACCATCGTCTTCATCTTCGAATTTCAATCGTCGGTCGATTATTCGAAATGAGAATTAACTCGGCCTTTTCAAATAATTCACGTATATTCAGAATTTCAAATCGATTTATTTCAATGGTTAAATTATTCAACAACACCAATTGTGTTCTTTAATATAGTTTTCACACCAAACACATTCAACCATCAAACATCACATAAATCAAGCAAATTCAGTTTATTTCCATTCCATATCGCTTACGATATTTTATAACTATTTATCGCTATTTTTATTTATTTTAAAATAGCTAATATATTCAAAACGACGTTTCGGGCCATAACGTGGCCGTGGCGCTGTTTTTCTTCAGATTTGATTTACACATATCTGAAAATCTAACCGTTGGATCTTCACAAAATTTACATCATTAGAAATGTCTTTTCAAAACGAATCCAACGGTTCCAGTTTCGGGAAAATCCGACGGTCGGATCTCCCGGTACAATCGTTTGAAGTTTTGATTTCAAAATACGAACTGCAGCGTCGTTATTCGATTAAATATAATTTTATTTATATATATAAATAAATATAATCGTTTCTGGCGCTGTTTTTCTTCAGATTTGAATTAAACATTCCAGACAATCCAACCGTTGGATTTCTACAAGGTTGGTGCCGTTGGAAAGATTATTCCAAGGCGAACCCGACGGTTGAGGTTTCGGGAAAATCCAATGGTCGGATTTCCCGTACTAGTCGTTTGAAATTACGGTTTCGAAATACGAACTGCACGGCTTCGTTTCGTTTTAATTTTATTTATATTTATATAGTTATATAAATATAGTTCATTCAACGATTTCAATATCGTTTTAACTTCAAAAAATTTTCTAACTCCTTAAATTTTGGAAAAATTTCGCCATAACCTCCCCTGTACCGGGAGCGTCGGGAAATCGCAAATAGCGTCCCGGTCCTTCTAATCTCAAAAAGAAAAAAAAAAAGAAAAAGCCAAGCGGCTAGCCAATAGGCTCAAAATCATCACCCAAACAAATCAGTAAATGTGTACCTATTTGTCGGGCACAAAATTTTATTCCTCTTCTCTAGCCCCTTTGCTATAACCTGTTCAAAGAATATTGCATGTACATATATATACAGTTCATATCATTTTTCATTTTCTATTCAACTTCATATTTGATTTCTATTAGGTTTTAAAAACACCATTCATTCTAATGTTACATAAATAGGTGCAAATCATTTCATTAGCTAATTAATGAATATTTCAACTCATATATGTTTATTTTGAACAAGTGGCTATTTTCAACATTTCACATTTCAACGATTTATGCATACAATAAAAATGTGATTTTTATTGTAAAACGATTCATTTCAAAACACTATTTTTCTATATAGTTCACATAGTCGATAAAAGGTGATATTTATTATCAAACAGTTTATTTCAAAATATGAATACCATTCAACACATGAATTTCTAAACAACGAATGAATATCAATTCAACACATGAATGTTTTCAATAGTTTTTATATATCGATAAAAATGTGATTTTTATTATCGAACGATTTATTTCAAAATATGAATACCATTCAACACATGAATTTCTAAACAACGAATGAATATCAATTCAACACATGAATGTTTTCAATAGTTTTTAGATATAGATAAAAATGTGATTTTTATTATCTAACAGTTTATTTCAAAATATGAATACCATTCAACACATGAATTTCTAAACAACGAATGAATATCAATTCAACACACGAATGTTTTCAATAGTTTTTAGATATAGATAAAAATGTGATTTTTATTATCTAACAGTTTATTTCAAAATATGAATACCATTCAACACATGAATTTCTAAACAACGAATGAATATCAATTCAACACACGAATGTTTTCAATATAAGGAATAAATATAGTTTAAGCATATGAAAATAATTCAAACACACAAATATTATTCAAAATTTCGGCAGCATAACGGCAGGGTAGTTACACCGGCACCGTCCCTAGTACGGCTCCTCGCTCTACCTTAAAACCTCGCGGTTTTTGACAATGGGAATCATGCATCTAATTCGCACGCAGGCGGCATGTTTATATTTTTTTTCCATTTCCACAAACTAATCCTATGTGGTTTCAACCAAATATTTTCCAATCACAATTGGGTATTTTTCAACCACAATCAACCAATATCAATCACAAACAATCCCAAACAATCAATCAATTCCAACCAATAAATATCGTCCATGGTTTGTGGACGAGGGGCGTATATATATATATATATATATAGATATTTATATATAGCAGTTCATTTTCAACTCATATATGTTTATTTATAAAAAGAATTTGAAGAGTGAGAAATCCTCACCAATAGCTATCCACTCACACGATTGTTCCTTAATAGAAACTTCGCCTACTTCGCCTTGTTGTTGCTTTCGTTTCCCGTATTCTCTACATAAGTAAAAATCGAATTTTTACCATGCTATTCAATATATATAAAAATATGATTTTTACTTTTGCTTTCACATATAAAAAATATGATTTTTGCTTTCACATATAAAAATATGATTTTTGCTTTCACATATAAAAATATGTTTTCTATTTTATAAGTCATTTTTAAAATCAGTTTTTATATTCTTTAAAATTTCTTTAAAATCAAATCAGTTTTTATTTAAAAAAACAAAATCAGTTTTTATTCTTTAAAAAAATTCAGTTTTATTTCTTTATATTTTAAAACAGTTTCAGTTTTAAACTTTATTTAATTTATTCAGTTTTTACCTTTTTTTATTCCTTTTCAAAATCAGTTTTTCTCTTTTTTTTTTTTTTATAAATGCAGTTTTATTTTATTTATTTTTTATTTCAAAAACAGGTTTTTATACTTTTTATAAAATTCAGTTTAATACTTATTAAACAAATCACAGTATTTAAAATCAGAACTTAAAACAAAAATAAAATAAATAAATCAAATTAAAAAAAACTTACAGTGCTTCGAAGAAGGGGGGGGGATGCTGATGTCGGCGGCGGCACTTCTGGGGGGGGGAAATGAAGGCGTCGGAGGAGGTGGGCGTTCGCTGGTTCGAACGGTGGTGTCGCGACTGGATTCGACGGGGGGTGCTCGAGGTGGAGGCGGAGGCTGCGGGGAGGCGGTGAGTGGCTTCGAGATGGGGGGTGGCGGCGTGAGTTCGTCGGCGGCTCGAGGTTGGGGGGGGGGGGCGGCTCCGATTAGATTTAGGTTTTTGGTTTTTTTTTTCTTTTTTTTTTTCTTCTGTTTCGAATTATAACTAACGGGGGGGGGCCAATCAGAAGGGAAAAAGGGGGAGAAAGAGTACCCTTTTTTTTTTTTTTTTATTTAATTTAAATTTGCAAAAGGGTTGACTTTCATCCACGACCTCGAAACGGGGCCCACCGCCTGTCGCCCATAGCGTTTCACCCCCATTCCGAACACAATGGGATATGTATCGCAAGCTGGTTTGATCATTACAATCGGTTTCCTTTTGAATTTACATTTAAATCACTATATTGAATTTTAAACGCACATTTCAAATTACCGGGGTCACATACTAACTAGAAAAATTCCAGAAAAATATTTTCTAGTTTCGTATTGACGATTCGGTCCTAACAAAACTAGTTTCGTCGAATTCTGAGACCGTTTGAAAAATGGCCAATTTCCAGTCGATTAAATTCAATAGAAACTGGTCAAACGCGTTTTCTTTTGCCACGCTCACATATTGATTCGAAAAATTATGAAATTTGAAACCTAGCAATAACTTGACACTGCGGACCCAACAAAAGTGGTTTCGTCGAAATCCGAGGTCGTTTGCAAAATGTCCATTTTTAAGGGCCTGAATTCCATAGCGACTATTCAGAATTTTTAACTGGACATATCTTTTGATTCCCGCTATCAAATTCCGATTGGTTAGATTCGTTAGAAAGATATTACCAATAAGATCCTAATGTTTTTGGTCTCACTAAAATCCGGATTGTTTTGCACCCGGTATATTCAATTGAAGTTTGAAATCGAATTATCGAACTACCGCGCCATTTTCAATTCTATATATAATTATAATTAATTATATTCGTTTTCAAATGTCGATTCAAACTCAGTTTTCATCGTCATTAACTAAAATATTTATTTTAAATATTTAAAATCCATTATTTTAGCCAATTTAAAATTTTTAAATTGGTTCAGATTTTCTGGGTCGTTACAGTATATCACCAACGGTTGGGATCAGCAACCGTTTCCCGAATGGGACAACATCAACAATAGATTTTTGGAAATAAATAAAACTCTAGATCAGGTGATTATACACCCTACTTCGGTGCGACCGACTTAGCCATGCTGCCTGCCCGATTTCTGTCATTTACCGGTTGATGAGGCTTAAGGTTACGCATCATCATCACATCAGATTCACTTCGAATGCCACATTGTCAGATCCATCGAAAATCACTAATTGACGTCCACAACAGTACATTACGTGTTAGCTAAAAGAAGTTTCCTTCTCCGCTTCCACTCTTGGTACGGTTGGAGAAATCAATATACGTGATCGTCTGGAAATACTCTGTCAAACATCTGTACATACAAATCATCCAGGAACAGGATGAACCGAAGGCACTATTCAGTACATCCATCTTAGGCACTGTTATCTAAGACTTATACAATAGCCCTTGCACTTTACTCCGTCTTCAATTATCTTTGGCATATATGATTCACAACGCTTATGCCAATACAGAGTGGTTCTTTGGATAATAATCCAACCGGTCTCTCCATATTAACAACGTTAAAATGGTCAAAACTTTGATAGTCTGTGATTTAACTATCAAAGAAAAACACGTGTCCAAAAAACGATATTATTTCCAAATGGAAATTCTACCAATCAATCATCAATAATATATATATATATATCCTTACTTTCTATGTTTTGAAAATATATATGTTTAACGCTGGAAAACATTTCCATAACTTATTTACGTATCATTATTCTTTCTACAACTCTCAGTCTCTGACTGTAAACTAGTAGGAGAACAATTCTCTAAGTATAAACCCCGAAGGCCGAAACCAACATCTGATCGATACTCAGAAAACTATTCGACTTAACAAATCTCTAGTCAGTTTCTAATCTTGTGTGACGACCGGGAATTTCGCTCGATCCGAATCAGTCGCTAAACCGATCAAGACCGTTCGAAACCCCTGATTGTTTTGAGAACATGACAAATTAGAACGCAGACAGAAGAACATTTCATTGTCTACTACAGCAATTCCATCAGAATACAAGAATATACAAAGTATGAATAAATATTACACAACAGAAAAAAAAATATCAGAGATTAAAATACATTTCATAGCAGCGGAAAATAATATAAAACATAACTAGAAGTAATACGCGGATACAAAGCTTTCCGAGTATCGTTCCAGCTGTAAATCAGGATCCTGTGAATATAAATCTGCAAAACCAAAACTACTAGCTGCCCGTGTCAAAATAAGGGCACCCAGAGTTTAGGTTAAAACCATAAACTCCAGGTCAGTCATGGTGTGATGACCCCAAACCTCCACCAGGTGGAAGTAAGGAATAATCATATGGAATACAACATAAATATAACAATACACATCACTTATACAACATAGCAGAGGAAAAACCATAGAATAATAACATTATAGCAGCGGAAATATAATGTCATAAACCACAGAATCCCAACAGTCACAGAATTCCAAATTATTACATCAAGTTTGCAGAAATGGAAATAAGTTCCAACTCTCAAAATAAGCAATACGAAAGAAACAAGTCTAATGACTGAACTTAAAGATAGAAAAATGCAATAGAAGTAAATGATAGCTGTCCTCAAAGCTCCAAGTCATCACCTCTCCGCAAAAGCAAATCCAAGCAAAGATAATGAGCAACTCCAAGACAAGACTCCAAGCAAAGAATGAACCTGTTTACTTGGCTGCCCGTGCAGAAAAGAGGGCACCCGAGTTTGCAAAAAGGTGAAACAGACTATGGGTCAGTCGTGGGACTGGTATGAGAATTCATAACTAGTTTAGTAATAATAATATGACAAATCCAAAGACCACGCCGCTAATGCGGAACGGGTTTACTCAATGGATTGTCGTGCATAATTTAAAGTGTCAGAACGTACAACATCGCAATGCTTTTTAGAAAAATGGAGTCACCATAAGACTCAAGTCCCATCACACAATGCAACGCACACCAGATGATAGAGTTTTCCCTTATGGTGATTAAACATGCTAAATACGGCAAATACGAGTTTAATATTATTATTAGTGTATAATAAAAACATTTCAAAATAAATGTATCAATCCTAGGAAACATAGTACCCCATCCTACTATATCTCCATACTAGTAATACAATCAAAACCGTAGGGTCGTATTTGGAATTTGGATTTCCCTCTGAGTTAAGGCTAGGGAGGAGATCCTTACCGATTCGAGACACTGTAGCAATGCCCCCAGGATTGGTACTCTGTCCAACCCTTGGATCCTGCAGGGCCGGTCCATACGTTAACGGTTAATGGATTGGCATTTCCTGAACACACGCTTCCCGGTCCTTTTGGACCTATAATACGGCCAGTGGCGACCGCATAAATCGAGGCCTCGAACAATCCAACAACCACAATGAATAAATTCCAGCGCTGGTAGGTCCCTGGCACCACTCTAGCTAGAAAGTAACGTGTGCACTCCCTGCGTTCCCTTCTCCCGTTTTAGACTCCACCGGTGTGTGAGGCTCGTGAAGTCACGTCATACACAAAGCTATGCCTAAACAGGCTATGCTTTGATCATCCCACAAGGCCTGCTTTTCAAGAAGAAACCTTGATCATTGCATCTTAGTATGCGACACTGTCACTCCATACCATACCATTACTTCTCCATCAATACATAAATGGGTGTTAAGTAGAGAATAAATTCTCCACCACCAATATTTATATATTAACAGAAAATCAACAATATGATATATAACGAAGTACGATGTCAGACACACCATCCATTTAAACTTATGCTCTGGGTCTGAACGAAAGTCAAATCCGTGAAACCAACACGTACGTCTGGGCAATGACCTTGACCCATGAATTGGTAGCAAGTCAATTCAGGGTCTCGATCGCTGTCCATTCGAGGGAAGATTTACGGTCTTCATGCGTCGTCTTCTTACTTCGATCTTTAACGCCGCTGGATTAATTTGGGACGAGAATATCTTGGACTTCCCAAACAATCCTCGTATATATATACATATATATATTTTGAAAATCCTTCTTGTTAATAATATTTTTATTAACAATTCATTCTATTTTAATTATTTAAAATAGTCAAACTTCTTATTTAACGACGCATTCTCAAAATCATATTTTTATTTTCATTAATTAAAATGTAAACTTTCATTACATATCGCATTCTTGTTTTCTTTACATTTAATAAAATGTAAACTTGCAATTACATGTCACATTCTTACTTATTTACATTGAATAAAACGTAAACTTGCATTTACATGTCGCATTCTTACCTATTTACATTGAATAAAATGTAAACTCATCCTACGGCGGAATTCCTTTATTTTAACATTAAAATAATGTAAATTTTTCCCTATGGTATATACACTTTTTATATTAACATTTAGAATAATGTTAACTCATCCTACGATGCATATTTTCTTAATTTTAACATTAAAGATAATGTTGACTTATCCTATGGTTAAATTACCCTTTATTAACATTAAAAATAATGTTAATCATCCTACGGTTAAATTTACTATTTAATTTACATTGACAATAATGTAAATTCATACATGCGGTGAAATTACTCATTATTAACATAAAATGTTAATTTTATCCCACGGTAAAATTACTTATTAATATTAACTTTAAAAATGTTAATTACATCATACGTTATAATTTTTATAATATTAATATTAAAAATGTTAATTTCATCATACGGTGAACTTACTATTTAATTAACATTAGAAATGTTAATTTTTCATGCATTGTAAATTACCTATTATTAACACCAAAAATAATGTTAATTTCTCATACAATGTAAATTCCTATTTTAACATTAACAAAATGTGAATTTATATTCTATATTCAATAAAAATATTGATTTCCAACAATGTATATTTTAATAAAACGATATTTTTGTCTGCTAATTCTAATGCGACAAAAATATAGATTTCAACAACGTGTTCTTTTATTTACATAAGAAATTGTAGATAAAGTAAATTCTTTTTATTTCTCTTTAGTTCCTCTTGTTCATTTACACCAAATGTAAATAAATATCCTTTTTATCTAATTCATTCTTAATACATAAACATGTACTTTTTCTCTAACTTATTTTCCTCACGTAAAAAAAAATATTTTACTTTTTCTACTAATTCATTTTTATAACATAAAAATGTGAACAAGGTTTCATTGCTAACTTTGATCATTTTATTCACATAAGGACTGTGAATAAAATGGTTTCAAAGTCTGTTCTTTTCATTTACATAAAAGTGTAAATAAAAGCTAATTCTCAAGTTTCAAGTTTGTAACTTTTTATTCACAAAGGAAGTTGTAAATGAAATTCTAATGTCAATTTTGTTCTCCTTTTTATTATTTACAAAGAAAAATGTAAATATAATATAATATCAAGTCTTGCTCATTTTCTATTTACAAAGAAAAATGTAAATAATCACTTTTCATGTTTTCAAGTTTTGTACTTTTTTTTTTTACTTACAAAGGGGATTGCAAATAAAGAACCATTTTCATGTTTTCTAGTTTTGTACTTTTTATTTACAAAGGAAATTGCAAATAAAAGAACCATTTTCATGTTTTCTAGTTTTGTACTTTTTATTTACAAAGGAAATTGCAAATAAAAGGACCATTTTCATGTTTTCTAGTTTTAATCTTTTTATTTACAAAGGAAATTGCAAATAAAAGAACCATTTTCATGTTTTCTAGTGTTAATATTTTTATTTACAAAGGAAATTGCAAATAAAAGAACCATTTTCATGTTTTCTAGTTTCAATCTTTTTATTTACAAAGGAAATTGCAAATAAAAGAACCATTTTCATGTTTTCTAGTTTTAATCTTTTTATTTACAAAAGTAATGTAAATAAATCATTATCTACAAAAGTAAAATAAATCATTATCTTGTGTTCGCTAATCAAATTTAGTACTTTCACTTTTATTTACAAGAAGTGTAAATAAAATATCAACTAACGTTCGCTAATCTAATTTGGTACTTTCACTTTTATTTACAAGAAGTGTAAATAAAATATCAACTAACGTTCGCTTAATCTAATTAGGTACTTTCACTTTTATTTACAAGAAGTGTAAATAATATATCAACTAACTGCAAGTTTTGTATTTTTCTTTTATTTCACATATGAATGTGAACAAAATCCTAAAACCAAATTTGTCTCTTTTATTTCATCTACAAATAAATGCAAATAAAACATAGTGTCATGATTACGTTTCTTTTATCATTTATTTACAAGGGAATGTACATACAATAAATGTCAAGTTTTCTAATATCATGTTTCTAACGTCAATATTTGATTCATCTCAACTATAATAACATGACGATGAAATTTTGATTCGTTTCAACAAACTATACATAACGATGGCAACTTATAATTTGGTGTCAAGTTTCATGTCCACACATACATCAACAACATATGGTTTGGTGTAAAATTCTCATGAATCAATGTGAACGTCTCATCTTTATTTTATTTTGTGAATCAAAATAAAATATTAAAACTTTATTTATCTTTTATGTAAATCAGAAATAAAAGATACTAACTTTCCTTTCATTATGTAAATAAAAATTTAAAGATTTAATTTCCATTTTATTTTGTAAAAAATAAAATAAAGATTCAATCTTCTTTTGTGAATCAACATAAAAGATTCAACTCTTGTTCTTATTATGTAAGTCAAAAATAAAGGATTCAACTCTCTTTTATTATGTAAAATCAAAAATAAAAGATTCAACTTTCTTTTATCATATAAAATCAAAATAAAAGATTCAACTTTTGTTCTTATTTGTGAATCAAAAACTTTTCTTTTTATTTTTTTGTGAAATAAAATATAGACTTCAACTTTCATTTGATTTTGTGAAACAAATAAAGATTATAACTTTTCTTTTGTTTGTTTTACAAAAGCAAGATTCAACTTTCTTTTGATTTTTAGAGAGAAATAAAAATGAAAATAGAAATAAAATAAAAATAATAATAAAGGTAATAAACATGAGAATTAATTGAGATTCATCAGAATTTACAGATCTACACTAACATGGTTACATCATAACATCACAACATATCTCAATAACAATACAATATCACAACAACGCAGATTATAATCAATAATATACAATCATGATTTCGTAATTATCATTAATTTATAATTAATTAAAACAAATCAGAATTCTCACTAATTGGCAAACTGATCATTTTTGTTAAACACAGTTCTAATTAACAAACATGTTAATTTTTTTCAGATCCACATAACACACAAATCACGGTTCAAATCAAATCACAAAGCATGGCGTATACAATGAATGGAGGAGAAAACAGTTATGATTTATTCATATTATTTAAAATAAATAATAATAAAAATAAATTAAGATTTCTCACCAATAGCTTTCCACTTTGCCAAATTTGTTTCTATTTCGGTCCATATTCGTTCCATCACGTAGTGGTCGACGATGTGAGCCCAACGCATCATAGTTTGCAATTTTCTGAATTCGATTGCAAAGATATGATTGTTTGAAGATTTGATTTCTTAAATTAAAATAATAGTTTAAATAATTAATTTAATGATTTCCCTTAACCTTTGCTAAGCCTTCTTCTTCTCCAACTTTACCATGAATAGCTTTGAATTTAAGCTTCCCAATGGCGATGAATTTGCAGCCAAACCGCGGCCCTTGAGGCCTGAGATTTGCGAAAAATACTACCCAAAACATGATCTTAACCGTATGAATTTGTAGAGTATGTGAATCTCTACCTCTTCCATGCAGAAGTCATCTTCTAATTCTTGATGGATTTAGAGAAAAGAGAGAAAGAAATACAAATTATTTCAGCCATAGAAGAAAGAGACGGCGGCTGTAGAATAGGTTTTAGAATTAGAGTCTTTTTTTTTTTGGAATTTCCTATGTGTTGCTTATATATGTTTTAATATTATTGTTAGATATGAATGTTAAACCTTAAATGGTAAATATTAATTGTAAATTAAAAGTAAAATATAGATATTAAATTCACTTGGTTTTTGGCAATAATTCAAATGAGTGTATAAGGAAAATTGAGAATGGAACGGATTTGCAAATGGCAACGATGTCTTAGGAATAAATATAAATGGGATCGATTGGGGATTAAACGAGGTGATCTTTAGGCAATAAATAAATAATAGCAAAAACAAACGTTTTGAAACTCAAAACGCAAATGGAAATGAATGGATGTGATATTAATTCAAATGATGCATGGAAATAGATAATGAATGTCATGAGGAACCGAAAATGAATGAATGTAGGAAAATATATGGAAGCAGATGAATGTTTTAATTTTTTTATTTATATAAGACGTTTCACTTATGTTTTGGGCCCAACAATGCATGAAATAATGGGACAAACATAATGCGTTGCTTATATACATATGCGTTAAATTTTTAGTTTAATGACACCGTTTGTACATCAAAATTTCATTAACTTTATCACAATTAATACCGTAATGAATTTATATTTTAACGGTTTATCTACAACAAAAATTATTTAAGCGTTTTATTACACTATTTACTTAACGGTTTAAATTGTAAATAAATTTATCTTAATGTTATTATATTTTACACAAAATTCTTTACTCAATATAATTTGTTTCTTCAATTAAATTTGAATTTATTTCATATTTTATTCCTATCCTTTTATTGCTCATTTGTTATACAAATATGGTTAAGTTTTCCGGTTGATTACCCAGATCTTTCAAAGTTTCTTTATTTATAATGGTAGTAACCGTACCATAAATAATACCATAATAAATTCAATCCTAGCGGCTATTTAAAACAAAGTTAATTACTCTTTATAACTTAATTTTGACATTGCTAACAATTAAATTTTCTTCTCTTAATGCGTTTATATAAAGTTAGAACATTTTCATTACATTAATTGTACGATAATAATTTAAACGTATTGGTTTACAATATTAACCACCATTAAAATTTCAAACATATGTTAATTTAATGTTTAATTACCTTTTACATGCTGGTTTACTGCAAATAAATTAATCTTAACTATATTTTGCTATACAAATAAGCTCTATGTTCAAAATCAATAAATCTTTTCAATCAGAATTTATTTAAAAATTTATTTTAGTTCCAATGTCAAGCTTAATATTCCAATAGCTCACTATTTGTACCATCATAAATTTTTTGACAAACATTTATACTGATACCATATTCACAATGCGCCTTTATCTTTAGAATAAACCCCACATTAAATACCAATCTAAATTGAATTTCAAACATATATTTTCTTCTTATCAAATTGTATGATAAGTATTAAATTCATTTCTTACTTAAATTTCAAAACTAAAAATTGAAATTACTGCACCCTTTTGGGCTTGGAATGGAATTTATATAAATTTTATAGTCTTACATCAAATAAATAAATTTTTAATCATTATTATTTAAAATAGATTATTTAAAATAGTCAAAACTCATTAAAATCACTTTAAATAAAATTTTAAATTTTCCCCAAAAATCAGGGTTGTTACAGTCTCCCCCACTTAAGAACTTTTCGTCCTCGAAAAGGAAAAGGAGAAATAGAAGGATAGGAACCAACCTAGAGAACGTAAAATGTTTTAATTTCTAATTTCTTAAGCGTGTTCCTGGAGGTAAAGCTCCTTAGTTCCAGTAGCATCTTGCCTCCTTGCTCTATCTCTACCAGTTCTAGCGGCACGAGTACCCATTTTTAGTTAGTTCTGTACGATCAAGGGAAAAATCAGAACAACTGTAATGGTGATTCTAAGAGTTAGAAAAGATCGAAGGATGAATGAAAAGATGACGAAAGTGACTGGCTATTATGTATCTCATGAAATGTTCGCCATAGAATATTGTGATTCTACGTAAACGAATTTGTTATAAATATGTTATATTCCAAAGCTAAGTTTAACCAAAGCTCTGATACCAACTGTGATGACCCCAAACCTCCACTAGGTGGAAGTAAGGAATAATCATATGGAATACAACATAAATATAACAATACACATCACTGATACAACATAGCAGAGGAAAAACCATAGAATAATAACATTATAGCAGCGGAAATATAATGTCATAAACCACAGAATCCCAACAGTCACAGAATTCCAAATTATTACATCAAGTTTGCAGAAATGGAAATAAGTTCCAACTCTCAAAATAAGCAATACGAAAGAAACAAGTCTAATGACTGAACTTAAAGATAGAAAAATGCAATAGAAGTAAATGATAGCTGTCCTCAAAGCTCCAAGTCATCACCTCTCTGCAAAAGCAAATCCAAGCAAAGATAATGAGCAACTCCAAGACAAGACTCCAAGCAAAGAATGAACCTGTTTACTTGGCTGCCCATGTAGAAAAGAGGGCACCCGAGTTTGCAAAAAGGTGAAACAAACTACGGGTCAGTCGTGGGACTGGTATGAGAATTCATAACTAGTTTAGTAATAATAATATGACAAATCCAAAGACCACGCCGCTAATGCGGAACGGGTTTACTTAATGGATTGTCATGCATAATTTAAAATGTCAGAACGTACAACATCGCAATGCTTTTTAGAAAAATGGAATCACCATAAGACTCAAGTCCCATCACACAATGCAACGCACACCAGAGGATAGAGTTTTCCCTTATGGTGATTAAACATGCTAAATACGGCAAAAACGAGTTTAATATTATTATTAGTGTATAATAAAAACATTTCAAAATAAATGTATCAATCCTAGGAAACATAGTACCCCATCCTACTATATCTCCATACTAGTAATACAATCAAAACCGTAGGGTCGTATTTGGAATTTGGATTTCCCACTGAGTCAAGGCTAGGGAGGAGATCCTTACCGATTCGAGACACTCTAGCAATGCCCCAGGATTGGTACTCTGTTGTGACAAGAAGGAATTTCGCTCGGCCCGAGCCAGTCGCTAAACCGACCCAGACCGTTCGAAACGCCCTATCGTTTGAGAACAGGACAAAACAGAACGCATACAGAAGAACATTTCATTTCTTATTACAACAATGTATCAGATTACAAGAATATACAGAGTATAAATGAATATTACACAGAAATATCAGAGATTTAAATTACATAGCAGCGGAAAATAATACAATACACAACTAGAAGAGATATACGGATACAAAGCTTTCCGGATATCGTTCCTGCTGTAAACCGGGATCCTATGAATATAAATCTGCAAAACCAAAACTACTAGCTGCCCGTGTCAAAAATAAGGGCACCCAGAGTTTAGGTTAAAACAATAAACTCCAGGTCAGTCATGTGACTGGTGTGAGAACTAAAACAGTTAATCTTTATTTTTAAAGTTAGGTAAATCAAGGGACCACGCCGTATAACACGGAACGGGTTTCCTCCCAAGAATACCAGTGCATAAAACAAACAGCGCAATGCTAATAAAGAAGAATGAAGCTATTATAAGACCCAGTTCCCATCACACAATGCAACGCAAGCCGGAGGATAGGGTTTTTACCTTATAATAGCCAAGAATGCTTGATACGTTCAAAAGAAATCATTTGATACTATTTTAAGTGTATAGTGTATAAAACAACTTCAAATCATAAGTATCAATCATAGGCGGCATGAATGCCCCATACCACTATGTCGCCATATATAGGTTATACAATCAAAATCGCAAAGTCACGTATTTGGAAATTGGATTTCCATCTATGAACCGAGGCAAAAGATAGTCCTCAACCGATTCGAGACGCTCTAGCCCGCCCCTCAGGCAAGTACTCAGTCAAGCCTTGGATCCTCAGGGCCAGTCCACCGATGTGGATTAAACTTAATCCCTGAACATGCGTCTCCCCACCCTATGGGGTGTAAGTCTGGTCCGTCTGCCGACCAGAATGCATCGGCCGAAACCGATATAACCGAGGCGCCTCGCAACAGCAACAACCACATAAGTCAAACTCGTCAGGGCGTGTAAAACCACTGACGCCACTTCTAGCTAGAAAGAAACGCATGCCCTCCCTGACGTCCTCTCCCGTTTTTGGTTCATACCGGGTGTGAAGCTCGCGAATCAACGTTACACAAAGCTATGCCACAAAGGCCGTGCTTTGATCATCAACCACAAGACTTTGCTTTTCAACAGAAGCCTCGATCAATTGCCACTTAGGCATGCCACACAGGCAATTCACTCCATGCGTTTGATATCCATCAATATATAACCCCTGAGCTCGTACGTCTCAGAGAAGGGCGTTAAGCAAGAGAATAAATTCTCCGCCGCCAAGCAGATATATATTTAATAGAGATCAATCACACGGACTAAAATCCAATGTCAGACACACAGTCCATTTACGAGTCCGTTCTGGGTCTGAACGAAACCGGAGGCACCTAGTACCCCGCATATCCATCGATCTCCAAGTACGTCTGGACGATCACCAACTGTTTCCATCTTCTTGGGTGTACAGCCCAATCAAGATCATCAGTAATCACCCAAACGACGTGAAGACTTCTGGTCTTCGACCGCCGTCTTCATCTTCGACACCACGTCGAATCAGTTATTCAGAATGGGATAAACCCGGTCTTTCTGAATAACTCGCGTATATATTATAAAAGTGTTACACAAACACAACATACGCCTCATTCCAATTCAGAATATTCTTTTATTCAAAAATTCCTATACTTTGGGAAAAGTTCCCATTAATTTTATCCAAGATAAATTCTTTAAATTTATTCTTTAATCTCCTTTGAATATCAATTCAAACTAGTCGGGATTAGCGAACCACACCGAAGAAATCATTTATTTTATTTCCCAATCCCAACCTATTCATCCCATGAAGTAAAACTGGTTATACTTCATATCTAACACCACGGTGTTATCGGTAAATTCAATTACCATTTCACGTTCAAATCTAATTAAAGATTTAACTATCGCCTGGAGTAAAACTGGTGATACTCCATTCTCGATCTTTTCAATCTAATTAAAGATTCATTAAAACTCCACTTAGTTTTAATCGTTAACTGGGTTAAAGAATCAGTGTCATTTAAAACACGGTTCACGATAAACCCAAAAATCAATATCAATTCAATTCCAATTAAATATTATTTAATTGGCACACTTCATTAAATCTAAATAAAAAGATTTAATCTTTTCTCAACTGGGTTCAAGAACAGTGTTAGTGAAGACACCATTCACGACAAACCCAAATCACATTTGACATTCAATACAAGGCTCTGAATAGAAAATATATCGGCTTATATTCAATATCAAATTCTACGACTAACAAATGTCGTATTGGAAGTAACGATATAAATATATATCTTTCAAATTTCCATAACAACATCTGTATAATCACGAATTCCAACATCGAAATATTCCGAAGACAATTTCGATTCAAATCCATTCCAATGCAATCATTGGAAATTTTGGTTATTTTCAAAACCATTTCAAATTCAATTTATTTATTTAAAAATAAATAGAATTATAATTCTAGTTCAAAACTAGTTCATTTCGATAAAAATCTATTTTTATCTTTTCAAATATGGAGTTTTTCATCCCAAATCTTCACAAATCATTTCTTATGATTTTACACAAATTATTACTATTTTTAATAATTTTATCAAGGCCCGTACAGTCGATTTCCATCAACGGTCATCGAACTGCACTTACAGCGACCTTTTTCAAATTTGATTTGGACATAATTCCAAATCCAACCGTTAGATTTCAAATTTCTAATATTCGTTAGAAAGCTCTTTTCGATACGAACCCAACGGTTCCGGTTTTAGGATAATCCGACGGTCGGATCTCCCGCAATGTCTGTTTGAAATAAATGGTCGAAATTCACGAACTGCCGCGGCGCGGCGCATTCTATTCAGGCCATTATATTATATATATAATATATATAATATATATTTCGTCGATTTCTATTTAAAACGAATTATATAAATAGTTTTAAAATTCGTTTCAAAAGCAATTTCAACTTCCATTTCAATTCAAATCAAAATTGAATTCTTCTTTATAAATTCGGTTTAAAATTCATTTCTATTCAATTCAAATTTCAATTCAATTTGAATTCATTTCAATTCGTTTCAATTCAATTTGAATTCATTTCAATTCATTTCGAAATCGTTTTCAATTCAATTCATTTCGAAATCGTTTTCAATTCAATTCATTTCGAAATCGTTTTCAATTCAATTCATTTCGAAATCGTTTTCAATTCAATTCATTTCGAAATCGTTTTCAATTCAATTCATTTCGAAATCGTTTTCAATTCAATTCATTTCGAAATCGTTTTCAATTCAATTCATTTCGAAATCGTTTTCAATTCAATTCATTTCGAAATCGTTTTCAATTCAATTCATTTCGAAATCGTTTTCAATTCAATTCATTTCGAAATCGTTTTCAATTCAATTCATTTCGAAATCGTTTTCAATTCAATTCATTTCGAAATCGTTTTCAATTTCAAATCTATTCAATTTCAAATCTATTCAATTTCAATTCCAATTCGAATTCATTTACAATCAATTCTTTTCAAAATATCAGATTTTGAAATCACTTTCGATATTCATTATAAAATGAATAAAATCGATATAAATATCGTTCACGTCAAAATGGCGTCAATCTAATCAACACGGCTTCATATATTGATATTTTCAAATATTCCATTTCGAATATTTCTATTTCAAATATTTCTATTTTAAAACTGGAATGAGGCCCAATCAATTTCCATATAATGTTAATTATATGGATTTTCATACATTACACCCATATAATAGCATTGCAAAATAATCAACCATCAACCAAAGTGCACTACACTGTATAAGCATCAAATATAGATATCTAACGCTTATAACAGCCTGTCAATCCATCGATCGACATATTTAATCAATCAGGATGAGTGAACTTCAAATTTCATCCCAACACCCGTGTGGGGTTTCAAACAAACAAACACAGATTTTATTTGTGCAGTTGGGCGATGTGTAAAATTTATCGACCCAATTAACGTCCTTCAAATAGGTGTACATAAACAAACCGTCTGGTTTGTAAATGAATATTGATTTATTCACATTCACGTTAAAAATTATATTTTTAACGATAAAACATTTTATTTTTACTTATGAATTTCTATTCAGTTCATTCTATAGATAAAATGATATTTTTATTTTTCTAAATTATTTTAGAAAATTTCGGCGGCATAACGGCACGATACTAGAAACGGGACAAGGCCTAGCCTTATCCCCGGTCTAGTGAAGGCCCACGCCATTCACACATCAATCAAAATCACCAAACAACCAAATTCAAATCAAATCATATAACTAATCTATGCAACCAAACAAACAAGTCCATGGTCTGTGGACGATTGTGTCGGGTGCTACTAAGCACCGTCTGCATCCTAGTATATATATATAACTAGAAAAAGAAATTGAAAGGTGAGAAATTCTCACCAATAGCTATCCAATTATCTTGACTCTTCTTTTGCAGAATTCTTCGTCGACCTCGCCTTTTTGTCGCTTTCGCCCGTATTCTCTACATATGTAAAAATCGAATTTTTACTTCGCTATTCAATATATAAAAATCGAATTTTTACTTCAAAGTTCAATATATAAAAATCCCATTTTTATTTCAAAGTTCAATATATAAAAATCCCATTTTTACTTCAAAGTTCAATATATAAAAATCCCATTTTTATTTCAAAGTTCAATATATAAAAATCCCATTTTTATTTCAAAGTTCAATATATAAAAATCCCATTTTTATTTCAAAGTTCAATATATAAAAATCCCATTTTTATTTCAAAGTTCAATATATAAAAATCCCATTTTTATTTAAAAGTTCAATATATAAAAATCCCATTTTTATTTCACTACACATATAAAGGTGATATTTTTAATTCTCTATATGAACAAAAATCATATTTTTACCACTTCTATATAGTAAAGATTATATTTTTAATACTTTAAAAATATAAAAATCATATTTTTATTACTTTAAAAATATAAGAATCATATTTTTATTATTCTCCTTAAATAAAAATTATATCTTTAACCTTTTCTTTGTTTTAAAAATTATAACTTTTTATTTTAAAATTCTCAAAACTCAGATTTTAAATTGATTAACCTGAATTGAACATTTAAAACAAACTAAAACAAGACAAAATAAAATAAAACGAAGAGAAGGGGCTTACAGCAAAATGGGGGGGGGGGGGGTTTGGATCCGCGTACGGAGGAGGGAGGCCACTGCCTGGTGGTCGGCGGTTGGAGGAAGGACCAGGCGGACGAGAAGGAATTTCGCTCGTGGATGGGGGGGGTGTCTCGCGTCGGTGTCGAGGAAGGGAAGGGGAGGAGGTGGCTCCAGGCTAGGCAGCGGTGGCTGCCTGCCTTGGGGCGTGCGACGATCGGTGGAGCAATGCTCCGCCTCCTTCGTTCGATGCCTCGGTTTCTCCTTTTTTTTTCTGTTATATGAAATCCGAACGGGGGGGGGGCAGAGTGAAATAAAGGGGAGATAATAATTTTTTTTTTAATTTTAATTGCAAAAAGTTGACTTTTACATACGACCTCTAAACGAGGCCCACCGCCTGCCGTCCATAGCGTTTCACCCCCATTCCGAACACTATGGGATATGTATCGTAGGCTGATTCGACTGTTTGAATCAGTTTCCGTTAAATTTACATTTAAATCTGTATATTGAATTTTAAACGTACATTTCAAATTACCGGGGTCACATATTAACTCTATAAATTGCAGAAAAATATTTTCTAGCTTCGTATTGACGATACGGTCCTAACAAAACTAGTTTCGTCGAATTCTGAGACCGTTTGTAAAATGGCCAATTTCCAGTCGATTAAAATCAACTAAAACTGGTCAAACGCGTTTTCCTATGCCACGCTCACATATTGATTCTAAAAATTATGAAATTTGAAACCTAGCAATAATTTGACACCACGGACCCAACAAAACTGGTTTCGTCGAAATCCGAGGTCGTTTGCAAAATATCCATTTTTAAGGGCCTGAATTCCATAGCGACTATTCTGAATTTTCAACTGGACATATCTATTGATTCCCGATATGAAAATTTGATTTGTCGGATTCGTTGGAAAGATATTATCAATTAGATTCTACCATTTTTGGTTTCACTAAAATCCGGATTGTTTTGCACCCGGTACATTCAATTGAAGTTTGAAATCGAATTATCGAACTACCGCGCCATTTTCAATTCTATTTATAATTATATATAAATATTTATATTCTAACGACGACGCGTATAAATATATACGTTCGAATTATATTCAAAATAAATTTCACATCGTTTTTATTTAAAATAATTCATTTTAAATAATCAAAATTCGCTAAAATCGCCAAAATAAAAATTTCAAACTGGCTCGCATTTTCCGGGTTATTACATCTGTCCAACCCTTGGATCCTGCAGGGCCGGTCCATACGTAAACGCTTAATGGATTGGCATTTCCTGAACACACGCTTCCCGGTCCTTTTGGACCTATAATACGGCCAGTGGCGACCGCATAAATCAAGGCCTCGAACAATCCAACAACCACAATGAATAAATGCCAGCGCTGGTAGGTCCCTGGCACCACTCTAGCTAGAAAGAAACGTGTGCACTCCCTACGTTCCCTTCTCTCCCGTTTTAGACTCCGCCGGTGTGTGAGGCTCGTGAAGTCACGTCATACACAAAGCTATGCCTAAACAGGCTATGCTTTGATCATCCCACAAGGCCTGCTTTTCAACAAGAAACCTTGATCATTGCATCTTAGTATGCCACACTGTCACTCCATACCATACCATTGCTTCTCCATCAATACATAAATGGGTGTTAAGTAGAGAATAAATTCTCCACCACCAATATTTATATATTAACAGAAAATCAACAATGTAACGACCCAGAAAATCTGAACCAATTTAAAAATTTTAAATTGGCTAAAATAATGGATTTTAAATATTTAAAATAAATATTTTAAATAATGGCGATGAAAACTGAGTTTGAATCGACATTTGAAAACGAATATAATTAATTATAATTATATATAGAATTGAAAATAGCGCGGTAGTTCGATAATTCGATTTCAAACTTCAATTGAATATACCGGGTGCAAAACAATCCGGATTTTAGTGAAACTAAAAACATTAGGATCTAATTGATGATATCTTTCTAACGAATCAGACCAATCGAAATTTGATAGCGGGAATCAAAAGATATGTCCAGTTGAAAATTCTGAATAGTCGCTATGGAATTCAGGCCCTTAAAAATGGACATTTTGCAAATGACCTCGGATTTCGACGAAACCACTTTTGTTGGATCCGCAGTGTCAAGTTATTGCTAAGTTTCAAATTTCATAATTTTTCGAATCAATATGTGGGCGTGGCAAAAGAAAACGCGTTTGACCAGTTTCAGTTGATTTTAATCGACTGGAAATTGGCCATTTTTCAAACGGTCTCAGAATTCGACGAAACTAGTTTTGTTAGGACCGTATCGTCAATATGAAGCTAGAAAATATTTTTCTGGAATTTTTCTAGTTAGTATGTGGCCCCGGTAATTTGAAATGTGCGTTTAAAATTCAATATAGTGATTTAAATGTAAATTCAAAAGGAAACGCTATGGGCGACAGGCGGTGGGCCTCGTTTCGAGGTCGTATGTAAAAGTCAACCTTTTTGCAAAATTAAATAATAAAATAATAAAAAAAATATTTTTAATTTCTCCCCCCTTTATCTTCATTGCCCCCCCACCCCCCGTTCATTATAATTTCAAACGAAAAGAAAGAAAAAAAAAAACCTAAGAACCGATCGACAGACCGCCCCCCCTGAAGCGCCGCCGCCGTCCATCTTCACCCCCCCCTCCATCGATCGAGCCCCGAAGCCACCGCCTCCATCGATCAAAGACCGCCTCCCCGTTCGAACCCCGAGCCGCCCCTCGAAGCGAGCGCCGACGACATCTTCTTCCCCCCTTTTTTCGCAGCTTCGGTGAGCATTTTCCTTTTTATTTTATTTTCTTTTTTTTTAATTTATTTATTCTGTAAACTGTTTTTTTTAAAGATTAAAACTGTTTTTATAAAAGGATTTAAACTGATTTTTTTTTAGATTTTAAAACTGATGTTAAATAGAATTAAAAACTGATTTTGTTAAAAATAAAAACTGAATTTTTAAAAGTATTTTAAAAACTGAATTTTTAAAAGTATTTTAAAACTGAATTTTTAAAAGTATTTTAAAACTGGATTTTAAAAAGAATAAAACTGATTTTTTATATAAGTATTAAAAACTGATTTATAAAAATATAAAAACTGATTTTTCTGAGATTTTAAAAACTGAATTATAAAGGAATATAAAAACTGATTTTAAAATGATTTATAAACTAGAAGAAGATTAGAAATTTAAAAGTAAAAATCAGATTTTTATATATGGAAAGCCGAAGTAAAAATCATATTTTTATATATCGAAAGTCGAAAGTAAAAATCATATTTTTATATATCGAAAGTCGAAAGTAAAAATCATATTTTTATATATCGAAAGTCGAAAGTAAAAATCATATTTTTAAATATTGAAAGTCAAAGTAAAAATCATATTTTTATATATCGAAAGTCGAAAGTAAAAATCATATTTTTATATATCGAAAGTCGAAAGAAAAATCATATTTTTATATATTGAGTAGCATAGTAAAAATTCGATTTTTACATGTGTAGAGAATACGGGCGAAAGCGACAAAAGGCGAAGATTTCTATAAAGGAAGAGTCGTGAAGTTGGATAGCTATTGGTGAGATTTCTATTTTAAAAATATTATATATGTGTGAAATGAAAGTGAATTGCTATCTATAAATATATATCTATATATATATATATATATACGCCCCCTCGTCCACAAACCATGGACGATATTTATTGGTTGAAATTGTTGTGAAAATTGAATGATTGTTTGGGATTGTTTGTGATTGATATTGGTTGAATGCGGTTGAAAAATACCCATTGGTGGTTGTGAAATATTTGGTTGAAACCACATAGGATTAGTTTGTGGAAATGAAATAAATATATACATGCCGCCTGCGTGCGAACTAGATGCATGATCCCCATTGTCAAAAACCGCGAGGTTTTAAGGTAGAGCGAGGAGTCGTACTAGGGACGGTGCCGGTTTAACTACCCTGCCGTTATGCTGCCGAAATTTTGAATAATATTCGTGTGTTTGAATTATTTTCATTTGCTTAAACTATATTTATTCATTGAATAGAAAACATTCATGTGCTGAATTGATATTCATTCGTTGTTTAGAAATTCATGTGTTGAATGGTATTCATATTTTGAAATAAATTGTTCGAAAATAAAAATCACATTTTTATCTATATATAGAAACTATAGAAAACATTCATGTGTTGAATTGATATTCATTCGTTGATTAGAAATTCATGTGTTAAATATTATTCATATTTTGAAATAAATTGTTCGAAAATAAAAATCACATTTTTATCTATATATAGAAACTATAGAAAACATTCATGTGTTGAATTGATATTCATTCGTTGATTAGAAATTCATGTGTTGAATGGTATTCATATTTTGAAATAAATTGTTCGAAAATAAAAATCACATTTTTATCTATATATAGAAACTATAGAAAACATTCATGTTTTGAATTGATATTCATTCGTTGATTAGAAATTCATGTGTTGAATGGTATTCATATTTTGAAATAAATTGTTCGATAATAAAAATCACATTTTTATCTATATATAGAAACTATAGAAAACATTCATGTGTTGAATTGATATTCATTCGTTGTTTAGAAATTCATGTGTTGAATGGTATTTATATTTTGAAATAAATTGTTCGATAATAAAAATCACATTTTTATCTATATATAGAAACTATAGAAAACATTCATGTGTTGAAATGATATTCATTCGTTGATTAGAAATTCATGTGTTGAATGGTATTCATATTTTGAAATAAATTGTTCGAAAATAAAAATCACATTTTTATCTATATATAGAAACTATAGAAAACATTCATGTGTTGAATTGATATTCATTCGTTGATTAGAAATTCATGTGTTGAATGGTATTCATATTTTGAAATAAATTGTTTGATAATAAAAATCACCTTTTATCGACTATATGAACTATATAGAAAAATAGTGTTTTGAAATGAATCGTTTTACAATAAAAATCGCATTTTTATTGTATGCATAAATCGTTGAAATGTGAGGTGTTAAAAATAGCCACTTGTTCAAAATAAACATATATGAGTTGAAATATTCATTAATTAGCTAATGAAATGATTTGCACCTATTTATGTAACATTAGAATGAATGGAGTTTTTGAACCAAATAGAAATCAAATATGAAGTTGAATAGAAAATGATAAATGATAAGAACTGTATATATATGTACATGCATATTCATTGAACAGGTTATAGCAAAGGGGCTAGAGAAGAGGAATAAAATTTTGTGCCCGACAAATAGGTGCACATTTACTGCTTTGTTTGGGTGATGATTTTATGAGCCTGTTGGCTAGCCGCTTGGCTTTTTCTTTTTCTTTTTGAGATTAGAAGGACCGGGAAAGCTATTTGCGATTTCCCGATGCTCCCGGTGCAGGGGAGGTTATGGCGAAATTTTCCAAAATTTTAAGGTGTTAGAAAAATATTTAAAGTGAAAACGATATGGAAATCATTGAATGAACTATATTTATATAAATATATAAATATAAATAAAATTAAAACGAAACAAGGCCGTGCAGTTCGTATTTTGAAATCGTGATTTCAAACGACTAGTGCGGGAAATCCGACCATTGGATTTTCCCGAAATCTCAACCGTCGGGTTCGCCTTGGAAATATCTTCCCAACGGCACCAACTTTGTAGAAATCCAACGGTTGGATTGTCTGGAATGTTTAATTCAAATCTGAAGAAAAACAGCGCCAGAAACGATTATATTTATTTATATATATAAATATAATTATATTTAATCGAATAACGACGCTGCAGTTCGTATTTTGAAATCGAAACTTCAAACGATTGTACCGGGAGATCTGACCGTCGGATTTTCCCGAAACTGGAACCGTTGGGTTCATTTTGAAAAAACCTTTCTAATGCTGTAAATTTTGTGAAGATCCAACGGTTAGATTTTCATATATGTGTAAATCAAATCTGAAGAAAAACAGCGCCACGGCCGCCTTATGGCCCGAAGCGTCGTTTTGAGTAAAATGGCTATTTTAAAATAAATAAAAATAGCGATAAATAGTTATAAAATATCATAAGCGATATGGAATGGAAATAAACTGAATTTGCTTGATTTATGTGATGTTTGATGGTTGAATGCGTTTGGTGTGAAAATTACATTAAAGGACAAAATTGGTGTTGTAGAATAATTTAACCATCGAAATAAATTGAATTGAAATTCTAAATATACGTGAATTATTTGAGAAGGCCGAGTTAATTCTCATTTCAAATAATTGACCGACGATTGAAAGTCGAAGATAAAGACGGTGGTCGAAGACCGGAGATCTTCACCTCGTTTGGATGGTAACCGAGGTCCTGATTGGGAGGCATCCCGAAATATGGATAATGAGTGGTGATCGTCCAGACGTACGTGGTGATCGATGGGTTTGCGAGGTATTTAGTGCCTCCGGTTTCGTTCAGACCCAGAACGGACTTGTAAATGGACTGTGTGTCTGACATAGGATTTATTCTGTGTGGCATGCTAAGATGCAGTGATCAGGGGTTCTGTTGAAAAGCAAAGTCTTGTGGTGATGATCAAAGCACCGCCTGTGTGGCGTAGCTTTGTGTATAACGTGAATTCGCGAGCCTCACACCCCGGTATGAACCTAAAACGGGAGAAGGACCTCAGGGAGGGCATGCGTTTCTTCCTAGCTAGGGTGGTGTCAGTGACCTACCAGCCCTGACATTTATATACTTTTCACCTATGTGGTTGTTGCTGTTGCGAGGCGCCTCGGTTTGATCGGACGATCCGGGTCCGATGGAGTCATTCGTTGGCTCGTTTATGCCCCCAAAGGGCGGGGAAACGTATTGTTCAGGCATAATTATCCACATCGGTGGACCGGCCCTGACGATCCAAGGGGCAGTTGCGGCTGTTCCTGAGGCTCGGGCTAGGCAGTCTCGAATTCGGTAAGGACTATCTTTTGCCTTGGTTCATGACGGAAATCCAATTTCCAGATACGACATCGTGCGGTTTTGATTGTATACCTATATATGGCGACATAGTGGTATGGGGCATTAATGCCGTCTATGATTGATAGTTATGATTTGAAATTGTTTACAAAACATATAAACACTAGCAATAATATCAAATGCCTTTGTTTTATTCGTATCAAGCATATCTTGGCCGTTATAAGGTAAAAACTCTATCCTCCGGTTTGCGTTGCATTGTGTGATGGGAACTGAGTCTTATAACGGCTTCATTTTTATAAAAAGCATATCGATGTTTAAAAGAAAGATTTGTTTTTAAAGCACTGGCAATCCACTGGAGTGAACCCGTTCCACGAAAGTGGCGTGGTCCTGTGATTAGCCAATTATATATATGTGTTGAGTGGATTTCTCATACCAGTCCCATGACTGACTCGTAGTTTGTTTCACTTTCAAACTCGGGTGCCCCTTTTTCTACACGGGCAGCCTTGTATTCAGGTTTAGCTGGTTCTTTCTGGATAGCTGGAGCTGAAGATGGATTCTATCATTTATTTCCTTTTATACTGTTCAGCTCCTATTGTACATATTTTGTTTATTTCCGCTGTAGACATTTATGTATAGCTGAACTGTATTTGTACTAAGTAAGATCCTGTATACTGTGTAACTCTGATGATTACTTTTATCCAGTATATTTTGTTGTTCATTATCTGGTGTATTTATTTAATTCTGTTCTGCTATTATATGTTTCTGTGTTATATTCCAAAGATAACCTTGTTTCCGTGAGAACGGGAAATCGGGTCGTCTCATCGTGGTATCAGAGCTTTGGTTAAGCTTAGTTCTGGAATATAACATCTGAATGAACTCGTCAGAAATAGAACCAGTAGTGTTCTAGGACGGGTAACTCTATACAGAAAGGATCAGCAATATCCTAGTATGAGTAGCAGAATCAGAACAACTCGTTAGAGATGGGGTCAGAAGTGCCTCAGAACGAGTCGAGAGTAATATGTTTTTAAATAACGTATTTGTGATTATATTTATATATAGTCTGGTTTTAGAAATATAATTTTTGAATATATAAAAGATATATATTTGAAAAGTTAAAAAGGTTAAAAACAATTGGATTGGTTGTTGTATTGAGTGATTGTAGATTTATCAAACCACTTTCGACTTTATTCCTTTTCGGGGACGAAAAGTTTTAAGTGGGGGAGATTGTAACGACCCAGAAAATCTGAACCAATTTAAAATTTTTAAATTGGCTAAAATAATGGATTTTAAATATTTAAAATAAATATTTTAAATAATGGCGATGAAAAATGAGTTTGAATCGACATTTGAAAACGAATATAATTAATTATAATTATATATAGAATTGAAAATAGCGCGGTAGTTCGATAATTCGATTTCAAACTTCAATTGAATATACCGGGTGCAAAACAATCCGGATTTTAGTGAAACCAAAAACATTAGGATCTAATTGATGATATCTTTCTAACGAATCTGACCAATCGAAATTTGATAGCGGGAATCAAAAGATATGTCCAGTTGAAAATTCTGAATAGTCGCTATGGAATTCAGGCCCTTAAAAATGGACATTTTGCAAATGACCTCGGATTTCGACGAAACCACTTTTGTTGGATCCGCAGTGTCAAGTTATTGCTAGGTTTCAAATTTCATAATTTTTCGAATCAATAAGTGGGCGTGGCAAAAGAAAACGCGTTTGACCAGTTTCAGTTGATTTTAATCGACTGGAAATTGGCCATTTTTCAAACGGTCTCAGAATTCGACGAAACTAGTTTTGTTAGGGCCGTATCGTCAATACGAAGCTAGAAAATATTTTTCTGGAATTTTTCTAGTTAGTATGTGGCCCCGGTAATTTGAAATGTGCGTTTAAAATTCAATATAGTGATTTAAATGTAAATTCAAAAGGAAACTTATTGTAACAATCGAATCAGCTTGCGATACATATCCCATTGTGTTCGGAATGGGGGTGAAAAGCTATGGGCGACAGGCGGTGGGCCTCGTTTCGAGGTCGTATGTAGAAGTCAACCTTTTTGCAAAATTAAATAATAAAATAATAAAAAAAAATTTAATTTCTCCCCCCTTTATCTTCATTGCCCCCCCCCCCCCCCCGTTCATTATAATTTCAAACGAAAAGAAAGAAAAAAAAACCCTAAGAACCGATCGACAGACCGCCCCCCCTGAAGCGCCGCCGCCGTCCATCTTCACCCCCCCACCCCCCACCCCCCCCCCCCCCCCCCCCCCGCCTCCATCGATCGAGCCCCGAAGCCACCGCCTCCATCGATCGAAGACCGCCTCCCCGTTCGAACCCCGAGCCGCCCCTCGAAGCGAGCGCCGACGACATCTTCTTCCCCCCTTTTTTCGCAGCTTCGGTGAGCATTTTCCTTTTTATTTTATTTTCTTTTTTTTTTAATTTATTTATTCTGTAAACTGTTTTTTTTAAAGATTAAAACTGTTTTTATAAAAGGATTTAAACTGATTTTTTTTTAGATTTTAAAACTGATGTTAAATAGAATTAAAAACTGATTTTGTTAAAAATAAAAACTGAATTTTTAAAAGTATTTTAAAAACTGAATTTTTAAAAGTATTTTAAAACTGAATTTTTAAAAGTATTTTAAAACTGGATTTTAAAAAGAATAAAACTGATTTTTTATATAAGTATTAAAAACTGATTTATAAAAATATAAAAACTGATTTTTCTGAGATTTTAAAAACTGAATTATAAAGGAATATAAAAACTGATTTTAAAATGATTTATAAACTAGAAGAAGATTAGAAATTTAAAAGTAAAAATCAGATTTTTATATATGGAAAGCCGAAGTAAAAATCATATTTTTATATATCGAAAGTCGAAAGTAAAAATCATATTTTTATATATCGAAAGTCGAAAGTAAAAATCATATTTTTATATATCGAAAGTCGAAAGTAAAAATCATATTTTTAAATATTGAAAGTCAAAGTAAAAATCATATTTTTATATATCGAAAGTCGAAAGTAAAAATCATATTTTTATATATCGAAAGTCGAAAGAAAAATCATATTTTTATATATTGAGTAGCATAGTAAAAATTCGATTTTTACAAGTGTTGAGAATACGGGCGAAAGCGACAAAAGGCGAATATTTCTATAAAGGAAGAGTCGTGAAGTTGGATAGCTATTGGTGAGATTTCTGTTTTAAAAATATTATATATGTGTGAAATGAAAGTGAATTGCTATCTATAAATATATATCTATATATATATATATATATACGCCCCCTCGTCCACAAACCATGGACGATATTTATTGGTTGAAATTGTTGTGAAAATTGAATGATTGTTTGGGATTGTTTGTGATTGATATTGGTTGATTGCGGTTGAAAAATACCCATTGGTGGTTGTGAAATATTTGGTTGAAACCACATAGGATTAGTTTGTGGAAATGAAATAAATATATACATGCCGCCTGCGTGCGAACTAGATGCATGATCCCCATTGTCAAAAACCGCGAGGTTTTAAGGTAGAGCGAGGAGCCGTACTAGGGACGGTGCCGGTTTAACTACCCTGCCGTTATGCTGCCGAAATTTTGAATAATATTCGTGTGTTTGAATTATTTTCATTTGCTTAAACTATATTTATTCATTGAATAGAAAACATTCATGTGTTGAATTGATATTCATTCGTTGTTTAGAAATTCATGTGTTGAATGGTACTCATATTTTGAAATAAATTGTTCGAAAATAAAAATCACATTTTTATCTATATATAGAAACTATAGAAAACATTCATGTGTTGAATTGATATTCATTCGTTGATTAGAAATTCATGTGTTGAATGGTATTCATATTTTGAAATAAATTGTTCGAAAATAAAAATCACATTTTTATCTATATATAGAAACTATAGAAAACATTCATGTGTTGAATTGATATTCATTCGTTGATTAGAAATTCATGTGTTGAATGGTATTCATATTTTGAAATAAATTGTTCGAAAATAAAAATCACATTTTTATCTATATATAGAAACTATAGAAAACATTCATGTGTTGAATTGATATTCATTCGTTGATTAGAAATTCATGTGTTGAATGGTATTCATATTTTGAAATAAATTGTTCGATAATAAAAATCACATTTTTATCTATATATAGAAACTATAGAAAACATTCATGTGTTGAATTGATATTCATTCGTTGTTTAGAAATTCATGTGTTGAATGGTATTCATATTTTGAAATAAATTGTTTGATAATAAAAATCACATTTTTATCTATATATAGAAACTATAGAAAACATTCATGTGTTGAATTGATATTCATTCGTTGATTAGAAATTCATGTGTTGAATGGTATTCATATTTTGAAATAAATTGTTCGAAAATAAAAATCACATTTTTATCTATATATAGAAACTATAGAAAACATTCATGTGTTGAATTGATATTCATTCATTGATTAGAAATTCATGTGTTGAATGGTATTCATATTTTGAAATAAATTGTTTGATAATAAAAATCACCTTTTATCGACTATATGAACTATATAGAAAAATAGTGTTTTGAAATGAATCGTTTTACAATAAAAATCGCATTTTTATTGTATGCATAAATCGTTGAAATGTGAGGTGTTAAAAATAGCCACTTGTTCAAAATAAACATATATGAGTTGAAATATTCATTAATTAGCTAATGAAATGATTTGCACCTATTTATGTAACATTAGAATGAATGGAGTTTTTGAACCAAATAGAAATCAAATATGAAGTTGAATAGAAAATGATAAATGATAAGAACTGTATATATATGTACATGCATATTCATTGAACAGGTTATAGCAAAGGGGCTAGAGAAGAGGAATAAAATTTTGTGCCCGACAAATAGGTACACATTTACTGCTTTGTTTGGGTGATGATTTTATGAGCCTGTTGGCTAGCCGCTTGGCTTTTTCTTTTTCTTTTTGAGATTAGAAGGACCGGGAAAGCTATTTGCGATTTCCCGATGCTCCCGGTGCAGGGGAGGTTATGGCGAAATTTTCCAAAATTTTAAGGTGTTAGAAAAATATTTAAAGTGAAAACGATATGGAAATCATTGAATGAACTATATTTATATAAATATATAAATATAAATAAAATTAAAACGAAACGAGGCCGTGCAGTTCGTATTTTGAAATCGTGATTTCAAACGACTAGTGCGGGAAATCCGACCATTGGATTTTCCCGAAATCTCAACCGTCGGGTTCGCCTTGGAAATATCTTCCCAACGGCACCAACTTTGTAGAAATCCAACGGTTGGATTGTCTGGAATGTTTAATTCAAATCTGAAGAAAAACAGCGCCAGAAACGATTATATTTATTTATATATATAAATATAATTATATTTAATCGAATAACGACGCTGCAGTTCGTATTTTGAAATCGAAACTTCAAACGATTGTACCGGGAGATCCGACCGTCGGATTTTCCCGAAACTGGAACCGTTGGGTTCGTTTTGAAAAAACCTTTCTAATGATGTAAATTTTGTGAAGATCCAACGGTTAGATTTTCATATATGTGTAAATCAAATCTGAAGAAAAACAGCGCCACGGCCGCCTTATGGCCCGAAGCGTCGTTTTGAGTAAAATGGCTATTTTAAAATAAATAAAAATAGCGATAAATAGTTATAAAATATCATAAGCGATATGGAATGGAAATAAACTGAATTTGCTTGATTTATGTGATGTTTGATGGTTGAATGCGTTTGGTGTGAAAATTACATTAAAGGACAAAATTGGTGTTGTAGAATAATTTAATCATCGAAATAAATTGAATTGAAATTCTAAATATACGTGAATTATTTGAGAAGGCCGAGTTAATTCTCATTTCAAATAATTGTCCGACGATTGAAAGTCGAAGATAAAGACGGTGGTCGAAGACCGGAGATCTTCACCTCGTTTGGATGGTAACCGAGGTCCTGATTGGGAGGCATCCCGAAATATGGATAATGAGTGGTGATCGTCCAGACGTACGTGGTGATCGATGGGTTTGCGAGGTATTTAGTGCCTCCGGTTTCGTTCAGACCCAGAACGGACTTGTAAATGGACTGTGTGTCTGACATAGGATTTATTCTGTGTGGCATGCTAAGATGCAGTGATCAGGGCTTCTGTTGAAAAGCAAAGTCTTGTGGTGATGATCAAAGCACTGCCTGTGTGGCGTAGCTTTGTGTATAACGTGAATTCGCGAGCCTCACACCCCGGTATGAACCTAAAACGGGAGAAGGACCTCAGGGAGGGCATGCGTTTCTTCCTAGCTAGGGTGGTGTCAGTGACCTACCAGCCCTGACATTTATATACTTTTCACCTATGTGGTTGTTGCTGTTGCGAGGCGCCTTGGTTTGATCGGACGATCCGGGTCCGATGGAGTCATTCGTTGGCTCGTTTACGCCCCAAAGGGCGGGGAAACGTATTGTTCAGGCATAATAATCCACATCGGTGGACCGGCCCTGACGATCCAAGGGGCAGTTGCGGCTGTTCCTGAGGCTCGGGCTAGGCAGTCTCGAATTCGGTAAGGACTATCTTTTGCCTTGGTTCATGACGGAAATCCAATTTCCAGATACGACATCGTGCGGTTTTGATTGTATACCTATATATGGCGACATAGTGGTATGGGGCATTAATGCCGTCTATGATTGATAGTTATGATTTGAAATTGTTTTCAAAACATATAAACACTAGCAATAATATCAAATGCCTTTGTTTTATTCGTATCAAGCATATCTTGGCCATTATAAGGTAAAAGCTCTATCCTCCGGTTTGCGTTGCATTGTGTGATGGGAACTGAGTCTTATAACGGCTTCATTTTTATAAAAAGCATATCGATGTTTAAAAGAAAGATTTGTTTTTAAAGCACTGGCAATCCAATGGAGTAAACCCGTTCCACGAAAGTGGCGTGGTCCTGTGATTAGCCAATTATATATATGTGTTGAGTGGATTTCTCATACCAGTCCCATGACTGACTCGTAGTTTGTTTCACTTTCAAACTCGGGTGCCCCTTTTTCTACACGGGCAGCCTTGTATTCAGGTTTAGCTGGTTCTTTCTGGATAGCTGGAGCTGAAGATGGATTCTATCATTTATTTCCTTTTATGCTGTTCAGCTCCTATTGTACATATTTTGTTTATTTCCGCTGTAGACATTTATGTATAGCTGAACTGTATTTGTACTAAGTAAGATCCTGTATACTGTGTAACTCTGATGATTACTTTTATCCAGTATATTTTGTTGTTCATTATCTGGTGTATTTATTTAATTCTGTTCTGCTATTATATGTTTCTGTGTTATATTCCAAAGATAACCTTGTTTCCGTGAGAATGGGAAATCGGGTCGTCTCAAACAATATGATATATAACGAAGTACGATGTCAGACACACCATCCATTTAAACTTATGCTCTGGGTCTGAACGAAAGTCAAATCCGTGAAACCAACACGTACGTCTGGGCAATGACCTTGACCCATGAATTGGTAGCAAGTCAATTCAGGGTCTCGATCGCTGTCCATTCGAGGGAAGATGTACGGTCTTCATGCGTCGTCTTCTTACTTCGATCTTTAACGCCGCTGGATTAATTTGGGATGAGAATATCTTGGACTTCCCAAACAATCCTCGTATATATATACATATATATATTTTGAAAATCCTTCTTGTTGATAATATTTTTATTAACAATTCATTCTATTTTAATTATTTAAAATAGTCAAACTTCTTATTTAACGACGCATTCTCAAAATCATATTTTTATTTACATTAATTAAAATGTAAACTTTCATTACATATCGCATTCTTGTTTTCTTTACATTTAATAAAATGTAAACTTGCAATTACATGTCACATTCTTACTTATTTACATTGAATAAAACGTAAACTTGCATTTACATGTCGCATTCATACCGATTTACATTGAATAAAATGTAAACTCATCCTACGGCGGAATTCCTTTATTTTAACATTAAAATAATGTAAATTTTTCCCTATGGTATATACACTTTTTATATTAACATTTAGAATAATGTTAACTCATCCTACGATGCATATTTTCTTAATTTTAACATTAAAGATAATGTTGACTTATCCTATGGTTAAATTACCCTTTATTAACATTAAAAATAATGTTAATCGTTCTACGGTTAAATTTACTATTTAATTTACATTAACAATAATGTAAATTCATACATGCGGTGAAATTACTCATTATTAACATAAAATGTTAATTTTATCCCACGGTAAAATTACTTATTAATATTAACTTTAAAAATGTTAATTACATCATACGTTATAATTTTTATAATATTAACATTAAAAATGTTAATTTCATCATACGGTGAACTTACTATTTAATTAACATTAGAAATGTTAATTTTTCATGCATTGTAAATTAACTATTATTAACACCAAAAATAATGTTAATTTCTCATATAATGTAAATTCCTATTTTAACATTAACAAAAATGTGAATTTATATTCTATATTCAATAAAAATATTGATTTCCAACAATGTATATTTTAATAAAACGATATTTTTGTCTACCAATTCTAATGCGACAAAAATATTGATTTCAACAATGTGTTCTTTTATTTACATAAGAAATTGTAGATAAAGTAAATTCTTTTTATTTCTCTTTAGTTCCTCTTGTTCATTTACACCAAATGTAAATAAATATCCTTTTTATCTAATTCATTCTTAATACATAAACATGTACTTTTTCTCTAACTTATTTTCCTCACGTAAAAATTTTTTTTTTTTTACTTTTTCTACTAATTCATTTTTATAACATAAAAATGTGAACAAGGTTTCATTGCTAACTTTGATCATTTTATTCACATAAGGACTGTGAATAAAATGGTTTCAAAGTCTGTTCTTTTCATTTACATAAAAGTGTAAATAAAAGCTAATTCTCAAGTTTCAAGTTTGTAACTTTTATTTACAAAGGAAGTTGTAAATGAAATTCTAATGTCAATTTTGTTCTCCTTTTTATTATTTACAAAGAAAAATGTAAATATAATCTAATATCAGGTCTTGCTCATTTTCTATTTACAAAGAAAAATGTAAATAATCACTTTTCATGTTTTCAAGTTTTGTAATTTTTTTTTTTTTTTTTTACTTACAAAGGGGATTGCAAATAAAGAACCATTTTCATGTTTTCTAGTTTTGTACTTTTTATTTACAAAGGAAATTGCAAATAAAAGAACCATTTTCATGTTTTCTAGTTTTGTACTTTTTATTTACAAAGGAAATTGCAAATAAAAGGACCATTTTCATGTTTTCTAGTTTTAATCTTTTTATTTACAAAGGAAATTGCAAATAAAAGAACCATTTTCATGTTTTCTAGTTTTAATCTTTTTATTTACAAAAGTAATGTAAATAAATCATTATCTACAAAAGTAAAATAAATCATTATCTTGTGTTCGCTAATCAAATTTGGTACTTTCACTTTTATTTACAAGAAGTGTAAATAAAATATCAACTAACGTTCGCTAATCTAATTAGGTACTTTCACTTTTATTTACAAGAAGTGTAAATAAAATATCAACTAACGTTCGCTAATCTAATTAGGTACTTTCACTTTTATTTACAAGAAGTGTATATAAAATATCAACTAATTGCAAGTTTTGTATTTTTCTTTTATTTCACATATGAATGTGAACAAAATCCTAAAACCGAATTTGTCTCTTTTATTTCATCTACAAATAAATGCAAATAAAACATAGTGTCATGATTACGTTTCTTTTATCATTTATTTACAAGGGAATGTACATACAATAAATGTCAAGTTTTCTAATATCATGTTTCTAACGTCAATATTTGATTCATTTCAACTATAATAACATGACGTTGAAATTTTGATTCGTTTCAACAAACTATACATAACGATGGCAACTTATAATTTGGTGTCAAGTTTCATGTCCACGCATACATCAACAACATATGGTTTGGTGTAAAATTCTCATGAATCAATGTGAACGTCTCATCTTTATTTTATTTTGTGAATCAAAATAAAATATTAAAACTTTATTTATCTTTTATGTAAATCAAAAATAAAAGATACTAACTTTCCTTTCATTATGGAAATCAAAATTTAAAGATTTAATTTCCATCTTATTTTGTAAAAAATAAAATAAATATTCAATCTTCTTTTGTGAATCAACATAAAAGATTCAACTCTTGTTCTTATTTTGTAAATCAACAATAAAGGATTCAACTCTCTTTTATTTTGTAAAATAAAAAATAAAAGATTCAACTTTCTTTTATCATGTAAAATCAAAATAAAAGATTCAACTTTTGTTCTTATTTGTGAATCAAAAACTTTTCTTTTTATTTGTTTTGTGAAATAAAATATAGACTTCAACTTTCATTTGATTTTGTGAAACAAATAAAGATTATAACTTTTCTTTTGTTTGTTTTACAAAAGCAAGATTCAACTTTCTTTTGATTTTTAGAGAGAAATAAAAATGAAAATAGAAATAAAATAAAAATAATAATAAAGGTAATAAACATGAGAATTAATTGAGATTCATCAAAATTTACAGATCTACACTAACATGGTTACATCATAACATCACAACATATCTCAATAACAATACAATATCACAACAACGCAGATTATAATCAATAATATACAATCATGATTTCGTAATGATCATTAATTTATAATTAATTAAAACAAATCAGAATTCTCACTAATTGGCAAACTGATCATCTTTGTTAAACACAGTTCTAATTAACAAACATGTTAATTTTTTTCAGATCCACATAACACACAAATCACGGTTCAAATCAAATCACAAAGCATGGCGTATACAATGAATGGAGGAGAAAACAGTTATGATTTATTCATATTATTTAAAATAAATAATAATAAAATTAAATTAAGATTTCTCACCAATAGCTTTCCACTTTGCCAAATTTGTTTCTGTTTTGGTCCATATTCGTTCCATCACGTAGTGGTCGACGATGTGAGCCCAACGCATCATAGTTTGCAATTTTCTGAATTCGATTGCAAAGATATGATTGTTTGAAGATTTGATTTCTTAAATTAAAATAATAGTTTAAATAATTAATTTAATGATTTCCCTTAACCTTTGCTAAGCCTTCTTCTTCTCCAACTTTACCATGAATAGCTTTGAATTTAAGCTTCCCAATGGCGATGAATTTGCAGCCAAACCGCGGCCCTTGAGGCCTGAGATTTGCGAAAAATACTACCTAAAACATGATCTTAACCGTATGAATTTGTAGAGTATGTGAATCTCTACCTCTTCCATGAAGAAGTCATCTTCTAATTCTTGATGGATTTAGAGAAAAGAGAGAAAGAAATACAAATTATTTCAGCCATAGAAGAAAGAGACGGCGACTGTAGAATAGGTTTTAGAATTAGAGTTTTTTTTTTTGGAATTTCCTATGTGTTGTTTATATATGTTTTAATATTATTGTTAGATATGAATGTTAAACCTTAAATGGTAAATATTAATTGTAAATTAAAAGTAAAATATAGATATTAAACTCACTTGGTTTTTGGCAATAATTTATATGAGTGTATAAGGCAAATTGAGAATGGAACGGATTTGCAAATGGCAACGATGTCTTAGGAATAAATATAAATGGGATCGATTGGGGATTAAACGAGGTGATCTTTAGGCAATAAATAAATAATAGCAAAAACAAACGTTTTGAAACTCAAAACGCAAATGGAAATGAATGGATGCGATATTAATTCAAATGATGCATGGAAATAGATAATGAATGTCATGAGGAACCGAAAATGAATGAATGTAGGAAAATATATGGAAGGAGATGAATGTTTTAATTTTTTTATTTATATAAGACGTTTCACTTTTGTTGTGGGCCCCAACAATGCATGAAATAATGGGACAAACATAATGCATTGCTTATATACATATGCGTTAAATTTTTAGTTTAATGACACCGTTTGTACATCAAAATTTCATTAACTTTATCACAATTAATACCGTAATGAATTTAGATTTTAACGGTTTATCTACAACAAAATTTATTTAAGCGTTTTATTACACTATTTACTTAACGGTTTAAACTGTAAATAAATTTATCTTAATGTTATTATATTTTACACAAAATTCTTTACTCAATATAATTTGTTTCTTCAATTAAATTTGAATTTATTTCATATTTTATTCCTATCCTTTTATTGCTCATTTGTTATACAAATATGGTTAAGTTTTCCGGTTGATTGCCCAGATCTTTCAAAGTTTCTTTATTTATAATGGTAGTAACCGTACCATAAATAATACCATAATAAATTTAATCCTAGCGGCTATTTAAAAAAAAGTTAATTACTCTTTATAACTTAATTTCAGCATTGCTAACAATTTAATTTTCTTCTCTTAATGTATGCATATAAAGTTAGAACATTTTCATTACATTAATTGTACGATAATAATTTAAACGTATTGGTTTACAAAATTAACCACCATTAAAATTTCAAACATATGTTAATTTAATGTTTAATTACCTTTTACATGCTGGTTTACTGCAAATAAATTAATCTTAACTATATTTTGCTATGCAAATAAGCTCTATGTTCAAAATCAATAAATCTTTTCAATCAGAATTTATTTAAAAATTTATTTTAGTTCCAATGTCAAGCTTAATATTCCAATAGCTCACTATTTGTACCATCATAAATTTTTTGACAAACATTTATACTGACACCATATTCACAATGCGCCTTTATCTTTAGAATAAACCCTACATTAAATACCAATCTAAATTGAATTTCAAACATATATTTTCTTCTTATCAAATTGTATGATAAGTATTAAATTCATTTCTTACTTAAATTTCAAAATTAAAATTGAAATTACTGCACCCTTTTGGGCTTGGAATGGAATTTATATAAATTTTATAGTCTTACATCAAATAAATAAATTTTTAATCATTATTATTTAAAATAGATTATTTAAAATAGTCAAAACTCATTAAAATCACTTTAAATAAAATTTTAAATTTTCCCCAAAAATCAGGGTTGTTACACATGGGACTGGTGTGAGAACTAAAACAGTTATATAAACTTTACTTTAAAGTTAGGTAATTCAAGGGACCACGCCGTATAACACGGAATGGGTTTCCTCCTAAGAATAACAGTGCATAAAACAACAGCGCAATGCTAAATAAAGAACAATGAAGCTGTTATAAGACCCAGGTCCCATCACACAATGCAACACAAACCGGAGGATAGGGTTTTATCTTATAACAACCAAAGAATGCTTGATACGCTAAATTTCATCTTTTATTATTACTATAAGTGTATAGTGTCAAAACAATTTCAATCATAAGTATCAATCATAGGCGACATGAATGCCCCATACCACTATGTCGCCATATATAGGTTATACAATCAAAACCGCAAAGTAACGTATTGGAAGTTGGATTTCCATCTATGAACCGAGGCCAGGGATCGTCCTTTACCGATTCGAAACAATCTAGCCTACCATGTCTCAGGACCCAGACTCAGGTTGGCTCTTGGATCGTCAGGGTCGGTCCACTGATGTGGATTAAAATGCCTGAACACTGCGTTTCCCCACCCTATGGGGCGTAAATGAGCTAACGAATGACTCCATCGGCTCCACATAGTCACCGATAAATCCCTTCTCGATCTTTTCAATCTAATCAAAGATTCCTTAAAACTACACTTAGTTTTAATCTTTAACTGGGTTAAAGAATCAGTGTCATTCAAAACACGGTTTCACAATAAACCCAAAATCACCTTCCATTAATTATCGGGTTAAAGAACAAGTGTTATTTAAAACACTTGTAACGACACGGATTTTTCCCGACCTTAATCGATCACAAAATCGACCAAGACCGTTCAAAACTCGCATACGTTAACTTTGGGAATACAAAATATTAGAACAATAACAGCAGACTTTTATTACATTACAATAATATAACATCAGAGTACAGAATATCAGAGTACAAATAAAGTAAACTACAGCGGAAGATAAATTACAACAGATTTAATACATTAAACAGCGGAAGACTTCTAAGCTCTGGACACAGCTTTAGGCTTCGATCCAGGATCCTGCTAAAGAGAGAGATGTCTGCAAAAAGCTACTCGACTGCCCGTGTGGAAAAGAGGGCACCCGAGTTTGCAAAGTGAAACAAACTACGAGTCAGTCATGGGACTGGTGTGAGAATTCTTAACTAGTTTAACTAATAGTAATAAGGCAAATCCAAGGACCACGCCGCTAATGCGGAACGGGTTTACTCCAATGGATTGCCGGTGCATAAACTAAAGTAAATCGAGAAATAACACAATGTCTTTTTGGAAAAATGAAACCATTATAAGACCCAGGTCCCATCACACAATGCAACGCACACCAGAGGATAGGGTTTTACCTTATAATGGTCAAAAGATGCTTGATACGTATAAAACGGATTTGATATTATTATTAGTGTATATATGTTTTTAATAAAAAGATTTGAATCATAAGTAGCAATCCTAGACGGCATGGTTACCATATAGCATGTCGCCAATACTAGTTCTACAATCAAAACCGCAAGGGCGTATTGGAAATTTGGATTCCATCATGAGTCGAGGCTAGGGGCAAGATCCTCTCCGATTCGAGACACTCTAGCAAATGCCTCAGGATTCCCCGCAGTGAACCCTTGGAAGCGGTAGGGCCGGTCCCCGCCTATGGGCAGTGGATTAGTTATGCCTAAACACACGTTTCCCGGTCCCTTTGGACCTATAGTATGACCACCAACGGCCTATAAAAAAAACGAGGCGCCTCAAAATCCATCATCCACATAAGTAAAATGTCAGGGCTGGCAGGTCGCTGACACCACTCTAGCTAGAAAGAAACATGTGCACTCCCTACGGTCCATATCCCGTTTTTGGCTCATACCGGGGTGTGAGGCTCGCGAAGTCACGATATACACAAAGATATGCCTAAATAGACTATGCTTTGATCATCAACCACAAGGCCCTGCTTTTCAACAAAAGCCTTGATCAATGCATCTTAGTATGCCACATTGTCAGTCCATACTATACCATTGATTTCTACCAATATATAACCTCTAAGCTCGTATGTCTCAGAGAAGGGTGTTAACCGCCAAACAGATATATATTAAGAGAGATCAACGAATGTAGTATAAGGGACTACAACGTCAGACATACATTCCATTTATAAACTTATGCCCTGGGTCTGGGCGAAAGTCAAATCCGTGCAATCAACACTACGTCCGGACGGCTACTACTGTCGCCCCTTCAAGGTAGCTACTCCCATCATGGGTCTCAATAGCAACACACCCATTCGATGTGAAGATCGTCGGTCTTCAATCACCGTCTTCAACTCTTCGAACGTCGTATCATTATTTGGAATGAGAGTAAACTCGGACTTTCCAAATAATTCTCGCATATATAAATTTGCAAACCATTCTATATCGTTATTTATTCTTTTATAAATATCGTCCATTCATTTCATGTATATATATCGTCCATTCATTTCATAAATATCGTCCATTCATTTCCTAAATATCGTCCATTCATTTCATGCATATAAATATATCGTCCATTCATTTCATGCATATGAATATATCGTCCATTCATTAATCGTGTCAAAGAATTTATAATTCAACAATTTATTCTTTTTATTTCAACAATCATACAAAATAAAAAGGATATTTTATTTTATATCATTTCATTAAAGCCAACATATATACAATTAAAGTCTTTTAAACGTTTAATTCTTTTCAAATAAAATGACCTTATTTCAATATATAGACACGACATCAAAAATATGTTCATTTTACTATATGAACATGATCTTAAAAATATATTTATTTATTTTTAATATGGTAGCATAAACCTTAAGTATGTTTGAATATCATACATATATTAATGCTATCTCAAGATTTGCCTTTCAATTCATATGCAATAATACTACTCTAAACATGAATTTTTATTTCATATGCGGTTTCTTGATTATGCATTTCATATGCGACTTCATGCTTTTTAAAACATGTTAAATTTTCATATGCGGTTCATGCTTCTAAATCATGTTTCATTTCATATTTTTATATTTTTATTCGCATGTGAAATGTAAATAAAAATTTCTTCTTATTTTCATCTTTTTATTTACATGTGAAAAGTAAATAAAAGTTTCATTCTTATTTTCATCTTTTTATTTACATGTGAAATGTAAATAAAAGTTTCATTCTTATTTTCATCTTTTTATTTACATGTGAAATGTAGATAAAAGTTTCATTACTTTTATTTATATAAAATATATAAATAAAATAACCATTTCATGTTTTCATTCATTTATTCATTTATAACATGAAAATATTCATTGCTTTATGGTTCATTTTCCATTTTCGATCACTTTCTTAATTCAGTGATCTTAACTACTTAATTCCTTTTCAATCAAATTAAAGATTTAATTAAAATTTTATTTAGTTTTAATCTTCCAAAGTCATTATTAAATGATTATTCAATTTCTAGGGAATTATTTCTATCATAAATTCGGGTTAAAGAATAAATGTTATTTAAAACATAATTCACGATAAACCCAAATTTAGATTTCATAAATTTCCCATTTAATATATATAATTAGACATCATTTATTTCAGAGTATTTCATTTAATCTTAAATAAAATATTAATCATCTTCGATTTCCTTTAAAAAATGTATAACATAATTTATACGGGTTAAAATGGAGTTACTATTTTTAAAATGGACCGAATAGCCCAATTCATTTTCCCTATCCATTTATTATGTTTATCTTTACATTTTATTATTTAATAGCGGGCCAGACCTCTCACATTAGGCCTACAACTTGTGGATGCTGGATATGCCGGTTGGTTCCGGGCAGACTTCTACCACAGGTTGGGCTTAACCTCGTGTCTTGACCCAATTCGTATTTGCGCACTTGGACCTCTCACATTAGGCCCAACATTTATGGCTGCTGGATATGCCGGTTGGTTCCGGGCAGACTTCCGCCATAAATGTGACCTAACCTCGTGTCCAGGTACAATTAATAATTATCATTATAATTATCTCTTAAAAGTATTATTTTAAAACATTTCATATTTTAGAATATCTAATTTCTAAAATATCATTCATTCTTTACTTATCCTTTCATTTCAGTAAACATTAATCTTTCCATATTAATATCATAAAACTATTCCCAAAATGTTTCAATTGTTATATCAAAAACTTACCGTTTTGATATTAAATGAAATCTTCCTCAATCAATCCATTTATGTTAAATTTTAAAATTAAATCTTCTAAATTTACAAGTTAACATAAAAACGAGATTTTTCAATTCAAATCTTCATTATTATAATTGGAATGAAATCTTACCAATTTAAACTTTTTATTTCATCCTTTTTAAATGTGCAATCTTCTTAATTAAATCGTCCATTAATTCCATTAATTGAGTAAATAATGAAAATATTTCAAGTTCCTCAATAACGCTAATTATATATTCACTTTCATGTACAACTTTCATGTGCAATATCCATATATAAATTTTATATTTTATATTTTCAATCAGAAACACTACGAATATATTTATTTACATATTTTACTTAAAAACGCTTAAAATAAAATTGCATTCATGTTTTGACATAACAATAAAAAAAAAGTTGCATTCATATTTTTATGTAAATAAAAATAAAGTTTCATTCATATTTTTATCAAAACAGTAAAAATAAAGTTTCATTCATATTTTAACAGAACGATGCAATAAAGTTTGCATTTATATTTTATCAAAAAGTGTAATTAATGTTTGCATTCATATTTTTATCAAAACAATGCGAATAATGTTGCATTTATATTTTTGTCAAAACAATGCGAATAATGTTGCATTCTTATTTTATTAACAACAATGAAATTATAATTATTTTCTAATTTACCTAACGCGCTGAAAATAAGTTATCAATCTTATTTTAACTTAAACAATGAAAATATATTTATTTTCTACTTTCACTTAACGCGCTAAAAATATAACAACACTCATATTTTTACATAAACGTTGGAAATAAGGTTGCATTCCTATTGTGACATTAACTATGAAAATAAGTTTATTTTCTTAAATTTTATTAAGACGCTAAGACTATTTTAATAATCTTATTCTTACTTAAGTGCTAAAAATATAATATAAATTTGCTATTTACACTCACGCACTAAAATGTGGTTATTTTCCTATTTATATGACCGCACTAAAATTATGGTCATCTTCCAATTCACATGGCCGCATACAAAAATTAATAACACACAGAATATGGTGTCGCGCTTGCATATCCATAAAATGATAAATAACATAATATGGGGTGTTCAAATCCATTCCAAACCATTCAATGAGCAACATGTAGACTAATGTTAAGCATTCATGTCGACAAACAATAATGACAACATACAATATGGTATTAAGTCTTCATGTCATCGCATATAATAACATCATAAGATGTAGTGTCGTATTTTTGTGTCAAGATCCCAACTTTGTTTTTTTTTTCATCTAAATAAAATAAGATTTTTTTTATATATATTATAAAAATCCTAACTTGATTTATAAATATAATTAAAAGATTTAAACTTTCTTTTACAATATAAAAATCCTATCTTTATAAATTTTAAATAAAGATCTAATCTTTATTCTTAACACATCATACAATAAAAGATCAAATTTTTATTCTCAAAACAACATAAAACACAAAATCTAAATTTTTTTTTTTGTCAAAACAACAAAAAAAAAAAAGATCAAATCCATTCGTGTAGATTCCAACAACGCAATTCATATGACAATCATCCAAACACAAATCCAAACCCAAGCATCAATATGTAGTCATACATCACGGATCTAGTTCACTTCTCAATAAATTATTTAAATAACAAAAAATAATAATTAAATTAAAAATAGAATCTCACATTGATTTTTACTGAAAATTTGACTGTCTCGGATTCAGCTCTGGTAAGCGCCATCACGAAGAGCTCGGAAAGACGAGTCCAACGCAATTTACGGTTCGTCAATCGGACCTCGTACGAGAGAGTTATGATTTATTAAAGTTGGACATAATTAAATAATTAATTAATATTCGTGAAAAATACCTAAAAATTTCACTGTCTCAGAATTGGACAAAATTAGTGTCCACGCGTCCATCTCGTCGCCACGATCCCAACGCACCTGAAATCGTCGATTTTCGACTTCGTATGAGTGAGTTATGCAATTTTAAAGTTCTGGAAATTAATTAAATAATTTAAAAATAAAACAGAAAATACCCTCAGCCCGTTGACCAAAAACACTGTTCACCGCCGAACTTTGACCGCACTTTGCCGCTGCCTCGGGCCACCTGACGCCACGGGACCACCGCCATTGTCTTCGTCTTGGCGAGACGCACCACCACCAGAAAGAGCCGCCCCTAAAGCTTCTCCGATCATCGGGAAATCGCCTAGAAAGGATTTCGCCTCGCGGGTCCCACAGGCTGCCACACACCACCAAACTGCCTGAAATTTTCTGAGCATCTTCGTCTTGCGTAGACGAAGAACTTCCATGTTCGTGACTTCGTCCAATTCTTCCTCGATTCACGGGAATTTCTTGATTTACGTTTTGAGCTTCTGAATTTCGAAAACAACGAGCTTTAAGACGAGATTCCGGCGAATCCGAGCGCTGTTTGACAAAACCGACTACACCATTAGCTTCGTATCGTCGAGACCTTCGAGAGGACATATAATTTGCTATGGTTTGAAGAGATTTTATTTTTTTATGAATTTTAGAGTAAGAGGGAGCCGCCATGGAAATTGAGAAAAAACGATGGAAAAGAGAGTGGCTGCTGTGCATTTCGAATTTCAGCCCTAAAACTCAGAAAAAGATAATATATACCATGGGTTTAATTTTGGTTTGGGCCCAAATATCATTATGTGCCCAATTACTCAATTTTCAACTGTTTTCTTCAGTTCAAAAATTCTTATAAATACATGCTGATTTAAAAATTAATAAAATTTTAAACATAATTATTTCAGGTCATTACGAATCCAACGAACCTGATTTCGTAATTTTCCGAGTCCGTATGAATTTATTATGAATTTCCGAAGTCTGAAAATATGCTATTTTTCACTGTAAAAATTATACCGGCCACAAAATAATTCCAAAAATTATAAATTTTAGAATTTAACCTTATTTTAATATTCTGAATCCATAGAAACTGGTCTCGTCGAATTCGGAGTTCGTTTGCAAAAATTCCATTTTTCAGGCGTACATTTTTAATATTTAAAAATACCAAAAATAGTAGAATTTTTCCGAAACTCAAAAATATAAGTTCTTATAGTCATTTTTATATGTAAACAACATTCTAAAACCAATGGAGATGGTTTCGGGTCCTAATTCCTTATTCTGCAAAATGTAGCATTTTGGCCCTTATAAATTTCATAGCGACCATTCTAGATTTTAATTTTGACATAACTTTTGATTCCCGTTATGAAATTTCGATTTTTCGGATTCGTTGGAAAGATAAATTTAAATAGATTCTAATATTTTTGGTTTCACTAAAATACGTTAAATTTTGCATCCTGTACAGTCAGTCAAAGTTCAAGTTTGACTTTTCAAACTACCGCGTTATTTCTAACTCTTTTTATAATAAAAATTAAATCATTCATTCTAACTTCGATTTGAATCAAATTTGTGATCATTATTATTTAAATAAATTATTTTATATTGTCAAAATTCATTAAAATTTTCTAAAATAAAATTTTTAAATTGGTCCTGATTTTTGCGGGTTGTTACAATCGCCCCCACTTAAAAACTTTTCGTCCTCGAAAAGGAACTAGGCTAAAAGTTGTTTAATTAACTAACAAAATTTTAATTTCTCTTATTAATTTCATTTGTTGACTAACTTATCAAATATACATACTATTTTATATATTTAAAAATCATATTTTCAGAAATAGATTATATAATCAAAAATACGCTAATCATAAGCTTATCACTCTGAACTCATTCTAGGGCATTACTAACCCCATCTCTAATGAGTTTACTCATTCTAGGATACTGCTGATCCTATCTCTAATGAGTATTCTTATTGGATATTACTAATCCAATCTCTGATGAGTCTTTTGTTCAGTTCTAACGAGTTGTACCCCAAAGATTTGAGCTAACCAGAGCTCTGATACCACCTGTAACGACACGGATTTTACCCGACCTTAATCGATCACAAAATCGACCAAGACCGTTCAAAACTCGCATACGTTAACTTTGGGAATACAAAATATTAGAACAATAACAGCAGACTTTTATTACATTACAATAATATAACATCAGAGTACAGAATATCAGAGTACAAATAAAGTAAACTACAGCGGAAGATAAATTACAACAGATTTAATACATTAAACAGCGGAAGACTTCTAAGCTCTGGACACAGCTTTAGGCTTCGATCCAGGATCCTGCTAAAGAGAGAGATGTCTGCAAAAAGCTACTCGACTGCCCGTGTGGAAAAGAGGGCACCCGAGTTTGCAAAGTGAAACAAACTACGAGTCAGTCATGGGACTGGTGTGAGAATTCTTAACTAGTTTAACTAATAGTAATAAGGCAAATCCAAGAACCACGCCGCTAATGCGGAACGGGTTTACTCCAATGGATTGCCGGTGCATAAACTAAAGTAAATCGAGAAATAACGCAATGTCTTTTTGGAAAAATGAAACCATTATAAGACCCAGGTCCCATCACACAATGCAACGCACACCAGAGGATAGGGTTTTACCTTATAATGGTCAAAAGATGCTTGATACGTATAAAACGGATTTGATATTATTATTAGTGTATATATGTTTTTAATAAAAAGATTTGAATCATAAGTAGCAATCCTAGACGGCATGGTTACCATATAGCATGTCGCCAATACTAGTTCTACAATCAAAACCGCAAGGGCGTATTGGAAATTTGGATTCCATCATGAGTCGAGGCTAGGGGCAAGATCCTCTCCGATTCGAGACACTCTAGCAAATGCCTCAGGATTCCCCGCAGTGAACCCTTGGAAGCGGTAGGGCCGGTCCCCGCCTATGGGCAGTGGATTAGTTATGCCTAAACACACGTTTCCCGGTCCCTTTGGACCTATAGTATGACCACCAACGGCCTATAAAAAAAACGAGGCGCCTCAAAATCCATCATCCACATAAGTAAAATGTCAGGGCTGGCAGGTCGCTGACACCACTCTAGCTAGAAAGAAACATGTGCACTCCCTACGGTCCATATCCCGTTTTTGGCTCATACCGGGGTGTGAGGCTCGCGAAGTCACGATATACACAAAGCTATGCCTAAATAGACTATGCTTTGATCATCAACCACAAGGCCCTGCTTTTCAACAAAAGCCTTGATCAATGCATCTTAGTATGCCACATTGTCAGTCCATACTATACCATTGATTTCTACCAATATATAACCTCTAAGCTCGTATGTCTCATAGAAGGGTGTTAACCACCAAACAGATATATATTAAGAGAGATCAACGAATGTAGTATAAGGGACTACAACGTCAGACATACATTCCATTTATAAACTTATGCCCTGGGTCTGGGCGAAAGTCAAATCCGTGCAATCAACACTACGTCCGGACGGCTACTACTGTCGCCCCTTCAAGGTAGCTACTCCCATCATGGGTCTCAATAGCAACACACCCATTTGATGTGAAGATCGTCGGTCTTCAATCACCGTCTTCAACTCTTCGAACGTCGTATCATTATTTGGAATGAGAGTAAACTCGGACTTTCCAAATAATTCTCGCATATATAAATTTGCAAACCATTCTATATCGTTATTTATTCTTTTATAAATATCGTCCATTCATTTCATAAATATCGTCCATTCATTTCCTAAATATCGTCCATTCATTTCATGCATATAAATATATCGTCCATTCATTTCATGCATATGAATATATCGTCCATTCATTAATCGTGTCAAAGAATTTATAATTCAACAATTTATTCTTTTTATTTCAACAATCATACAAAATAAAAAGGATATTTTATTTTATATCATTTCATTAAAGCCAACATATATACAATTAAAGTCTTTTAAACGTTTAATTCTTTTCAAATAAAATGACCTTATTTCAATATATAGACACGAAATCAAAATATGTTCATTTTACTATATGAACATGATCTTAAAAATATATTTATTTATTTTTAATATGGTAGCATAAACCTTAAGTATGTTTGAATATCATACATATATTAATGCTATCTCAAGATTTGCCTTTCAATTCATATGCAATAATACTACTCTAAACATGAATTTTTATTTCATATGCGGTTTCTTGATTATGCATTTCATATGCGACTTCATGCTTTTTAAAACATGTTAAATTTTCATATGCGGTTCATGCTTCTAAATCATGTTTCATTTCATATTTTTATATTTTTATTCGCATGTGAAATGTAAATAAAAATTCCCTTCTTATTTTCATCTTTTTATTTACATGTGAAAAGTAAATAAAAGTTTCATTCTTATTTTCATCTTTTTATTTACATGTGAAATGTAAATAAAAGTTTCATTCTTATTTTCATCTTTTTATTTACATGTGAAATGTAGATAAAAGTTTCATTACTTTTATTTATATAAAATATATAAATAAAATAACCATTTCATGTTTTCATTCATTTATTCATTTATAACATGAAAATATTCATTGCTTTATGGTTCATTTTCCATTTTCGATCACTTTCTTAATTTAGTGATCTTAACTACTTAATTCCTTTTCAATCAAATTAAAGATTTAATTAAAATTTTATTTAGTTTTAATCTTCCAAAGTCATTATTAAATGATTATTCAATTTCTAGGGAATTAATTCTATCATAAATTCGGGTTAAAGAATAAATGTTATTTAAAACACAATTCACGATAAACCCAAATTTAGATTTCATAAATTTCCCATTTAATATATATAATTAGACATCATTTATTTCAGAGTATTTCATTTAATCTTAAATAAAATATTAATCATCTTCGATTTCCTTTAAAAAATGTATAACATAATTTATACGGGTTAAAATGGAGTTACTATTTTTAAAATGGACCGAATAGCCCAATTCATTTTCCCTATCCATTTATTATGTTTATCTTTACATTTTATTATTTAATAGCGGGCCAGACCTCTCACATTAGGCCTACAACTTGTGGATGCTGGATATGCCGGTTGGTTCCGGGCAGACTTCTACCACAGGTTGGGCTTAACCTCGTGTCTTGACCCAATTCGTATTTGCGCACTTGGACCTCTCACATTAGGCCCAACATTTATGGCTGCTGGATATGCCGGTTGGTTCCGGGCAGACTTCCGCCATAAATGTGACCTAACCTCGTGTCCAGGTACAATTAATAATTATCATTATAATTATCTCTTAAAAGTATTATTTTAAAACATTTCATATTTTAGAATATCTAATTTCTAAAATATCATTCATTCTTTACTTATCCTTTCATTTCAGTAAACATTAATCTTTCCATATTAATATCATAAAACTATTCCCAAAATGTTTCAATTGTTATATCAAAAACTTACCGTTTTGATATTAAATGAAATCTTCCTCAATCAATCCATTTATGTTAAATTTTAAAATCAAATCTTCTAAATTTACAAGTTAACATAAAAACGAGATTTTTCAATTCAAATCTTCATTATTATAATTGGAATGAAATCTTACCAATTTAAACTTTTTATTTCATCCTTTTTAAATGTGCAATCTTCTTAATTAAATCGTCCATTAATTCCATTAATTGAGTAAATAATGAAAATATTTCAAGTTCCTCAATAACGCTAATTATATATTCACTTTCATGTACAACTTTCATGTGCAATATCCATATATAAATTTTATATTTTATATTTTTAATCAGAAACACTACGAATATATTTATTTACATATTTTACTTAAAAACGCTTAAAATAAAATTGCATTCATGTTTTGACATAACAATAAAAAAAAAAGTCGCATTCATATTTTTATGTAAATAAAAATAAAGTTTCATTCATATTTTTATCAAAACAGTAAAAATAAAGTTTCATTCATATTTTAACAGAACGATGCAATAAAGTTTGCATTTATATTTTATCAAAAAGTGTAAATAATGTTTGCATTCATATTTTTATCAAAACAATGCGAATAATGTTGCATTTATATTTTTGTCAAAAGAATGCGAATAATGTTGCATTCTTATTTTATTAACAACAATGAAATTATAATTATTTTCTAATTTACCTAACGCGCTGAAAATAAGTTATCAATCTTATTTTAACTTAAACAATGAAAATATATATATTTTCTACTTTCACTTAACGCGCTAAAAATATAACAACACTCATATTTTTACATAAACGTTGGAAATAAGGTTGCATTCCTATTGTGACATTAACTATGAAAATAAGTTTATTTTCTTAAATTTTATTAAGACGCTAAGACTATTTTAATAATCTTATTCTTACTTAAGTGCTAAAAATATAATATAAATTTGCTATTTACACTCACGCACTAAAATGTGGTTATTTTCCTATTTATATGACCGCACTAAAATTATGGTCATCTTCCAATTCACATGGCCGCATACAAAAATTAATAACACACAGAATATGGTGTCGCGCTTGCATATCCATAAAATGATAAATAACATAATATGGGGTGTTCAAATCCATTCCAAACCATTCAATGAGCAACATGTAGATTAATGTTAAGCATTCATGTCGACAAACAATAATGACAACATACAATATGGTATTAAGTCTTCATGTCATCGCATATAATAACATCATAAGATGTAGTGTCGCATTTTTGTGTCAAGATCCCAACTTTGTTTTTTTTTTCATCTAAATAAAATAAGATTTTTTTTTTATATATATTATAAAAATCCTAACTTGATTTATAAATATAATTAAAAGATTTAAACTTTCTTTTACAATATAAAAATCCTATCTTTATAAATTTTAAATAAAGATCTAATCTTTATTCTTAACACATCATACAATAAAAGATCAAATTTTTATTCTCAAAACAACATAAAACACAAAATCTAATTTTTTTTTTTTTTGTCAAAACAACATAAAAAAAAAAGATCAAATCCATTCGTGTAGATTCCAACAACGCAATTCATATGACAATCATCCAAACACAAATCCAAACCCAAGCATCAATATGTAGTCATACATCACGGATCTAGTTCACTTCTCAATAAATTATTTAAATAACAAAAAATAATAATTAAATTAAAAATAGAATCTCACATTGATTTTTACTGAAAATTTGACTGTCTCGGATTCAACTCTGGTCTGCGCCATCAAGAAGAGCTCGGAAAGACGAGTCCAACGCAATTTACGGTTCGTCAATCGGACCTCGTACGAGAGAGTTATGATTTATTAAAGTTGGACATAATTAAATAATTAATTAATATTCGTGAAAAATACCTAAAAATTTCACTGTCTCAGAATTGGACAAAATTAGTGTCCACGCGTCCATCTCGTCGCCACGATCCCAACGCACCTGAAATCGTCGATTTTCGACTTCGTATGAGTGAGTTATGCAATTTTAAAGTTCTGGAAATTAATTAAATAATTTAAAAATAAAAAAGAAAATACCCTCAGCCCGTTGACCAAAAACACTGTTCACCGCCGAACTTTGACCGCACTTTGCCGCTGCCTCGGGCCACCTGACGCCACGGGACCACCGCCAATGTCTTCGTCTTAGCGAGACGCACCACCACCAGAAAGAGCCGCCCCTAAAGCTTCTCCGATCATCGGGAAATCGCCTAGAAAGGATTTCGCCTCGCGGGTCCCACAGGCCGCCACACACCTCCAAACTGCCTGAAATTTTCTGAGCATCTTCGTCTTGCGTAGACGAAGAACTTCCGTGTTCGTGACTTCGTCCAATTCTTCCTCGATTCACGGGAATTTCTTGATTTACGTTTTGAGCTTCTGAATTTCGAAAACAGCGAGCTTTAAGACGAGATTCCGGCGAATCCGAGCGCTGTTTGACAAAACCGACTACACCATTAGCTTCGTATCGTCGAGACCTTCGAGAGGACATATAATTTGCTATGGTTTGAAGAGATTTTATTTTTTTATGAATTTTAGAGGAAGAGGGAGCCGCCATGGAAATTGAGAAAAAATGATGGAAAAGAGAGTGACTGCTGTGCATTTCGAATTTCAGCCCTAAAACTCAGAAAAAGATAATATATACCATGGGTTTAATTTTGGTTTGGGCCCAAATATCATTATGTGACCAATTACTCAATTTTCAACTCTTTTCTTCAGTTCAAAAATTCTTATAAATACATGCTGATTTAAAAATTAATAAAATTTTAAACATAATTATTTCAGGTCATTACGAATCCAACGAACCTGATTTCGTAATTTTCCGAGTCCGTATGAATTTATTATGAATTTCCGAAGTCTGAAAATATGTTATTTTTCACTGTAAAAATTATACCGGCCACAAAATAATTCCAAAAATTATAAATTTTAGAATTTAACCTTATTTTAATATTCCGAATCCATAGAAACTGGTCTCGTCGAATTCGGAGTTCGTTTGCAAAATTTCCATTTTTCAGGCGTACATTTTCAATATTTAAAAATACCAAAAATAGTGGAATTTTTCCGAAACTCAAAAATATAAGTTCTTATAGTCATTTTTATATGTAAAAAACATTCTAAAACCAATGGAGATGGTTTCGGGTCCTAATTCCTTATTCTGCAAAATGTAGCATTTTGGCCCTTATAAATTTCATAGCGACCATTCTAGATTTTAATTTTGACATAAATTTTGATTCCCGTTATGAAATTTCGATTTTTCGGATTCGTTGGAAAGATAAATTTAAATAGATTCTAATATTTTTGGTTTCACTAAAATACGTTAAATTTTGCATCTTGTACGGTCAGTCAAAGTTCAAGTTTGACTTTTCAAACTACCGCGTTATTTCTAACTCTTTTTATAATAAAAATTAAATCATTCATTCTAACTTCGATTTGAATCAAATTTGTGATCATTATTATTTAAATAAATTATTTTATATTGTCAAAATTCATTAAAATTTTCTAAAATAAAATTTTTAAATTGGTCCAGATTTTTGCGGGTTGTTACAACACTGTTCACGATTAACCCAAAAATCAATACCAATTCAATTCTAATTAAATATTATTTAATTGGTACACTTCATTAAATCTAAATAAAAAGATTTAATCTTTTTCTCCACTGGGATTAACAACAGTGTTAATGAAGACACCATTCACGACAAACCCAAATCACATTTGATATTAAATACAAGGCTCTGAATAGAAAATTGTAATAACCCGGAACGTTGAAGATTTCTATCAATGAACGTTGAAGATTTCTATCAATGAACGGGCAACAAAGATGACAAAAAGGCGAGAACGTTGAAGATTTCTATCAATGAAGTGCCGTGAAGTTAGGATAGCTATCGATGAGAATTTCTCACCTTTCAATTTCTTTTTCTAGTTATATATATATACAAGGATGCAGACGGTGTTTAGTAGCACCCGACACAATCGTCCACAGACCATGGACTTGTTTGTTTGATTGCAAAAATTAGTTAGATTATTTGATTGAAATTGAATTGTTTAGTGAAATGAAATTGATATGATTGATGTGTGAATGGCGTGGGCCTTCACTAGACCGGGGGTAAGGCTAGGCCTTGTCCCGTTTCTAGTATCGTGCCGTTATGCCGCCGAAATTTTCTAAAATATGTTAGGAAAATAAAAATATCATTTTATTGAATAAATGAACCGAATAGAATATTCATAGGTTGAATAAAATGTTTTATCGTTAAAAATATAATTTTTAACGTGAAAGTGAATAAATAAATATTTATAAACAAATCGGCCGATTTGTTTATATACACTGATTTGACTGATATTGATTGGGTCGATAAATTTTACACATCGCCCAACTGCACAACTAAAATCTGTGTTTGATTGCTTGAAAACCCCACACGGGTGTTGGGATGAAATATGAAGTTCACTCATCCTGATTGATTAAATATGTCGATCGATGGATTGACAGGCTGTTATAAGCGTTAGATATCTATATTTGATGCTTATACAGTGTAGTGCACTTTGGTGATGGTTGATTATTTTTCAATGCTATTATATACATGTGTTGTATGAAAATCCATATAATTAATTTTATATGGTGATTGATTGGGCCTCATTCCAATTTAGAAAATAAAGAATAATATAAAATAAAGGTTCATGTGTTGACAGTACTCATCCATTGAGATTGGTCATGTGTTGAACGAAATATTTTAGTAATAAAATTTACATCTTTATCAATATAAAATAAAGGTTCATGTGTTGACAGTACTCATCCATTGAGATTGGTCATGTGTTGAACGAAATATTTTGATAATAACAACTATTTTGAAAAAGAATTATTTGAAATAGAATATTTGAAAATAGAAATTTATGAAGCCGTGTTGATTAGATTGACGCCATTTTGACGTGAACGATATTTATATCGATTTTAAACGATTTCGAAATGAATTGAATTGAAAACGATTTCAAAATGAATTCAATTGAAAACGATTTCGAAATGAATTGAATTGAAAACGAATTCAAATTGAATTGAAAACGATTTCGAAATGAATTGAATTGAAAACGATTTCGAAATGAATTGAATTGAAAACGAATTCAAATTGAATTGAAAGCGAATTGAAATGAATTCAAATTGAATTGAAATTTGAATTGAATAGAAATGAATTTTAAAACGAATTTATAAAGAAGAATTCAAATTTGATTTGAATTGAAAAGGAAGTTGAAATTGCCTTTGAAACGAATTTAAAACTATTTATATAATTCGTTTTAAATAGAAATCGATGATATATATATTATATATATTATATATATAATATAATGGCCTGAATAGAACGCGCCGCGCCGCGGTAGTTCGTGAATTTCGACCATTTATTTCAAACGGACATTACGGGAGATCCGACCGTCGGATTCTCCTAAAACCGGAACCGTTGGGTTCGTATCGAAAAGAGCTTTCTAACGAATGTGATAAATTAAAAATCTAATAGTTGGATTTGGAATTATGTCCAAATCAAATTTGAAAAAGGTCGCTATACGTGCAGTTCGATGGCCATTGGTGGAAATCGACTGTACGGGCCTTGATAAAATTATTAAAAATAGTAATAATTTGTGTAAAATCATAAGAAATGATTTAGAAAGAATTGGGATGAAAAACTCCATATTTGAAAATATAAAAATGGATTTTTATCGAAATAAACTAGTTTTGAACTAGAATTATAATTCTATTTATTTTAAGTAAATAAATTGAATTTGAAATGGTTTTGAAAATAACTAGAATTTCCAATGAATGCATTGGAATGGATTTGAATCGAAATTGTCTTCGGAATATTTCGATGTGGGATTTCGTGATTATACGGATGTTGTTATGGAAATTTGAAATATATAGATATATATATCGTTATTTCCAATACGATATTTGTTGGTCGTAGAATTTGATATTGAATATAAGCCGATATATTTTCTATTCAGAGCCTTGTATTTAATGTCAAATGTGATTTGGGTTTGTCGTGAATGGTGTCTTCATTAACACTGTTCTTGAACCCAGTTGAGAAAAGATTAAATCTTTTTATTTAGATTTAATGAAGTGTACCAATTAAATAATATTTAATTGGAATTGAATGGATATTGATTTTTAGGTTTATCGTGGACAGTGTTTTTTAAATAACACTCGTTCTTTAACCCGATAATTAATGGAATGTGATTTTGGGTTTATCGTGAACTGTGTTTTAAATGACACTGATTCTTTAACCCAGTTAAAGATTAAAACTAAGTGGAGTTTTAATGAATCTTTAAATAGATTGAAAAGATCGAGAATGGAGTATCTCCAGTTTTACTCCAAGCGATAGTTAAATCTTTAATTAGATTTGAACGTGAAATGGTAATTGAATTACCGATAACACTGTGGTGTTAGATATGAAGTACTACCAGTTTTACTTCATGGGATGAATAGGTTGGGATTGGGAAATTAAAACAAATGATTACTTCGGTAAAGTTCGTTAATCCCGACTAGTTTGAATTGAAATTCAAAAGATGATTAAAGAATAAATTCAAGGAATTTATTTTGGATAAAATTAATGGGAACTTTTCCCTATGAATGTGAAATTTAGAAACTAACTGTCGGTTAGCTAAGTAGAATGGTTTTCTGGATATTGATCTGATGTTGGTTTCGGCCTTCGGGGTTAATATTTGGGAAATTATTCTCTTGATTAATTTACGGTTAGTGACTGATGAATTGGAATGAGGCGTATGTTGTGTTTGTGTAACACTTATTTAAAATATATGCGAGTTATTTGGAAATACCGGGTTTATCCCATTCTGAATAACTGATACGACGATAAGTCGAAGATGAAGACGATGGTCGAAGACCGGAGGTCTTCACGTCGTTTGGGTGATAACTGATGATCTTGATTGGGCTGTACACCCGAGAAGATGGAAACAGTTGGTGATCGTCCAGACGTACTTGGAGATCGATGGATATGCGGGGTACTAGGTGCCTCCGGTTTCGTTCAGCCCCAGAACGGACTTGTAAATGGACTGTGTGTCTGACATTGGATTTTAGTCCGTGTGATTGATCTCTATTAAATATATATCGGTTTGGCGGTGGAGAATTTATTCTCTTGCTTAACACCCTTCTCTGAGACGTACGAGCTCAGGGGTTATATATTGATGGATATCAATCGCATGGAGTGAATTGCCTGTGTGGCATGCCTAAGTGACAAATGATCGAGGCTTCTGTTGAAAAGCAGAGTCTTGTGGTTGATGATCGAAGCACGGCCTTTGTGGCGTAGCTTTGTGTAACGTTTACTTCGCGAGCTTCACACCCGGTATGAACCAAAACGGGAGAGGACGTCAGGGAGGCCATGCGTTTCTTTCTAGCTAGAAGTGGCGTCAGTGGTTTTACACGCCCTGACGAGTTTGACTTATGTGGTTGTTGCTGTTGCGAGGCGCCTCGGTTTGATCGGACGATCCGGGTCCGATGGAGTCATTCGTTGGCTCATTTACGCCCCATAGGGCGGGGAAACGCATGTTCAGGGTTTAAGTTTAATCCACATCGGTGGACTGGCCCTGAGGATCCAAGGGTCGATGCGCTCTGACCCTGAGGCTCGGGCTAGAGAGTCTCGAAGACGGTGAGGACTATCTTTTGCCTCGGTTCATAGATGGAAACCCAATTTCCAAATACGTAACTTTGCGATTTTGATTATATAACCTATATATGGCGACATAGTGGTATGGGGTATTCATGCCGCCTATGATTGATACTTATGATTTGAAGTTGTTTTATACACTATGCACTTATAATAGTATCAAATGATTTGTTTTAAACGTATCAAGCATTCTTTGGCTGTTATAAGGGAAAACCCTATCCCCCGGCTTGCGTTGCATTGTGTGATAGGACCTGGGTCTTATAACAGCTTCATTTTTCTTTATTTAGCATTGCGCTGTTTGTTTTATGCACTGGTATTCTTGGGAGGAAACCCGTTCCATGTTATACGGCGTGGTCCCTTGATTTACCTAACTTTAAATTAAAGATTAATAACTGTTTTAGTTCTCACACCAGTCCCATGACTGACCTGGAGTTTATTGTTTTAACCTAAACTCTGGGTGCCCTTATTTTGACACGGGCAGCTAGTAGTTTTGGTTTTGCAGATTTATATTCACAGGATCCTGGTTTACAGCTGGAACGATATCCGGAAAGCTTTGTATCCGTATATCTACTTCTAGTTGTGTATTGTATTATTTTCCGCTGCGATGTACTTAAATGTAATCTCTGATATTTTCTGTGTAATAATTATTCATTTATACTCGGTATATTCTTGTAATCTGATGCATTGTTATAATATACAATGAAATGTTCTTTTGTATGCGTTCTGTTGGGGCTTGTTCTCGAACTATCCGACGCTTTCCTTTACGGGGAAGTTACGGGTGTTCACAGTTGGTATCGGAGCTTTGGTTTACAAAACAGAGAACAAGGCACAGTAGAACCATACGAAAGAATTCATCAGATATCGGATTAGTAAAATCCAATGGGAATGACTCGTTAGAGATGGGGTCAGTAGTATCCTAGAACGAGAGTGGAGAGTATATTTTTCAAATGAAAACAATTTTGTTTTGAAAATTTAAATCAACTATTCGTATTTGATTATTTATTTATATTGATTTTGGACAATTCGGTATATAAAGAATTTGCATATACGGCTTGCAAACGTATATTCAAAGTTTTAATATATTGGATAGATATAGGATCACACTCTAGTTGCCCGGGGATGGTTCTGATAATGCTGCAGCGTTACTAGCACTTATATTCGAGTGACGAAGGTGTGATATCTATATATTTCCATTAGACTGGTGTGAGAACCAAAATTTATATAGATAGATTTATTTATTTTGATTTGGCATCAAAAATCTAATTTTTGGCTATATATCAAAGTTATGAATTTCAAAAGCTAATCAACTAATTGATTGATGTTTGTGTTGTTTGTTTAATTGTTTGATAATTTTGAACCATTATGCCTAACTGAATCAAATATTGAATTGTATTGAAAATTGGTCGCATATGCTTGCATATATATGTACTTACCTTGAACAGGTCATAACAAGGAGGCTAGAGCTGAGAATAAAATTTGTTTGCCCGACAAATAGGTACATGTTTACTACATAATTTACTGTTTTGTTTGGGTGATGATGATTTTCTGAGCCTATTGGATAGCCGCTTGGCTTTTTCTTTTTCTTTTTCTTTTTGAGATTAGAAGGACCGGGGAAGCTATTTGAAATTCCCCGATGCTCCCGGTGCAGGGGAGGTTATGGCGAAATTTTTCGAAAATTTAGGGTGTTAGCCAAATTTTTGAAATTTTTGAAAATTCTCAGAAACTGAAAAGTTGGAGAATGGAAGCTAGATAGAGCGTAGTGTTGATTAATCAAACCACTTTCGACTTAGTTCCTTTTCGGGGACGAAAAGTTTTAAGTGGGGGAGATTGTAATAACCCGGAAATTCTGGGCCAGTTTAAAATTTTTATTTTGGCAATTTTAGCGAATTTTGAATATCTAAAATAGATTATTTTAAATAATATCGACGAGAAAATTTATTTTGAATATAATTCGAAGAATATATTATATACGCCGTCGTTAGAATATAAATATTTATATATAATTATAAATAGAATTGAAAATGGCGCGGTAGTTCGATAATTCGTTTTCAAACTTCAATTGAATGTACCGGGTGCAAAACAATCCGGATTTTAGTGAAACCAAAAACATTAGGATCTAATTGATGATATCTTTCCAACGAATCCGAAAAATCAAAATTTCATTGCGGGAATCAAAAGATATGTCCAGTTGAAAATTTTGAATAGTCGCTATGGAATTCGGGCCCTTAAAAATAGACATTTTGCAAACGACCTCGGATTTCGACGAAACCACTTTTGTTGGATCCGTGATGTCAAGTTATTGCTAGATTCCAAATTTCATAATTTTTCGAATCAATATGTGAGTGTGGCAAAGGAAAACGCGTTTGACCAATTTCAGTTGATTTTAATCAACTGGAAAATGGCCATTTTTCCAAAGGTCTCAGAATACAACGAAACTTGTTTTGTTAGGACTGTATCGTCAATCCGAAGCTAGAAAATATTTTTATGGGATTTATCTAGTTAGTATGTGGCCCCGGTAAATTGAAATGCGCGTTCAAATTCAATATATGGAGTTATATGTTGATTTTGACGAAAACTGATCGAAACCGTCGAATAATCTTACGATACATATCCCATTGTGTTCGGAATGGGGGTAATTAGCTATGGACGACAGGCGGTGGGCCTCGTTTAGAGGTCGTATGAAAAAGTCAACTTTAATTGAACAATAAAATAAAATAAATTATATATATTAATTCCCTTTAACTCCCTCTCTATCTTCTCTCTCTTCGAATTACAACTCAGAAACAAAAAAAAAGAGAAAGAACAGGGGGCGGAGCCCCGCCCCATCGTCCACCGCGACGCCACGAGGGCCGCCGTGCACTCCGGCGCCTACATCCAGCTCCCCTCTCACCTCCGACCTAGCGTTCACCTCCTCGCGCCCCCTTCTGCATGACCGATCAAAGCCCTAGCCTCCCTATCAGCAACCGCCAAGCCACCTAGAGCAGAGCGCCGCCGCCTGAAGGCCAGCAACCCCGAGCCCCACCTTCTTGACATCTTGCGCAAGCCTTCCCTCCCCCAATCGACTACAGTAAGTTTTATTATATTCATTTTTAGATCTGATTTTTTTTATGTTAAAACCATATGTTATAAACCAGTTTTACACGTATAATTAGCATTTTTAAAATCAGTTTTATACAGTTTTTTTTTATAGAAAAGATTATATTTTTTTTTTAACTAGAAAAGATTAGATTTTTAATCTAGTAAAGAAACGATTTTTATATATTGAACATCGAAGTAAAAATGTGATTTTTATATATTGAACATCGAAGTAAAAATGTGATTTTTATATATTGAATAGCATAGTAAAAATTCGATTTTTATATATTGAATAGCGAAGTAAAAATTCGATTTTTATATAATGAATAACAAAGTAAAAATGTGATTTTTATATATGTAGTGGCTACGGGCAACAAAGATGACAAAAAGGCGAGAACGTTGAAGATTTCTATCAATGAAGTGCCGTGAAGTTAGGATAGCTATCGGTGAGAATTTCTCACCTTTCAATTTCTTTTTCTAGTTATATATATATACTAGGATGCAGACGGTGTTTAGTAGCACCCGACACAATCGTCCACAGACCATGGACTTGTTTGTTTGATTGCAAAAATTAGTTAGATTATTTGATAGAAATTGAATTGTTTGGTGAAATGAAATTGATATGATTGATGTGTGAATGGCGTGGGCCTTCACTAGACCGGGGGTAAGGCTAGGCCTTGTCCCATTTCTAGTATCGTGCCGTTATGCCGCCGAAATTTTCTAAAATATGTTAGGAAAATAAAAATATCATTTTATTGAATAAATGAACCGAATAGAATATTCATAGGTTGAATAAAATGTTTTATCGTTAAAAATATAATTTTTAACGTGAAAGTGAATAAATAAATATTTATAAACAAATCGGCCGATTTGTTTATATACACTGATTTGACTGATATTGATTGGGTCGATAAATTTTACACATCGCCCAACTGCACAACTAAAATCTGTGTTTGATTGCTTGAAAACCCCACACGGGTGTTGGGATGAAATATGAAGTTCACTCATCCTGATTGATTAAATATGTCGATCGATGGATTGACAGGCTGTTATAAGCGTTAGATATCTATATTTGATGCTTATACAGTGTAGTGCACTTTGGGTGATGGTTGATCATTTTTCAATGCTATTATATACATGTGTTGTATGAAAATCCATATAATTAATTTTATATGGTGATTGATTGGGCGTCATTCCAATTTAGAAAATAAAGAATAATATAAAATAAAGGTTCATGTGTTGACAGTTCTCATCCATTGAGATTGGTCATGTGTTGAACGAAATATTTTAGTAATAAAATTTACATCTTTATCAATATAAAATAAAGGTTCATGTGTTGACAGTACTCATCCATTGAGATTGGTCATGTGTTGAACGAAATATTTTGATAATAACAACTATTTTGAAAAAGAATTATTTGAAATAGAATATTTGAAAATAGAAATTTATGAAGCCGTGTTGATTAGATTGACGCCATTTTGACGTGAACGATATTTATATCGATTTTAAACGATTTCGAAATGAATTGAATTGAAAACGATTTCAAAATGAATTCAATTGAAAACGATTTCGAAATGAATTGAATTGAAAACGAATTCAAATTGAATTGAAAACGATTTCGAAATGAATTGAATTGAAAACGATTTCGAAATGAATTGAATTGAAAACGAATTCAAATTGAATTGAAAGCGAATTGAAATGAATTCAAATTGAATTGAAATTTGAATTGAATAGAAATGAATTTTAAAACGAATTTATAAAGAAGAATTCAAATTTGATTTGAATTGAAAAGGAAGTTGAAATTGCCTTTGAAACGAATTTAAAACTATTTATATAATTCGTTTTAAATAGAAATCGATGATATATATATTATATATATTATATATATAATATAATGGCCTGAATAGAACGCGCCGCGCCGCGGTAGTTCGTGAATTTCGACCATTTATTTCAAACGGACATTACGGGAGATCCGACCGTCGGATTCTCCTAAAACCGGAACCGTTGGGTTCGTATCGAAAAGAGCTTTCTAACGAATGTGATAAATTAAAAATCTAATAGTTGGATTTGGAATTATGTCCAAATCAAATTTGAAAAAGGTCGCTATACGTGCAGTTCGATGGCCATTGGTGGAAATCGACTGTACGGGCCTTGATAAAATTATTAAAAATAGTAATAATTTGTGTAAAATCATAAGAAATGATTTAGAAAGAATTGGGATGAAAAACTCCATATTTGAAAAGATAAAAATAGATTTTTATCGAAATAAACTAGTTTTGAACTAGAATTATAATTCTATTTATTTTAAATAAATTGAATTTGAAATGGTTTTGAAAATAACCAGAATTTCCAATGATTGCATTGGAATGGATTTGAATCGAAATTGTCTTCGGAATATTTCGATGTGGGATTTCGTGATTATACGGATGTTGTTATGGAAATTTGAAAGATATAGATATATATATATCGTTATTTCCAATACGATATTTGTTGGTCGTAGAATTTGATATTGAATATAAGCCGATATATTTTCTATTCAGAGCCTTGTATTTAATGTCAAATGTGATTTGGGTTTGTCGTGAATGGTGTCTTCATTAACACTGTTCTTGAACCCAGTTGAGAAAAGATTAAATCTTTTTATTTAGATTTAATGAAGTGTACCAATTAAATAGTATTTAATTGGAATTGAATGGATATTGATTTTTGGGTTTATCGTGGACAGTGTTTTTAAAATAACACTCGTTCTTTAACCCGATAATTAATGGAATGTGATTTTGGGTTTATCGTGAACTGTGTTTTAAATGACACTGATTCTTTAACCCAGTTAAAGATTAAAACTAAGTGGAGTTTTAATGAATCTTTAAATAGATTGAAAAGATCGAGAATGGAGTATCACCAGTTTTACTCCAAGCGATAGTTAAATCTTTAATTAGATTTGAACGTGAAATGGTAATTGAATTACCGATAACACTGTGGTGTTAGATATGAAGCACTACCAGTTTTACTTCATGGGATGAATAGGTTGGGATTGGGAAATTAAAACAAATGATTACTTCGGTAAAGTTCGTTAATCTCGACTAGTTTGAATTGAAATTCAAAAGATGATTAAAGAATAAATTCAAGGAATTTATTTTGGATAAAATTAATGGGAACTTTTCCCTATGAATGTGAAATTTAGAAACTAACTGTCGGTTAGCTAAGCAGAATGGTTTTCTGGATATTGATCTGATGTTGGTTTCGGCCTTCGGGGTTAATATTTGGGAAATTATTCTCTTGATTAATTTACAGTTAGTTACTGATGAATTGGAATGAGGCGTATGTTGTGTTTGTGTAACACTTATTTAAAATATACGTGAGTTATTTGGAAAGACCGGGTTTATCCCATTCTGAATAACTGATACGACGATAAGTCGAAGATGAAGACGATGGTCGAAGAACGGAGGTCTTCACGTCGTTTGGGTGATAACTGATGATCTTGATTGGGCTGTACACCCGAGAAGATGGAAACAGTTGGTGATCGTCCAGACGTACTTGGAGATCGATGGATATGCGGGGTACTAGGTGCCTCCGGTTTCGTTCAGCCCCAGAACGGACTTGTAAATGGACTGTGTGTCTAACATTGGATTTTAGTCCGTGTGATTGATCTCTATTAAATATATATCGGTTTGGCGGCGGAGAATTTATTCTCTTGCTTAACGCCCTTCTCTGAGACGTACGAGCTCAGGGGTTATATATTGATGGATATCAATCGCATGGAGTGAATTGCCTGTGTGGCATGCCTAAGTGACAAATGATCGAGGCTTCTGTTGAAAAGCAGAGTCTTGTGGTTGATGATCGAAGCACGGCCTTTGTGGCGTAGCTTTGTGTAACGTTTACTTCGCGAGCTTCACACCCGGTATGAACCAAAAACGGGAGAGGACGTCAGGGAGGGCATGCGTTTCTTTCTAGCTAGAAGTGGCGTCAGTGGTTTTACACGCCCTGACGAGTTTGACTTACGTGGTTGTTGCTGTTGCGAGGCGCCTCGGTTTGATCGGACGATCCGGGTCCGATGGAGTCATTCGTTGGCTCATTTACGCCCCATAGGGCGGGGAAACGCATGTTCAGGGTTTAAGTTTAATCCACATCGGTGGACTGGCCCTGAGGATCCAAGGGTCAATGCGCTCTGACCCTAAGGCTCGGGCTAGAGAGTCTCGAAGACGGTGAGGACTATCTTTTGCCTCGGTTCATAGATGGAAACCCAATTTCCAAATACGTGACTTTGCGATTTTGATTGTATAACCTATATATGGCGACATAGTGGTATGGGGCATTCATGCCGCCTATGATTGATACTTATGATTTGAAGTTGTTTTATATACTATGCACTTATAATAGTATCAAATGATTTGTTTTAAACGTATCAAGCATTCTTTGGCTGTTATAAGGGAAAACCCTATCCCCCGGCTTGCGTTGCATTGTGTGATAGGACCTGGGTCTTATAACAGCTTCATTTTTCTTTATTTAGCATTGCGATGTTTGTTTTATGCACTGGTATTCTTGGGAGGAAACCCGTTCCGTGTTATACGGCGTGGTCCCTTGATTTACCTAACTTTAAATTAAAGACTAAGAACTGTTTTAGTTCTCACACCAGTCCCATGACTGACCTGGAGTTTATTGTTTTAACCTAAACTCTGGGTGCCCTTATTTTGACACGGGCAGCTAATAGTTTTGGTTTTGCAGATTTATATTCACAGGATCCTGGTTTACAGCTGGAACGATATCCGGAAGGCTTTGTATCCGTATATCTACTTCTAGTTGTGTATTGTATTATTTTCCGCTGCGATGTACTTAAATGTAATCTCTGATATTTTCTGTGTAATAATTATTCATTTATACTCGGTATATTCTTGTAATCTGATGCATTGTTATAATATACAATGAAATGTTCTTTTGTATGCGTTCTGTTGTGGCTTGTTCTCGAACTATCCGACGCTTTCCTTTACGGGGAAGTTATGGGTGTTCACAAAAATATATCGGCTTATATTCAATATCAAATTCTACGACCAACAAATAACGTATTGGAAATAACGATATAAATATATCTTTCAAATTCCCATAACAATAACTGTATCGTCACGAAATCCAACATCGAAATATTCCAAAGACAATTTCGATTCAAATCCATTCCAATTCAATTATTAGAAATTCTGGTTACTTTTAAAACCATTTCACATCCACTTTATTTATTTTAAAAATAAATAGAATTATAATTCTAGTTCAAAACTAGTTCATTTCGATAAAAATCTATTTTTATCTTTTCAAAAATGGAGTTTTTCATCCCATTTCTTCACAAATCATTTCTTATGATTTTACACAAATTATTACCATTTTTAATAATTTTATCAAGGCCTGTACAGTCGATTTCCATCAACAGCCATCGAACTGCACTTACACCGACATTTTTCAAATTTGATTTGGACATAATTCCAAATCCAACCGTTAGATTTCTAATTTCTAATATTCGTTAGAAAGCACTTTTCGATACGAACCCAACGGTTCCGGTTTTAGGAGAATCCGACGGTCGGATCTCCCGCAATATCCATTCGAAGTCAATGGTCGAAATTCGCGAACTGCCGCGGCGCGGCGCATTCTATTCAGGCCATTATATTATATATAAAACATATATAATATATACTTCATCGATTTCCCTTTAAAACATATTTTATAAATCGTTTTAAATTCATTTTCAAAACGATTTCAACTTCCTTTTCAAATTCAAATCAAAATTGAATTTTCCCTTATAAATTCGTTTTAAATTCATTTCAAACTAATTTCAATTCGAATCGATTTCTATTTAATTCCAATTTAATTCAAATTTCAATTCTATTCGAATTTCAAATCATTTCAATTTATTTCGAATTTCAAATCAATTCAATTTAATTCGAATTTCAATTCTATTCGAATTTCAATTCACTTCAATTTAATTCGAATTTCAATTCACTTCAATATTCATTTCCATTTGAATAAAATTGATATAAATATTGTTCACGTCAAAATGGCGCAAATCTAATCAACACGGCTTTATATATTTCTATTTTCAAATATTTCTATTTCAAATATTTCTATTTCAAATATTTCTATTTCAAAAATGGAATGAGGCCCAATCAATTACCATATTATGTTAATTATATGGATTTTCTACAACACATGTATAAAATAAGAACGATATATAATCAACCATCATCCAGAGTGCACCACACAACTACATAAGCATTAAATATAAATAATTAACGCTTACACAGTCTGTCGACCAATTGATCGACATACAGCTAAATAATTGGGATTAGTGTACGCCAAATATCATCCTAATACCCGTGTAGGGTTTCAAACAATCAAACACAGATTTTATTTGTGCAGTTGGGCGATGTGTAAAATTTATTGTCCCAATAAATATCAATCAAATCAGTGTATATAAACAAATCTCCGATTTGTTTATAAATATTTATTTTATATACACGTTAAAAATGCTATTTTTAACTATAAAATATTTCTAACTATATAATATTTTATTTCATTTCACATCACATCACACAATCAACTACACATCGAAATCAAACAAGCAAGCATACAAGCCGTCCATGGTCTGTGGACGATGGGTGTCGGGAGCTACTAAACACAGTCTGCCTCCTTGTATATAATTCAACTAGAAATAAATTCAAAAGTGAGGAGTTCTCACCCAAGCCAAAACAAACACCCCGATTCTTCATATGTTGGAAAATCTCGCCGTGCTCGCCTTTTGTCATTTTCGTTGCCCGTATTCACTACATATATAAAAATCACATTTTTATATTCTCTAATGTATAAAAATCATATTTTCAATTCGCTACATATATAAAAATCGAATTTTTATTTTCACTTCGTTATAATAATTATATTTCTATATCACTCTTCTTCTAAAAAAGATTATATTTTTATTACTCTACATGAATAAAAATCATATTTTTAATATGTCACTAGTATAAAAATTATATTTTTAACTTTTCTACATTATAAAAATTATATTTTTATTTATCTCTACTCTATAAAAATTATATTTTGATAATCCATACTATATAAAAAGCATATTTTTATTATCTATACTATATAAAAATCATATTTTTATACCTTTAAAAATATTTTAATGCCACACACTAGAAGAAAAAAACATATTTTTATTTATGCTACTTCTTATATAATAATCACCATTTTTAAGCTCTATTCAAACTAGTAAAAAGCACATCTTTATTTCAAAGAAAACATTATCAAAATTCATATTTTTATATAAAAATCTTAGCTTTATATATATATATATATATATATATATATATATATATAAACCATAACTTCGCTAAAACAAAAATCATTACTTTTCTAATGTTAAAAATCGCTACTTTATAGAGGATAAAAATCATATATGAAAATCAAAATTTTTCTACATAAATAAAAATAAAATTAAAACTTACATGGATTCGGTGGTGGTTCAGCGTCAGTGGCGGAGGGTTGGACAGTGGTCGGGGCTATGGAGCAATTGGGGGGGGGGGTCTGCGTTCAGATGTGGGGGTGCTCGTGGCGGTGGAATTGGGTGCGACTAGGGTTTGAAGGGGAAAAGGGGGTTTTACGGGTTTGGGGTTTGAGGGGGGGCGACTGCACGAGGTGGATGGAGCAACGGGTGGAGGAGGCGGAGCTCCGACGCCAGAGGAGGGCGGCTACAGGGTTGCGGGTTCGAGGGCTAGAGGGGTTCGAGCAAGGAAGAGAGAGGAGGATAGGGGAGTGAGGACGCGGAGAAGGCGGGGCTCCCCTTGGCGGTGGCGACGGAGGCTGATCGGTGGGAGGGAGAACGAGATCAAACGTAGGGAGGGTTTTTTTTCCTTTTCTGAGAAGTCAACGAGGGAGAGAGGGGCTTTAAGGAGAGAGGGGCCTTTATATAATAATATATTTTATTTAATTTATTTCATAAAAAAGCAACTTCAAAATTCGAACTCGAAATTGAACCCATCGACTGTCGCCTCTAGCACAATACCCCCATTCCAAGCACAATGGGATATGTCCCACAAGCCAGTTTGGCCGTTTTGATCAGTTTCCGTTTAAATCAAAATTTAAATCTTTATATATTCAATTTAAACGCACATTTCAATTTACCGAGGTCACATACTAACTCGAAAAATTCCAGAAAAATTATTTCTAGCTTCGTATTGATGATACGGTCCTAACAAAACTAGTTTGGTCAAATTCTGAGACCGTTTGAAAAATGGCCATTTTCCAGTCGATTAAAATCAACTAAAACTGGTCAAACGCGTTTTCCTTTGCCACGCTCACATATTGATTCGAAAAATTATGAATTTTGGAATATAGCAATAACTTTACATCCCGGATCCAACAAAAGTGTTTTTGTCGAAATCCGAGGTCGTTTGCAAAATTCCCATTTTAAGGGCAAGAATTCCATAACGACTATTCTGAAATTTCAACTGGACATAACTTTTTATCCCCGCTATGTAATTTCAATTTTTCGGATTCGTTGGAAAGATATCCCCAAATAGATTCTAATATTTTTGGTTTCACTATAATCCGGTTTATTTTGCACCCGGTATGTTCAATTGAAAGTTGAAATCGAATTATCGAACTATCGCGCCATTTTCAATTCCTTTTATACATATAAATAAAATTTATATTCTAATGACGATCTATATAAATATATATTCTAATTCTATTCAAAATGAATTTTTCGTCGATATTATTTAAAATAATCCATTTTAAATATTCTAAATTCACTAAAATTGCCAAAATAAAATTTTTAAATTGGCTCGGATTTCCGGGTTATTACAATCTCCCCCACTTAAAACTTTTCTTCCCCGAAAAGGAACGAAGCCAAAAGTTATTTAACAATTCAACTCAACTTCCAGTATTTTCACTATGGCTTAAGTTCTTCAACTTTTCAGTTTCTAAGAACTTTTCAAATTTTTCAAAAATTTGGCTAACACCCAAAATTTTCGAAAAATTTCGCCATAACATCCCCTGCACCGGGGACTTTGGGATATTTCATATAGCCTCCCATGGCCTTCTTCAATCCAAAAGAAAAAGAAAAAGCCAATCGGCTCATAAAATCATCATCACCCAAACAAAACAGTAAATTGTGGTAAACATGTACCTATTTGTCGGGCAAACAATTTTATTCTTCTGCTCTAGCCTCCTTGCTATGACCTGGTCAATAGATATACATGTACATGCATGCAAATGCGACAAATTTTCAATACAATTACATATTCGGTTCAATTAGGCCAAATGGTTCAAAATATCAAACAAGTAGACAAACAACACAACCATCAATCTATTAGTGAATTAACATTTCAAATCCATAATTCTGATATATATACAAAAAATCATGTTTTTGATGCCAAATCACAACAATAAGCCCTATCTAGCTTTGGTTCTCACACCAGTCTAATGGGAATATATAGATATCACACTTTCGAGACTCGAATATAAATACTGATGATGTGGCCATATCATCAGAATCATCCCCGGGTGTCTAGAATGTGATTCTACATCTATCCAGTATATTAAAACTTCGAATATACGTTTGCAATGCATATATGAAAAATCTTTATATACTGGATTGTCCAAATTAATATAAAACAAATAATCAAATACGAATAATTGAATTAAATTTTCAAAACAAAAATTGTTTTCACTTTAAAAAAATACTCTTCACACTCGTTCTAGGATACTACAGATCCCATCTCTAACGAGTCATTCTCATTGGATATTACTAATCCAATATCTGATGAATTCTTTCATATGGTTCTAATGTGTCTTGTTCTCTGAGCTCTGATACCAACTATGACGACTGGGAATTTCGCTCGATCCGAATCAGTCGCTAAACCGATCAAGACCGTTCGAAACACCTGATTGTTTTGAGAACACGACAAATTAGAACGCAGACAGAAGAACATTTCATTGCCTACTACAAAAATTCCATCAGAATACAAGAATATACAGAGTATGAATAAATATTACACAACAGAAAAAAAAATCAGAGATTATAATACATTTCATAGCAGCGGAGCATAATACAAAACATAACTAGAAGTAATACGCGGATACAAAGCTTTTCGAGTATCGTTCTAGCTGTAAATCAGGATCCTGTGAATATAAATCTGCAAAACCAAAAAAACTAGCTGCCCGTGTCAAAATAAGGGCACCCAAAGTTTAGGTTAAAACAATAAACTCCAGGTTAGTCATGGGACTGGTGTGAGAACTAAAACAGTTATTTAAAACTATACTTTAAAGTTAGGTAAATCAAGGGACCACGCCGTATAACACGGAACGAGTTTCCTCCCAAGAATAACAGTGCATAAAACAACAGCGCAATGCTAAATAAAGAACAATGAAGCTGTTATAAGACCCAGGTCCCGTCACACAATGCAACACAAACCGAAGGATAGGGTTTTATCTTATAACAACCAAAGAATGCTTGATACGCTAAATTTCATCTTTTATTATTACTATAAGTGTATAGTGTCAAAACAATTTCAATCATAAGTATCAATCATAGGCGGCATGAATGTCCCATACAACTATGTCGCCATATATAGGTTATACAATCAAAACCGCAAAGTCACGTATTGGAAGTTGGATTTCCATCTGTGAACCGAGGCCAGGGGTCGTCCTCCACCGATTCGAGACAATCTAGCCTACCATGTCTCAGGACCCAAACTCAGGTGGGCCCTTGGATCGTCAGGGCCGGTCCACCGATGTGGATTAAAATGCCTGAACACTGCGTTTCCCCACCCTATAGGGTGTAAATGAGCCAACGAATGACTCCATCGGCTCCACATAGTCACCGATAAATCCCTTCTCGATCTTTTCAATCTAATCAAAGATTCCATAAAACTCGACTTAGTTTTAATCTTTAACTGGGTTAAAGAATCAGTGTCATTTAAACACGGTTCATGGTAAACCCAAAATCACCTTCCATTAATTATCGGGTTAAAGAACAAGTGTTATTTAAAACACTGTTCACGATAAACCCAAAAATCAATACCAATTCAATTCCAATTAAATATTATTTAATTGGTACACTTCATTAAATCTAAATAAAAAGATTTAATCTTTTTCTCCACTGGGCTTAAGAACAGTGTTAATGAAGACACTTTACGATAAACCCAAATCAAATTTGATATTAAACATAAGGCTCTGAATAGAAAATATATCGGCTTATATTCAATATCAAATTCTACGACCAACAAATATCGTATTGGAAATAACGATATAAATATATCTTTCAAATTCCCATAACAATACCTGTATCGTCACGAAATCCAACATCGAAATATTCCAAAGACAATTTCGATTCAAATCCATTCTAATTCAATTATTGGAAATTTTGGTTACTTTTAAAACCATTTTAAATCCACTTTATTTATTTTAAAAATAAATAGAATTATAATTCTAGTTCAAAACTAGTTCATTTCGATAAAAATCTATTTTTATCTTTTCAAATATGGAGTTTTTCATCCCAATTCTTCACAAATCATTTCTTATGATTTCACACAAATTATTACCATTTTTAATAATTTTATCAAGGCCTGTACAGTCGATTTCCATCAATGGCCATCGAACTGCACTTACAGCGACCTTTTTGAAATTTGATTTGGAAATAATTCCAAATCCAACTGCTAGATTTCTAATTTCTAATATTCGTTAGAAAGCTCTTTTCGATACAAACCCAACGGTTCCGGTTTTAGGAGAATCCGACGGTCAGATTTCCCGCAATATCCATTCGAAGTCAATGGTCGAAATTCGCGAACTGTCGCGGCGCGGCGCGTTCTATTCAGGCCATTATATTATATATAAAATATATAGGATATATACCTCGTCGATTTCCCTTTAAAACGTATTTTATAAATCGTTTTAAATTCGTTTTCAAAACGATTTCAACTTCCTTTTCAAATTCAAATCAAAATTGAATTTTCCCTTATAAATTCGTTTTAAATTCATTTCAAACTAATTTCAATTCAAATCGATTTCTATTTAATTTCAATTTAATTCAAATTTCAATTCTGTTCGAATTTCAAATCATTTCAATTTATTTCGAATTTCAAATCAATTCAATTTAATTCGAATTTCAATTCTATTCGAATTTCAATTCACTTCAATTTAATTCGAATTTCAATTCACTTCAATATTCATTTCAATTTGAATAAAATCGATATAAATATCGTTCACGTCAAAATGGCGCAAGTCTAATCAACACGGCTTTATATATTTCTATTTTCAAATATTTCTATTTCAAATATTTCTAGTTCAAATATTTCTATTTAAAAAATGGAATGAGGCCCAATCAATTACCATATAATGTTAATTATATGGATTTTCTACAACACATGTATAAAATAACAACGATGTATAATCAACCATCATTCAGAGTGCACCATACAACTACATAAGCATTAAATATAAATAATTAATGCTTACATAGTCTGCCGACCAATCGATCGACATACAACTAAATAATTGGGATTAGTGTATGCCAAATATCATCCCAATACCCGTGTGGGGTTTCAAACAATCAAACATAGATTTTATTTGTGCAGTTGGGCGATGTGTAAAATTTATCGTTCCAATCAATATCAATTTAATTAGTGTATATAAACAAATCTCCGATTTGTTTATAAATATTTATTTTATATACACGTTAAAAATGCTATTTTTAACTATAAAATATTTCTAACTATAAAATATTTTATTTCATTTCACATCACATCACACAATCAACTACACATCGAAATCAAACAAACAAGCATACAAGCCGTCCATGGTCTGTGGACGACGGGTGTCGGGTGCTACTAAACACCGTCTGCATCCTAGTATATAATTCAACTAGAAATAAATTCAAAAGTGAGGAGTTCCCACCCAAGCCAAAACAAACGCCCCGATTCTTCATATGTCGGAAAATCTCGCCGTGCTCGCCTTTTGTCACTTACGTTGCCCGTATTCACTACATATATAAAAATCACATTTTTATATTCTCTAGTGTATAAAAATCATATTTTTAATTCGCTACATATACAAAAATCGAATTTTTATTTTCACTTCGTTATACCAATTATATTTCTATATCACTCTTCTTCTAAAAAAGATTATATTTTTATTACTCTACATGAATAAAAATCATATTTTTAATATGCCACTAGTATAAAAATTATATTTTTAACTTTTCTACATTATAAAAATTATATTTTTATTTATCTCTACTCTATAAAAATTATATTTTGATAATCCATACTATATAAAAAGCATATTTTTATTATCTATACTATATAAAAATTATATTTTTATACCTTTAAAAATATTTTCATGCCACACACAAGTAAAAAAACATATTTTTATTTTTGCTACTTCTTATATAATAATCACCCTTTTTAAGCGCTATTCAAACTAGTAAAAAGCATATCTTTATTTCAAAGAAAACATTATCAAAATTCATATTTTTATATAAAATTCTTAGCTTTATATATATATATATACATATATATAAACCATAACTTCGCTAAAATAAAAATCATTAGTTTTCTAATGTTAAAAATCACTACTTTATAGAGGATAAAAATCATATATGAAAATCATGATTTTTCTACATAAATAAAAATAAAATTAAAACTTACATGGATTCGGGGGTGGTTCATCGTCAGTGGCGGAGGGTTGGACAATGGTCGGGGTTGTGGAGGCACGGGGGGGGGGGGGGGGGGGGGGGGGGAGGGGGGATCTGCGTTCAGATGGGGGGGGTGCTCGTGGCGGTGGAATTGGGTGCGGCTAGGGTTTGAAGGGGAAAGGGGGTTTGAAGGGTTTGGGGTTCAAGAGGGGCGACTGCACGAGGTGGGTGGAGCAGCGGGTGGAGGAGGCGGAGCTCTGGCGCCAGAGGAGGGCGGCTACAGGGTTACGGGTTCGAGGGCTAGAGGGGTTCGAGCAGGGAAGAGAGAGGAGGATAGGGGAGTGAGGAGGCGGAGAAGGCGGGGCTCCCCTTGGCGGCGGCGATGGAGGCTGATCGGTGGGAGGGAGAACGAGATCGAACATGGGGAGGGTTTTTTTATTTGTTTATTTTCCTTTTCTGAGAAGTCAACGAGGGAGAGAGGGGGTTTAAGGAGAGAGGGGCCTTTATATAATAATATATTTTATTTAATTTATTTCATAAAAAAGCAACTTTAAAATTCAAACTCGAAATTGAGCCCACCGACTGTCAACTCTAGCACAGTACCCCCATTCCGAACACAATGGGATATGTCCCGCAAGCCAGTTTGGCCGTTTTGAACAGTTTCCGTTTAAATCAAAATTTAAATCTATATATATTCAATTTAAACGAACATTTCAATTTAGCGGGGTCACATACTAACTCGAAAAATTCAAGAAAAATTATTTCAAGCTTCATATTGATGATACGGTCCTAACAAAACTAGTTTCGTCAAATTCTGAGATCCAGTCGACTAAAATCAACTAAAACTGGTCAAATGCGTTTTCCTTTGCCACGCTCACATATTGATTCGAAAAATTACGAATTTTGGAATGTAGCAATAACTTTACATCCCGGATCCAACAAAAGTGGTTTCATCGAAATCTGAGGTCGTTTGCAAAATTCCGATTTTTAAGGGCCAGAATTCCATAGCGATTATTCTGAAATTTCAACTGGACATAACTTTTTATCCCCGCTATGAAATTTCAATTTTTCGGATTCGTTGGATATATATCCTAAAATAGATTCTAATATTTTTGGTTTCACTAAAATCCGGTTTATTTTGCACCCGGTATGTTCAATTGAAATTTGAAATCGAATTATCGAACTACCGCGCCATTTTCAATTCCTTATATATATATAAATAAAATTTATATTCTAACGACGATCTATATAAATATATATATTCTAATTCTATTCAAAATGAATTTTTCGTCGATGTTATTTAAAATAATCCATTTTAAACATTCTAAATTCGCTAAAATTACCAAAATAAAATTTTTAAATTGGCTCGGATTTCCGGGTTATCACATCTGGTTTAACTCTATTTCTATTAACTCTAATTCGAATAACTAATATTCGATTTAACTCCATTCGCTTAACTCTATATCGCAGCGATCACAATGGTTACGCCTGATTCCCTCAGGAAACATCCGACCGCCGTAGGCTATCTGCAGCCCTGCGAATTACGCTAGCAGTCGTGCAAAATGGTAACTTATCCTATATAACTATGTCTGATTTACTCCTTTTGATAACTACGTTTGATTAACTCCTTTTATAATTCTATTTATTTCCTAAATAAATACCCCTTTATTCTATTCTATTCGTTTTATCAACATTTTTCCCTTTTATAAAACTCTATTCGTTTTATAAACATTTTCCTTTTATTTACTTTCGAAATATTTCCTTTTTATAAAATCGGTTGATTTTATAAAATCCCTTTATTTCAATATACATTGAAATAATTCTTCTTACATCCCAAGGGCTTTTATGATATTTAAGATATCGAATAACAAGGATCAATATCATTCTAACACACATAATCCATTACAGATTATATAACACATCATATATCACAATATATGAAAAACAGTAAAATAACCGTTGAGGAATCCAGTCGGATTCCTCCAACCTGTTTCCCTGCATCCACAGATGTTACACAATAAAATCAACATCACTTCCAGTTCCATATGATATATTTTATTAAACAGAATCAATATAGAAATTCAACTAACTGACTAGCAGTTCCATCAAACAGTCAACACACAGTCAATCAGCCAATATTTAACAGTTCTAAAAATACAACATGAAATTATAAACTGTTCAGAGTTGGTGAGATTTACTCACTTTACGCGTTAACTATTATATAACGATTTGCGTTAGTTGATTCTGATCAGACAATTTATTTCGCAATAAATTGTAACGAGCTCCGATGGACTTCCAGTCAATTCCATGACGTAGCTATCGTCCATACGATCCTAACGCAACTTACGGTTCTCGATTCTGATATCGTATGACCCAGATACAACAATTACAAGTTAGGGCTTTATAATTTAAAATTAAACTAAATTTAACTATATTAAAACACCTTGGGCCTTACCCATCCTTATCAGCCCACTATCCCTCTTAAAGCCCACCCGTGTTCACTCCTATTTCTTCCCGAAAAAAACCTGCCGTGGCCTCCTCCTCAAACACAAGCCATGACCGATCTTTCAACCTCAAACACCTTCTTCTCTTCTTTCTTTTAATTCACAAGAAAATTACCAAAATATTTCTCATCAAAATCTCTTTCGATTCATACACACATCAATGAACTCGCACCTCTCCTCCCGCTTGCGACCTGTACCTTTCCCATGCCTTAACGATGAACCATCCGACCCTTTTTTGCACGGAAATACACCAAAGACTCTCGAATCACTCTACTCGATGTCACAAACACCAAACAAACCTCGAATACCCATCTTGAACTCTAAATCCCCAGGATTTGTAAACCATAGTGCTCGCGTCCAAAACCTGAGCATCGTAAAACACCACTAAATCGAATGAAATGGGTATACGGATGTAGCAAATCACTCAAGGGGTTGAAATATACTAGCTTTGATTTCATTAGATTTCATTTTGATTTGTTCATGATTTTTGAAGCTTGATTTCTACGTTTTGGTGAATACTGGTGGCGGCGGAATTATCTTTGAACAGAGAAGTTGTGAATTAGGTTTAGGGGGAGATCATGTTATTATATAGGATATTTTAAATAATTTAATATTCGATTAAAATATTAAATTATAATCAAACGCTATTTTTCTGTGTCCTCTAAAATTCCTGTGGTCACATACAATACCCACAAATCACCAAACCGGACATACTGCTAGAGTTTGACATTACGGTACCAACGAAACTGGTTTCGTCGAATTTAGACTTCATTTGCAAAAGTGGCTATTTTTAAAGCTCTGGATGACCGATTTAAATATATAAATATATTTAAATACAATTAAATTTAATATTTAAAAATAAATATTATCGTATATATTCATAGTGGAATACCATACAGCTCTAGAATATTCCTATATGGATTTCTAACTTGATATTTCACATCCCGATTAAATCGATATTCGATTTATATTGAAATTCCTTTTTAAAAATATAAATAATTCCTTTATAAATTATAAAGGAATTCCATAGTGACTTTTCTAAAATTTGATTTGGATATAAATAAAAATCTACACGACGAAATCCCGATTTTTCTCTTCCATTCGAAATATATACTCCACCAGCTCCACACGTTTCTTGTTTCACAGAAATCCGGCTTAAAACGAATCCTGTACGTTCAGTTGAAGTTCGAATCGCCAATTTACGAACTACAGCGCCATTTCGAGCTCGATTTTAATTATAATATAATTATACGTTCAAACTGTCATTTATATAATATATTCGTTATTCAAATTCAATTCCAAGCTGAATTAAATATCACAGATGATCCAGTTCACACCATATCGCCATTTCAGCCAATTCTGATTATTTCAGAATTAAATATATTATTTAATTTATTATTTTAATTAAATATTCACCATTATTTAATTCCACGACCATTAAATTCTCTGAATCACTATTTATATAATTGAATAAATTAATTATAATACCTCTGCCAATGCGGGTCATTATAGGCATATTAATGTTTTTAATAGTTTGTCATGTGAACAGTCATGCCTAGGAAGTTTTGGATATTCGATAATTTAAACATGAAAACCCCCAAAACTTCGATCCTGTAATTGCATATGAAATTGTCATGAATAATTAGGTTTTGTGGATTTTTGGTTTTTGTATTGGATCAAAATGAATAAGAGTGTTGTCATTATTATCCCTATTTTATGTAATTCACTTTTTACCATTGAATGTAACGTAAAATGGTTTAGATTTGATTTTTTCGTGATTGGGTTTGGGTTTGGATCCTATTTTGAATCCAAACGCATTCAAATGTGAAATAGATCAAATGTAGGCATTTTTATGTGCATAATGCCAAAACAGTGAATTAGGTGAAATAGGAATTATAAACATACAAGTGGAATTGTATGTAATACTCTATTTTAATCTAATATTGAAATCATTCCAACAAGCGTAGGATGCAAGTTGAAATTGTTATGTATGTATATTTTTCATTCACTACTATGTTGTTATATAGTCATTATGCAATCATGCCTATGTTGTAGCGGTTAAAAATATGGAACATCTAACTTGTATGCCTTGAATTGGAAAAATTGGTAATTGCCACCTCTTTAGAACGTTTCCCCGTTTATGCGAATGTTATGTTAATTAGGTATTATTATTATTTTACTTATATAAATGTAATCAACGCAACTAACGTTGTATGAGCGTAATACATGCGATTTGGTTTAGGTTTGAATTTGAAATGTCCACTTAATAAATAATTTTTTTTCTTCTTGTGTCGGTATAGAATGGCTTAAATATATGTAAATAAGTGAAACATGAACACGAGGTTAGTTGCTATTTATGGTAGAAGCCTGCTCGGAAATGACCAGCAAATCCAGCAACCACAAATTGGCCCAACTAATGTGAGATGTCTAGGTGCCATGGGCCATTCATAAACTTAGTACACTTGGCACACCAATATATAGTAGAAGTCTACCCGGAACCGACCGGCATATCCAACATCTAAAGGTATATGGCTTAATGTGAGACATCCAGTGTGTATATATATACATACATATATATATATAAGTCGATTGCGTGTGAAAATAAATATGTTTACTACGCCTTGAGAAGGTCTTAAGTGGCTGACTCTCTTTTTATCTAGTTTGAGTCTTAAGTGGTTAGGACTAGGATCCCTCTAAAGGTTTTTTCCTTGGAGAATAACGAAAGTCACGGGACCCACCCTTACTAGATTTGAAGTAGGTATTTAGATCCTCCTTCTCTTAAAATGGTTAAGCATAAAACGGTAACGGAGTAAGGTAGTTCATAGGGATGTCCACTTCCTCTAGAAGCTTGTAAGGGCTTTACTACGGACAGACCGATAACTGAAAGGATATGTCCTTATTGCATGCTCACCGTCTAAGGGAAGTCTTAAGCGACAAAGGTGTTCTAGCGGGTAATATCAGTTAAGTAGTGACGTTCGCAATACTACTTCTCATATTATAAATGAGATAATAGACTTACTGTAGTGACCCGCACATCCATAATATCAGAGTTGACTATATACATCATACGTCTAACCCAAATATCACGAAAATACGAATCATTTTTTTTAGAAGAAAAAGGTAGAAGAAGTATAGAAATAACAACACAGAATCTCACATCGCAGCGGAACAAAATATAATATATCATATCTTTTGAAATACAAAATTTGTACTGTATATACATATCATTATCAGATTACATCACTTACAACACAGCGGAATAACACTATATATAACTAACACTGAAGCCTCTTGCTCTAAGCTCCTTCAGATAAATCTGTAAAATCCTGAACTACTTGACTGCCCGTACAAATTTAGTCACCCAAGAGTTTAGGTAAAACAAAATAAATAAACTCCGGGTCAGTCATGGAACTGGTATGAGTAAATAATTTAGAACAATTTCAAAAACTAAATGACATCTCATAAGACCACGTCGTATAACACAAAACGGGTTTTTCCCTTATGAGAATCCAAACACTTGATTTAACTTTCAAAATCCCTTTGAAATGATCAATAATCTTTATATCAAAACTCTTTTGATATTATAATAATGTCTAACTCAAATAAATAACCATCTGGTGGAACGCTTGCATCTCACGTTCCACATATATGATATACAATCATAAACCGTTGGCTCTTATTGGATATTGGATTTCGAATATGACAAGGTATGGAACCAGCTGCCGATGGTGTATCTCTAGAGCCGAGTTCAACAAGAACATCTTGCAACTCGGCCACACATGACAGACCACTCATTTCGCTTGAGTGTATCGAATGTATATCACCAACGGTTGGGATCAGCAACCGTTTCCCGAATGGGACAACATCGAATAGAATAAGGAATTAAATGAATCTCTAGATAGGTAATGATACACCCTAATGGGAGCTAACCACATAGCCATGATGCCTGCCCGATTTTTGTCATTTCCTGGTTGTTGAGGCCAGAGGCTACGATTACTTTCCATTCATTGATAACATGATCACTTTGAATGCCACATTATTAGATCTGTTAATCACTAATTAATCTGCACAAATATTATGGATATTATGCTAAGGGAATAAATCCATTGCAACCATATATATTTATACAAACCAACCCTTTTGATCATTGGAAATACTCTGTCAGACACTCGTCGATATACGTTCGTTCTGGGACTGAACGAAACCGAAGGCACTATTCAGTACATCCATCCTAGGCAATCTCTACCTAGGACTTATACAACAACCATTGCACTTTACTCCGTTTTCAATTTTCTTTGGCATATATGATTCACAACGCTTATGCCAATACGTAGTTGTTCTTTAGAGAAGAATCCAACCGGTCTCCCCATATCGACAACGATGTTCAAAACTTCGATAGTCTGTGATTTAACTATCGAATAAAAATAAGTGTTCATTCAACATATCAAACAAATCACTGGGCTCTTTAATTAATATTTCATTAATTAAATCTCTTCTCCATTTCCTTATCAGTATTTGTTTACCAAATATTTTCGATAATCATCTTGGCCTTTGTCGCTATTTGGAAAACATTTCCATATACCGCCTCCTTTTATTTTCAATACGTAGAAAACATATTCTAATTATAATTAGAAAGTATTCCAATTACTTACCTCTTTCCCAACCATTCATTTTTAGACTTACGGAATATTTATAATCATATTTCCAAGATTTCACTTTCTTGGGTTAAAACGAATGTTGTGTAAAACATCGTTACGACAACCCAAAACACTGCATTCAACTAACTCTTATTCAAACATTCCTCTTCGAGACTGGATCTTGCTATTTATCGGTTAAAAACGAAATCAATCAAGTTGGGGTATAACTACCTCTCAGACCTTGACTGAAAACATCCTTAACTTTAAAATGGACAAGACCACTTACCTCGAATAATTAACATCATATAAAACCAATTCTCCATTTCTAAAATGTTTATACAATTCCCTTTCTATTTCTAGATTATCGATTTCCTTTTTGTTTATAATATTCTATTTTCAAGTTCGTTTCCTTATCGAATTCTATATATATCGATACATTGATTTCTAAATATCAAAATTTCTTAAAAATATTCTAACTCCTTAAATTCCCGAAAAAATTCGCCATATCCTCCTTTGTACCGGGAGCATCAAGAAAATCCCCAAACCGCCACACATGCCTCTCTATTCAAAAAGAAAAATCAAAAAGCCAAGCGGCTAGCCGATACGGCGCATAAAATCTCATATGTGAATCAAATACATACCTTTTGTCGGGCATTATATATATATATTCATTAACTTCATTCCATACCTGTCTCATGTATATCCATACATTTCTAATTCATTACAACTTAATACACTCGTTTTAACTCTACTCGTTAATTAATTCTTTAATTAACTTTTTGCCTATTTCACTTGTATATTTGAATATAACATGTTTCAAATATATTTCAACTTACCCATAAAGTAATTGAATTCCATTTCAACTCGAGTTACATATTCGATATCGAATAAAAATTCTCAACCTCTTTCACTTATCCAACGCCCAATTTCGATTCAAATCTCGATTAACTATTTATCCTTCAAACTAGTTAATCTATTTAGTAATTAAAAAAATCTGATTTTTTTGTTTCAAAAATCATTTCACTTACTTCACTGGAGTTCATATTTATTTTATCTCTCCAGTCTGGATTTTTCTAATGAAGATTCGGATTTTATTTCCTTAAAATCTTTTTATAAATTTAAATAACCCATTATGACTTTTAAACGATTTTGGCGCTGCTTTTCTGAAAATTTGATTTTGACATAACACAAAATTTATAAGACGAAATCCATATTTTTCTCTTCCATTAGAAAACTATTATCAAATCGGTCCTGACGTTTCTTGTTTCAAAGAATTCAGACTTCAATTGAGTTTTGTATACTTAATTGAAGTTCGAAACGCCAGTTTACGAACTACAGTTCTACGGCGAGTTCGTTTTAATTATATTTATAATTATAAACGTTTAAACTTCGTTTATAACAAATTCAACTCCATTCTGATATATTTTAATATATATCAAATCCATTTTTCTAATTTAACATAATATTTCCGATCTTCTAAAATTGTCGATTTTCCCTAACTTAGAAATAAATTTATTTATACTTTGATCTTCTATATTCAAATTCCATTTCAATTCTATTTGAATTCTATATTCAAATTCCATTTCAATTCTATTTGAATTCGATATTCAAATTCCATTTCAATTCTCTTTGAATTCTATACTCAAATTCCATTTCAATTCTCTTTGAATTCTAAATTCAAATTCCATTTCAAATCTATTTGAATTCTATATTCAAATTCCATTTCACTTTCTACATTCAAATTCTATATTTGAATTTCCTTTATATTTCCTATATTTAAATTCTATATTTGAATTCCATTTGAATTTCTATATTCAAACTCCATTTGAATTTCTATATTCAATTTCCATTTGAATTTTCTTTATTTAAATTCCATATTCAATTCTATTGAGTTTCATATATTCAAACTCCATTTGAATTTCTATATTCAAATTCTATTTAAATTTTCTTTATTCATTCTTAAACAAGTCTCGATTCAATTTCTTTTTAAATCGATATTTCTACTTTTGGAAAATAGATTTCCCTTTTCAATTTCACACTTGTATTTTTATTTCTGAATTATCCAAATGATAATTCTTTTCACTTCGTTTATAAACTTCGTTTATAAAAGAACTACTTGTTTTTATTCTTTTAAAACAAGTTAATATTTTTATTCTATTCAAATTTCAAATTCTATTTTAGAAAAATAGAATTTCCCCTTTAACTCTGGAAATTTCCTTTTTCAATATTTTTAAAATATCAACATTTAAGCCCAGTGATATTTAAACACCACACAACCAATTATTAGTTTCAGGTTTTCTAACACATCATATATGACAGTATATGTGCAAACAAACAGATAATATATTTTTGAGGAATCCAGTCTGTAACGACCCGGGAATTTCGACTCCGAAAATCAACACAAAACTGCCATGTTGACTATTCAGACATCGAAAATACCTGATCATTAATAGAAAGAAGTTAGAGGGTGAGAATAGATAAGATAGAAAATTAGAATTGAAGAAGAAGAAGAAGAAGATCACCACCGAACAGAATCAAAGAAATACGAATCTCACAGCGGAACAAATAAAATATAATAGATAACATAACTTTGAAATAAAATGGTATATATATGCAGCAACATTATCAGAGTACAACACTTACACACAGCGGAAATAACAATAGTTATATAATCCTTATGCCTCCTGTTTCAAGCTCCTCCAAGTATATCTGTAGAGACCTGAACTACTTGACTGCCCGTACAAATTTGGGCACCCAAGAGTTTAGGAAAAAACAAAACAAAATTAAACTCTGGGTCAGTCATGGGACTGGTGTGAGTAAACTCAAATCATCGGTTAAATTTTTCAAAATGCTTTTCGAAAGAAAAGATAATCGTAAGACCGATCCACAAATAAACATGGACGGTTTTTACCTTACGATAACCCAAAACAGTTTTGGAAATCAATAATTCTCTGATATTAAAATAATGTCTAATCACAAGTAAATAACAATGTAACACCCCGTGTATTCTATAACCGTGAAAGTCATAAATTAAAGTATAATTAATTTGAAATCAAAGAACTAAGGGAAACGGGATACGCCATTGTGTTCGTCTCGGGAAAATACGCGAAATAGAGTCCGAGTTTTCGAAAAACGGAGTCCGTATGAAGAAGATATAGCCTCCGGAAGTTTCTGAATCAGTTTAAAAATTAAAACCGGGCCCAATGGGCCAAGGCGGGAAATGAAACGACCCGCAAATCCGTGCTATCTGAGTTGACTAAAAACACCACACGTCCAACTCAAATTGCATAGAAATACGACTCATTATTAGAAAGAAGTTAGAGGATGAGAAATAGAAAGAAAGAAATATTAGAATAGGAGAAACAAAGATCACAAACTCATAGCGGAACGAATAAAATATATTATATAACATAAGCTTTGAAATACAATCTGTTTTGTACATATATAAATGCCATCATCAGAGTACACATAACATTTGATTCAGCGGAAGTAACTCTAAATAACTAACGTTGAAGCCTCCAGCTTCAAGCTCCTCCAAGTGTATCTGTAAAAGCCTGAAACACTTGACTGCCCGTACAAATTTGGGCACCCAAGAGTTTAGGAAAAACAAAACAAAATAAACTCTGGGTCAGTCATGGGACTGGTGTGAGTAAACTCCAACCACTTGTTTAACTTTTAAAAATCCTTTCAAAAGAAAAGGTAATAGTAAGACCAGTCCACACATAAACACGGACGGTTTTTACCTTACTATAACCCAAAACACTTTGATATCAATCCAGTGATATTATACTAATGTCTACCTCAAATAAATAACCAAATAGCAGAACGCTTACATCTCACGCTCCACATATATAGTATAAAATCAAAAACCGCATGGCGCTTATTGGAGATTGGATTTCTAACATGACAAGGTATGGGACCACCTTCCGATGATGTATCTCTAGAGAGGAATACACTGGGTTCAACAAGAACGTCTTGCAACCCGGCCCACACATGACCGACCACTCATTTCGCTTGAGTGTATCGAATGTATATCACCAACAGTTGGACTCAAACCACCGTTTCCCGAATGGGCAGAATCGATAGATTTAGAAACAAAAGGAATTTCTCTAGATAGGTGATTATACACCCTAATGGGTGCGACCCACATAGCCATGCTGCCTGCCCGATTTTTGTCCTTTCCCGGTTGTTGAGGCCTGAGGCTACGATTACTTACCATTCCTTGATAGCACAATCACTTTGAATGCCACATTGTCAGATCCGTTAATCACTAATTGATTTGCACAAATATTCTGGATATTATGCTAAGGGATAAATCCGTTGCAACCATATATATTCATACAGACCAACCCATTTGATCATTGGAAATACTCTGTCAGACATTCGTCCATTTACGTTCGTCCTGGGATTGAACGAAACCGAAGGCACTATTTCTATTAAAAAGCCCTTGCACTTTACTCCGTCTTCAATATATTCAGCATACTTGGTTCGCAACGCTTATGCCGATACAGAGTGGTTCTTCGGATAATAATCCAACCGGTCTCTCCATATTGGCAACGATGGTCAAAACTTCGATAGTCTGTGATTTAACTATCGAATAAAACAAGTGTTCAATCAACATATCAAACAAATCACTGGGCTCTTTAAATTAATATTCATTAATTAAACCACTTCTCTATTTCCTCTATCAATATTTGTTAACCAAATATTTTCAATAATCATCTTGCCTCTTATGCCATTTGGAAAACGTTTCCAAATATTAACTTCTTTTATTTTCTATATATTAGAAAAATCTCTATTTGCAATTGGAAACAATTCCAATCACTTATCTCTATCCCCTTTTGTTTACAACATTCGATTTTTATATTCACTTTACTATCGAATTCAATACGTCGATACAATGATTTCTAATTATCAAAATATCTTAAAAATATTCTAACTCCTTAAATTTCCGGAAAAATTCGCCATAACCTCCCCTGTATCGGGAGCATCGGGAAATTTCAAATAGCTTCCCGGTATCTTCTCCAATCGAAAAGAAAAAGGAAAAGCCAAGCGGCTTGCCGATACGGCGCATAAATCTCATATATGAATTAAACATGTACCTTTTTGTCGAGCACATAAATTTAAATCTTCATATACTTCATCATGTACCTGTCTAACACATGTTCATCTGTTTTCAATTCAATTCAATACCATCTAATCGTTTGAATTCAGTTTCGCCCATTTATTCTTTAAATCGGCCATTTTGCCTATTTCGCTTCTTTGTTTGAACATAACATGTTCAAATAAATGTTTAACTTGCTCACGACCAAATTAAATTTCAAAATTTCAATTCCAGTTCTCTTTTCTATTTCGAATATAAAATTTCAAATCGAATTCACTTATTTAAAGCTCAATATTCATTCGAAATCTCATTAACTAATTTCTATTCGAATTAGTTAACTTTATTCACTAAATCAAAAATCTGATCTCTATTTCAGAAATCAACTCATTACTCCACTGGAGTTCACATATATTTTATAACTCTCATCTAGATTTTTCTAAATAGAAATTTCGATTTTTATTTGCTTAAAGTCCTTTAATTTAATTAAATAAACCGTTATGGTTTTATAATGGTTCTGGCGCTGTTTTTCTGAAAATTTGATTTTGACATAACTCAAAATCTATACGACGAAATTCAGATTTTTCTCTTTCAATAGAAAACTATTATCAAACTGGTCCTGACGTTTCTTGTTTCGAAGAATTTCGACTTCAATCGAGTTCTATATATTCAATTGAAGTTCGAATCGCTATTTTACGAACTGCAGCGCTGCGGCGAGTTCGTTTTCATTATATTTATATATATAAACTTTTAAACTTCGTTTGAATGAAATTCAATTCCATTTAGCTCTATTTGAATTCCTTGATTCAAATTCCAATCTCACCTTTGAATTCTATATTTCAAATCCCAACTCCTTTTCTATTTGATATTCAAATTCAATACTTGAATTTCTATTTGAATTCCCTATATTCAAATTCTATGTTTGGATTCATCTGAATTCTCTTATTCAAACTCTATTTTTAAATTCCATTTTAACTTCTACGTTCCAATTTCTATATTTGAATTCTATTGAAATTCAAATATTCAAACTCCTTTTTAAATTCTATATTTGAAATTCCATAGTTTAAAACTCATTTGAATTTCATATTCAAATCCCATAGATCAAATCCTATTTGAATTCAATTTGAATCTCTTATATTCAAATTCCATTTTCCTTTTCCATTTGAATTCTAATATTCAAATTCATTTTCAACACCATTTGAATTTCAAATATTCAAATTCATTTTCAATACCATTTGAATTTCTATTATTCAAATTCATTTGAATTCCCTTAAATTCAAATTCCATTTCAAAACTATTTGGATTTCCTATTTTGAAATCCTATTTCAATCCTACTTTGAAATCCTACTTTCAAAGTTTATTTCGAATTCTATTTTGAAATTCCATATTCAAATTTCTACTTGAATTCCTATATTCAATTTCATGTTCAAATTCAATACTTGAATTTCCATTTCAAATCTCAATTCAAATCTCATATTTAAATTCCATTCAAATCTCTATTCAAATTACACATTTGAATTCTTCCTTGAAATTCTATATTTCAAATTCTATTAAATTCTTCTTTGAAATTCTATTTTCAAATTCTATTTTGAAATTCTACATTCAAATCTCTATTTGAATTTCTTTATTCGAATTCCTTTGAATTCAAATTTTATTTTTAATTCCTTGAATTCAAATTCTATTTTTCGTTCAAATTTCGTCTATTCAAATTCTATTTGAACTTCTATTTGAATTTCTAATATTCAATTTCTTCTTAAATTTTAAATATTTAAACTCTCTTTTAAAATTCAAATGTTAGACACAAATTTCATTTGAGTTATATATTTAAAAATTTCATTTCACATCTTATTTTGAAATTCCATTTCAAATTCCAATTCCACGCTTGTATTTCTATTTCTGAATTATCAAATGATAATTCTTTTCACTTCATTTATAACTTCGTTATAAAGAACTATTTATAAACTTCGTTTATAAAGAAACTACTCGTTTTATTTTTCAAAAACAAGTTTATATTTTATTTCCATTTAACATTCAAATTCTATTTAAAAATAGAATTTTCCCTTTTTAAATCTCCAATATCCTTTCACGATATTTTTAAATATCATTACTTAAGCCCAGTGATATTTAAACACCCAAATCAATCAATTTCCAATTATTTGATTTTAACACATCGTATATGCATATATATGAAATCAAACAGAACAAACAAACAAATAGATGATATATTTTTGAGGAATCCAGTTGGATTCCTCCAACCTGTTTTCCTGCATCCACAGATGTTAGCACATAAATAATACCCATTCTGCTTCGTGGCAGAATATCGCGGTATAGAAGGTCATCCACTAATCATAGCGTGGGGCGTATAGGGTAATCATCCGCTATGAAACTGCGGGCATCCGCTAATGAGACTGCGGGAATCCAACCAATCAATCAACCCAATATATATATATATATATATATATATATAGCCTAAATAACTAATATATATAAAACAAGCAGAAAAATTCACACAAGCAACAAACAATTATTTTTAATGAAATAAAAATAATTCTAAAGGTGAGTGAGATTTACTCACCGTGAATTTCCTATTGCCGAATATCCATCTAATTTCCAAATCGTCATAGCTACAAATTTTCTCGAGTTGATTTTCTTACACCTATGATTATGTATTTTAATCTATCGATTAAATCCTATAAACCAAAATAAATCATCTTATGGATTAAATTTTTAAAAGATGTATACCTTACTTTGCAACCCATTCGACTAATCCATGAACAACCTCAACAATCACCGATCAGCTTTGCTACAAATCAGCCCTACAAAACTGCCACTATTCATTCTGGCATTTCATCGAACGATTGATGTTCATTACTGGTGCTTCTTCATTTCAGCATCTGAACCCATACTGACCAACCCCAGAACGACTACAGTACGTCGAACTCCCAACATCGCACTTCTAGATCTCCGCAAATCACCCTACAGGTGAGTTCGAGCCTTATCTTCGAAGAACCAGTCGAACTTCCCCAGTTCGAACCCCTCAGCAACCATGTCAACATCAGTATCGAACCCCCAATATTGAAATCGCGACCTCCCATGTATCGGCCAATTCTGAAACCTGCAGTGGCCTTCTCCTCCCATCGTCCTTCTCAACTCAGTCGCCAACCCTTTCCAGACCTCAACCACTCGTTCGTCGACCTCCCATGCTTCAGCCTCCTCAAAAACCACACCGCCTTAACCAATCGCTCACCAAATTCATCGCGACCCCCTTCCGTGAAAGCCTAGGGCAACCCCGCTCGATAACCTCTATCGCGCCTTAAATCGTGAGCCTGTCGAGCTCAAGGGAAATCGCGGTTCCACGATCGATCCTCTTTCCTTTTTTTTTTTTTTTAACATTGTTGAAATCGATTTCGGTTTCATGGAAACAACTAAAAGAACGAGCCCTGAATTGCTTTCGTAAATTAGAAATGGTAGAAGAAAAAAAATAGAAGGCTAGAAAGGATTTTAAAGCTTTCTGTTCGTTTGAGAAAAATGGGAACAAAGGCTTCAATATATAGATGAGCGAAAGAAACTAACGTACTTGCCATTAAAAATATGTCTCCCAGATATCAAAGGCAGAAGACAAATTCTTCAGCTCGATGCAAGGTAGGTTGCGTGATTTTCAGTTTCTAGGTCCGTTGAGTGAAGTAATAGGTCGGCTGTTAAGGGTTGAAAGGAATTGATTTGAATTTTATTCATATTAAAACTAAAATATCTCGTCGCCCCTAACTCGAACCCTGAACCGTTATTTAACCGTAATGACTGACGTTTCTAAAGTTATATGATATTCTGGACTTAACTGAACATATTTTGAAATTTAATTCAATCGTTTATACAGACTATCAGTATTAGATTGACGACTTAAATTCAATTTAATTTAAAATATAATTCAGTTTCAAACAATTAAATCCATCGATGATAAAAAAAATTATTATCGTTCTACTTTAATATTACTTTTATATTAATCAAAAGAACCGCTTTGACTCGGTTTTAAACTTTGAATTCAATTGTTGTCGATTTCATATTCTGATAATTCAATATCTTCAAAATTAAATCGTACATAGATTATTAAATTGGTAAATTAAATGTAAAAATCCATTTATATTTCAAAATCAATATTTAAAATAAATTTCAATATTCAATATTTAAATGGCCAAAAATCCGGGACGTTACAGGAAAACTCCCGCCTAAGGCACCCAGGTCGACTGGGCTGTCGACCTGGTCTAGCCAGGTCGACAGGGCTGTCGACAGGGCTGTCGACCTGGTCCAGAGCCAGGTCGAACCCAGTCTAACCTGGCTGGCCTATTCTATGTTGGTCGATTTTCTGTGGTCTGCTTTGTCATTAGGGCTAGGTGGCAGGCTCTAATTGGTCTCTCCTTAGAATGAATGGCTACGATCAATCCAAGCAACATCAATGGTTCTAATCAGTTCATTACCCCTATAAAAATGACCCTAGACTCTACCTAGGTTTCTTACACAATTCTCTAGCCTCCATTGCTTTCTTCTTCTAATTAAAAATAAAAATGGCGTCTCTGCTCTGCTGGAATTAAAACTAGAAGATAATCAACATCAGCCTAAGCAATTCAATTCAAACTAGAGATTAAAGTTTCTGCAAAGATTCTACAACAAGTTAAAGTTCTTTCTTTAATCCAATCAAGGCAAGTACAGTTATTCTCCGCTATAAACGTTAATTATAATTTTGATATGCATTCAAAACTGAGTTTGAGGTTGTATATATATTCTCTTCTGTTGGATCTGTTTTCTGTGACTGTTCTGTATTCCTTTCTTCTTTTCTGTTTCTATAGCCAGGCTACCACGAGCCTGTGCCCAATCTCATAAAGAGATTAACGTATGAACGCAAAATTTGGGACAATTAATGAATGATGCGAAATTTGACAAGATTGAATTGAATGTATGACTTGAGGTCTGAGGCATAAAATATATTGGACATGTGACTTGGGATTGGATGCATAAATTTGACTATGAACATATAATTTATGCATGTTGTATGCATAGTTATGTTGTAATTTAGATCGGTAATTAATTAGAAAATAAGCATATAAACTAGTTTTAGACCTATGCATATTCTGTGATAAAAGAAGAAGAGGAACCACTGTAAGATTACATATGATTTGAGACTTTGGACAAAATGCATATAAAAGTCAAGATTTGATTTTTAGAAGATATGATTTAAAGATTTATATTGTTGGGTATAGTTTGCATAATGATTCATGACATGAAAAGAAGAAGGATATGGAAAGCTTAGGTGTAAAAGATTTACATTAATTAGGATATCTATTTAGATTACACCTAAATAGGGATTTTTGGATATATGGCATGCATTGAAATTAATGGTTATATTTGGTATAATTTATATGTGAATCTGCTATAAGATGCTAGTTTAACAAAAATTGGAACATATGTTATATGGCAAATTATGTCCATATTCTGTGCTATGTAACTTTATGCAAACATGGAAGTATATGATCATATTGTGAATCATGACATTATTTAGGCATATGAACTTAGGCCTAATTTATGTTTAGGCAAGGCATGTAAATAGAACTTTTGGAAATATTAAATTTGCTAAATCTGCTAATTTGTCTAGTTTCCTAAATTACTAGTTTTGTTATATTGCCTAGAATGCTAATTAGATTGAAATGCCTAATCTGTTAAATTTGTCGGTTGAAATGCCTAACCTGTTATATGCCAAAATCTGCTAAGTTGCTAAATCTGTTAAATCCGTTATGTCATATAAAATCTGTTATCTGCTATGTTGATATAATCATCCTGTGATTGATATAATCTGAATGGGCATATATATATTGGGCACGCGCATAAACGGTAAATTATTAATTAATTGGCCGCAAAGATAAACATGGCTAACTCGAGGTTAGAATGAGTTTGCGGCGTAAATCTGCCCGGAACCGCCCGACACATCCAGTGGCCGCAAACAATAGGTTCTAATGTGAGAAGTTAGTCATAACATGCGTAAGACACGAGGTTAGGTCTGGCTTGTGGCAGAAGTCTGCCCGGAACCGCCCGGCATATCCAGCGGCCACAAGCTACCGACCTAATGTGAGAGGTCTGTGCATTAATAATTAATTAATGCAAAATCTAAGATAAGAATGACGTCTAAAACGTATTGGGGAAAAATAGGGTTAAACCAAAGGGATTAATAAATGTAGTAAAACCCGTCCATGAATTTGTAGGCCCAATACAAAGTTAGACAAATCTGAAAAATCTGTACATCTGACCTGTTAGTCTGAAAACTTGTTAACTTAATTTGTGAATTAGTAAACCTGAATTCTATATGTCTGAACCTGTAAACAAGTTAATCTGAAATCTGTTAGTCTGGGGACACAAGGTTAGCAGGGGAATTACTTGTGTCATTTGTTGTTTGGGACCCATATTAGTCAGTAACCCTTTCTGGTATCAAAACTTTGACCCAACAGTAGGTAGGGTCCGGGCACGCTTACTGAACTAATTATAAGTGGTTCATTCTGATAATGGCGAGGGGTGTTGATGGTGCATTCCAATCGGGTCATGTGCGTGCATGGATCCCGGTCTGCCTCTGAGGATGTAAGACGCCGTGACATCTGTAAATAGGTCTGTGCCAATTGGTTGTCACTTTAGGGAGTGATACACCCTACTGTGGGGCCGACACAGGATATTTATGTATTAGGGAGCCGATCGCTTGGGGTAGGGTTTTAGGGTACGCTTAGTTCTGTCTGTTTCTGTTGGTACCGTCTGTTTCTGTTGGGTGGTAACACCTATCTGTTTCTGTGTGGTACCGTCTGTTCGGGTGGTAAAGGCCCATTACTAGTGTACACCTAATTCCACATTCTGTCTCCATAGGGATAAATCTGTTTCTTCTTCTGTCTGTTTCTGATCGGGTAGTAAAGGCCCATTATTAGCATTCTGTTTCTGTTAAAGTATTCTGTACCCGTTCCTGCTTCAATTTAGATATTAGGGTGACACCTAATTCTGCTATACTAGTATTAGTGCAGAGAAGTGTAAAACAAGAGTTTACATCATTCTTTTTTTCTGTTATATCTGCTACACCTGTTATATTTATCTCACATCCAGTTTTATGTTCATATCATATTATTATTATCTGTTCATATGCTGAAAGTCACTGGACTTGCCAGACTTTTTGTCTGACCCTTGTTGTTTCGCCTTCTTTCTTCCGTTTCCCCCCCAGGTTATCCAAGGAGGGAAATACTTTAGCTTGATCCGGATTTCTCTTTGCTTGAAGTGCTTAAAGTATGGCTCGGCTCTGTATAGCTTCCGTTCCATGGGGATTATGATTTTAAACTATGCATTTTGAAGGCTTTTGTACAAGACTGATATTTTGTACTTGAATTCTGAAATTGAAAGTATGTAACCATATTAATTTTCTGTTTCCACTGTAATAAAGTTAAAAATTTTCAAGTACTGTTTTATCTGTCTTGTAAGTTTCTGTTCTGTTTACTAAAATGCTCCACCAAAGTTAAGGCATTCCCTTTGTGAGTGACCTTAACAGAGGAGGGGTGTTACAAACAATCTAGCAGAACTCTTGCATCTCACGTTCCACATATATAGTATACAAAAAAAACCGCGAGCTCTTATTGGAGATTGGATTCCGACTATGACAAGGTATGGGACCACCTATCGATAGTGTATCTCTAGAGGCGAATACACTGGGCTCAACAAGAACATCTTGCAACCTGGCCCTCACATGACCGACCACTCATTTCGCTTGAGTTTATCGAATGTATATCACCAACGGTTGGGAGCTACCCACCGTCTTCCCAAAAAGGGACAGCATCGAACATAGAAAAAGAATGAAATGAATTTTCTCTAGATAGGTGATATACACCCTAATGGGAGCGACCCACATAGCCATGCTGCTTGCCCGATTTTTGTCATTACCCAGTTGACGAGGCTTGAGGTCATTAGGTACCTATTGAATACCTAACCACCATTCACTTTGAATGCCACATCGTCATACCTGTCAAATCACAAATTGATTTCCCCAAAAATACCACGGGTATAAAGCTAAGAGAAACGAATTTCTCCGCCACCAAACGTAAGCACGTTTGAAGAGATCAACATATGCGATCCGTTAGATATACTCTGTCAGACATTCGTCCATTAATGTTTGTCCTGGGACTGGACAAACCGAAGGCACTATTATATAAACAGGATAGCCCTTGCATAACTCCGTCTTAAATATTTGATCACAACGCTAACGTCCATACAGTGTGGCTTTCAGATAATGAACCTGATCCTGGTCTCTCTGCATTGACGATGTAAAAATGGTCAAAACTTCGATAGTCGGTGATTAAACTATCAAAGAGACACATGTGTGCAAACAACGATATTATTTCCAGATGGAAATTCTATCGACCAATCATCATTCAACATTTATCTCTATATCTTAAATTATCTTCAATTTATCCATTTCCCCATTTCTATACATTGGTAAATTCTCCTGTACTAAATTTAGAAAACATTTCTGGTTCTTATTTGGAAAAACATTTCCAAACTTCTTTATCGGATTTAAACTGATGTTTAAATAAAACATCGCTTTGCCCAATCAAACCATTTCACTCATTAACTAAATTTCACTTAACCAATCTTCACTATCGAACCTTAACTACTCCTTAGTTAAAAACGAAGTCAATCAAGTTGGGGTATAATTACCTCTCAGACCTTAACTGAACAACATTTCTAACCTCGAAATAGACAAAGTTCATCTTATAACCCTTCAGCAAACTTCCTTACGCAAACTCTAGGATTCTATTTACATATCCGCTTCTTTTACAAAAATCATTTGATTATAACGCTAGTGTTATAATTTCATGCTTTCAAAATATATTAACTTAAATATAACTTTTCTTTATTAATTTGGATAATTAAACAAACAACTAATTTATAACTAAATAACTACATCTTGATTTGAAACCGGAAAGTATATAGTACTTCCCAAATTCGATATAATCTAATTCCAAATTACAATTTTCTCTCGAATAATCTCTATTCGATAATTCCTCTGGAATAACTATATTCGATTTTCTCTCTTCTCTATGGATTTTATTTAATCCTTTTTACATTTCGAATATCGAAATGGATTCCATCGTTCCCTTTTCAAAACAACTCAACTTTTCATTTTACATTTACTTTTGGATTTGAAATCTCAATTATCCACTGATAATTATATTTTAGTTCATTTATAAACATTGTTTATAAATCACAACACTTGTTTTCATTTCCAAACAAGCTATTTATTTCTCACCATTTGAAATCCCATTTCAGTTAAATTTCTCTTTCAAAAATCCACTTTCATTTCTAATTGTGTTTACTTCCAAAACCCTTTCTTAATCTCATTATTCACATCGAATGTGAATAATATCCCTTTTATATAATCCCTTAAGTTTGATTTCATATTTTAACACAATATACCATTTATACTTCCATTTACAGAATTATTTATACAAAATCTTCTTTTACCTGCTAACGCTTAAAATCTCATTTAAATATCCTATTTATTTCATATAATATTTCCTTTCATATATTTCTTTACCACTCCTTATTACTTTTATTAAGTAATTTACCAATTACGGTCTTTTAAACTTTCACATAACCGTTATTGGTTTTATATAGAAGTTCCTGATTCCATTTTCTCATATCTCTTCTTTTTATAAAACCTTTTTGATTTATAAAGTCCTTATTTCAATATATACTTCACAAATTCTCTTTTAATAAAATCCTTTTTATTTTATAAACTTCTACAATTCAATAATCACTGCAAATTTCCTTTTTATATATAATCCTTGATTTTATACAAATATTTTATTTCAAATTATAGTTTGAAATTTCCCTCTTCACATTCTCGTATTTTCTTTGGTATTTAAAAGTACCAAATAACGATGATCAAACACACAAAATCAACAACAGATTATAAATCACATCAAATATCACAATATATGAAAAATAGTAAAATAAATGTTGAGGAACCCAGTTGGGTCCCTCCGACCTGTTTCCCTGCACCACATATGTTAATCAACGTAAATAACACGAGTATGAAATATTCTGAATAAACAGAATCAAAATTTGATTAATGATTTATATATATCATTATCGATAATTTCAACCAATTAACTAGCAGTTCAACCAAATAGCCAACACACAACAAAAAACCATTATTTATCAATTCTAAAAATACTTTTATGAAAATATAAATTGAGCAGAGTTAGTGAGATTTACTCACCTTAGTCAATTATCATTGAACAGCGGTTAATGTTGATTGATTCGAATCTGGCATTTAATTCTGCCGTAAATTGAAACGAGCTACAATGTGACGGCCGGGAATTTCGCTCGATCCGAATCAGTCGTTAAACCAATCTAGACCATTCGAAACCCCTGATCGTTTTGAGAACACGACAAATAGAACGCAGACGTAAGAACATTTCATTGCTATTACAACAATTCCATCAGATACAAGAATATACAGAGTATAAATGAATAAACTACATTCGATACATATCAGAGATTACAATAAATTACATAGCAGCGGTGTAACGACCCGCATTCTACGCATCATAGGATCGTAGAATATTTATTTATTTCACATACGAAGTCGTATGGTCATGTAACTTTGGGGGATAACTATTGGGGTCATTTCCCATGTTCATGATTTTTCCCGATTTTTAAATGACCATTTTACCCCTAGTTATCACTGTTTTGGCCATAACTTTTGACTGGAAAGGAATTTTGACCTGAAATGACTCCCATTGGCTCCGGATGATGGTTTCTCTTTCCGTAGAGTGGTCACATTAGCCAAACGGACTCAACGTTTGGGAGATATGGCTGAAACAAGTTTTAGATGGTGAAAAACAGCTTAATTGGGCTTAACCGGGTGATTAACAGCTAGGCCCAAAGGGGAATTTTGGGTTTAGGGGTATATAGGGGCTGATTAGGGTTAGAAAACATTTCTTTAGACATTTTCTAGCCGCCACTTTCATTCCTCTTAACCTAGCCATGGCCTCCACTCTCTAAATCTCTCTAAAACACCCAAAATCACTTCCTAATCAAGGATTAAGGCTTAGAGGCATTAAATCAAGGAGGATTAGCACGAGGACCGAGGTAGAGCTGTTTTTATATATTGGAATTCGTGCAAATCAGAGGTTCACTTCAGATTTGAAAGTTTTATTGTGTCAAAGGTGAGTGATTTGCATAGTTTTTGCACTAATTACGGTAATTAAGGGTAATTAGTGAAGATTAGCGAATTTATACACTAATAAATTCTGGAAAAATGTTTAGAAATTCTTAAATAATGTTTTATGCCTCTGGTTGAAATTTGGTTCGATTTGATTAAGTTTTGTTAACCCTATGATCAGTTTTACTTAAACATGCTTAAGGGAAAATAAGGAGTTTTGGCCACTTTTGATCCATTTTGATTCATTTGAATGGTTGTTTGCTGTTGTGGTTGCTATTACATGTTGCTATAACTCTATGGTGTGTTTTATGATTGATTAGAAGTGTTAGATTTGTCAAAAGCGCCGTCGAATGGCGTAAACTGCTCGCTGGAAGAATCGCAGGAAATCATCCGAACCGGACCGATGGTGCGATCCGATCCGATGGGGCGATCCGATCCGTCGATGCTTGAAGGCTCCGATCCGACGGCGCGATACGATCCGACCCGATCACAGCTCCGATCGCCACGTACTGATGAACCACGAACCGATCCGCCTATGGATGGTGACCACGAACCGATCCACTTCTGAAGTTCACGATCCGATCCGATGGAAACTGGAGACCACGATCCAAATAGAAGGCACGAACTGAACTGGCTTTCCGACCCGATCCACTTCAGAAACACGACCCGAACCAGTGGGAGTGCCTCGACCCGATCCGACCTGGTGAAGGCGATGCGATCCGCGAACTGATCCGAGGTGGAGCACGATCAGACTATGGCGACCCGACCTGGAGAGTATGTCACGATCCGAACAGGAGGAGGAGGTTACTCACGATCCGACGGTGATGACTACGAACTGAATGAAGACTGATCAGGAAGTGAAGACTATAACCCGAGATGCAAAGGAAGTCCAAATGAGAAGTTAGAGCTCAAGATTCAGATGGGAATCAACGAGTTCGCTTCATGGTTGGGCTTTGCTGCGGGACGCGTGCCAAGGAGTTATCGACATCTATAGCTTTGGACCACTATGGTAGGAGGTACGAAGGCGGATTCAGGGCCATTATGGCATCGGTAGAACCAAGGGCTACGACCAATGAAGTGGGTCATTGAAATGTTTGGTCATGACTCCAAGTGTTTGGCTTGGTCACAGCGGGGTTTCTACAAGTCGGGATTCGTCGTTACCTCATTTTGTCTAGTGTTCCAAAGTGGTAGATATAGTATACTTTACGCACTGAGTGAGGGACGTGAGGATGGTTGCTATGCTTGATTGTTTGACATACACACCCCACCCCCGTATTCTTACACTATTTATTATGGCACCTTAGAGCATTGTACGGTATGTGGTACTAACTCTTTGGTTGCAGGTCCAGGTTCAGTTATGGTTTAGTATACCTGTTATTATTCTGTTTAGATGCTTATCGCTCATACCAGGCTTTATGTCTGTCCCAGAGTTTTATGTCTCCTCTTATTACTCTGGGTGCTCACACGAGCAGACTAGAGACAGGTTAGCGGGTGATGCACGGGTAGATGATCCGGAGACGAGCAGGAGGCTTCCACGTAATACATATATATAGTATTCTCCCTGTGTTGTTGAAGATCACTGCTTGGGCATTGGTGGTGTATCTTCTACTTTGACTTTCTTTTGTTTAGAGACAGTTGATTTTGAAAAGTTGTAATAAGCTGTATTTGGATTTCCACTACTCTTATGTTGATGTTGATTTTAGTTATCAGCTTATGCACTGTCTCACCTGTTTATGTCAAGTATGTTATTATTATATTTTATTCCATGCGCTGTGAGACATTCTACAGGATCCTTGATTAGTTTATTCCCTTCTTTCCTTTCTTTGGCGACCGTTCCGTGCTAGTCGGGGCATGTGTACAGCGCACTTCCGAAGGAAATGCAGGCTGGTGCGGAGCGGGCTGTCACACTTGGTATCAGAGCCAGGTTGCGTAATTAACCTAGGGAAGTTATCAAGGAGAGATAATATACGTATACGAGAGAGCGTATTTGTGATTATTTTGATTTTTAAAAGCTATATATATATACTATTACCAGTATAAGGATGAAGTCGTACTGCACTAGCACCACTATGGAGTCGTTAATCGTTTCCTTTTTCAGATTGACGATGAGCCGATATACTAGAGGTGCCGGTAGAGGAGCCAATAATGGGAATGCTGCTGACATGAGAACGATGTTTACTGAGCTCATGAGAGAGATGCTTAGAGATGTACAGAGGGTAGCTCCCAATGGTGGAAATGGTGGTGGTCCAATAGTGCAGGCGCCAAGAGTCGACGTCGCTAAGCTGAATAAGGATTATACTAGCCTTGGTGGGAAGCCGTTCCACGGAACGGAGTCGGCCAGGGATGTTCAGGATTGGTTAGATAGTTGCGAACGTATCTTCGAGGATTTGGGTATCAAGGATGCAATGAAGAGAAAGCTAGCGTCCCGTCAGCTGCAAGGGCGGGCAATGAATTGGTGGAATGCTATAAAGGCAGCTACTCCCGAAGATCAGATCACTTGGGAGCAGTTTAAGGCTCGCTTTAGCGAGAAGTTCATTCCAGCTGCTCAGAAGTCAGTGCTGTTTAAGAAATTCTTGGAGCTCAAGCAGAATGGCAGAGCTGTCTCGGAGTATATTGCTGAATTTGACACTTTGTCAAAATATGGGTTATCTCTTATTGATACTGCCGAGAAAAAGAATGAGAAATTCATAACTGGTTTGGATCAGTACTTGGGAGAAAAACTTATTAACCACATCGATGAGACGTTTGAATCGATTGTGGGGAAAGCGTTAAGATCAGAAAGTCTCTACCCTAGGTCGAAGACTGAGGTTGCATCCGCGGATGAGCCAAAGCCACAAGCAAGTGGTGGAGGCAAGGGTGGATCCCAGAATAAGAGAAAGCAGAATCAGACTAAGGATGGCCAGAAGAAAAAGAATAAGCAAGATGTTGAGTGCTTCAGCTGTGGTAAGAAGGGCCATTATGCTAGTAATTGTCGGGCCAAGCCAGCGGATAGGAAGTGCTTCAACTGTGGCCAAATGTGACATCACAAGGACAAGTGTCCACAACCCCCTAAGGAAAAGCAAATGGTAAAAGCCTACGCTCTTAATGCTATTCCTTCTTCGTTGAATGCCCCAACAGCGGCGGAGAAGGGAAAGAATGTCGTCATTCAAGGTATGCTGTCTGTTTATGATGTTCCTGTTAGAGTTTTGTTTGATACCGGAGCTTCCAGTTCTTTCATATCTAGTGACCTGGTAGATAGGTTGGGATTGGAGCCCGAGATTGTCGATAGACCTTTAGTAGTGACGAACCCGATTGGTGGTTCGACTAGCCTTAGCATGATTTGTCGTAATGTGGTCTTATCGAGTCATGGATGCATGTTTGTTTGTGATTGCTTTGTTTTGGGCTTTACTGGGTTTGGCATTATTTTGGGAGTAGATTGGCTCCAAAGATACGGGGTGGTGGTAGACTGTGAGGGCTTGTTGGTGACATCTAGAGCTGATGATGGGCGGAGGATAGTGTTTGGTGGTCTACCCAGTAAGGGGGTATTGGCTAGTTTTCTAAACTCCCTCGACATTCCGCATAGTGAGTTGTCAGGTTTGCCCGTGGTTGGCCAGTATCCGGATGTTTTCGAAGAAGTGACCGGACTTCCACCACACCGAGAGATTGAGTTCCGTATTGATTTGGTAAAAGATGCCAGGCCTATAGTGATGCCACTTCATCGTATGGCACCAAGGGAGCAGCGAGAGCTCGAGGTGCAAGTCAGCGATCTTTTGAAGAAGGGATTTATCAGAAGGAGTGTTTCTGAATGGGGAGCACCAGTTGTGTTTGCTACCAAGGCGGATGGTTCCCTTCGTTTGTGTGTAGACTACCGCGAGTTGAATAAAGTGACGAGGAAGAACAAGTATCCTCTACCGCGGATAGATGATTTGTTTGATCAGTTGAGTGGCGCGAGAGTATTTTCTCAGTTGGATCTCGCGACAGGTTTTCATCAGCTTAGAGTGGAAGCTGAGAGTATAGCTAAAACGGCATTTCGGACGCCGTCTGGGTTTTATGAGTGGTTGGTCATGCCATTCGGGCTGACCAATGCCCCAGCATATTTTGTGGATCTTATGAATAGGGTATTCAGAGATCAGTTGAATAAGTTTGTCCTTGTGTTCGTTGATGATATTTTGGTCTACTCGAGGACAGAGGATGAACACAAGGGACATTTAAGAATAGTGATGGAGGTGTTGAGAAAACACCAATTGAAAGCAAAGTTTTCTAAGTGTCACTTCTGGAAGAGGGAAGTGAGGTTCTTGGGCCATGTTTTATCAGAAAATGGGATTGCCGTGGACCCGGCGAAGGTGGCTACGGTACAGGATTGGCCTACGCCCAAGAATGCAACAGATGTAAGAAGTTTCTTGGGATTAGCTGGATACTATCGTAAGTTTATCCAAAGTTTCTCCAAGATAGCAGCACCATTGACCCAGTTAACTAAGAAGAATCAAGCTTTTGTCTGGGATGGAAGGTGCGAGAATGCATTCAAGAGTCTAAAGGACAAGTTGACAAGCGCACCAGTGTTAGTCATTCCTAAGGGGAATGAAGATATGACGGTATACACGGATGCCTGTGGTATCGGACTGGGTGCTGTATTGATGCAAGGCGGTAGGGTTGTTGCTTATGCAAGTCGGCAATTGAAACCGCACGAGAAAAGATACCCTACCCATGATTTAGAATTGGCAGCAATCGTGTTCGCGTTAAAGATACGGAGACACTATCTCTTGGGAGAAAGATTTGAGCTTTTTACAGATCATAAGTCGTTAAAGTATCTCTTCTCTCAGAAAGATCTGAATCTCCGTCAGCAGAGATGGTTAGAGTTCTTAGCTTCCTATGATTTTGACATCGCATACACACCAGGAAAGGGCAATGCGGTGGCTGATGCATTGAGTAGAAAACATGCCAGCTTAGGGGCTATGTTCCTTGAATGGAAGCAACTGGAGTTTATCGCGGGGTTTGATTTCAGACCAAAGTGCGAATTGGATCCAGAAATGTTGGCAAGTTTGACGATCAGACCCACTTTGATTGAGCGGATCGGCTCTAGTCAGAGGGACGATCCTAACCTATTGGAAATCATCTCCAAGTTAGAGATGGGTATCGATGAGGAGATGAACAAGTATGGGCTTGATCGAGATGGATGGCTTAGAAAGAATGGAAAGCTCGTTGTACCCAATGTCAATGGATTGAGAGATGAAGTGCTTAGAGAATGTCATCACTCAAAACTGACTATACATCCCGGTGGTAATAAGATGTATCGAGACATGAGACAGACTTACTATTGGAAAGGGATGAAAAGAGACGTTGGGAAGTTTATATCCAAGTGCATGAATTGCCAGCTAGTTAAAGCCGAGCAAAAGAAGCCTAGTGGGTTGTTACAGCCATTAGAAATTCCCGAATGGAAATGGGAGCAAGTCTCGATGGATTTCATTGATGGTTTAAAAAGGACTAGATCGGGACATGACAGCATTTGGGTAATTGTAGATCGACTAACTAAAAGTGCAAGGTTTATACCAGTCAAATCGACGAGAACGGCAGCTAAGTTAGCAGAATTGTATATGAAGTGGGTAGTGAGATTTCATGGAGTACCTAAAAGCATTGTGAGCGACCGAGACCCGTTGTTCACTAGTGGGTTTTGGAAGAGCTTACAAGAGGCTCTAGGGTCAGAGTTACATCTCAGTACCGCATATCATCCTCAGACCGACGGTCAGACGGAGAGGGTGAACCGTATCTTGGAAGACCTCTTGAGAGCATGTATATTGGATTTTGGTGGATCATGGGATGACCATTTGCATCTAGTAGAGTTTGCATATAATAATAGCTACCAATCCAGTATCGGTATGGCTCCGTTTGAAGCTTTGTACGGAAGACCGTGCAACTCACCATCATGTTGGATAGAGACTGGCGAGAAGTTTATGCTTGGACCAGATGTGGTGAGGGAAACCTCAGATAAGATCAAGATCATACAACAACGAATGAAAGCTGCCCAAGATAGGCAGAAGAGTTATGCTGATAAGAGAAGAAGAGACCTAAAATTCTCCATTGGTGACTTGGTTTTTGTCAAGATTTCTCCGTTGAAGAGCGTAATACGATTTGGCAGGAGAGGCAAGTTAGCACCAAGATTTGTTGGTCCATTCCCTGTTCTTGAACTAGTCGGGAATTTGGCATATAGAATTGACTTACCAGAGAAGATGGCAGGAGTTCATAACGTATTTCATGTTTCCCAACTAAGGAAGTTCGTTCACGACTCAGATATGACTATTTCACCTGATCAGTTAGAGGACTTCGAAGTAGAACCCGAGGCGGTTGGGAACCGCAAGCCAGCCCGTATTGTCGAGCACGACATGAAGCAACTTCGAAGGAAGGCGGTGAAGCTAGTCAAGGTACAGTGGAGCGAGGACGAGAATGATTGTACTTGGGAGACAGAGGAGAACATTAGGAAGTCACACCCAGAACTCTTTGCCTGGTAAGATTTTGACTTCGATTTATTTTTCCGCATGCTAGGATAGGCTTGTTCGCTTGTTTTGCATGATTGATTGTTGTATGTGGTTGTTAGGCATGCGGGATCCTTTGTATGTTTTGGGTTAAGGAATTTCTGGGGCGAAATTTCTTAAGGGGGGGAGAGTGTAACGACCCGCATTCTACGCATCATAGGATCGTAGAATATTTATTTCTTTCACATACGAAGTCGTATGGTCATGTAACTTTGGGGGACGACTATTGGGGTCATTTCCCATGTTCATGATTTTTCCCGATTTTTAAATGACCATTTTACCCCTAGCTATCACTGTTTTGGCCATAACTTTTGTCTGGAAAGGAATTTTGACCTGAAACCACTCCCATTGGCTTCGGATGATGGTTTCTCTTTCCGTAGAGTGGTCACATTAGCCAAACGGACTCACCATTTGGGAGATATGGCTGAAACAAGTTTTAGATGGTGAAAAACAGCTTAATTGGGCTTAACCGGGTGATTAACAGCTAGGCCCAAGGGGGAATTTCGGGTTTAGGGGTATATAGGGGCTGATTAGGGTTAGAAAACATTTCTTTAGACATTTTCCAGCCGCCACTTTCATTCCTCTTAACCTAGCCATGGCCTCCACTCTCTAAATCTCTCTAAAACACCCAAAATCACTTCCTAATCAAGGATTAAGGCTTAGAGGCATTAAATCAAGGAGGATTAGCACGAGGACCGAGGTAGAGCTGCTGTTATATATTGGAATTCATGCAAATCAGAGGTTCACTTCAGATTTGAAAGTTTTATTGCGGCAAAGGTGAGTGATTTGCATAGTTTTTGCATTAATTACGGTAATTAAGGGTAATTAGTGAAGATTAGCGAATTTATACACTAATAAATTCTGGAAAAATGTTTAGAAATTCTTAAATAATGTTTTATGCCTCTGGTTGAAATTTGGTTCGATTTGATTAAGTTTTGTTAACCCTATGATCAGTTTTACTTAAACATGCTTAAGGGAAAATAAGGAGTTTTGGCCACTTTTGATCCATTTTGATTCATTTGAATGGTTGTTTGCTGTTGTGGTTGCTATTACATGTTGCTATGACTCTATGGTGTGTTTTATGATTGATTAGAAGTGTTAGATTTGTCAAAAACGCCGTCGAATGGCGTAAACTGCTCGCTGGAAGAATTGCAGGAAATCATCCGAACCGGACCGATGGTGCGATCCGATCCGATGGGGCGATCCGATCCGTCGATGCTTGAAGGCTCCGATCCGACGGTGCGATACAATCCGACCCGATCACAGCTCCGATCGCCACGTACTGATGAACCACGAACCGATCCGCCTATGGATGGTGACCACGAACCGATCCACTTCTGAAGTTCACGATCCGATCCGATGGAAACTGGAGACCACGATCCAAATAGAAGGCACGAACTGAACTGGCTTTCCGACCCGATCCACTTCAGAAGCACGACCCGAACCAGTGGGAGTGCCTCGACCCGATCCGACCTGGTGAAGGCGATGCGATCCGCAAACCGATCCAAGGTGGAGCACGATCAGACGATGGCGACCCGACCTGGAGAGTATGTCACGATCCGAACAGGAGGAGGAGGTTACTCACGATCCGAAGGTGATGACTACGAACTGAATGAAGACTGATCAGGAAGTGAAGACTATAACCCGAGATGCAAAGGAAGTCCAAATGAGAAGTTAGAGCTCAAGATTCAGATGGGAATCAACGAGTTCGCTTCATGGTTGGGCTTTGCTGCGGGACGCGTGCCAAGGAGTTATCGACGTCTATAGCTTTGGACCACTATGGTAGGAGGTACGAAGGCGGATTCAGGGCCATTATGGCATCGGTAGAACCAAGGGCTACGACCAATGAAGTGGGTCATTGAAATGTTTGGTCATGACTCCAAGTGTTTGGCTTGGTCACAGCGGGGTTTCTACAAGTCGGGATTCGTCGTTACCTCATTTTGTCTAGTGTTCCAAAGTGGTAGATATCGTATACTTTACGCACTGAGTGAGGGACGTGAGGATGGTTGCTATGCTTGATTGTTTGACATACACACCCCACCCCCGTATTCTTACACTATTTATTATGGCACCTTAGAGCATTGTACGGTATGTGGTACTAACTCTTTGGTTGCAGGTCCAGGTTCAGGTATGGTTTAGTATACCTGTTATTATTCTGTTTAGATGCTTATCGCTCATACCAGGCTTTATGTCTGACCCAGAGTTTTATGTCTCCTCTTATTACTCTGGGTGCTCACACGAGCAGACTAGAGACAGGTTAGCGGGTGATGCACGGGTAGATGATCCGGAGACGAGCAGGAGGCTTCCACGTAATACATATATATAGTATTCTCCCTGTGTTGTTGAAGATCACTGCTTGGGCATTGGTGGTGTATCTTCTACTTTGACTTTCTTTTGTTTAGAGACAGTAGATTTTGAAAAGTTGTAATAAGCTGTATTTGGATTTCCACTACTCTAATGTTGATGTTGATTTTAGTTATCAGCTTATGCACTGTCTCACCTATTTATGTCAAGTATGTTATTATTATATTTTATTCCATGCGCTGTGAGACATTCTACAGGTTCCTTGATTAGTTTATTCCCTTCTTTCCTTTCTTTGGCGACCGTTCCGTGCTAGTCGGGGCATGTGTACAGCGCACTTCCGAAGGAAATGCAGGCTGGTGCGGAGCGGGCTGTCACAAGCGGAAAATGATACAAAGCACAACTGAAGGTGATATACGGATACAGAGCTTTCCGGATATCATTCCAGCTGTAAACCAGGATCCTATGAATATAAATCTGCAAAACCAAAACTACTAGCTGCCCGTGTCGAAAATAGGGGTACCCAGAGTTTAGGTTAAAACAATAAACTCCAGGTCAGTCATGTGACTGGTGTGAGAACTAAAACAGTTATTTAAAGCATTACTTTAAATGAGTAATTCAAGGGACCATGCCGTATAACACGGAACGGGTTTTCTCCCAAGAATACTAGTGCATAGAATAAACAACGCAATGCTTTTTCGAAAAATGAAGCTATTATAAGACCCAGGTCCCATCACACAATGCAACGCAAGCCGGAGGATAGGGTTTTCCCTTATAATAGCCAAACATGCTTGGTACGTTTAAAACAAATCATTCGATACTACAATAAGTATATAGTGTCAAAACAATTTCAATCATAAATATAAATCATAGACGGCATATGTACCATATATCATGTTGCCATACTAGTTCTACAATTAAAACCGCAATACACGTATTGGAAATTGGATTTCCGTCATGAGTCGAGGCAAGGGGCAAGCTCCTCTCCGCTTTCGAGACACTCTAGCAAATGTCTCAGGACTACACACTCTGGGAAATCCTGGATCTTCAGGGCCGGTCTTCACTTACGTTAGAGGATTAATTATGCCTGAACACACGTTTCCCGATCCTTACAGACCTAAAATCGAGGCGCCTCATCCAACAACCACATAGGTGAAAAGTATATAAATGTCAGGGCTGGTAAGTCACTGACACCACCAAAGCTAGAAAGAAACGTCGTGCTCTCCCTGCAGTCCGTATCCCGTTTTTGACTCATACCGAGGTGTGAGGCTCGCAAATCCACGTTATACACAAAGCTGCCACGTAGGCCATGCTTTGATTATCAACCACAAGACTTTGCTTTTCAACAGAAGCCTTGATCTATGCAACTCAGCGTGCCACACAGGCAATTCATGCCATGCGATTGATATCTATCGATATATAACCTCTAAGCTCGTACGTCTCAGAGAAGGGCGTTAAGCAAGATAATAAATTCTCCGCCGCCAAACAGATATATATTTAACAGAAATCAATCAACACAGAATAAAATCCAATGTCAGACACACAATCCATTTACAAGTTCGTTCTGGGTCTGAACGAAACCAGAGGCACTTTCCTCACATATCCATCGATCTCTAAGTACATCTGGACGACCACCAACTATTTCCATCCTCTTGGGTGTACAACCCAATCAGGATCGTCATTAATTATCCAAACGATGTGAAGACTTCCGGTCTTCGACCACCGTCTTCATCTTTGACATATCGTCGAATCGGTTATTCAGAATGGGTATAAACCCGGCCTTTCCGAACAACCCGCGTATATTAAAAACAAATGTTAAACAAACACAACATACGCCTCATTCCAATTCTTAGGGAAAGGTTCCCATTAATTTTATCCAAGATAATTTTTTTAAAATTTATCCTTTAATCTTCCTTTGGATATCGTTTCAAACCAGATTATGGTTTTCCGAACGAGTCGAGATTAGCGAACCACACCGAAGTAATTATTTGTTTTATTTCCCAATCCCAACCTATTCATCCCTGAAGCAAAACTGGTAATACTCCATATCTAACACAATGGTGTTATCGGTAAAATTAATTACCATTTCACGTTCGAATCTAATTAAAGATTTAAATATCGCTCTGGAGCAAAACTGGTGATACTCCATTCTTGCTCATTTTCTAAATTTGATAATTTAAATTATCAATTCACATTTCAATCTAATTGTAGATTCATTAAACTCCTTTTACTGGGTCAAAGAACTAATGTCATTCAAAACATAGTTCAAGACAAACCCAAATCTCATTCTATTTATTATTGGGTTAAAGAAAAAGTGTCATTTAAAATACCCTTCACGATATACCCACTAATCAATTCTATTTAAAACCCATTTCAAATCCAATTTATTTATTTAAAAATAAATGGGTTCTAATTTTAGTTCAAAACTAGTTCATTTCGATAAAAATCTATTTTTACCTTTTCAAATATGGAGTTTTTCATCCCAATTTTTCCCAAATCATTTCTTATGATTTTACACAAATTATAACTATTTTTAATAATTTTATCAAGGCCCGTACAGTCGATTTCCAACAACGGCCATCGAACTGCACTTACAGCGAACTTTTCCAAATTTGATTTGGACATAACTCCAAATCCAGCCGTTAGATTTCAAATTTCTAATATTCGTTAGAAAGCTCTTTTCGATACGAACCCAACGGTTCCGGTTTTAGGAGAATCCGACGGTCGGATCTCCCGTAATGTCCGTTCGAAGTTAATGGTCGAAATTTACGAACTACCGCGGCATGGCGCGTTCTATTCAGGCCATTATATTATATATATAATATATATTGCGTCGATTACTATTTAAAACGAATTTTATAAATAGTTTTGAATTTGTTTCAAAAACAATTTCAACCTTTATTTCAAATTCAAATCAAAATTGAATTTTCTATTATATATCCTTTTTACTTTCATTTCTATTTGATTTCAATTCAAATCGATTTTAATTCGATTCGAATTCATTTTCTTTTCAATTCAATTCGATTCGAATTCGTTTTCTTTTCAATTCAATTCAAATTCGTTTTCTATTCAAATCAAATTCGTTTTCTATTCAAATCAAAGTCAATTCGTTTTCTAATAAAATCAAATTCGAATTCTATCTATAATCAATTCAATTCGGATTCGTTTTCTATTCAATTCAATTCAAATTCGATTTCTATTCAAATCAAAGTCAATTCGTTTTCTAATTAAATCAAATTCGAATTCGATTTATATTCAATTCAATTCGGATTCGTTTTCTATTCAATTCAATTCAAATTTGATTTCTATTCAAATCAAAGTCAATTCTTTTTCTAATTTAGTTTGAATTTTATTTCAAAATATTAAATTTTGAAATCATTTTTCAATATTGATTGTATAACGAATAAAATCGATATAAATATCGTTCACGTCAAAATAGCGCAACTCTAATCAACACGGCTTTATATATTTCAATAATTCCGTTATTCTATTCAACAAATGAATATTTATTTTTGTCAACACATGACTAATCTCAACGAATGAGTACTGTCCACGTGTGACTATTTTTGTTATTTAATATATTTTGTTCAACACATGACTAATCTCAACGGATGAGTACAGTCAACACATGAACCTTTATTTTATAAAGAAGTAAATTTTATTATTAAAATATTTCGTTCAACACATGACTAATCTCAACGGATGAGTACAGTCAACACATGAACCTTTATAAAGAAGTAAATTTTATTTTCTAAATTGGAATGAGGCCCAATCAATTACCATATAGCGTTAACTATATGGATTCCATACAACACATGTATATAATAGCAAAGATAAATAATCAACCATCATCCAAAGTGCACTACACTGTATAAGCATCAAATATAGATATCTAACGCTTATAACAGCCTGTCGATCCATCGATCGACATACAACTAATTATTGGGATTAGTGTATGCCGTATTTTATCCCAATACCTGTGTGGGGTTTCAAATCAACAAACACAGATTTTATTTGTGCAGTTGGGCGATGTGTAAAATTAATCGACCCAATCAATATCAGTCAAATTAGTGTATATAAACAAATCGGCCGATTTGTATATAAATATTTATGTATTCACTTTCACGTTAAAAATTATATTTTTAACGACCAAATTATTTTATTCAACCTATGAATATTCTATTCAGTTCATTTATTAAATAAAACGATATCTTTATTTTTCTAACTTATTTTTAGAAAATTTCGGCGGCATAACGGCACGATACTAGAAACGGGACAAGGCCTAGCCTTACCCCCGGTCCAGTTAAGGCCCACGCCATTCACACATAAATCAAATCAATTTCATTTCATCAAACAATTCAATTCAACCCAAATAATCTAACCAACTACACAACCAAACAAACAAGTCCATGGTCTGTGGACGATTGTGTCGGGTGCTACTAAACACCGTCTGCATCCTAGTATATATATAACTAGAAAAGAAATTGAAGAGTGAGAAATTCTCATCGAAAGCTATCCCAATTCCACGACACTTCTTTAATAGAAATCTTCATCGTTCTCACCTTTTTGTCACTTTCGCCCGTAGCCACTACATATATAAAAATAAAATTCTTATTTTGCTATCCAATATATAAAAATCGAATTTTAACTTCGCTATTCAATATATAAAAATCGAATTTTTACTTCGCTATTCAAAATATAAAAATCCTATTTTTACTATGCTATTCAATATATAAAAATCCTATTTTTACTATCATGCTATACGGATAAAAATTCTATTTTATCACGCTATTCCCTATTTAAAGTTTCCGCCTTTTCAAAAATAAATCTTTCACCTTTTCTAAAATAAAGATTTCGCCTTTTCTAAAATAAAGATTTCGTCTTTTCAAACTTTCTATAATATAAAAAATCATATTTTTAATATCTATACTATATAAAGATCATATTTTTAATCCACTACATATGTAAAAATCACACCTTTCTCCCTTTAAAAATATCGTTTTTCTTCCTTTAAAAATCTAATCTTTCATATAGTAAAAATCATAGCTTTTCATCAGTAAAAATAAAACTGATTTAACTAACTTCATTGAATAAAATAAATTAAAACAATATATAAACTCACTTGGTTTTTGGTCAGAGGAGGAGAAGTAGGGCTTCTCAGTCGAAGAAGAAGAAGAATAGGAGGCGGCGCAGGAGGGAAGAGGAAGAGGGGGGGTTCGGTGGTGGTTGCGGTCGACTTTTGGTGGCAGGGGGCTGTGTCGTGAGGCAGGGGGTTTCGGGGGGGGGGGGGGTGTCGCGTCGCACGCCACCGAGGGGGGGGGAGGGGGTTTCGTCGAAGTGGCGGCGGCGGTTTAGGGGGGGCGACGCTGATTTGTGGATCAGGATTTTTTTTCTGATGAATCGAAGAATAAGGGGGGGGGGGGCAGAGGAGTTTAAGGGGAGAGGGAAGATAATTATTTATTTATTTATTTAATTATTTAATTTGCAAAAAGTTGACTTTTACATACGACCTCTAAACGAGGCCCACCGCCTGTCGTCCATAGTGTATTACCCCCATTCCGAACACAATGGGATATGTATCGCAAGCTGATTCGATCGTTTCGACCAGTTTCCGTTAAAATCAACATATAACTCTATATATTGAATTTGAACGCGCATTTGAATTTACTGGGGTCACATACGAACTCTAAAAATTGCAGAAAAATATTTTCTAGCTTCGTATTGACGATACGGTCCTAACAAAACTAATTTCATCGAATTCTGAGACTGTTGGAAAAATGGCCATTTTCCAGTCGATTAAAATCAACTAAAACTGGTCAAACGCGTTTTCCTTTGCCACGCTCACATATTGATTCAAAAAATTATGAAATTTGGAATCTAGCAATAATTTGACATCAAGGATCCAACAAAAGTGGTTTCGTCGAAATTCGATGTCGTTTGCAAAATTTCCATTTTTAAGGGCCTGAATTCCATAGCGACTATTCAGAATATTCAGCTAGACATATCTTTTGATTCCCGCTATGAAATCTTGATTTTTCGGATTCGTTGGAATGATATCCTCACATAGATCCTATTATTTTTTGTTTCACTAAAATCCGGATTATTTTGCACCCGGTACATTCATTTGAAGTTTGAAATCGAATTATCGATCTACCTCGCCATTTTCAATTCCTTTTATAATTATATATATAATTATTTATATTCTAACGACGACGTATATAAATATATACATTCTAATTCTATTCAAAATAAATTCCTCGTCGATATTATTTAAAATAATTCATTTTAAATGATCAAAATTCGCTAAAATTGCCAAAATAAAAATTTTAAACTGGCTCGCATTTCCGGGTTGTTACAATCTCCCCCACTTAAAACTTTTCGTCCCCGAAAAGGAACAAAGTCGAAAGTGGTTTGATTAATCAACTCTACGTTCGATCTGGCTTCCATTCTCCAACTTTTCAGTTTCTGAGAATTTTCAAAAAATTCAAAAATTTGGCTAACACCCTAAATTTTTGAAAAATTTCGCCATAACCTCCCCTGCACCGGGAGCCACGGGAAAATCCCGAAATTGCCATATAGGCCTTCTGATCTCAAAAAGAAAAAGAAAAAGAAAAAGCCAAGCGGCTAGCCAATAGGCTCATAAAATCGTCATCACCCAAACAAAATAGTAAATTATGATAAACATGTACCTATTTGTCGGGCAAACAAATTTTATTCTTCGGCTCTAGCCTCCTTGCTATGACCTGTTCAATGTAAGTACATGTATATGCAAGCAAATGCGACCAAATTTCAATATAATTCAATATTTGATTCAATTAGGCATAATGGTTCAAAATTATCAAACAAATAAACAAACAACCCAAACATCAATCAATTAGTGAATTAGAGTTTCAAATTCATAATTTTGATATATATACAGAAAATCATGTTTTTGGTGCCAATTCACAACAATGGATTCTAGCTATATAAGTTTTGGTTCTCACACCAGTCTAAATGGAAATATATAGATATCACACCTTCGAAACACGAACATAAATATTGATGATGTCATGGTCATTATCAACATCATCTCCGGGCGACTAGAGCGTGACTCTATATCTATCCAGTATATTAAAACTTCGAATATACGTTCATGACGCGTATATGCAAAATCTTTATATATTGGATTGTCCAAATTCAATACAAATAAAATATTCAAATACATATAAAATGGTTTAAATTTTCAAAACAAAATTGTTTTCATTTGAAAAATATACTCTTCACACTCGTTCTAGGATACTACTGATCCTATCTCTAACGAGTCATTCTAATTGGATATTACTAATCCAATATCTGATGAATTCTTTCGTACGGTTCTAATGTGTCTTGTTCTCGAGCTCTGTAAACCAAAGCTCTGATACCTAATGTGACGGTCGGGAATTTCGCTCGATCTGAATCAGTCGTTAAACCAATCTAGACCATTCGAAACCCCTGAACATTTTGAGAACACGACAAATAGAACGCAGTCGGAAGAACATTTGAATGCTATTACAACAATTCCATCAGATACAAGAATATACAGGGTATAAATGAATAAATTACATTCGATACATATCAGAGATTACAATAAATTACATAGCAGCGGAAAATGATACAAAGCACAACTGAAGGTGATATACGGATACAGACTTTCCGGATATCATTCCAGCTGTAAACCAGGATCCTGTGAATATAAATCTGCAAAACCAAAACAACTAGCTGCCCGTGTCGAAAATAGGGGCACCCGGAGTTTAGGTTAAAACAATAAACTCCAGGTCAGTCATGTGACTGGTGTGAGAACTAAAACAGTTATTTAAAGCTTTACATTAAAAGAGAGTAATTCAAGGGACCATGCCGTATAACATGGAACGGGTTTTCTCCCAAGAATACTAGTGCATAGAATAAACAGCGCAATGCTTTTTCGAAAAATGAAGCTATTATAAGACCCAGGTCCCATCACACAATGCAACGCAAGCCGGAGGATAGGGTTTTCCCTTATAATAGCCAAACATGCTTGGTACGTTTAAAACAAATCATTTGATACTACAATAAGTTTATAGTGTCAAAACAATTTCAATCATAAATATAAATCATAGACAGCATGGGTACCATATATCATGTCGCCATACTAGTTCTACAATTAAAACCGCAATACACGTATTGGAAATTGGATTTCCGTCATGAGTCGAGGCAAGGGGCAAGCTCCTCTCTGCTTTCGAGACACTCTAGCAAATGTCTCAGGACTACACACTCTGGGCAATTCTGGATCTTCAGTGCCAGTCCTCATTTACGTTAGGGGATTAATTATGCCTGAACACACGTTTCCCGGTCCTTACAGACCTAAAATCGAGGCGCCTCATCCAACAACCACAAAGGTGAAAAGTATATAAATGTCAGAGCTGGTATGTCACTGACACCACCAAAGCTAGTAAGAAACGTCGTGCTCTCCCTGCAGTCCGTATCCCGTTTTTGACTCATACCGAGGTGTGAGGCTCGCGAATCCACGTTATACACAAAGCTGCCACGTAGGCCGTGCTTTGATCATCAACCACAAGACTTTGCTTTTCAACAGAAGCCTTGATCTATTCAACTCAGCGTGCCACACAGGCAATTCATGTCATGCGATTGATATCTATCGATATATAACCTCTAAGCTCGTACGTCTCAGAGAAGGGCGTTAAGCAAGAGAATAAATTCTCCGCCGCCAAACAGATATATATTTAACAGAAATCAATCAACACAGAATAAAATCCAATGTCAGACACACAATCCATTTCCAAGTTCCTTCTGGGTCTGAACGAAACCGGAGGCACTTTCCTCACATATCCATCGATCTCCAAGTACGTCTGGACGACCACCAACTATTTCCATCCTCTTAGGTGTACAGCCCAATCAGGATCGTCAGTAATTATCCAAACGATGTGAAGACTTCCGCTCTTCGACCACCGTCTTCATCTTCGACATATCGTCGAATCGGTTATTCAGAATGGGTATAAACCCGGGCTTTCCGAACAACCCGCGTATATTAAAAACAAATGTTACACAAACACAACATACGCCTCATTCCAATTCTTAGGGAAAGGTTCCCATTAATTTTATCCAAGATAAATTCTTTAAAATTTATCCTTTAATCTTCCTTTGGATATCGTTTCAAACCAGATTATGGTTTTCCAAACTAGTCGAGATTAGCGAACCACACCGAAGTAATTATTTGTTTTATTTCCTAATCCCAACCTATTCATCCCATGAAGCAAAACTGGTAATACCCCATATCAAACACCGTGGTGTTATCGATAAAATTAATTACCATTTCACGTTCAAATCTAATTAAAGATATAACTATCGCCCTGGAGCAAAAATGGTGATACTCCATTCTTGCTCATTTTCTAAATTTGATAATTTAAATTATCAATTCACATTTCAATCGAATTGTAGATTCATTAAACTCCTTTTACTGGGTCAAAGAACTAATGTCATTCAAAACACAGTTCACGACAAACCCAAATCACATTCTATTTATTATCAGGTTAAAGAACAAGTGTCATTTAAAACACCCTTCACGATATACCCACTAATCAATTCTATTTAAAACCCATTTCAAATCCAATTTATTTATTTAAAAATAAATGGGTTCTAATTTTAGTTCAAAACTAGTTCATTTCGATAAAAATCTATTTTTATCTTTTCAAATATGGAGTTTTTCATCCTAATTTTTACCAAATCATTTCTTATGATTTTACACAAATTATTACTATTTTTAATAATTTTATCAAGGCCCGTACAGTCGATTTCCAACAACGGCCATCGAACTGCACTTACAACGACCTTTTTCAAATTTGATTTGGACATAACTCCAAATCCAAATGTTTGATTTCAAATTTCTAATATTCGTTAGAAAGTTCTTTTCGATACGAACCTAACGGTTCTGGTTTTAGGAGAATCCGACGGTCGGATCTCCCGTAATGTCCGTTCGAAGTTAATGGTCGAAATTTACGAACTGCCGCGGCGCGGCGCGTTCTATTCAGGCCATTATATTATATATATAATATATATAATATATATTGCGTCGATTACTATTTAAAACGAATTTTATAAATAGTTTTGAATTCGTTTAAAAAAAAATTTCAACCTTTATTTCAAATTCAAATCAAAATTGAATTTTCTATTATAAATCCTTTTTACTTTCATAATATTCGTTAGAAAGCTCTTTTCGATACGAACCCAACCGTTCGAAATTCTGACGTCGTATGGTCTAGATATTTAAATTTCAAGTTATTCACCATCAATATAAAAACAAAGCTTAATTTATTTAAATTGTTTAATGGCTTAACCTTAATTTAGCCAGGCTCAAACAGTTCGTAACCCGCGTGAACATACCTTTCTCTCCCTTTGATTGAAGAAACCCGCATCTTACAGTATACAAAATTTCACCATTCCCATGCTCACGTGTATATATATTTGTTATCTGGGCCTTACATATTTCGTTCGATCCATCTCCGTCTTTAAAGCCAGTCCACCATAATTATTTTTCTACCCACTCAGACATGCCGTGACCTTCCTCTTCCATTATTGATTCTTTCTCCTTCCCAGATCTAACTTCAGTTGCTAAAAAATGGACTCCTGGAAATAATAAAAAATCCCAATTCCTTCAACTTCCCTGCGATGGAACCCAGCGTGACAGTCCCAAACCAACGCCAGGCAAATCTAAACTGCACCACTTATGATGGCTACAGAAATGATGCTCGCGAATTAACAGACCCATGGAACTCGAAATCAATTGATTTCATTTTTATTTTATATTTAAATTTTAAAGAATGAGTTCTCTGTATTATTTTTTTAATCTTGTGTGAAACTTCTAAACGGACGCTCGCTCGTGGGTATTTATAAGGATCGTTTACTTGGCATGCAAGAGTTAGGATCAGAGGGTAGCTTTGAGGTCTGTAGCGTATTTTCTTTTCTTGCAATCAAAGTGTAACTTCCTTTCTTTCAATCGCAGTGTATTTTCATTTCCTGATTTCTGCTTTGCGATGGTACGGTGTACATGGCTACAGGTGAAGACTTGGGAACGAGGGGTAGTTTAGCTGATATTTTTGAAAATTGGATTGATGACAATTCATTCATCTTAGGTTAGGTAGATGAGGGTTCCAACATATAACTGTGCAGAAGAAAACTGCATATGTACTTCATTTTGCTTAAGCTGGAAGACTTCCTTTGGCGTGAGGCTTCAGGGCATGTTGTACATGCACTCTGTAGATTTTAAGTGGGGGGGCGGGGGCTCTGTATTGAGTTGTTATTTCAATCCTAGTCTGCATATGGGTAGGCCGTATTAGATTTTTGGTAAGGGAAGGCTCTCATTTCAACGGCTGTTGACATTTGACATAATACAAACCCAAGAAATGAAACGAAATCCCTTATGTACTTGATGGAAATGGCGACCCTTAGGTATGCATGCTTTTTAGGCATTGAAAAGAGGATATGGACAGGAGTGGATTAGGTCTCGTGTTGGCGCTACAATATTAACTTACGTGCGTCATCTACAAATCTTACATGCAGCTTTGTTTCCATTGTTGAATTATACACACACGTGATGTATATTTCAGAGACATACAAATGTGCTTCTTCCAACTATTAACATCATGTCATAATAGCATTTGAATCCATATATGACATGTCATACATGCGAACTAAACTTCTACATCAGTAAGACCACAATTTGTTACATGATGTGCTCAAAATAACCAGACACAGATAATGTTTTCAACGTTTTGTCTCGACCTTTTGGATCAAGTTCTCTTCTCCTCTAACAAAGTTGGATATATTTAGTTTCTTATATTACAAAAAGGGAAACATGGATCCCAATGGAAAAGAAGCAAATATAGGGAAAATAAAGTTGACGTGTAGGCTTCCAACATGCAAAGCTTGCAAAGGCTAAAAGCGCATGTAGCTTAGTATTGTTGTTGTTATATGATTTCAGAATCCGTTACTTAAACTTTTGTTTATGTCGAAGCTGTTACAAACAGAAGTAAGAGTACAGTCGTGTTCAGTGAGGTGTCACGATCCCGGAAATATACTAATATCGGTAGGTTAACTAATATTTTGAAACCCCAAAATATTGATATAGGGTGCAAAATACTCAAAATAAAAAGTTGCATATTAAATTAATTAAAAATTACAGTAAAATTCTAAAAATTAAATTAACACTACGTCTCAAAAGAACCTTGTCTAGATTCGAGTCCAGTATGAAGTTATTTCAAATAAACTGTTACGGTCGACGAACGATTCTATAGCGACTATTTGAAAATTTGAATTGGACATAACTCATAAACTTTGACACAAAATCCTGGTTTTTCACTTCCATTAGAAAAATACAGTTCAACAGATTCCAACGTTTTTTGTTTCATAGAAATCCGACTTAAAACGGCTTCTGTATATTCGTTTAAAGTTCGAATCGCTAAATTACGAACTGTCGTGCCATTTCGAGCTCGGTTATAATTAAAATAAAATTTATACGTTCTATCGTCGTTTATTGAATAGATTCGTTATAAAAATTCGAATCTAAACCTAACCAAATTCCTTATACTGCCCAATTCACACAATATTGTGAATCCTATTTTTTTGACCATTTCGACAATAAATATATTATTCTATTACTTATATTAATTAAATATAAATATTATTTAATTCAAGTTATCGATATCGCCAAATCGATATTTAATAATTAAATAAATTAATTATTTCACCATAAAAATACGGAACATTACATTCTTTCCCCCTTAAAATAATTTCGTCCTCAAAATTGCTAAGGTTGAAAACAAACCCTATTCACTAGGTTAGAAATTATTCATTTACTTTTAACTTCAGTTTCAACTGAATCGATTAATTCCAATTAAAATATTTATTAATTTCGATTAAATTTTTTTTCTAAAATTCTGAAAATTTTCTAAAACCTTAAAATTTCGGAAAATTTCGCCAGCACCTCCTTTGTACCGGTCAATAGTTCAAACGCCAACTCGCCTCTCTAGGCCCTTTCCTTTCAAAAAGAAAATCAAAAATCCAAGCGGCTTGCCGATTCGGCACATAAAACCTCATATGGAAACTTAAACATGTACCCTTTTGTCGGGCATATCATCATATCATTTCCATCTGTTACCCTGTCAGCATACAAAAATGCATTCCCAAACAAAATTCCAATTTTATCCTCAAAACCAAATCATTCACGTATCCAAGCCAAATTCCATTTCAAACTAGAGTTCCATTCTCGATTCCAAACTCCTAACTCATCAATCCAAAGCCATTTCAGTTCCCTATCTCATAATCCAATTTTATTCCATATCTTATATCTCAATTCAATTTTCACATAATTGACTTCACTTTAATTCCTATTTGCTTCTACAAATTTCTATTTAAATTTGTTTTTGATTCAAAATAGTTTCTTCCTGGGAGTCCTAAACAGCTTAGCTTTTCAAAAATCAAACATCCTATTTTTCTCAAATCAATTCAAAATAAAAATAAAAATCTTAGGTAGTAATCCGTCACTTACAACTCAAAAATGGACACTGATGATGTGGCCAGCATCATCAGAGTTATTTCCCAGCTATCGAAGTGAGTTCAATACTATGTCACTTATCAAAACCATATTTAAACACTTTCATTTTGAAATCTTTTTCAAATATCATTTACGATACTTGTAAACAATTTAAAATCTCCCAGGATTTTAAAATTTTCTTAAATTTAACTCAAATCCATTTACGAACACTTTTCCCAATTTTCAGAATTTTTAATTCCAAATTCTGATTTAATTCATTTCATAATACTTATATGAATTTCATTTGGTTATATATACATAACCAACTCAATTTTAATCTTATTCGATTTATATAACAACCAACATATCCAATATACTATAATACTTCAAATATAAATCATTTGTTTATATCAAAATATAATTTGGGTAAAATTATTTCATTTACCCTCTTTCAAAACATACTGTGTCGATTTATCGTACTTGAGTGTTTATGAACTCCTATCGATACAGTGGATCAAACTGATCGACCAGAACTCATAAACAACTCAGCCAATAAATCTCCACAATATAAAATTATTTTTATAAATCTACAAATACGTTCCGTCGTATATATACACTCAAATTCAATCTAGGGTATTACTAACCCCATCTCTACTGAGTAACGCCATAGAGCCAAGGTAATCAATTAACCTTCAGCTCTGATACCACTGTAATGACCCGGGAATTTCGACTACGAAAATCAACACAAAACTGTCATATTGACTATTCAGACATCGAAAATACCTGATCATTAATAGAAAGAAGTTAGAGGGTGAGAATAGACAAGATAGAAAATTAGAACAGAAGAAGAAGAAGAAGACCACCACCGAACAAAATCAAAACAATACTAATCTCACATCGGAACGAATAAAATATAATAGATAATATAACTTTGAAATAAAACGGTATATATAGGCAACAACATTATCAGAGTACAACACTTACACACAGCGGAAATAACAATAGCTATATAATTCTGAAGCCTCCTGCTTCAAGCTCCTCCAAGTATATCTGCAGAGACCTGAACTACTTGGCTGGCCATACAAATTTGGGCACCCAGGAGTTTAGGGAAAAGCAAAACAAATATAAACTCTAGGTCAGTCATGGGACTGGTGTGAGTAAACTCAAATCATCGGTTAAAATTTTCAAAATCGTTTTCAAAAGAAAAGATAATCGTAAGACCGATCCATACATAAACCCAGACGGTTTTTACCTTACGATAACCCAAAACAGTTTTGGAAATCAATACTTCTCTGATATTATAATAATGTCTAATCACAAGTAAATAACAATCTAGCAGAACGCTCGCATCTCACGTTCCACATATAAAGTATACTGTTTGCGAACAAATTAAACAGTTGTAAACAACTGTAAAATCCGTTCGGTTTTCCTAAACAACAAGGATTGTTGTAGAGGGTGTCGAACTCTGGGACCAAAAATATTTTAATTAATAAATCCACTCAAGTTATTCCAGAATTTTGATTGAATTGTAAATTGACATAAAATAAACAAAATGCGAGTTTTTAACAATAACGAAGGTAATTATGGAGTAATGACATAGATTAGATTAATATTCATCAATAGCCAATCGAATAAATACAGATCTAATTCATGTTTCTGTCACAAACATGAATCATCGATAATTAGATTTCTAGAAACAAATATGTAAATAACAAGTATAGCCTATGCAGGAGCTCAGCTTTTAAACAACCATAGGCTACCAGGACAGATTCACTATTTTATTTCTAAAACCCAAATATTAAGTCTAAACCTGATAAGTGTTAGATCGAACTCGAATATACCCTGTGAAGGAGCACAGCTCTTAAACGACACAGGGTATGAAGGTTCAGATCTAACCCTTACTTCATATCTTGATCTACATACATGAAATTCAAATCTTTTGGCTATGCGATTCATATTGAATCATATCTATCAGCGTCATCACCCCTAATTAAAGAGGATTAGCTAGTCATAGCTAAAAGAAATGAAAATAAAAAGAAACTAAATAACATGAACATAAATAAAATAAAATAACAACTAAGAGAAATGGAGAAGAAGAGTTTTATTCCAAGAAGAGAATTACAGAATAAAACTAAGTGTGTCTTACAATGAATGAGATAGAGTGTATTTATAGCTGATATGACAAAGGCTACTTGGCAAATTCCATAATGTGGGACCAAAGAATTAGCCCAACTAACACATAAGCTAATGTGAACACAGCTGTAGAGTGAGAGGCCATGCAAATGAGCTAATGTGAATGCAGTATGAGTCTTTATTGAGCCAAATCTACCCAACTGAACTCTATTTGCAACCGTTCTTCAAGCTTTAATCTCTTCAAGCTTTAGTAATTTCAACTTCACTCTTTTTAAGCAAATTCTTCATGCTTTATCCATCAAATGCTCTAAACAAAGTTTTTTTATCAATAATCTGAAAACACAGCTATAAATACAGAATATTAATTATTTTAAATAGAAAACTAGATAAATAAGCGGATAAAATATACACATTTACGTGTATATCAAATACCCCCACACTTATCTTTTTATTCGTCCTAGAATGAACTAAACTAAGATATGTCACACTTTCGTAGGAAACACGATTGCATTTAGCGTATGCAACAAGCCGTTAAACCTCTAGGTGTCCCCAGTAGGACGATTGTTGTCTCGTGAGGGTTTTCAGCGGATACTACCCACAAAATCCAAAGCGTCTTATGTACGCGGATTAATTAAACTATATATTTAAGGTCTTTCACATTCCAAGGATTTCACCTAACTTCAATAATAACGGTTTAGCCCCAAATTGTCCATCCCATAATTAGTGCAAAAATGAACAAAAATTTTCAAGTTGAATCGTAATTCCTTGATAACACTGTAATTGTCTTGAAGGTTAAGAGCGTGGTGTCAACCAAAGTTCTACACCTCGACAGTGTGCACCCAATCATTTCTTTATTCTTTATTCCCCTTTTTTTTTTGAATGATTTTGCACCAATGTAACTGTAATGTATTGGATATGAGTTATGCATAGATGAAGGAAAATTTTGTAAGTTCTAAAAATATTCTAGATAAGAGGGCAAGTGTATTAGTTGAACTTCAAATTACAAAAGATAATGTAATACTAAGGCACATATGACATTTTTATTTCCTTTCATCTCGTCTACTACAATCCTCACTTCCAAGTACAGTAGAATGGATATGGATGGAATGGAATTGAATGCTTTTATAGTCAAGAATGATGAATGACTATTTTATTCAGAGAGACTCTCTCTTTATTTCATTTTACTTTTTTCTTTTTTCTCTTTTTTTTTTTTTTTTGCATGATTAATGATGAATGGAGATGGAATGGAATGATGCCGTACATTATTTCATTTGATTCCTCCTCTACTAAACCAATACTTCATGAAAGGAAAGTTTTGTGCCCTAAGTTACTCTACTTCTATAACCATAATTCAACACAGAAGTCTGGATTTATGTTATACAAAAAGCTGAAAGGAATGATAAGCAAAGTTTTGTAAGATAGATAACCCATATAAAATAAGATGTGGTATATGGTTATCCTACCTTAAAACAAGTACGGAGTGGGTGGTGTAATATTGGTATAAAAAGTGACATTTTTGACCTTTAAACAAAGATTCTTGAGTATACCAATATAGGATAAACTTGTTGAAACATGGATGTAAATCGACTAAAAACTTGGGTTAGAATAATGTGGGGTATCGAAGAAGAACGCTACAAGGCCCAGTGGATTTAGAACTTACAATTTTGAAAATTTGAGTGGAAAAGAAAATATTATGCATGAAAGCAAACTCAGAAAATCTAACAAATGTAAGTGCAAAATCATTATTATTTGATTTTTTTTTTTACTTGCACATTCTAACATGTATAACAAGGGTTGACACGCTTACTCCAGAACACAACTAACATCTGCACAGTCTCAAGCTAGCATCTTAAAAAGACACATTACGATTCAATGAATAAATAATGTTCATTCCCATCATCCAACAATTCAACTTATCAAACAAGAACCAAGGTGTTATTTATGAATTTTAAGATAATCCTTATTCAATGAATGACGTACTTAATAAAATTTGATTGCTAATGTAATGTAAATTCCCCCCCACACTTGAGTGTGACTGTGTCCTCACAGTCTTAATCAGACATATCTTAGTGAAAGGGAAAAAAAATTAAGAGAATATTTACATATGTACAAAAGAGGGTTAGTGCGTCTTACCGAATGTAATGTGGCTCATGGAGGACCATGAGCTCTTCCTCTTGGTTGGGTATTGGTTCCAAGTAAGGTTTAAGGCATTGACCATTGACCTTATAGGACGATCCATCAGTTGGATTCTCAATTTCAACTGTACCATACGGAAAAACAGTCCGCACAGTGTAAGGTCCTGTCCATCTAGATTTTAACTTACCCGGAAATAAATGCAGTTTTGAGTCATACAACAGAACCTTTTGACCTGGCATGAAAGTTTTACGTAAAATTGATTTATCATGAAAAACTTTCGTTCTGCCCTTGTAAATTCGTTCATTTTCGTAGGCATCATTTCGAATTTCATCAAGTTCATTAAGTTGAAGCTTCCTATGTTCACCTGCTTGCTCTAAAACAAGCTAAATCAAGATTCAAAGTTTTTATTGCCCATAACGCTTTATTTTCTAGTTCAACTGGCAAGTGACATGGCTTACCAAAAATCAACCGATAAGGGGACATACCCAAGTTTTTTTGAAAGCAGTGCGGTAAGCCCAAAGAGCGTCGGTTAATTTTTGAGACCAATCTTTACGATTTCGATTCACAGTTTTCTCAAGGATTCGTTTAATCTGCCTATTCGACACTTCAACCTGCCCACAAGTTTGAGGATGGTACGGAGTGGATGACTTGTGAGTTATCGAATACTTTCTCATGAGAGCTTCAAAAGAACGATTACAGAAGTGTGTTCCACTATCACTGATTATTGTGCGAGGTGTGCCAAACCTAAAGAAGATATTTTCTTTCAAAAAGCGCACAACAACCTTATTATCTTTTGTTTTGCATGGAACAACTTCGAACCATTTGGAAACATAATCGACAGCTAAGAGGATGTACAGGTTCCCAAAAGAATTAGGGAAGGGTCCCATGAAGTCTATACCCCACACATCAAAAATTTCGACCTCTAGAATGGGGTTTAGGGGCATCATATTCCGTTTAGAAATTTTCCCTAAGAATTGACATCGATCACAAGTTTTGTAAAATTCGTACGCGTCTTTGAAAAGGTTGGCCCAGTAGAAACCCGATTGGAGAACCTTTTCGGCTGTCTTTTTTGGTTCGAAGTGACCACCACAGGCTTGGTCATGACATAAAGAGAGGACACTGTGAGTTTCAGTTTTAGGAACACATCTTTGAATGATTTGGTCGGGACAATACTTGAAAAGATGGGGTCGTCCCAATAAAAATGTTTCACTTGGGAAAAGAATTCCTGTTTATCCTGCTTAGACCAAAAAGAAGGGGTCTGCTTGGTGACTAAGTAGTTGACAATGTCAGCGAACCAAGGATCAGTGGACAACGAAAAGAGTTGTTCATCCGAGAAGTTCTCATTGATCGGAAGAGAAGAAGATGGGGGAATTTGGAAGACGAGACAAGTGGTCTACAATAACGTTTTCAGATCCTTTTTTATCCTTAATCGTAATGTCAAATTCTTGAAGTAGAAGGATCCAATGAATGAGACGAGCCTTAGCATCCTTTTTAGAGAAAAGATACCTAAATGCGGAATGATCTATATAAACCGTGATGTGTGAGCCAACTAGATAAGGCCTGAATTTTTCTAGAGCAAAAAAAACTGCAAAGAGTTCCTTTCCAGTGGTCGTATGATTAATTTAGGCATCGTTCAAAGTCTTACTCGCGTAGTAAACGACATGAAGAATTTTATCGACGCGTTGTCCTAAGACAACGCCAACAGCGAAATTCGAGGCATCACACATGATTTCAAAAGGCAGCTTCCAGTTGGGAGAGCAGATGATCGGAGCCGAGACAAGTTTATTTTTAAGATGCTCAAAAGATGAAATGCACTCAGAATTGAAGTCGAAAGGAACATCCTTACCAAGAAGATTGGTCAAAGGTCGAGTGATTTTGCTGAAATCTTTTATAAAGCCACGGTAAAAACCAGCATGACCTAAAAAGGATTGGATGTCCTTAATGGATTTGGGAATGGAAAGATTCGAGATAACCTCAATTTTGGCTTTGTCTACTTCAATTCATTTGTTAGAGATGACATGTCCTAAAACAATGCCATGTTTGACCATGAAGTGACACTATTCCCAATTAAGCGTTAAGTGTTTATCTTTGCAACGATTAAGAACAAGATCCAGGTGATGTATACACTCAGTGTACGAATCCCCGAAGATGGAGAAATCATCCATGAATACTTCCAAAAATCACTCGATCATATCAGAAAAAATGCTAATCATGCACCTCTGAAAGGTTGTAGGTGCATTACAGAGACCAAAAGGCATACGTCAATACGCAAATGTACCAAATGGACAAGTGAAAGTGGTTTTCTCTTGGTCCTCAAGAGCGATAGGGATTTGATTATAGCCCAAGTACCCGTCAAGGAAACAATAGTACTCATGACCGGCTAGCCGTTCTAACATTTGATCGATAAATGGCAGAGGGAAATGATCCTTACGTGTTGCAGCGTTAAGTTTCCTATAGTCAATGTAAACACGCCAACCAGTCTGGGTGCGGGTTAGGATAAGCTCATTAGCTTCATTTTGGATCACGGTAATCCCTGATTTCTTCGGTACAACATGAATCGGACTAACCCATTGACTATCAGAAATTGGGTAGATGATTCCATTGTCTAGACATTTAAGGATTTCAGCACGAACGGCTTCTTTCATGATAGGGTTTAGTCGACGCTGGGGATCCCGAGTGTGTTTGGCATCATCTATAAGGTGGATTCGATATTGGACAATCGAAGGACTAATCCCCTTAATATCAGCCATGGACCAACCAAGTGCTTCCTTATTTTTCTTAAGGATGGGAAGGAGCAATCGTTCCTGCTCTAAAGTAAGGTCAGAAGAGATAATGATAGGAAAAGTTTCATTGCCTCCTAAGTAAGCGTACTTAAGATGACTGGGCAATACTTTGAGTTCAGATTTTGGGGACAACTCAACCGAAGAAATTGGTTGAGGGATAGACTCATTTATGAGAGGCTCGACAGGAATCAAATCAGAGACATTTTCGGGAGTATCTTGAAACAAAGTTTCATAATTTGATTCAATTTCATTATTAAGATGGTCGAGCTCAGATTCATTATCGTTGACAGCATGGATTTCAGAAAATTGGTCCATATAAGAGTTAGGAGAGTTTTTAGTTCTAAAGATGTTTAGCTCGATAGTCATGTTACCGAAAGAAAGTTTCATAGACCCATTTCTACATTTGATGAGAGCATTAGAGGTTGGTAAGAAGGGTCGTCCTAGAATCAAAGGTATCTGGTTTACAGGATTGCTTACCTGTTGAGTTTCTAGGACAATGAAATCAATTGGAAAGATGAATTCGCCTATTTTGATCAACACATCCTCGATTTCGCCCACAGGTCTCTTAATTGAACGGTTAGCAAGTTGAAGGGTAACCTTGGTGGGTTTCAGTTCTCCTGGCCCTAATTGGCGATAGACAGAATATGGAAGCAAGTTAACACTAGCACCTAAGTCTAGCAGGCATCTATCGATTTTCTTGTCCCCAATAGTACATGATATTGCGGGGCAGCCAGGATCTTTGTATTTCACTGGCATCGATTGGGACAAGACTTCGCTTAGAGTTGCCGCTAGAAACACTTTCTTAGGTACATGTGTATGACGTTTTTGAGTGCACATATCTTTTAGAAATTTTGCGTATTGCGGAACTTGTTGTATAATATCTAAAAGAGGAATGTTCACTTTAACTTGCTTAAATATTTCTAAGATCTTTTCTAGCTGATCCGTCTTTTTCTTAGGTCGGAGTCTATGAGGAAATGGAGCAGACAACTCAGTAGGTTGGGCTACTTGATTTTGAGATGGTCCTTGTCAGAAATTGGCTCAATGTTTTGATCTCAGTTGGTCAAATTTTCGAGAGGGTTTGAAAGATCGTCCGGTAAAACATTTGGGTTGACCACATGGTTGTCAATCTTTTTGCCGGATCTAAGAGTCATGACAGCATTCAATTGACTAACGTTTGAATCTTGAATGATGTGAATTTGGTTGGGGTTTGAATTTTGTCCTCTAGGGTTTTGGATGGGTTGACTAGGAAATGTACCCTTTTCCCTTTCACTTAATCTAGCGTTAAGTTGAGACATTTGTTTTTGGAGTTCACTCATTTTGTTATTCGTGTTTTGCATATATGATTGCAAGGAGTTGTCTAACTTGTTTTGATTTTCAACACTTTGCTTAGTCATTTGCGCTAATAGGTTACTCACCTCAGATAAATTCCCCTCAATCGTAGAAAGGCATTTTTCATATTGGGGAGCAACCGTTTGATTGTGGAAAGGAGCCTGGTTCGAAGTGTACTGATTTCGTCTAAGAGGAGGGTTCACGGCATTGTTCGGAAATGCTCGATTCAAAGGTCTATTCATCAGAGGGTTATTCGGACCATAAGAAAGATTTGGGTGGTTGTTGGGTCGGTCGAAAGCGTTCACTTGCTCAAGGGACTGGGGACAGTCATCAGCCATATGATCAGAGTTAAGACATATGTGACACATGGCTTGGGAAATGTTATTAGACTGAGTGTGTGTTCTAACAACGTTCAGTATAGCATCAACAAGAGTATTAGAAGAAGAAGAGGATTCAACAGAATTACTACTGGATCGCGAATAGAGAGATTTTTCATTGGTTCGTTCCCATTGTTTCGATTTTTCCACTAACTCGTCCAGAAATTCCCAAGCTTCTACGTCAGTCTGTTTTAGAAAATTGCCCTGACACATGGACTCTAACATTTTCCTAGTACTATTATCAAGTCCATCATATACAGTTTGACATAGCGACCATGTTTCATAACCATGATTGGGACAACTTAACCGATGTTCTTTAAATCTTTCGAAGTATTGCCAAAAAGATTCACCCCCTTTTTGGTGGAAATTGGTGATTTCATTTCTGACTCTAGCTGTTTTTTCTGGTGGGTAGAACTTTTTAAGGAAAACTGCTGTAAATTCATCCCATTTTTAAGGAAAACGAAGTTTAATACCATCCTCACATAACTGTTTTAATTTAAAGGTTGCACAAGCAAATTCAAATTTGGTTAAGAAACTATATGGTTCGTCATGAGAAAAATTTCCGAATTTGGGAAGGATTTTTATCTGACTCGATCGGATTTCAAAGTGATTACCCACAGGATTGGGTAATTGAATGCAAGATGGGACAGAAACTCTATCGGGAAGAATTCTGTCCATCAGGGTACGAGGTGCGGGTTCATTACCCATTTCTAAAGATTGTTCGGGAAAATTGGTTTTTGAGGAAAGAGAAGATGGTTAGATTCTAACTAAACGACGATATTCTTGGTCATGGGTCCAAGTTTGCATGCACTAGAAAGAAGAAAAAGAGAGTTTGTCAAGGAAATTTCGACAATGGAGGAGTTCGGCAAGAGGTGAGAAGGAGAAAAGTTTTGAAAATGGGTTTTTTTTTGAAAGTATGACTTATAGACTAGAGAGGTTTTAAAGAAAAAAAATGTTAATTTTTTTTATTTGTTTATGTTTTTCAAATTTTTATTTGTTTTTGAGGAGTTTCGATTTTTTTTCAACAAAACAATCGCACACAGAAATTAGCTACAATGAAATATTCTGTCCTTGATGGCTCCTAACTCAAAATTATATAGTGACACGTTTGATTACTTAGACCAAAAGATTTCTCAGCCAGTTAACGGACAGGAGTTATCGGTGCACCAGGAATCACCCTAGCAAAGCAGTCGAAGGTTTAAGTACCTTCAGAGTAACAACGAATATAATATTTACGAATCACCGTAATATTTATAAATGGTTATTTTTCTACCGTAGTCTAGACACCAAGAAATAATTCGTTCCAAATAAATCAACTATCAAAGTACAATTAAGCCCTAGATGAGCCCGCGACTCCCTTAGGTCCAATGTCTAACCGTTGTCATTAGTCAGATTTTACGATGAATGCAGTTTGTGGGCTAAGGAAAGGGTGATGAAATCCCTCACCTTATGTGAATTGGGGTATTGCCCTTAACAGAATGAGCACATATGCAGAAATAAGAATTGCAGAAATTAAAAGATTGTACAAGCAAGCCACTGCCCCTGCAGAAGATTTTTACAAGCAATGTCTATATTTTTTTTTGCAGCAGCAGTCCCTGTAGAGTTAGAAAATACTCAACTTGATAGGCAGTCCGTCCAGTGCAATTGAGTCGCGCTAGCGCGTTCACACCCCACTTGGTGTGCAACCGTTCCAACCCTGAATAGTGCGCTACTTTCTGTTGTTGTCGCCTCCTATTAATTTTAGAAACCTTTTTCTAATTTCACTGTACCTGTTTTCAAAAAAAAATTCCTCAAAATTTTTTTTAAAATAAAACAAACAAAAAAAGAACAACTAAATTGAAATTAAAACAAACTAAGCTAAGCTAAGAGAAATCAAAAGAACTAAGCTAAACAAGAAACAAAAATAAACAAATTAAAAGCAAGACTCAACACAAAATAAATAACCGGCTCAAGAAAAACATCTAACCTACCTAATTCACACACGCACATCCCAATTAAACAGAGACTCACGCACACCCAAAGTTAAATACAAATCCAACCAAAGTAATGCAGCCCCCAAAAGCCCATAGTCTAGACCCATCCCTTAATCTAAAATAAACTGAACAGAGGTGCACACAATTTCTCAACAAATACCAAAAAAAAACTCCTGTATCCTCTCCCTTGAAAAATTGAGAAATTACAAACCCCCCTTTTTTATAAACGCGAATCGAATGGTTTCGTGTTGGGTCTCGAGATTTTGATTGGTAATTAGGGGTAGGATTTTCTGGTTTTGGTTAAGGGGGTTTCGTAGTCGGTTTCGATGGTGGTTTATTGGGCTTATGTTGTGGTTAAAGTCTGTTTGTAGATGACGAGGTTGAAGACGCTAGAAGGAGGGAATTCGGCAAAAGTTTGGGCTTGCAGTGGAAATGGAGGCAACGCTTGATGGAGGTGATTTGAACGTGAAATGTTGATCAGATAAAGGTTAGAGATTTGATATGGTCGAGGCTTGGAATTGTGACATACTGTGTCAGAGCAGTTTGTTGTTTCAGTATGGATATTTGTGTGAGGCTTGTAGTGCGGTAGTTTGAGGACTGGTTTGGTTGCTGAAGGAATTGGATGTAGTTGATGAAGTGGTATGTGAAGGAGATTTATGGTTGAGGTGAGGTAGGTGTTTGGACTGCGGCTTTGTGGAGCTTTGACGTTGATGTTAGGATGGAGGAGGACTGTGCTGTTCAGGAGCGTGTTAGACTGAGTTTCAATGAAGGATTGCGGATTGTTGATGGTGATCTATGAACGACTTAGAAGATTGTTGGTATGGTGGTTCTGGTTTGAAGTGATGAGGGCAGAAGTCTGGACTTGGAGATGGTGACTGCAGGGGATTGTTTGGACTAAGGGTCACGGTGTTTAAGGGGTAATGAAGATGATATATGGATGAAGGATGGTAAGGCAGAGAATAGAAAGAGTTTTTTTTTGTTGGAAATAAATTGTATGTAAAAGAAAAGAGATTTGTAGAAAAGTAGAAAGAAATCGAAATTGAAAAAGGAAAAAAAATTGAAAGAAAGGGGAAGAAATTGAAAACAAAAATTGGCAAGTGTTTGATAAAAAAATCAAGCAAGAGAAAGAAATAAAGATTGCAGAAAGATTTTTTTGATATAAAAAAAATAGACTGTACATAGAAGAAAGAAAAAAATGAAAAAAAAAATAGGAAAGAAATCAAAGAAAATTTGGCAAATTTGTGTTTATTTTTGTGTGGAGAAAATAAGAAAATAAAAATAAAAATAGGCTAAACAAGTTTTTTTTTTTAAATTATAGAAGACAAAAGGAAAAATCAAAATAAAAATAAAAAATATAACCCGAAGGATCTACTATTTAAAACTATTTTGGTCCCCGACAACGGCGCCAAAATTTGTTTGCGAACAAATTAAACAGTTGTAAACAACTGTAAAATCCGTTCGGTTTTCCTAAACAACAAGGATTGTTGTAGAGGGTGTCGAACTCTGGGACCAAAAATATTTTAATTAATAAATCCACTCAAGTTATTCCAGAAATTTGGTTGAATTGCAAATTGACAGAAAATAAACAAAAAGCGAGTTTTTAACAATAACGAAGGTAATTAGGGAGTAATGAAATAGATTAGATTAATATTCATCAATAGCCAATCGAATAAATACAGATCTAATTCATGTTTCTTTCACAAACATGAACCAACGATAATTAGATTTCTAGAAACAAATATGTAAATAACAAGTATAGCCTATGCAAGAGCTCAGCTCTTAAACAACCATAGGCTATCATGACAGATTCACTATTTTATTTCTAAAACCCTAAATATTAAGTCTGAATCTGATAAGTGTTAGATCGAACTCGAATATACCTTGTGAAGGAGCACAACTCTTAAACGACATAGGGTATGAAGGTTCAGATCTAACCCTTAGTTCATATCTAGATCTACATACATGAAGTTCAAATCTTTTGGCTATGCGATTCATATTGAATCATATCTATCAGCGTCATCACCCCCTAATTAAAGAGGATTAGCTAGACATAGCTAAAAGTAATGAAAATAAAAAGAAACTAAATAACATGAACATAAATAAAATAAAATAACAACTAAGAGAAATGGAGAAGAAGAGTTTTATTCCAAGAAGAGAATTACAGAATAAAACTAAGTGTGTCTTACAATGAATGAGATAGAGTGTATTTATAGCTGATATGACAAAGGCTACTTGGAAAATTCCATAATGTGGGACTAAAGAATTAGCCCAACTAACGCATAAGCTAGTGTGAATACAACTGTAGAGTGAGAGGCCATGCAAATGAGCTAATGTGAATGCAGTATGAGTCTTTATTGAGCCAAATCCCAACTGAACTCTATTTGCAACCGTTCTTCAAGCTTTATTCTCTTCAAGCTTTAGTAATTTCAACTTCACTCTTTTTAAGCAAATTCTTCATGCTTTATCCATCAAATGCTCTAAACCAAGCTTTTTATCAACAATCTGAAAACACAGCTATAAATACACAATATTAATTATTTTAAATAGAAAACTAGATAAATAAGCGGATAAAATGTAAGAACCCGTAACTTCCCCGTGAAGGAAAGCGCGGATACTTTGAGAACAACACACATCGGAACGTAGATGGAAGAACATTTCATTGTATATTACAACAATTCCATCAGAATACAAGAATATACAGAGTATGAATGAATAAAATACATTCGATAAATATCAGAGATTATAATAAATTACATAGCAGCGGAAAATAATACAAAACACAACTGAAAGTAATACACGGATACAGAGCTTTCCGAGCATCGTTCCAGCTGTAAATCAGGACCCTGTGAATACAAATCCGCAAAACCAAAACTAATAGCTGCCCATGTGGAAAATAGGGGCACCCAGAGCTTAGGTTAAAACAATAAACTCTAGGTCAGTCATGTGACTGGTGTGAGAACTAAAACAGTTATTTAAAACTTTAATTTAAAGATAGTAATTCAAGCGACCACGTCCTATAACACGGAACGGGTTTCCTCCCAAGAATACTAGTGCATATAACAAAACAGAGCAATGCTCTTTGGAAAAATGAAGCTATTATAAGACCCAGGTCCCATCATAAAATGCAACGCAAGCTGGAGGATTGGGTTTTCCCTTAATAGCCAAACATGCTTGGTACGTTTAAAACAAATCATTTGATACTATAATAAGTGTATAGTGTCAAAACAATTTCAATCATAAATATCAATCATAGGCGGCATGAATGACCCATACCACTATGTCGCCATACTTGGTTCTACAAATAAAACCGAAATACACGTATTGGAAATTGGATTTCCGTCATGAGTCGAGGCAAGGGGCAAGCTCCTCTCCGCGTTCGAGACACTCTAGCAAATGTCCCAGGACCCCACTCTGATCCTTGGAATCGGCTGGGCTGGTCCTCTCTTACTTTTGAGGATTAGTTATTCCTGAACACACATTTCCCGGTCCTTACAGACCTATATCCGAGGCGCCTCGCATTCCAACAACCACACATGTGAAAAGTATATAAATGTCAGGGCTGGTAGGTCACTGACACCACCCTAGCTAGAAAGAAACGTCGTGCTCTCCCAGCGGTCCGTCTCCCGTTTTTGACTCATACCGAGGTGTGAGGCTCGTGAATTCACGTTATACACAAAGCTATGCCACACAGGCCGTGCTTTGATCATCAACCACAAGACTTTGCTTTTCAACAGAAGCCTTGATCAATTTCCACTTAAGCGTGCCACACTGGCAATTCACTCCATGCGACTGATGTCCATCGATATACAACCTCTGAGCTCGTACGTCTCAGAGAAGGGCGTTAAGCAAGAGAATAAATTCTCTGCCGCCAAATAGATGTATATTTAATAGAGATCAATCAACACAGAATAAAATCCAATGTCAGACACACAATCCATTTACAAGTTCGTTCTGGGTCTGAACGAAACCGGAGGCACTTTCCTCGCATTTCCATCCATCTCCAAGTACGTCTGGACAATCACCAACTGTTTCCCTCATCTTAGGTGTACATCCCAATCAAGATCATCAGTAATCACCCAAACGATGTGAAGACTTCCGATCTTCAACCACCATCTTCATCTTCGACATCTCGTCGAATCGGTTATTCGGAATGGGTATAACCCCGGCCTTTCTGAATAACCCACATATATGATAAACAAATGTTACACAAACACAACAAACGCCTCATTCCAATTCAGAATATTCTTTTATTCATAAAATCACATTTTTAGGGAATAGGTTCCCATTAATCTTATCTAAGATGAATTCTTCTAAATTTATTCTTTAATCTTCCTTTGGATATCATTTCAAACTAGTCGGGATTAGCGAACCACACCGAAGTAATTATTTATTTTATTTCCCAATCCCAACCTATTCATCTCATGGAGCAAAACTGGTAATACTCCATATCTAACACCACGGTGCTATCGGTAAAATTAATTATCATTTCACGTTCAAATCTAATTAAAGATTTAACTATCGCTTTGGAGCAAAACTGGTGGTACTCCATTCTCCATCACTTTTCAGATTTGATAATTTTAAATTATCAATTCACAATTCAATCTAATTAAAGATTCATTAAAACTTCCACTTAGTTATAATCTTTCAAAAATCAATATCCTGTCTTTAACTGGGTTAAAGAACCAATGTCATTGAAAACACGATTCACGATAAATCCAAAATCACATTCTATTGTTAATCGGGTTAAAGAACAGGTGTTGTTCCAAACACCGCTCACGATAAACCCAAAAAACAATTCAAATTCAATTCCAATTAAATATTATTTAATTGATACACTTCATTAAATCTAAATAGAAAGATTTAATCTTTTTCTCTATTGGGCTTAAGAACAGTGTTAATGAAGACACCATTCACGACAAACCCAAATCACATTTGATATTAAATACAAGGCTCTGAATAGAAAATATACTGGCTTATATTCAATATCAAATCCTGAAACCTACAAATATCGTATTGGAAATAACGATATAAAATATATCTTTCAAATTCCCATAACAATATCTGTATAGTCACGAAATCCAACATCGAAATATTCCGAAGATAATTTCGATTCAACTCCTATAATAACCCGGAAATCTGGGCCAGTTTAAAATTTTTATTTTGGCAATTTTAGCGAATTTTGAATATTTAGAATAGATTATTTTAAATAATAACGACGAGAAAATTATTTTGAATAGAATTCAAACGCATATATTGTATAGATTGTCGGTAGAATATAAATATTTATTTATATTTATAAAAGGAATTGAAAATGGCGCGGTAGTTCGATAATTCGATTTCAAACATCAAATGAATGTATCGGGTGCAATATAAACCGGATTTTAGTGAAACCAAAAAAAATGGAATCTAATTGAGAATATTTTCCAACGAATCCGAAAAATCAAAATTTCATAGCGGGAATCAAAAGATATGCCCAGTTGAAAATTCTGAATAGTCGCTATGGAATTCAGGCCCTTAAAATGGGGATTTTGCAAACGACCTCAGATTTCGAAGAAATCACTTTTGTTGGGTCCACGATGTCAAATTATTGCTAGGTTTCAAATTTCGTAATTTTTCGATTCAATATATGAGCGTGGCAAAGGAAAACGCGTTTGACCAGTTTCAGTTGATTTTAATCGACTGGAAAATGGCCATTTTTCAAACGGTCTCAGAATTTGACGAAACTTGTTTTGTTAGGACCGTATCTCCTGTACGAAGCTAGAAAATATTTTTCTGGAATTTTTAGAGTTCGTATGTGGCCCTGGTAAATTGAAATGTGCGTTCAAATTCCATATATAGAGTTATATTTTGATTTTGGCGAAAACTGATCGAAACAATCGAATCAGCCTACGATACATATCCCATTGTGTTCGGAATGTGGGTAATTAGCTAGGGACAACAGGTGGTGGGTCTCGTTTCGAGGTCGAAAATAAAAGTTCCTTTTTGAATTTAAATAATTAATTAATTAAATATATATAAAACCCCCTCAACACTCTCTCCCCTTTCATTTTTCCAGATCAGAAAATCAAATAAAAAAAAAACTCCTCAACCGTTCCACCGCGCCACCCCCTCCCCCTTCGTCGCCGCCACCATTGCTTCTCCCCCCTCCTCCTCCATCGACGAGACCGCGAGACCCCACCCCTCTCTCAAGCCGACCAACCGACGAACCCTACCTCCCTAGAAACCGCCGCCAGCCACCGAATATCCAACCCCTCCCCTCGCCTGACCATCGGAACACCGCCTCCTCCCCTGACGTCATCCACGCCTTCACCTCCCTGTCTCCTACGAACTCAAACACCCTGTAAGTTTTTTTTATTTCTATTTATTTTCTAGGTAATCGATTTCCTGAGTTTAAAATCAGTTTTTTTTATAGCGTCGAAAGTAGAAATATTAAAGATGTAATTTTTATATGGTATTAGCAATAAAGATGTCATTTTTATAAAGTAGAAATATTAAAGATGTAATTTTTATATGGTATTAGCAATAAAGATGTGATTTTTATAAAGTAGAAATGTTAAAGATGTGGCTTTTATAAAGTAGAAGTATTAAAAATATAATTATTATATAATAGAGAATATAAAAATATTATCTTTATATATGTAGCGAAATAAAAATCTGATTTTTGTTATATATGTTGAAATGAAAATGTGATTTTTATAGCGATGATATTAAAAATTCGATTTTTATATATTGAATAGCGAAGTAAAAATTCGCTTTTTATATATTGAATAGCGAAGTAAAAATTCCATTTTTATATATTGAATAGCGAAGTAAAAATTCGATTTTTATATATTGAATAGCAAAGTAAAAAATATGATTTTTACATCTGTAGAGAATACGGGCAAAGAAAGTGACAAGAGGCAAAAACGGCGAAGATTTCTACCCAAGAAGAGTCGAGGCGTTTGGATTAGCTTTTGGTGAGAACTTCTCACCTTTAATTTTTTTTATTTCTAGTTAAAATATATACTAGGATGCAGACGGTGTTTAGTAGCACCCGACACCCGTCGTCCACAGACCATGGACGGCTTGTATGCTTGTTTGTTTGATTTTGATGTGTAGTTGATTGTGTGATGTGATGTGAAATGAAATAAAATATTTTTATAGTGGAAAATATTTTATAGTTAAAAATCAAAATTTTAACGTGTATATGAAATGAAATAAAAATAAACAAATCAAACGATTTGTTTATCTACACACATTTGACTAATATTGATTGGGACGATAAATTTTACACATCGCCCAAATGCACAAATAAAATATGTGTTTGATTGTTTGAAAACCCCACACGGGTATTGGGGTGATATATGACATACACTAATCCCAATAATTAGTTGTATGTCGATCGATTGATTGATAGACTGTTATAAGCGTTAAATATTTATATTTGATGCTTATACAGTGTAGAACGCACTTTGGATGATGGTTGATTATTCATCGTTGTTATAGTATACATGTGTTGTAGAAAATCCATATAATTAACATTATATGGTAATTGATTGGGCCTCATTCCAGTTTTGAAAAAGAAATGTTTGCATAGAAATATTTGAAAAAGAAATATTTGCATAGAAATATTTGAAAAAGAAGTATTTGCATAGAAATATTTGAAAAAGAAATATTTGAAATAGAAATATTTGAAATAGAATATTTGAAAATAAAAATATATGAAGCCGTGTTAATTAGATTTATGCTATTTTGACGTGAACGATATTTATATCGATTTTATTCATTTTATAACGAATATCGAAAGTGATTTCAAAATTTGATATTTGGAATAGAATTGAAATTCGAATTAAATTGAATAGAAATGAATTCGAATTGAAATTGAATAGAAATGAATTCGAATTGAAATTGAATAGAAATGAATTCGAATTGAAATTGAATAGAAATGAATTCGAATTGAAATTGAATAGAACTGAATTCGAATTGAAATTGAATAGAAATGAATTCGAATTGAAATTGAATTGAATTGAATTAGAACTTAAATTGAATTAGAAATCAATTTGAATTGAAATTGATTTGAAATGAATTTAAAACGAATTTATATTGGAAAAATTCAATTTTGATTTGAATTTGAAAATGAAGTTGAAATCGTTTTGAAAACGAATTTAAAACGATTTATAAAATACGTTTTAAAAGGAAATCGACAAAGTATATATTATATACATTATATATATAGTATAATAGCCTGAATAGAACGCGCCGCGCTGCGGCAGTTCGCGAATTTCGACCATTGACTTCGAATGGATATTGCGGGAGATCCGACCGTCGGATTCTCCTAAAACCGGAACCGTTGGGTTCGTATCGAAAAGATATTTCTAATGAATATTAGAAATTTGAAATCTAACGGTTGGATTTGGAATTATGTCCAAATCAAATTTGGAAAAGGTCGCTATAAGTGTAGTTCAATGGCCGCTGATGGAAATCGACTCTACGGGCCTTGATAAAATTATTAAAAATAGTAATAATTTGTGTAAAATCATAAGAAATGATTTGTGAAGAATTAGGATGAAAAACTCCATAGTTGAAAAGATAAAAATAGATTTTTATCGAAATGAACTAGTTTTGAACTAGAATAGTAATTTATTTATTTTTAAAATAAATAAATTGAATTTGAAAAGGGTTTTAAAAATAACCAGAATTTCCAATGATTGCATTGGAATGGATTTGAATCGAAATGGTCTTCGGAATATTTTGATGTTGGATTTCTTGATTATACAGATGTTGTTATGGAAATTTGAAAGATATATATGTATCGTTATTTCCAATATGATATTTGTTGGTCGTAGAATTTTATATTGAATATAAGCTGATATATTTTCTATTCAGAGCCTTGTATTTAATATCAAATGTGATTTGGGTTTGTTGTGAATGGTGTCTTCATTAACACTGTTCTTAAGCTCAGTTGTGAAAAAGATTAAACCTTTTATTTCGATTTAATGAAGTGTACCAATTAAGTAATATTTAATTGGAATTGAATTGGTATTGATTTTTGGGTTTATCGTGAACAGTGTTTTAAATAACACTTGTTCTTTAACCCGATAATTAATGGAATGTGATTTTGGGTTTATCGTGAACCGTGTTTTAAAATGACACTGATTCTTTAACCCAGTTAAAGATTAAAATTAAGTGGAGTTTTAATGAATTTTTAATTAGATTGAAAAGGTGTTAGAATGGAGCATCACCAGTTTTACTCCAGGCGATAGTTAAATCTTTAATTAGATTTGAACGTGAAATGGTAATCAAATTTATTGATAACACCGTGGTGTTAGATATGAAGTATGACCAGTTTTACTTCATGGGATGAATAGGTTGGGATTGGGAAATTAAAATAAATGATTACTTCGGTGTGGTTCGCTAATCCCAACTAGTTTGAATTGATATTCAAAGGAGATTAAAGAATAAATTTAAAGAATTTATCTTTAATAAAATTAATTGGAACCTTTCCCAAAATATAAGAATATTTGAATAAAAGAATATTCTGAATTGGAATGAGGCGTATGTTGTGTTTGTGTAACACGTGTTTATTATATATATATGCGAGTTTTTCAGAAAGACCGGGTTTATCCCATTCTGAACAACTAATTCGACGTGGTGTCGAAGATAAAGACGGTGGTTGAAGACCGGAGGTCTTCACGTCGTTTGGGTGATTTCTGATGATCTTTATTGGGTTTTACACCCAAGAAGATGGAAACAGTTGGTGATCGTCCAGACGTACTTGGAGATCGATGGACATGCGGGGTACTAGGTGCCTCCAGTTTCGTTCAGACCCAGAACGAACTTTTAAATGGACTGTGTGTCTGACATTGGATTTTAGTCTGTGTGATTGATTTCTATTAAATATATATATATATGTTTGGCGGCGGGGAATTTATTCTCTTGCTTAACGCCCTTCTCTGAGACGTACGAGCTCAGGGGTTATATATTGATGGATATCAAATGCATGGAGTGAATTGCCTGTGTGGCATGCCTAAGTAGCAAATGATCAAGGCTTCTGTTGAAAAGCAAAGTCTTGTGGTTGATGATCAAAGAACGGCTTGTGTGGCGTAGCTTTGTGTAACATTGATTCGCGAGCTTCACACCCAGTATGAACCAAAAACGGGAGAAGGACCTCAGGGAGGGTATGCGTTTCTTTCTAGTTAGAAGTGGCGTCAGTGGTTTTACACGCCCTGACGAGTTTGACTTATGTGGTTGTGGCTGTTGCGAGGCGCCTCGGTTAGATCGGACGATACGGGTCCGATGGAGCTATTCGTTGGCTCATTTACGCCCTATAGGGCGGGGAAACGCGTGTTCAGGCATTTTAATCCACATCGGTGGACCGGCCCTGACGATCCAAGGGCCCACCTAAGTCTGGGTCCTGAGGCTCGGGCTAGAGAGTCTCGAATCGGTTGAGGACTATCTTTTGCCTCGGTTCATAGATGGAAATCCAATTTCCAAATACGTGACATTTGCTGTTTTATTTGTAGAGCCTAGTTTGGCGACATAGTGGGATGGGGCGCTTATGCCGCCTATGATTGATACTTATGATTATACTTATGATTTGAAGTTGTTTTATACACTATGCACTTATAATAGCATCAAATGATTTGTTTTAAACGTATCAAGCATTCTTGGCTATTATAAGGTAAAAACGCTATCCTCCGGCTTGCGTTGCATTGTGTGATGGGAACTGGGTCTTATAATAGCTTCATTGTTCTTTATTTAGCATTGCACTGTTTGTTTTATGCACTGGTGTTCTTGGGAGGAACCCCATTCCGTGTTATACGGCGTGGTCCCTTGATTTACCTAACTTTCAAATAAAGATTAATAACTGTTTTAGTTCTCACACCAGTCCCATGACTGACCTGGAGTTTATTGTTTTAACCTAAACTCTGGGTGCCCTTTTTTCGACACGGGCAGCTAGTAGTTTTGGTTTCGCAGATTTATATTCACAGGATCCTGGTTTACAGCTGGAATGATATCCGGAAAGCTTTGTATCCGTATATCTCCTTCAGTTGTGTTTTGTATTATTTCCGCTGCTATGTATTTAAATGGAATTTAAATCTATGATATTTCTGTGTAATATTTATTCGTTTATACTCTGTATATTCTTGTATCTGATGGAATTGTTGTAATATACAATGAAATGTTCTCCCGTCTGCGTTCTGTTGTGGCTTGTTCTCGAACTATCCGCGCTTTCCTCACCAGGGAAGTTACGGGATTTCAAGTTGGTATCAGAGCTTTGGTTCACAAAGCTCAGAGAACAAGACACATTAGAACCATATGAAAGAATTCATCAGAGATTGGATTAGTAATATCCAACGAGAATGACTTGTTAGAGATAGGATCAGTAGTATCCTAGAACGAGTGTGAAGAGTATATTTTTAAAATAAAACGAATTTTGTTTTGAAAATTTAAAATCAATTATTCGTATTTGATTATTTATTTCATATTGATTAGGACAATCCAATATATAAAGATTTTGCATATGCACCTAGCTAGCGTCTATTCGAAGTTTTAATATACTGGATAGATATAGAATCACACTCTAGTCGCCCGGAGATGATTCTGATGATAGTTCGAACATCATCAGAATTGGTATTCGAGTTTCGAAGGTGTGATATCTATATATTTCCTATTGACTGGTGTGAGAACCAAAATTAGATAGGGCTTATTGTTGTAATTTTGCATCAAGAATCTGATTTTTGACTATGTATCAAAGTTATGAATTTGAAAAGTTAATCAACTAACTGATTGATGGTTGTATTGTTAGATTATTGGTTGATTAATTAAAATTTGTACCATATAGCCCAATTGAGCCAAATAGTGAATTGTATTGAAATTTGGTCGCGTTTACTTGCATATACATGTACTTACATTGAACAGGTCATATCAAAGAGGCTAGAGCAGAAGAATAAAATTGTTTGCCCAACAAATAGGTACATGTTTATCATAATTAACTGTTTTGTTTGGGTGATGATGATTTTATGAGCCGATTGGCTAGCCGCTTGGCTTTTTCTTTTTCTTTTTGAGATCAGAAGGCCTGTATGGCAATTTCGGGATTTTGCCGTGCTCCCGGTGCAGGGGAGGTTATGGCGAAATTTTTCGAAAATTTAGGGTGTTAGCCAAATTTTTGAAAAATTTGAAAAGTTCTTAGAAACTGAAAAGTTGAAGAACTTAAGCCGTAATCAAAACACTGGAAGTTGAGTTGATTTGTTAAACAACTTTCGGCTTCGTCCCTTTTCGGGGACGAAAAGTTTTAAGTGGGGGAGATTGTAATAACCTAGAAATCTGGGCCAGTTTAAATTTTTTATTTTGGAAATTTTAGCGAATTTTTAATATTTAAAATAGATTATTTTAAATAATAACGACGAGAAATTTATTTTGAATAGAATTCAAACGTATATATTGTATAGATTGTCATTAGAATATAAATACTTATTTATATTTATAAAAGGAATTGAAAATGGCGCGGTAGTTCGATAATTCGATTTCAAACTTCAAATGAATGTACCGGGTGCAATATAAACCGGATTTTTGTGAAACCAAAAATAATGGAATCTAGTTGAGAATATCTTTCCAACGAATCCGAAAAATCAAAATTTCATAGCGGGAATCAAAAGATATGCCCAGTTGAAAATTCTGAATAGTCGCTATGGAATTCAGGCCCTTAAAAATGGGGATTTTGCAAACGACCTCGGATTTCGACGAAACCACTTTTGTTGGGTCCGTGATGTCAAATTATTGCTAGGTTTCAAATTTCATAATTTTTCAAATCAATATGTGAGTGTGGCAAAGGAAAATGCGTTTGACCAATTTTAGTTGATTTTAATCGACTGGAAAATGGCCATTTTTCAAACGGTCTCAGAATTTGACGAAACTAGTTTTGTTAGGACCGTATCGCCTATACGAAGCTAGAAAATATTTTTCTGGAATTTTTAGAGTTCGTATGTGGCCCCGGTAAATTGAAATGTGCGTTTAAATTCCATATATAGAGTTATATTTTGATTTTGGCGAAAACTGAACGAAACAATCGAATCAGCCTACAATACATATCCCATTGTATTCGGAATGAGGGTAATTAGCTAGGGACGACAGGCGGTGGGTCTCGTTTCGAGGTCAAAAATAAAAGTTGCTTTTTGAAGTTAAATAATTAATTAAATAAATATATATAAAACACCCTCAACACTCTCTCCCCTTTCATTATTTCCAGATCAGAAAATCAAATAAATAAATAAATAAACACCTCGACCGTTCCACCGCGCCAGCCACTCCCCCTTCGTCGCCGCCACCATTGCTTCTCCCCCCTTCCTCCTCCATCGACGAGACCGCGAGACCCCACCCCTCTCTCAAGCCGACCAACCGACAAACCCTACCTCCCTAGAAACTGCCGCCAGCCACCGAATGTTCAACCCCACCCCCCTCGCCTGACCATCGGAACACCGCCTCCTCCCCTGACGTCAGCCACGCCTTCCCCTCCCTGTCTTCGACGAACCCAAACACCCTGTAAGTTTTTTTTATTTCTATTTATTTTCTAGGTAATCGATTTCCTGAGTTTAAAATCAGTTTTTTTTATAGCGTCGAAAGTAGAAATATTAAAGATGTAATTTTTATATGGTATTAGCAATAAAGATGTGATTTTTATAAAGTAGAAATATTAAAGATGTAATTTTTATATGGTATTAGCAATAAAGATGTGATTTTTATAAAGTAGAAATATTAAAGATGTGATTTTTATAAAGTAGAAGTATTAAAAATATAATTATTATATAATAGAGAATATAAAAATATTATCTTTATATATGTAGCGAAATAAAAATCTGATTTTTGTTATATATGTTGAAATGAAAATGTGATTTTTACAGCGATGATATTAAAAATTCGATTTTTATATATTGAATAGCGAAGTAAAAATTCGATTTTTATATATTGAATAGCGAAGTAAAAATTCGATTTTTATATATTGAATAGCGAAGTAAAAATTCGATTTTTATATATTGAATAGCAAAGTAAAAATTCGATTTTTACATATGTAGAGAATACAGGCAAAGAAAGTGACAAGAGGCTAGAACGACGAAGATTTCTACCCAAGAAGAGTCGAGGCGTTTGGATTAGCTTTTGGTGAGAACTTCTCACCTTTATTTTTTTTATTTCTAGTTAAAATATATACTAGGATGCAGACGGTGTTTAGTAGCACCCGACACCCGTCGTCCACAGACCATGGACGGCTTGTATGCTTGTTTGTTTGATTTTGATGTGTAGTTGATTGTGTGATGTGATGTGAAATAAAATAAAATATTTTTATAGTGGAAAATATTTTATAGTTAAAAATCAAAATTTTAACGTGTATATGAAATGAAATAAAAATAAACAAATCAAACGATTTGTTTATCTACACACATTTGACTAAGATTGATTGGGACGATAAATTTTACACATCGCCCAAATGCACAAATAAAATCTGTGTTTGATTATTTGAAAACCCCACACGGGTATTGGGGTGATATATGATATACACTAATCCCAATAACTAGCTGTGTGTCGATCGATTGATTGACAGACTGTTATAAGCATTAAATATTTATATTTGATGCTTATACAGTGTAGAACGCACTTTGGATGATGGTTGATTATTCATCGTTGTTATAGTATACATGTGTTGTAGAAAATCCATATAATTAACATTATATGGTAATTGATTGGGCCTCATTCCAGTTTTGAAAAAGAAATGTTTGCATAGAAATATTTGAAAAAGAAATATTTGCATAGAAATATTTGAAAAAGAAATATTTGCATAGAAATATTTGAAAAAGAAATATTTGAAATAGAAATATTTGAAATAGAATATTTGAAAATAAAAATATATGAAGCCGTGTTGATTAGATTTACGCCATTTTGACGTGAACGATATTTATATCGATTTTATTCATTTTATAACAAATATCGAAAGTGATTTCAAAATTTGATATTTTGAATAGAATTGAAATTCAAATTAAATTGAATAGAAATGAATTCGGAATGAAATTGAATAGAAATGAATTCGAATTGAAATTGAATAGAAATGAATTCGAATTGAAATTGAATAGAAATGAAAATTGAAATTGAATAGAAATGAATTCGAATTGAAATTGAATTGAATTAGAACTGAAATTGAATTAGAAATCAATTTGAATTGAAATCGATTTGAAATGAATTTAAAACGAATTTATATTGGAAAATTTCAATTTTGATTTGAATTTGAAAATGAAGTTGAAATCGTTATGAAAACGAATTTAAAACGATTTATAAAATACGTTTTAAAAGGAAATCGACGAAGTATATATTAAATACATTATATATATAATATAATGGCTTGAATAGAACGCGTCGCGCCGCGGCAGTTCGCGAATTTCGACCATTGACTTCGAATGGATATTGCGGGAGATCCGACCGCCGGATTCTCCTAAAACTGGAACCGTTGGGTTCGTATCGAAAAGAGCTTTCTAATGAATATTAGAAATTTGAAATCTAATGGTTGGATTTGGAATTATGTCCAAATCAAATTTGGAAAAGGTCGCTATAAGTGCAGTTCGATGGCCGTTGATGGAAATCGACTGTACGGACCTTGATAAAATTATTAAAAATAGTGATAATTTGTGTAAAATCATAAGAAATGATTTGGGAAGAATTAGGATGAAAAACTCCATAGTTGAAAAGATAAAAATAGATTTTTATCGAAATGAACTAGTTTTGAACTAGAATAGTAATTTATTTATTTTTAAAATAAATAAATTGAATTTGAAAAGGGTTTTAAAAATAACCAGAATTTCCAATAATTCCATTGGAATGGATTTGAATCGAAATTGTCTTCCGAATATTTCGATGTTGGATTTCGTGATTATACAGATGTTGTTATGGAAATTTGAAAGATATATATGTATCGTTATTTCCCATACGATATTTGTTGGTCGTAGAATTTGATATTGAATATAAGCCGATATATTTTCTATCCAGAGCCTTGTATTTAATATCAAATGTGATTTGGGTTTGTTGTGAATGGTGTCTTCATTAACACTGTTCTTAAGCTCAGTTGAGAAAAAATATTAAACCTTTTATTTCGATTTAATGAAGTGTACCAATTAAGTAATACTTAATTGGAATTGAATTGGTATTGATTTTTCGGTTTATCGTGAACAGTGTTTTAAATAACACTTGTTCTTTAACCCGATAATTAATGGAATGTGATTTTGGGTGTATCGCGAACCGTGTTTTAAAATGACACTGATTCTTTAACCCAGTTAAAGATTAAAACTAAGTGGAGTTTTAATGAATCTTTAATTAGATTGAAAAGGTGTTAGAATGGAGTATCACCAGTTTTACTCCAGGCGATAGTTAAATCTTTAATTAGATTTGAACGTGAAATGGTAATCAAATTTACCGATGACACCGTGGTGTTAGATATGAAGTATGACCAGTTTTACTTCATGGGATGAATAGGTTGGGATTGGGAAATTAAAATAAATGATTACTTCGGTGTGGTTCGCTAATCCCGACTAGTTTGAATTGATATTCAAAGGAGATTAAAGAATAAATTTGAAGAATTTATCTTTGATAAAATTAATAGGAACCTTTCCCAAAATATAAGAATATTTGAGTAAAAGAATATTCTGAATTGGAATGAGGCGTATGTTGTGTTTGTGTAACACGTGTTTATTATATATATACGCGAGTTGTTCAGAAAGACTGGGTTTATCCCATTCTAAACAACTGATTCGACGTGGTGTTGAAGATGAAGACGGTGGTTGAAGACCGGAGGTCTTCACGTCGTTTGGGCGATTTCTGATGATCTTGATTGGGTTGTATGCCCAAGAAGATGGAAACAGTTGGTGATCGTCCAGACGTACTTGGAGATCGATGGACATGCGGGGTACTAGAATCCTCCAGTTTTGTTCAGACCCAGAACGAACTTGTAAATGGACTGTGTGTCTGACATTGGATTTTAGTCTGTGTGATTGATTTCTATTAAATATATATCTGTTGGCGGCGGAGAATTTATTCTCTTCCTTAACGCCCTTCTCTGAGACGTACGAGCTCAGAGGTCATATATTGATGGATATCATACGCGTGGAGTGAATTGCCTGTGTGGCATGCATAAGTAGCAAATGATCAAGGCTTCTGTTGAAAAGCAAAGTCTTGTGGTTGATGATCAAAGCACGGCCTGTGTGGCGTAGCTTTGTGTAACGTTGATTCGCGAGCTTCACACCCGGTATGAACCAAAAACGGGAGAAGGACCTCAGGGAGGGCATGCATTTCTTTCTAGTTAGAAGTGGCGTCAGTGGTTTTACACATCCTGACGAGTTTGACTTATGTGGTTGTTGCTGTTGCAAGGCGCCTCGGTTAGATCGGACGATACAAGTCCGTTGGATCCATTCGTTGGCTCATTTACGCCCCATAGGGCGGGGAAACGCATGTTCAGGCATTTTAATCCACATCGGTGGACCGGCCCTGACGATCCAAGGGCTCACCTGAGTCTGGGTCCTGAGGCTCGGGCTAGAGAGTCTTGAATCGGTTGAGGACTATCTTTTGCCTCGGTTCATAGATGGAAGTCCAATTTCCAAATTCGTGACATTTGCGGTTTTATTTGTAGAGCCTAGTATGGCGACATAGTGGGATGGGGCGCTTATTCCGCCTATGATTGATACTTATGATTTGAAGTAGTTTTATACACTATGCACTTATAATAGCATCAAATGATTTGTTTTAAACGTATTAAGCATTCTTGGCTATTATAAGGTAAAAACCCTATCCTCCGGCTTGCGTTGCATTGTGTGATGGGAACTGGGTCTTATAATAGCTTCGTTGTTCTTTATTTAGCATTGCACTGTTTGTTTTATGCACTGGTGTTCTTGGGAGGAAACCCGTTCCGTGTTATACGGCGTGGTCCCTTGATTTACCTAACTTTCAAATAAAGATTAATAACTGTTTTAGTTCTCACACTAGTCCTATGACTGACCTGGAGTTTATTGTTTTAACCTAAACTCTGGGTGCCCTTATTTTCGACACGGGCAGCTAGTAGTTTTGGTTTTGCAGATTTATATCCACAGGATCCTGGTTTACAGCTGGAATGATATCCGGAAAGCTTTGTATCCGTATATCTCCTTCAGTTGTGTTTTGTATTATTTCCGCTGCTATGTATTTAAATGGAATTTAAATCTCTGATATTTCTGTGTAATATTTATTCGTTTATACTCTGTATATTCTTGTATCTGATGGAATTGTTGTAATATACAATGAAATTGTAACGACCCGCATTTTTCTGGTAATTATTTAATTTATTTTATTATTTAAAATATGGGTTTGATTTAAATAATTGAATTTAACGATTTATTTAAGAATATATTATTTAAATAAATAATAAAATAATATTTTAAGTTTCCAAACCGTCAGAAAATGTTGAGTTGGCAATATAGTGTGAACTGGTAGTTTGGAATAGTTGAATATTAGTCTATATTAAATTATATTGATGATTTCGGCTAAATGACAACGATGAATATATATAGTTTATAATTTAATTAAATAACGAGCTGCAGCGGCGCGGCAATTCGTGTTTTGGTGTTTTGAACTTTAAATGGCTGTACAGAAGCCAAAATAAGCCGGATTTTCTTGAAACAAGAAACGTTGGAATCGATTTGACGATATTCTTCTGATGGAAGAGAAAAATCGAGTTTTCGTGTTGTAAATTTTGTTTTATGTCCAAATCAAATTTTGAAATAGTCGCTATAGAATGGTTCATCGACCGTAACAGTTGATTTGTAATAACTGCATACTGTATTTGAATTTAGATAAGGTTCTTTTGAGACGTAGTTATAATTTAATTTTTAGAATTTTACTGTAATTTTTAATAAATTAAATATGCAGCCTTTTATTTGAAGTATTTGGCACCTGTATCGATATTTTGGGTTTCAAAATATGAGTCAATCTACCGATATTATTATATTTTCGGGACCGTAGCACCTCGTTGGACACAACTGTATTTTTACTTCTGTCCATAGCGGTATAAATAACTGTATAAAAACAAACGTATCGAATCAAATAAATTTAAGCGGTCAAATCCATTTCTTTCTGTCAACCTATTTTTACCTTAAATATGAGCCCAACAAAGAAAAAAAAATAACAAAAATCTTCTACACGTCTGCGCACTGTAAATTACTTGATCCCCAAAGAACGTACTGTATGTTACTTGCGGCCCAAAGAACCTCTCTCTCATCTGCTAATTTTCTACCTTGCCGACAAAGTTGCTGCATCTCTACTGTCTCCTTTAAGCATATACCTAAATATATTTTTATATATATTAAAACGTATCAAAAGATGTACAAACTTGAAACAAAATTCGCCGAGAACCATGTGAAACAACTATTCATCCTGACACAGTTCCTTTGCCATCCAAGCTTCATACAAATATAAATTTATTCACATGATTATGTTTCCCGTTCTCCCGACTGCTACAGCTTTTCCATGTGCGTACTGTGCCACTTTCTTATTTTCCAATTCAAGACTTTCAAAAGAGGAAAAAGCAAATTAATGCCAATCTGACAACGCATGTGTTTTGAATTCCTTGGCGGCCACGCACTCATACTTGGTACGCACGGAACTACCTATATAAATACACCCCTTCTGCTTGCTCCTCGCACACTTCTCCTACCCCAATATTTCTTCCACCCTGTAATGAAAAGCAACGCCATTTCTAAAAGAAAAAATAAATAAAATAAATACCGTGACTTATCAGTAGCAGTGCAAAGGCTGTGTCCAAGTCACGATGGTGATACCGATGCCGAAGCATTTCACTGGTGGGTGCGAACACGGTGTTGAGCTGTTGGAAAGGAGGAGTTTATTGGTTCGAACGGTTGATAAAATAGTTGTGCGATGGAGGAGGAGTATGCATCCATGAAGGGTTGAAGTCACAGCAAAAGGTGGGTTGTTTTTATAAAGAAAGAAGAAAAATAAAAGAAAAATCGTAACAGCAAGAAGGAAAAAGATAAAGAAGTAAGTGGAGTATGGGTTTTACAAAGTGACGTTGGGACTTGAGAGAAAAACGAAAGAAAAATGGAAGGGGAAGCGTTGGTCTTGTGTGAGCTACAGGGTGGTAGTAGCTTTGGGGGGGGGGGGTGGTCCTTTCGCTGGTTTAAAAGAGAAAAAAGAAAAAGAGAAAAAAAAATGAAGAGGACGTGAAAGTTGAAACGTGGGAGGGTGGCGCAACTCCTGAGAGTAACAGTATTGATGGGAAAAAAATATATAGGAAGTGGGTAGTTTCGGTTTGAAGTCCCGGTACACAGTGGGGAAGAGGACGTTTGTATGGATAGGGTAGAAAAGAAAAACAAGAAGAAAATTGATGAATGACAGGCTACAGGGTTGTTTTATCAGCGAAGGCGATGATATCAGAGAAGAGGACCGGGAACGCAAGAACGCATGTCGATTAAGGGGGCTTAAACACCAACTAAATGACCTGGTTGGAATAATACGGTAAGTTAGTATATTATTATTAATTAATAATAAATTTAAATTTAAATAACCATTTATCGTACAATCTGCAATTTAGGGTATTCCTTGCATACGTTATCCAAATCAAGCGAACCCGGATACGTTGAGATCGCAGGGAAAGGTATTAAACTGCTAAGCTGATTTGAAAGCAGTCGGGGACAACTGGAATTTCGTTTAATTTTGAACGTATGTTTAAAATTAAATGGAACAAACGCATCTACTATCAACCGTATTGACTGGTGAGTTAATTCTCACATTTTTCTGGACTACTATGATGTGATAAATCCATTTAAAAATAAATACTGTTTGATTGGCTGCATTGGTTGCTTATGGTTGATTAGATGGTTGTTTGTTTTATTATTGCTGTTAAATTATTTATTTAAATGTGATAACCATCTGTGATGCAGAGAAGGACAGGTTGGAGGGATCCGACCGGATTCCTCAAAATATCATGAGTGTGTTTATTTTTATATGGTGTACACATGAACTGATAAAACCCCAAATTCGACATCAAAACCTGTTTGAATGATAATGGTTGAATGGATGTGGTTGTTGATGTGATTTTTAATCAATCGACCGTGGTTGGCAGTGAGGGCCTAAAATCTATCGTTTTCAAGATATCGTTTTGTCGTCGGGTGAACTGACGCAGTTTTAAGTTATAAATTTTATTTTATAACTGAATTAAAGATTTCGGTTTATTTTATTTTATTTTTAATGAATAAGAAGTTTTATAAAAATATTTATAATTAGAATCATGTTTTACAAACATGATTATTTATAAGTTATACAATGAATTTTTACGCTGTTTACGAACAGAAAAGTAAGGAGCTAGTATATGAATCAGTAAACTAAATAAATGTTTATACAATAAGCAAAGTGATGTTTTTAAATAAATTAAAGTATTTATTTATGTTATATGGAAAAATGTTTATAATTTTCCTTATATGTTTATAATCAGTGTCAATAGAGATTTTTAATACTGCAGTCGAAACTAACATACAGTTAGTGAAAAGAAATAATTGTTTTTACAAAGCAATTAACCGATGTTTTAAATTAATTAAGTAATTTAATTAATTTAAGAAGAGAAATTGAATAGAAGTCAGATAGCCACTTAACTGAGGGTTATGGTTGGCAGGAACCAACTGTTTATCCTGTTATTTATGAACTGCCGTCATTCATGAACTGCAGTCAGGAACTAACCTACGTATTAATGAAATGAAATAATTGTTTTTATAATCAAATAACTGATGTTTTAAATTTATTATGTTATTTAATAAATTTAAGGAAGAAATGATAACGTAAATCAGTTAATGGTTAACTGATATGTACGGTTGGCGAAAATCAACCGTTTAAAGTTGGAATTTGACGATTGTGTCAATTTTGTTTTAAATTGATCAAATCAAAGGGATTGACATTTAAAAGACTTGAAATTTCCTTTAAAATAAATATAAGTTATGGATAGATTAGTATGAAAGAGATTTGAATTTATTTCAAATCTTATAAACAAGATTTGTAAATATGGGTGCAACCTAAGGCGTACATTCCAATCAGAGTTTTGCTCAATTAAGAAAAAGAAACTAATATGAAAAGTGGGTTTTCAAATGAAAGAAAATGGTTTATAAAACCAAGATAAATGGAAATGGGAATAACATATTGGATTATTGAGATGGTTTGACATTGGTTTTAAATTATAAGCTTTTATCTATCTTGAGATAAGAACGTTGTCGATCAAGGTCTGAGAGGTAATTGGAATACCCCAACTTGAACGGCTCCGCTATTATCGAGAGATGATATTTGTTTTTAATGTATAGAGAAGTGATTATCGAGATGTTTGCGATAAATGGAATTTATCATTTATTTAAAACAAACCTTTAAAAATGGATTAGCATCGAAAGGAATTGAATCTAATTCAAATCGTATAAACGAGTATGAAAAAGGGGTTTTACCCAAAATAAGGATTTTAAAGCAAGCGTTCACCTGGGAACGAAATTAAGCGAAGTGGTTTAGTCGTAATAAGAAAGAGATTTTGGTAATTAAATATTTGTCGTTGATTAAATAAGGATATAACGATATGGAAATAATAAAGGAAAAGGGAAAGTGGGTTTATTGAACTATAACCATGATTTCAAATCAAAGAGAAAGTAAAAAGGGTTTTGAGGTAATTATACGATGTTAACGACCAAAGAGGAAATAAAAACTGATTTATAAAATATGGCAATATTTCCAAACAAAGGAAATGAAAAAAAGAGCTTGGTAAATATGTTGTTCTAAAGCGAGTAGCGAGTAATGTTTTCAAGTAACGAAACCCATAAGAGTTTTGTTAAGATAAAGTTATGAAGTCGATTATAAGAAATCGATAAATTGGTTTTATGAGATATTTCATATAAAGGACCTGAGCTGCCAGTTCACTGAGATACACTGTTATGATTTGATAGTTAAATCACCGACTATCAAAGTTTGGCCTTTTATCGATTGTTGGTACGGAAAGACCGGGATCGAATTTATATTCGAAAACCCTTCCGACCAGCAAATACGTAACGTCGAAGATATCAGAAGATGGTCGAGATGGAGCATTGAAGACCGTTGATCTTCATGAGCGGAAGAACTACTCGTTGGATTTCTAAGGGTCGCTCCCGAGGATATTCTAACTTGTGATTCTGTCGGGACTGGAATCTTCGGATTGCAAGGACTTCTCGCTACTGATCTATAGGGTGATACCTAGGATGCAGTAGGAGAGTGCCTTCGGTTCGTCCTAATCCTGGATAACTTGTATGGATGGATGTCTGACAGAGTATTTCCAGAAAGTCATGTACATTGATTTCTTCAGCCGTACCAAGAGTGGAAGCAGAGAAGGAGACTTCTTTAGCTGACACGTAATGTATTGTTGTAGACGTCAATTAAGTGATTTCGATGGATCTGACAATGTGGCATTCGAAGTGAATCAGATGTGATAATAAAACGTAGCCTCAAGCCTCATCAACCGGGAAATGACAGAAATCAGGCAGGCAGCATGGCTATGTGGGTCGCTCCCATTAGGGTGTATAATCACCTATCTAGAGAAATTCCTTTTGCTTCTTGTATCTATCGATGCTGTCCCTTTTCGGGAGACGGTGGTTTGAGCCCAACCGTCGGTGATATACATTCGATACACTCAAGCGAAATGAGTGGTCGGTCATGTGTGGGCCGGGTTGCAAGACGTTCTTGTTGAACCCAGTGTATTCGCCTCTAGAGATACACGTTCGGAAGGTGGACCCATATCTTGTCAAGTTGGAATCCAATATCCAATAAGCGCCCGCGGTTTTGGTTTGTATACTATATATGGGGAGCGTGAGATGCAAGCGTTCCTCTAAATTGATATTTACTTGTACTTAGACACTATGATAATATCAGAAAAAGATATTGATTTCAAAAACGTTTTGGGTTATAGTAAGGTGAAAACCGTCCGTGTTTATGTGTGGGCTGGTCTTACTATTATCCTTTTATTTCAGAAAGGATTTTCAAAAGTTAAACAAGTTGTGTGTGCTGTGAATTTATTACTGAAAGTATTCCAGACTGACCCGGTGTGTTTTTTTTTTAAATCAAATGTGCTCGGGTCAGACCAAGCATATTTACAGGTTAGGTTCCGCTACAAGTTTCAGAGTTGGAAGCAGGAGGGTTCACCGTTAGTTATACAAGTATTTCCGCTGTGATTGATGTATGTTTACTCTGGTAAATGGTATGTATATATACGGTCTTCTTTTCAAAGATATTTGTTATATTATATTTACTCGTTCCGCTGTGAGATTCTGATGTGTTCTTCTTCTTTCTTCTATTCAAAATTTCTTTCTTCCTATTTCTCATCCTCTAACCTCTTTCTATTAAAAGTTTGGGATTCGATACTTGGATTTTCGACAAGTAATACGGGATTAAGTACTGTTGTTGAAAATTCGAGCGTCGAATTTTTCCCGGGCCGTTACGGTTGGTATCAGAGCAATTGGTTTAGTGATAACCTTGGCTCTGTGGTGTAACTCGATAGAGATGGGGTTAGTAATGCCCTAGATTGAGTTTGAGTGTATATATGAGAGCGCGTATTTGTAATTTCTTATAAAATTATTTTTTTATAGTTTTGCCCGGATTATATTTTTGTTATAAATATATTTTCTCAATCGATTATAAAATAGATTTGTTTGAATAACTTGAATAAGAATTCAAATTGGAATATTGAACTAAAATAAAGAAATTTCACTGGTGAAATCGAGTAAAGGATAAATGGATGGAATTAATCCAATGTAAATTAAATGAATGTGAAAACAAAGTAAAAGAAAATGAGAAATATTAACCAAAATGGTTTTGTTGAGTTGAATGCCTTGGTTGTTGTTTGATATTTGATGGAGTGTATAAAATTCACCAACTGTTGGTTGAAACCAATCTGAACTGATCAAGTAAAGGAATTAAACCAAGATTAATTTGAATGGATGTTTAAAATAAATGGATTGCTAACTCCATCAGAGTTGAATAAAGTGATGTGGTTATTTCCAATTGTTGGAATTGGATGATGTGGGTGATATTTGGATCAAATTGACTTTGGTTTGAATACTAATGGATTTTATTGGAGTTGAGTACAGGTACAAAGTTAATCCTAGAAAAACTCTGGAGAAATTTGAATCTAGTTTGGTATGCTAGTCGAGTAAGCAAACATATATATCGCTAATCGCGTAATAGCGCTCGCAAAAAGGTACGCCTACGCAAAATATAAAATTTCGATTTTTGTTTGGGTTTTGGATTTTCCCGACCCTGTTGGTCGATGTATACATATTTCTTGATCCTGCGATATTGCAGATGTCCCTCCGTACATGGGAGACTCTGCCGAAATTTTTCCAGAATTTAAAGTGTTAGAAATTTGTTGGAATTTTTGGGAAAATTTGTTATTTGAAATAATTTGGTTTTAAAAAACCAGTTGGATTAGATTTGAAAATAAAAACGGAGTTTAATTAAATATATTTTCGAAAAGATAACGAGATTGCCACTTTCTTCTACCTTAGCAATTTCGAGGACGAAATTATTTTAAGGGGGGAGGAATGTAACGACCCGCATTTTTCTGGTCATTATTTAATTTATTTTATTATTTAAAATATGGGTTTGATTTAAATAATTGAATTTAATGATTTATTTAAGAATATATTATTTAAATAAATAATAAAATAATATTTTAAGTTTCCAAACCGTCAGAAAATGTTGAGTTGGCAATATAGTGTAAACTGGTAGTTTGGAATAGTTGAATATTAGTCTATATTAAATTATATTGATGATTTCGGCTAAATGACGACGATGAATATATATAGTTTATAATTTAATTAAATAACGAGCTACAGCGGCGCGGCAATTCGTGTTTTGGTGTTTTGAACTTTAAATGGCTGTACAGAAGCCAAAATAAGCCGGATTTTCTTGAAACAAGAAACGTTGGAATCGATTTGACGATATTTTTCTGATGGAAGAGAAAAATCGAGTTTTCGTGTTGTAAATTTTGTTTTATGTCCAAATCAAATTTTCAAATAGTCGCTATAGAATGGTTCATCGATCGTAACAGTTGATTTGTAATAACTGCATACTGTATTTGAATTTAGATAAGGTTCTTTTGAGACGTAGTTATAATTTAATTTTTAGAATTTTACTGTAATTTTTAATAAATTAAATATGCAGCCTTTTATTTGAAGTATTTGGCACCTGTATCGATATTTTGGGTTTCAAAATATGAGTCAATCTACCGATATTATTATATTTTCGGGACCGTAGCACCTCGTTGGACACAACTGTATTTTTACTTCTGTCCATAGCGGTATAAATAACTGTATAAAAACAAACGTATCGAATCAAATAAATTTAAGCGGTCAAATCCATTTCTTTCTGTCAACCTATTTTTACCTTAAATATGAGCCCAACGAAGAAAAAAAAATAACTAAAATCTTCTACACGTCTGCGCACTGTAAATTACTTGATCCCCAAAGAACGTACTGTATGTTACTTGCGGCCCAAAGAACCTCTCTCTCATCTGCTAATTTTCTACCTTGCCGACAAAGTTGCTGCATCTCTACTGTCTCCTTTAGGCCTATACCTAAATATATTTTTATATATATTAAAACGTATCAAAAGCTGTACAAACTTGAAACAAAATTCGCCGAGAACCATGTGAAACAACTATTCATCCTGACACAGTTCCTTTGCCATCCAAGCTTCATACAAATATAAATTTATTCACATGATTCTGTTTCCCGTTCTCCCGACTGCTACAGCTTTTCCATGTGCGTACTGTGCCACTTTCTTATTTTCCAATTCAAGACTTTCAAAAGAGGAAAAAGCAAATTAATGCCAATCTGACAACGCACGTGTTTTGAATTCCTTGGCGGCCACGCACTCATACTTGGTACGCACGGAACTACCTATATAAATACACCCCTTCTGCTTGCTCCTCGCACACTTCTCCTACCCCAATATTTCTTCCACCCTATAATGAAAAGCAACGCCATTTCTAAAAGAAAAAATAAATAAAATAAATACCGTGACTTATCAGTAGCAGTGCAAAGGCTGTGTCCAAGTCACGATGGTGATACCGATGCCGAAGCGTTTCACTGGTGGGTGCGAACACGGTGCTGAGCTGTTGGAAAGGAGGAGTTTATTGGTTCGAACGGTTGATAAAATAGTTGTGCGATGGAGGAGGAGTATGCATCCATGAAGGGTTGAAGTCACAGCAAAAGGTGGGTTGTTTTTATAAAGAAAGAAGAAAAATAAAAGAAAAACCGTAACAGCAAGAAGGAAAAAGATAAAGAAGTAAGTGGAGTATGGTTTTTACAAAGTGACGTTGGGACTTGAGAGAAAAACGAAAGAAAAATGGAAGGGGAAGCGTTGGTCTTGTGTGAGCTACAGGGAGGTAGTAGCTTTGGGGGGGGGGGGGTGGTCCTTTCGCTGGTTTAAAAGAGAAAAAAGAAAAAGAGAAAAAAAAATGAAGAGGACGTGAAAGTTGAAACGTGGGAGGGTGGCGCAACTCCTGAGAGTAACAGTATTGATGGGAAAAAAATATATAGGAAGTGGGTAGTTTCGGTTTGATGTCCCGGTACACAGTGGGGAAGAGGACGTTTGTATGGATAGGGTAGAAAAGAAAAACAAGAAGAAAATTGATGAATGACAGGCTACAGGGTTGTTTTATCAGCAAAGGCGATGATATCAGAGAAGAGGACCGGGAACGTAAGAACACATGTCGATTAAGGGGGCTTAAACACCAACTAAATGACCTGGTTAGAATAATACGGTAAGTTAGTATATTATTATTAATTATTAATAAATTTAAATTTAAATAACCATTTATCGTACAATCTGAAATTTAGGGTATTCCTTGCATACGTTATCCGAATCAAGCGAACCCGGATACGTTGAGATCGCAGGGAAAGGTATTAAACTGCTAAGCTGATTTGAAAGCAGTCGGGGACAACTGGAATTTCGTTTAATTTTGAACGTATGTTTAAAATTAAATGGAACAAACGCATCTACTATCAACCGTATTGACTGGTGAGTTAATTCTCACATTTTTCTGGACTACTATGATGTGATAAATCCATTTAAAAATAAATACTGTTTGATTGGCTGCATTGGTTGCTTATGGTTGATTAGATGGTTGTTTGTTTTATTATTGCTGTTAAATTATTTATTTAAATGTGATAACCATCTGTGATGCAGAGAAGGAAAGGTTGGAGGGATCCGACCGGATTCCTCAAAATATCATGAGTGTGTTTATTTTTATATGGTGTACACATGAACTGATAAAACCCCAAATTCGACATCAAAACCTGTTTGAATGATAATGGTTGAATGGATGTGGTTGTTGATGTGATTTTTAATCAATCGACCGTGGTTGGCAGTGAGGGCCTAAAATCTATCGTTTTCAAGATATCGTTTTGTCGTCGGGCGAACTGACGCAGTTTTAAGTTATAAATTTTATTTTATAACTGAATTAAAGATTTCGGTTTATTTTATTTTATTTTTAATGAATAAGAAGTTTCATAAAAATATTTATAATTAGAATCATGTTTTACAAACATGATTATTTATAAGTTATACAATGAATTTTTACGCTGTTTACGAACAGAAAAGTAAGGAGCTAGTATATGAATCAGTAAACTAAATAAATGTTTATACAATAAGCAAAGTGATGTTTTTAAATAAATTAAAGTATTTATTTATGTTATATGGAAAAATGTTTATAATTTTCCTTATATGTTTATAATCAGTGTCAATAGAGATTTTTAATACTGCAGTCGAAACTAACATACAGTTAGTGAAAATAAATAATTGTTTTTACAAAACAATTAACCGATGTTTTAAATTAATTAAGTTATTTAATTAATTTAAGAAGAGAAATTGAATAGAAGTCAGATAGCCACTTAACTGAGGGTTATGGTTGGCAGGAACCAACAGTTTATCCTGTTATTTTTGAACTGCCGTCATTCATGAACTGTAGTCAGGAACTAACCTACGTATTAATGAAATGAAATAATTGTTTTTATAATCAAATAACTGATGTTTTAAATTTATTAAGTTATTTAATAAATTTAAGGAAGAAATGATAACGTAAATCAGTTAATGGTTAACTGATATGTACGGTTGGCGAAAATCAACCGTTTAAAGTTGGAATTTGACGATTGTGTCAATTTGTTTTAAATTGATCAAATCAAAGGGATTGACATTTAAAAGACTTGAAATTTCCTTTAAAATAAATATAAGTTATGGGTAGATTAGTATGAAAGAGATTTGAATTTATTTCAAATCGTATAAACAAGATTTGTAAATATGGGTGCAACCTAAGGCGTACATTCCAATCAGAGTTTTGCTCAATTAAGAAAAAGAAACTAATATGAAAAGTGGGTTTTCAAATGAAAGAAAATGGTTTATAAAACCAAGATAAATGGAAATGGGAATAACATATTGGATTATTGAGATGGTTTGACATTGGTTTTAAATTATAAGCTTTTATCTATCTTGAGATAAGAACATTGTCGATCAAGGTCTGAGAGGTAATTGGAATACCCCAACTTGAACGGCTCCGCTATTATCGAGAGATGATATTTGTTTTTAATGTATAGAGAAGTGATTATCGAGATGTTTGCAATAAATGGAATTTATCATTTATTTAAAACAAACCTTTAAAAATGGATTAGCATCGAAAGGAATTGAATCTAATTCAAATCGTATAAACGAGCATGAAAAAGGGGTTTTACCCAAAATAGGGATTTTAAAACAAGCGTTCACCTGGGAACGAAATTAAGCGAAGTGGTTTAGTCGTAATAAGAAAGAGATTTTGGTAATTAAATATTTGTCGTTGATTAAATAAGGATATAACGATATGGAAATAATAAAGGAAAAGGGAAAGTGGGTTTATTGAACTATAACCATGATTTCAAATCAAAGAGAAAGTAAAAAGGGTTTTGAGGTAATTATACGATGTTAACGACCAAAGAGGAAATAAAAACTGATTTATAAAATATGGCAATATTTCCAAACAAAGGAAATGAAAAAAAGAGTTTGGTAAATATGTTGTTCTAAAGCGAGTAGCGAGTAATGTTTTCAAGTAACGAAACCCATAAGAGTTTTGTTAAGATAAAGTTATGAAGTCGATTATAAGAAATCGATAAATTGGTTTTATGAGATATTTCGTATAAAGGACCTGAGCTGCCAGTTCACTGAGATACACTGTTATGATTTGATAGTTAAATCACCGACTATCAAAGTTTGGCCTTTTATCGATTGTTGGTACGGAAAGACCGGGATCGAATTTATATTCGAAAACCCTTCCGACCAGCAAATACGTAACGTCGAAGATATCAGAAGATGGTCGAGATGGAGCATTGAAGACCGTTGATCTTCATGAGCGGAAGAACTACTCGTTGGATTTCTAAGGGTCGCTCCCGAGGATATTCTAACTTGTGATTCTGTCGGGACTGGAATCTTCGGATTGCAAGGACTTCTCGCTACTGATCTATAGGGTGATACCTAGGATGCAGTAGGAGAGTGCCTTCGGTTCGTCCTAATCCTGGATAACTTGTATGGATGGATGTCTGACAGAGTATTTCCAGAAAGGTCATGTACATTGATTTCTTCAGCCGTACCAAGAGTGGAAGCAGAGAAGGAGACTTCTTTAGCTGACACGTAATGTATTGTTGTAGACGTCAATTAAGTGATTTCGATGGATCTGACAATGTGGCATTCGAAGTGAATCGGATGTGATGATAAAACGTAGCCTCAAGCCTCATCAACCGGGAAATGACAGAAATCGGGCAGGCAGCATGGCTATGTGGGTTGCTCCCATTAGGGTGTATAATCACCTATCTAGAGAAATTCCTTTTGCTTCTTGTATCTATCGATGCTGTCCCTTTTCGGGAGACGGTGGTTTGAGCCCAACCGTCGGTGATATACATTCGATACACTCAAGCGAAATGAGTGGTCGGTCATGTGTGGGCCGGGTTGCAAGACGTTCTTGTTGAACCCAGTGTATTCGCCTCTAGAGATACACGTTCGGAAGGTGGACCCATACCTTGTCAAGTTGGAATCCAATATCCAATAAGCGCCCGCGGTTTTGGTTTGTATACTATATATGGGGAGCGTGAGATGCAAGCGTTCCTCTAAATTGATATTTACTTGTACTTAGACACTATGATAATATCAGAAAAAGATATTGATTTCAAAAACGTTTTGGGTTATAGTAAGGTAAAAACCGTCCGTGTTTATGTGTGGGCTGGTCTTACTATTATCCTTTTATTTCAGAAAGGATTTTCAAAAGTTAAACAAGTTGTGTGTGCTGTGAATTTATTACTGAAAGTATTCCAGACTGACCCGGTGTGTTTTTGTTTTAAATCAAATGTGCTCGGGTCAGACCAAGCATATTTACAGGTTAGGTTCCGCTACAAGTTTCAGAGTTGGAAGCAGGAGGGTTCACCGTTAGTTATACAAGTATTTCCGCTGTGATTGATGTATGTTTAATCTGGTAAATGGTATGTATATATACGGTCTTCTTTTCAAAGATATTTGTTATATTATATTTACTCGTTCCGCTGTGAGATTCTGATGTGTTCTTCTTCTTTCTTCTATTCTAAATTTCTTTCTTCCTATTTCTCATCCTCTAACCTCTTTCTATTAACAGTTTGGGATTCGATACTTGGATTTTCGACAAGTAATACGGGATTAAGTACTGTTGTTGAAAATTCGAGCGTCGAATTTTTCCTGGGCCGTTACAGAAATGTTCTCCCGTCTGCGTTCTGTTGTGGCTTGTTTTCAAACTATCTGCGCTTTCCTCACCAAGGAAGTTACGGGATTTCACAACTCCAGTCCAATCCACGTATTTGGAATATTGATTATTTTTAAAATCACTTTCAAATTCAATTTATTTATTTCAAAAATAAATTGATTTTAATTCTAGTTCAAAACTAGTTCATTTCGATAAAAATCTATTTTTATCTTTTCAAATATGAAGTTTTTCATCCCAGTTCTTTCCAATTCATATATTATGATTTTACACAAATTATTGATATTTTTAAAATTTTATCAAGGCCCGTACAGTCGGATTCCATCAATGGCCATCGAACCGTACTTACAGCGACCTTTTCCAAATTTGATTTGGATAGAATTCCAAATCCAACTGTTAGATTTCAAATTTCTAATATTCATTGGAAAGCTCTTTTCGATACGAACCCAACGGTTCCGGTTTTAGGAGAATCCGACGGTCGGATCTCCCGCACCGTCAATTCGAAGTCAATGGTCGAAATTCACGAACTGCCGCGGCGCGGCGCGTTCTATTCAGGCCATTATATATATATTGTATATATTTCATCGATTTCCTTTTTAAAACGTATTTTATAAATCGTTTTAATTTCGTTTTCTAAACCATTTCAATTCTATATTGAATTTCAAATCAAAATTGAATATTTCATATCATTACTATATAAATGATAATATTTTCAAAACGTTATATTTTGAAATCACTTCTTTTCTATATTCATTATAAAAACGAATGTAATCGATATAAATATCATTTACGTCAAAATAGCGCAACTCTAATCAACACGGCTTTATATATTTCAATAAATTCGTTATTCTATTCAACAAATGAATATTTATTCTATTCAACACATGAATCTATATTTCTTTCATCACACGACTGTAAGGATCGAAAAGAGCTTCGTCACTCGAAAATAAATATTGGTAACGCTGCAGCATTATCAGAACCATCCCCGGGCAACTAGAGTGTGATCCTACATCTATCTAGAATATTAAAACTTCGAATATACGTTCATGACGCGTATACGTGAAATCTTTATATACTGGATTGTCCAATTTCAAAATAAATAAATATTCAAATACGTATAAAGCGATTTAAATTTTCAAAACAAAATTATTTTCATTTGAAAAAAATATACTCTTCACACTCGTTCTAGGATACTACTGATCCTATCTCTAACGAGTCATTCTAATTGGATATTACTAATCCAATATCTGATGAATTCTTTCGTATTGTTATAATGTGTCTTGTTCTCGAGCTCTGTAAACCAAAGCTCTGATACCAACTGTAAGGACCCGAACTTCCCCGTAAAGGAAAGCGCGGATACTTTGAGAACAACACACATCGAAACGCAGACGGAAGAACATTTCATTGTATATTACAACAATTCCATCAGAATACAAGAATATACAAAGTATGAATGAATAAAATACATTCTATAAATATCATAGATTACAATAAATTACATAGTAGCGGAAAATAATACAAAACACAACTGAAAGTAATACACGGATACAGAGCATTCCGAGCATCGTTCCAGCTGTAAATCAGGACCCTGTGAATATAAATCTGCAAAACCAAAACTACTAGCTGCCTGTGTGGAAAATAGGGGCACCCAGAGTTTAGGTTAAAACAACAAACTCCAGGTCAGTCATTTGACTGGTGTGAGAACTAAAACAGTTATTTAAAACTTTACTTTAAAGATAGTAATTCAAGGGACCACACTGTATAACACGGAACGGGTTTCCTCCCAAGAATACTAGTGCATATAACAAAACAACGCAATGCTCTTTGGAAAAATGAAGCTATTATAAGACCCAGGTCCCATCATACAATGCAACGCAAGCCGGAGGATAGGGTTTTCCCTTATAATAGCCAAACATGCTTGGTACGTTTAAAACAAATCATTTGATACTATTATAAGTGCATAGTGTCAAAACAATTTCAATCATAAATATCAATCATAGGCAGCATGAATGACCCATACCACTATGTCACCATACTAGGTTCTACAAATAAAATCGAAATACACGTATTGGAAATTGGATTTCCGTCATGAGTCGAGGCAAGGGGCAAGCTCCTCTCCGCGTTCGAGACACTCTAGCAAATGTCCCAGGACCCCACTCTAATCCTTCGAATCGGCTGGGCCGATCCTCTCTTACTTTTGAGGATTAGTTATTCCTGGACACACGTTTCCCGGTCCATACAGACCTATATCCGAGGCGCCTCGCATTCCAACAACCACACAGGTGAAAAGTATATAAATGTCAGGGCTGGTAGGTCACTGACACCACCCTAGTTAGAAAGAAACGTCGTGCTCTCCCAGCGGTCCGTCTTCTGTTTTTGACTCATACCGAGGTGTGAGGATCGCGAATTCACGTTATACACAAAGCTACGCCACACAGGTCGTGCTTTGATCATCAACCACAAGACTTTGCTTTTCAACAGAAGCCTTGATCAATTGCCACTTACGCGTGCCACACTGGCAATTCACACCATGCGACTGATGGCCATCGATATACAACCTCTGAGCTCGTACGTCTCAGAGAAGGGCGTTAAGCAGGAGAATAAATTCTCTGCCGCCAAACAGATGTATATTTAATTGAGATCAATCAACACAGAATAAAATCCAATGTCAAACACACAATCCATTTACAAGTTCGTTCTGGGTCTGAACGAAACCGGAGGCACTTTCCTCGCATTTCCATCCATCTCCAAGTACGTTTGGACGATCACCAACTGTTTCCCTCATCTTGGGTGTACAGCCCAATCAAGATCATCAGTAATCACCCAAACGATGTGATGACTTCCTGTCTTTAACCACCGTCTTCATCTTCGACATCTCGTCGAATCGGTTATTTAGAATGGGTATAACCCCGGCCTTTCTGAATAACCCACGTATATGATAAATAAATGTTACACAAACACAACAAACGCCTCATTCCAATTCAGAATATTCTTTTATTCACAAAATCACATTTTTAGGGAATAGGTTCCCATTAATTTTATCGAAGATAAATTCTTCTAAATTTATTCTTTAATCTTCCTTTGGATATCATTTCAAACTAGTCGGGATTAGCGAACCACACCGAAGTAATTATTTATTTTATTTCCCAATTCCAACCTATTCATCTCATGGAGCAAAACTTGTAATACTCCATGTAATACTCCATATCTAACACCACGGTGCTATCGGTAAAATTAATTATCATTTCACGTTCAAATCTAATTAAAGATTTAACTATCGCTTTGGAGCAAAACTGGTGGTACTCCATTCTCGATCACTTTTCAGATTTGATAATTTTAAATTATCAATTCACATTTCAATCTAATTAAAGATTCAATAAAACTTCCACTTAGTTTTAATCTTTCGAAAATCAATATCCTTTCTTTAACTGGGTTAAAAAACCAATGTCATTGAAAACACGATTCACGATAAATCCAAAATCACATTCTATTGTTAATCGGGTTAAAGAACAGGTGTTGTTCAAAACACTGCTCACGATAAACCCAAAAACCAGTTCAAATTCAATTCCAATTAAATATTATTTAATTGATACACTTCATTAAATCTAAATAGAAAGATTTAATCTTTTTCTCTATTGGGCTTAAGAACAGTGTTAATGAAGACACCATTCACGACAAACCCAAATCACATTTGATATTAAATACAAGGCTCTGAATAGAAAAAATACCGGCTTATATTCAATATCAAATCCTGAAACCAACAAATATCGTATTGGAAATAACGATATAAAATATATCTTTCAAATTCCCATAACAATATCTATATAGTCACAAAAACCAACATCGAAATATTCCGAAGATAATTTCGATTCAACTCCAGTCCAATCCACGTATTGGGAATATTGATTATTTTTAAAATAACATTCAAATTCAATTTATTTAGTTCAAAAATAAATTGATTTTAATTCTAGTTCAAAACTAGTTCATTTCGATAAAAATCTATTTTTATCTTTTCAAATATGGAGTTTTTCATCCCATTTCTTTCCAATTCATATATTATGATTTTACACAAATTATTGATATTTTTAATAATTTTATCAAGGCCCGTACAGTCGATTTCCATCAATGGCCATCGAACTGCACTTACAACGACCTTTTCCAAATTTGATTTGGACATAATTCCAAATCCAACCATTAGATTTCAAATTTCTAATATTCATTGGAAAGCTCTTTTTGATATGAACCCAACGGTTCCGGTTTTATGAGAATCCGATGGTCGGATCTCCCGCAACGTCAATTCGAAGTCAATGGTCGAAATTCAAGAACTACCGCGGCGTGGCGCGTTCTATTCAGGCCATTATATATATAATATATATATATATATATATATTATATATTTCGTCGATTTCCTTTTTAAAACGTATTTTATAAATCGTTTTAAATTCGTTTTCTAAACCATTTCAATTCTATATTCAATTTCAAATCAAAATTGAATATTTCGTATCATTACTATATAAATGATAATATTTTCAAAACGTTATATTTTGAAATCACTTCTTTTCTATATTCATTATAAAAACGAATATAATTGATATAAATATCGTTCACGTCAAAATAGCGCAACTCTAATCAACACGGCTTTATATAGTTCAATAAATTCGTTATTCTATTCAACACATGAATCTATATTTCATTTAACACACGACTAATCTCAACACATGAGTACTGTCAACACATCACTATTTTTGTTATGTAAAATATTTTATAAAATTGTGGTATCTATCAGTTGATTTTTAAACCAGACTCCACCGTGAGGTAGTTCTAATTTTAAATATGATGAAGATGTAAATTTTATTATCAAAATATTTTACTCAACACATGAATAGTTTCAACACATGAACATCGTCAACACATGACTATTTTTATATTCAACACATGAATTTTCTTTTATAATATTCATTATTTTCCCGATTGGAATGAGACCCAATTAATTACCATATAACGTTAATTATATGGATTCCATACAACACATGTATATAATAGCAACGATAAACAATCAACCATCATCCAAAGTGCACCGCACAACTGCATAAGCATCAAATATGAATAATTAACGCTTACACAGCCTGTCGACCAATTGATCGACATTCAATGAAATAACTGGGATTAGTGTACGCCAAATATCATCCCAACACCCGTATGGGGTTTCAAATCAACAAACACAGATTTTTATTTGTGCAGTTGGGCGATGTGTAAAATTTATCGACCCAATCAATATCAGTTAAATCAATGTATATAAATAAATCAGCCGATTTGTTTATAATTATTTATTTATTCACATTCACGTTAAAAATTATATTTTTAACGATAAAATATTTATTTCAACATATCTACATTTTTTTTATCGATTTCACATCAACATCTCAAACAATTTCAGAACACATCAATTAAACAAACAAGCCATCCATGGTCTGTGGATGACGGGTGTTGGGTGCTGCTAAGCACCGTCTGCATCCTAGTATATATATATATATATATATATATATATATATATATATATATATATAACTAGAAAAAGAGATTGAAGAGTGAGAAGTTCTCACCGATAGCTAATCCAATACCACGACTCTTCTTATGTAGAAATCTTCGTCGTTTTCACCTTTTGCCACTTTCGTTGCCCGTAGCCACTACATATATAAAAATCACATTTTTATATTGCTATCCAATATATAAAAATCGAATCTTTATTTCGCTATTCAATATATAAAAATCGAATTTTTTACTTCGCTATTCAATATATAGAAATCGAATTTTTACTTCGCTGTTCAATATATAAAAATCCCATTTTTACCCCGCTACTATATTGATAAAAATTCTATTTTTACCACGCTATTCTCTATATAAAGATTTCGCCTTTTCTATTATAAAGATTTAACCTTTTCATATATAAATATTTTGCCTTTTCATATATACATATTTCGCCTTTTCATATATAAATATTTCGCCTTTTCATATATAAATATTTCGCCTTTTCAAAAATAAATATTTCGCCTTTTCAAAAATAAATATTTAACTAAAAATCATATCTTTATTTTATAAAACTCAAATCTTTTCATTTATAAAAATCCTTCCTGTTCATGAATAAAAATCTCTACTTTACACATTAAAAGATCTCATGTTTAGATCAGTAAAAATCTAGTCTTTCCATATCATCAAAATCATGTTTTCCTATTGCTAGAAAAAAACTAAGCTTTAAATAAATTAAAACTGATTTTAAAAAAACAGTATTTTATAAAATAAAACTGAAATTAAAATTAGTTAAACACTCACCATAAATCGAATTGGGTTGGGGGTATTGTCTGCGTGTCGGAGTGGGTCGGCAGCAGGCTTCGGGTGGCGCAGTGGGTCCCTCAAGCATCTGCGGCGCGGTTTGGGTTCAGAGGAGGAAGGAGAAGGAAGAGAGGGGGCGGCAAAGGGGGAAGGAAGGGGAGAAGGGCGGCGGTGGGTTTGGGGAAGAGGAGGGCGTCGCGTTTCAGGAAGGAAAGGGGGAAGAAGAGGAGAGGGAGCGGCGCAGCAGGGGGGGCTCGGCGCGCCACCTAGGGCCGCGATGGAGCGGCGGCGGCGGCGAATCGCCCCCCTCCATCGCCCCATTTTTTCGTTTTTTTTTCGTTTCCCGTGAATGGATTATGAGGGGGGGGGGCAGATAAAGGAATAAGGGAAGAGAGAGAGGAATTTTATATTTAATTATTTAATTATTTTAATTTCAAAAAGTTGACTTTTTATTTCGACCTCGAAACGAGGCCCACCGCCTGTCGTCCATAGCTAATTACCCCCATTCTGAACACAATGGGATATGTATCGCAAGCTGATTCGACCGTTTCGATCAGTTTCCGTTAAAATCAACATATAACTCTATATATTGATTTTGAACGCGCATTTCATTTTACCGGGGTCACATACGAACTCTATAAATCCCAAAAAAATATTTTCTAGCTTCGTATTGATGATACGGTCCTAACAAAACTAGTTTCGTCGAATTCTGAGACCGTTAGAAAAATGGCCATTTTCCAGTCGATTAAAATCAACTAAAACTGGTCAAACGCATTTTCCTTTTCCACGCTCACATATTGATTCGAAAAGTTATGAAATTTGGAATCTAGCAATAACTTGACATCACGGATCCAACAAAAGTGGTTTTGCCGAAATCCGAGGTCGTTTGCAAAATTTCCATTTTTAAGGGCCTGAATTCCATAGCGACTATTCAGAATTTTCAACTGGACATATCTTTTGATTCCCACTATGAAATCTTGATTTTCCGGATTCGCTGGAAAGATATTCACAAATAGATTCCATTATTTTTTGTTTCACTAAAATCCTGTTTATTTTGCACCTGGTACATTCAATTGAATTTGAAATCGAATTATCGAACTACCATGCCATTTTCAATTCTATTTATAATTATATATATAATTATTTATATTCTAATGACGACGTATATAATATATACGTTCGAATTCTATTCAAAATAAATTTCTCGTCGATATTATTTAAAATAATTCATTTTAAATATTCAAAAATCGCTAAAATTGCCAAAATAAAATTTTTAAACTGCCCCAAATTTTCGGGTTGTTACATAAAATATACACATTTACGTGTATATCATATACAAACAAAACCGCGAGCCCTTATTGGAGATTGGATTCCGACTATGACAAGGTATGGGACCACCCGCCGATAGTGTATCTCTAGAGGCGAATACACTGGGTTCAACAAGAACATCTTGCAACCTGAACCTCACATGACCGACCACTCTTTTCGCTTGAGTGTATCGAATGTATATCACCAACGGTTGGGAGCTACCCACCGTCTTCCCAAAAAGGGACAGCTACCCTAATGGGAGCGACCCACATAGCCATGCTGCTTGCCGATTTTTGTCATTACCCAGTTGATGAGGCTTGAGGTCATTACGTACCTTTTGAATACCTGACCACCATTCACTTTGAATGCCACATCGTCATACCCGTCAAACCGCAAATTGATTTCCCCAAAAATACCACGGGTATAAAGCTAAGAGAAACGAATTTCTCCGCCACCAAACGTAAGCACGTTTGAAGAGATCAACTTATGCGATCCGTTAGATATACTCTATCAGACATTCGTCCATTAACGTTTGTCCTGGGACTGGACAAACCGAAGGCACTATTCTATAAACATGATAGCCCTTGCATAACTCTGTCTTCAATATTTGATCGCAACGCTAACGTCCATACAGTGTGGCTTTCAGATAATGAACCTGATCCCGGTCTCTCCGCATTGACCATGTAAAAACTGTCAAAACTTCGATAGTCGGTGATTTAACTATCAAAGAAAAACATGTGTGCAAACAACGATATTATTTCCTGATGGAAATTCTATCGACCAATCATCATTCAACATTTATCTCTTTATCTTAAATTATCTTCAATTTATCCATTTCCCCATTTCTATACATTGGTAAATTCTCCTTTACTAAATTTAGAAAACATTTATGGTTCTTATTTGGAAAAACATTTCCAAACTTCTTTATCGGATTTAAACTGATGTTTAAATAAAACATCGCTTTGCCCATTCAAACCATTTCACTCATTAACTAAATTTCACTTAACCAATCTTCACTATCGAACCTTAACTACTCCTTAGTTAAAAACGAAGTCAATCAAGTTGGGGTATAATTACCTCTCAGGCCTTAAATGAACAACATTTCTAACCTCGAAATAGACAAAGTTCATCTTATAACCCTTCAACAAACTTCCTTACGTAAACTCTAGGATTCTATTTACGAATCCACTTCTTTTACAAAAATCATTTGATTATAACGCTAGTGTTATAATTTCATGCTTTCAAAATATATTAACTTAAATATAACTTTTCTTTATTAATTTGGATAATTAAACAAACAACTAATTTATAACTAAATAATTACATCTTGATTTGAAACCGGAAAGTATATAGTACTTCCCAAATTCGATATAATCGAATTCCAACTTACAGTTTTCTCTCGAATAATCTCTATTCGATAATTCCTCTGGAATAACTATTTTCGATTTTCTCTCTTCTCTACGGATTTTATTTAATCCTTTTTACATTTCGAATATCGAAATGGATTTCATCGTTCCCTTTTCAAAACAACTCAACTTTTCATTTTACATTCACTTTTGGATTTGAAATCTCAGTTATCCACTGGTAATTATATTTTAGTTCATTTATAAACATTGTTTATAAATCACAACACTTGTTTTCATTTCCAAACAAGCTATTTATTTCTCACCATTTGAAATCCCATTTCAGTTAAATTTCTCTTTCAAAAATCCACTTTCATTTCTAATTGTCTTTACTTGCAAAACCCTTTCTTAATCTCATTATTCACATCGAATGTGAATAATACCCCTTTTATATAATCCCTTAAGTTTGATTTCGTATTTTAACACAATATACCATTTATACTTCCATTTACATAATTATTTATACAAAATCGTCTTTTACCTGCTAACGCTTAAAATCTCATTTAAATATCCTATTTATTTCATATAATATTTCCTTTCATATATTTCTTTACCACTCCTTATTACTTTTATTAAGTAATTTACCAATAATGGTCTTTTAAACTTTCACATAACTGTTATTGGTTTTATATAGAAGTTTCTGATTCCATTTTCACATATCTCTTCTTTTTATAAAACCTTTTTGATTTATAAAGTCGTTATTTCAATATATACTTCACAAATTCTCTTTTAATAAAACCCTTCTTATTTTATAAACTTCTACAATTTAATAATCACTACAAATTTCCTTTTTATATATAATCCTTGATTTTATACAAAGATTTTATTTCAAATTATAGTTTGAAATTTCCCTCTTCACATTCTCGTATTTTCTTTGGTATTTAAAAGTACCAAATAACGATGATCAAACAAACAAAATCAACAACAGATTATAAATCACATCATATATCACAATACATGAAAAACAATAAAATAAATGTTGAGGAACCCAGTTGGGTCACTCCAACCTGTTTCCCTACATGCACATATGTTAATCAACATAAATAACATGAGTATGAAATATTCTGAATAAACAGAATCAAGATTTGATTAACGATTTATATATACCGTTATCGATAATTTCAACCAATTAACTAGCAGTTCAACCAAACAGCCAACACACAGCAAACAACCATTATTTATCAATTCTAACAATACTTTTATGAAAATATAAATTGATCAGAGTTAGTGAGATTTACTCACCTTAGTCAATAATCGTTGAACAGCGGTTAATATCGATTGATTCGAATCTGGCGTTTAATTCTGCTGTAAATTGAAATGAGCTACCAACCGTTCCAACAAGCTTCACCGTGTAGCCTGCGTCAGTAAGATCCCAACGTGCCCAACCGTTCGAAATTCTGACGTCGTATGGTCTAGATATTTAAATTTCAAGTTATTCACCATCAATATAAAAACAAAGCTTAATTTATTTAAATTGTTTTATGGGCTTAACCTTAATTTAACCAGGCTCAAACAGTTCGTAACCCGCGTGAACATACCTTTCTCTCCCTTTGATTGAAGAAACCCGCAGCTTACGTTATACAAAATTTCACCATTCCCATGCTCACGTGTATATATATTTGTTATCTGGGCCTCACATATTTCGTTCGATCCATCCACGTCTTTAGAGCCAGTCCACCATAATTATTTTTCTACCCACTCAGACATGCCGTGACCTTCCTCTTCCATTATTGATTCTTTCTCCTTCCCAGATCTAACTTCGGTTGCTAAAAAAATGGATTCCTGGAAATAATAAAAAATCCCAATTCCTTCAGCTTCCCTACGATGGAACCCAGCGTGACAGTCCCAAAACAACGCCAAGCAAATCTAAACTGTACAACTTATGATGGCTACAGAAATGATGCTCGCGAATTAACAGACCTATGGAACTCGAAATCAATTGATTTCGTTTTTATTTTATATTTAAATTTTAAAGAATGAGTTCTCTGTATTGTTGTTTTAATCTTGTGTGAAACTTCTAAACGGACGCTCGCTCATGGGTATTTATAAGGATCGTTAACTTGGCATGCAAGAGTTAGGATTATCGGGTAGCTTTGTGGTCTGCTGCGTATTTTCTTTTCATTCAATCAAAGTGTAACTTCCTTTCTTTCAATCGCAGTGTATTTTCATTTCATGATTTTTGCTTTGCGATGGTACGGTGTACATGGCTACAGGTGAAGACTTGGGCACGAGGGGTAGTTTAGCTGGTATTTTCGAAAATTGGATTGATGACAATTCATGCATCCTAGGTTAGGTAGATGAGGGTTCCCGCATATAGCTGTGCAGGAGAAAACTGCATATGTACTTCGTTTTGCTTAAGCTGGAAGACTTCCTTTGGCGTGAGGCTTCAGGGCATGTTGTACATGCTAGTTACATGATAAAAATACGTAGGTAGCTCTGTGGATTTTAAGTGGGGAGGGCTTTGTATTGAGTTGTTACTTCAATCCTAGTCGGCATATGGGTAGGCCGTATTAGATTTTTGGTAAGGGAAGGCTCTCATTTCAATAGCTGTTGACATTTGACATAACACCAACCCAAGAAATGAAACGAAATCCCTTATGTACTTGACGGAAATGGCGACCCTTAGGTCTGCACGCTTTTTAGGCGTTGAAAAGAGGATATGGACATGAGTGGATTAGGTCTCGTGTTGGCGCTGCAGTATTAACTTATGTGTGTCATCTACAAATCTTACATGCAGCTTTGTTTCCATTGATGAATTATACGCACACGTGATGTAAATTTCAGAGACATACAAATGTGCTTCTTCCAACTATTAACATCATGTCATAATAGCATTTGAATCCATATATGACGTGTCATACATGCGAACTAAACTTCTACATCAGTAAGACCACAATTTTGTACATGATGTGCTCAAAATAACCAGTCACAGATAATGTTTTCAACGTTTTGTCTCGACCTTTTGGATCAAGTTCTCTTCTCCTCTAACGAAGTTGGATATATTTAGTTTCTTATATTACAAAAATGGAAACATGGATCTCAATGGAAAAGAAGCAAAGATAGGGAAAATAAAGTTGACGTGTAGGCTTCCAACGTGCAAAGCTTGCAAATGCTAAAAGCGCATGTAGCTTAGTATTGTTGTTGTTATATGGTTTAAGAATCCGTTACTTAAACTTTTGTTTATGTTGGAGCTTTTACAACCAGAAGTAAGAGTACAGTCGTGTTCAGTGACGTGTCACGGTCCTAGAAATATACTAATATCGGTAGGTTAACTCATATTTTGAAACCCCAAAATATTGATATAGGTTGCAAAATACTCAAAATAAAAAGTTGCATATTAAATTAATTAAAAATTACGGTAAAATTCTAAAAATTAAATTAACACTATGTCTCAAAAAAACCTTGTCTAAATTCGAATCCAGTATGCAGTTATTTCAAATAAATTGTTATGGTCGACGAACGATTCTATAGCAACTATTTGAAAATTTGAATTGGACATAACTCATAGTCTTTGACACGAAATCTTGAATTTTCACATCCATTAGAAAAATACAGTTCAACAGATTACAACGTTTCTTGTTTCACAGAAATCCGACTTAAACGGCTTCTGTATATTCGTTTAAAGTTCGAATCGCCAAATTACGAACTGCCGCACCATTTCGAGCTCGGTTAGAATTAAAATAAAATTCTATCGTCGTTTATTGAATAGATTCGTTATAAAAATTCGAATCAAAACCTAACCAAATCCCTTATACTGCCCAATTCACACAATATTGTGAATCCTATTTTTTTCCGACCATTTCGACAACAAATATATTATTCTATTACTTATATTAATTAAATATAAATATTATTTAATTCAAGTTATCGATATCGCCAAATCGATATTTAATAATTAAATAAATTATTTATTTCACCATAAAAATACGGAATGTTACACAGTCGGATTCCTCCAACCTGTTTTCCTACATCCAAATATATTAGTCAACATAAATAATACCCATCTTGCTTTGAGGCAGGACATCGCGGTATGAAGGTCGTCCACTAATACATATTTGTGGGGTACATAGGGAAATCATCCGCTAATGGTACCGCCGGAATCCGCTAATGAGACTGTGGGAACAATCCAATCATCAACCCAATATATATATATATAATAGTCAACCCTAAATAACTAATATATTTAAATCAACCAGAAAGCATTCAAACAAGCAATAACAATTATTTTTACCGAATAAAAATAATTCTAAAGAATAGGTGAGTGAGATTTACTCACCAGGATTTTATTTCTTGAATATCCTGTTTAAATTCCAAATCGTAGCATCAACGAATCTACTCGCATCGTCTCGATTGAATTTATCAAGTACCTATGAATATTTATTTAATTTATTCATCGATTAATTTATTATTAATTAAATTTCACTACTAACATACATAATTAAACCTAAGTATTTTTAAAACTTTTGGTAAAATGCATACCTCGTTGAGTCGGCCTATTACGAAGCACACCCTCTAAATTCACTGGTCCAAAATGTCCAGACTACACCTTCAAGTGACATACCATTCTAATTTAACCATTATTAAATCACTGCATTGATCATCACGATCCAACCCCCTCTCTTGCCAATGACTCTAGCGTCAATTTGCCCTAAATCAACTTCGCTCATCATACATGAACAAGAACTCCCCTTGAATTGCTCCCAACCTTGCGCACTGCCACCGTTTTTCATCATTAGTTCAACATCAACCAGAAATCACGATCTGCCCTTTTTAATGCATGAAATCCTGTATTGACCTTACCATTCGACCAAGCCTCAAACTCCAAGTTCGGTCCTCATCGGACGTCGCATCACTCAACAAAGTCCGATAACCTTGGTAACTTCAAATCGATATGGAATTCAGATCCTCAAACTCCCCTTCGATAACTCAGCAAAACCCGTGACCCAATCCTCACTTCGCACCATGGCCAGGAATCCCATCGGACCCTCATCAAACTACACAACGCACCACTTCTGACGTTAGAAACCAAATCGCATACCACTACCTCCCCATCACTTTGAACACACAACATCGATGTCGCTTCTGGAGTCGATAGAAATCGCGACAGCCGATACTGGCTTCCATCGCACCACTCCCAAAAAACTACCTACCAACGCGAGCTCCTAAATCATCCACCTCGACTGCGAGCTATTTCACCTAACTCGATCGAACTCCCAATTTAAGCCTTGATACCCTAGAACGCTGCTGCTCCAGTTCGACTATCACCACCATTCTCATCCAAGTGCCCCCCCCCAATCCCGTCGTCGTACTCAAGAAAGCATTTCGAGGGTCTTTAAATTTCTTTTCTGGAATAAATTTGAGTTGAAGCAATGAATTTGGGAAAAAAAGGCAGAACTGATTTTAAATGAGGAGGGTGCGACCTTAATTTGTACATGAGGCTATGGATTTTGAAGTGGAGAGAAGGCCATGGGTTTTTTCTTAGTGGTGAGGAAAGGAAGATGTGTTCAAATTTTCTACCTTATGATTTTTAATGGTTATAAATATAGGTGTATATATTTAAATTATCCATAATTTTCTAACTCCTTTTTGAATGCAACAAGGGTCGTTCCTATGGTTATAACACTATTCTGAACACACTGGGATAGGTTACGAAGTCCAATTCGATCATATGGTGAAGATAATATTTTAAATCAATATAAAATAAATTCAAAACAATTTATCCATTGAAAATAAATTATTATTATTAATATCTATAAATTCAACTAGAATTTATATTGCTTATCTAAATTTGTTTTGGATTCAATTTTACTTTAAATCCAGTTATTCACTGATTCCTTATTCTGATAATTTAATATATGCGATATTAAATCGAAATCGATATTTAAATCGATAACATAAATATAAAAATTCATATATATTTTTAACTAAATATTTAAATCCATATTAAATATTCAAAATTAACTCAACAAAAATCTGGGTCATTACACTTAAGAACGTTAACGTACTAGGACAGGGTTCTTAAAGGGTTAGGGGTCTGCCTCAGGGTTATAAGAGATCGTAAGAATCCACCTTTAGCATGACCATAAGTGACCGAGAATGCCACCTCGTTGGGTATTTACCCTAAAAACGCTAATGGGCGATTGACTTGAATATCTACCCCATTGGTTAGATTTTTGTGTTTGTATGAATCTTATGTGCTGCGCAGACATACCTTGACATATGTTACCTGCTAAAAATATAGGTTATAGACATTAAATAACACTATGTTCCAATCATACAAAATTTTATGTTCTGACCTCTCTCCTTAACATCACACAGGTCAGTAGATGGGGGAAAAGATATGGACGAAGTCATTATTGGAGCCGATGGAGAAGACAAAGTAGTTATGATATTATTAGCAGTTATTGCTTTACTTCTTTTGGAATCTTTATATGTGATGTACCCAGTTGAATAGATGTAATTGTGAACTATTGTATTTCTGAGATTTTGAAATAATGGTAATCTTATTAAAATATTTTATCTTCTCTTTCCGCTGTGTGAGATTCCTATTCGAAGTATATGGTATTGGTATCTGTGAAAATGTAATCCTTTTAGGAACTAACGACTCGTTTAAAAGGGCTTTAAGTTTTAGTTGGCCTTTTATGGGTCAAAATTTAAGCCCATTCCGGGAGGGTTGTTACAACGCTTGCATTGGCGATAAGCAGTTTTAATTTTTTTTGGGAACTGAGTTGAGATTGTTCGACCATGAACCACGAATTGCGTGTGATTCCAGTGTTAACCACGTACAAGTAGAGCGCGGTTGTTGAACTAAGCATGCGTAGCTTTTGCATGATTTGTTGATGAACCACGCATAGGTTCTACATTCACTATGAGAAAAAGGATAATAGACATCACATTTTTAACATCGCTCGTAAATTCAACCGATGTCAAAACTTATTTTAACATCGAATTTTTTCAAGTGATGTTTTTGTTTCTCAGACATCGGTTTATTTAACGACTTATGTCTTAAATACACTTTTAAAAAATTGAACTTGGGCCATACCAAAAAACTTGGCTATTACATCACTTATTAAAATAGCTGTTGTCTATTACATCACTTGCTAAATGTATTATTGTTAATTATTAATAATTAGTAAATTATAATTAATATTTATTAATTATATTTTATAGTAAATATTTTATAGTAGTTATAGTTAATATTTATTAATTACATTATAATTAGTAAATTATATTTAATATTTTTAGTAATTATAGTTCATATTTATTAATTACAGATAATATTATAATTAGTAAATTATAGTTAATACTTTTTAGTAATTATAGTTAATATTTATTAATTATAGTTCACATTTATTAATTATATTTTATGGTAAAATTATGTATTATTGCTGAGATGGATTATACCCAAAAAAATTTAAAATATCTGCTGTCTATTATGGCAGACGTCCCGAACAACAGTTATATGCATCATTTACATCGGCTTCATGCATGATGTTAAAGGTCAGTCTTAATTTGCTTCAATCCGCACCCCCATAATTTCCTATATATAGCCGTTGATCAATTCTCTAATCTGCAACCATCAAAACGCTCCAATCAGCCTCTTCCACGTCATCAGCAATTTCCCTCTTGACGTCTTAACACTACCGCTTGTTATTTTCCCAAATTAGAGTTTAGGTCCTCCCCAAATTTTTTTCCGCAAAACCTATCTGGCCGTTGTATCCCCTCAGCAGGTTGTCAAACCCTAACAAATCCAATGAAGAAGTGCTGCTCCTGACATCACATCGTTGAAGCCATATCTGTTTTGGAGAATCCCAACCGCAATCAACATCCAATTTCACTTCCAACGTAAGTTATATATTGATATGAATCCAATAACAATGTGAATGTTTTTTTATTTTCTTACTATCTAAGTATTTAGGTTAAATAAGGTGAAACTGTTAAAGAAATATTTGTAATACTAGTTGCAGGACTTGGAATGATTCCTTTAATTCTTCTAATCAAAATAAGCGCAAATAATTTGATGATCTCTTTTATTTATTTTTGTAAATTTGGGTGTTTCTTTCCAATGCTGATTAAAAGAAAAATAATTTCATGTTTTCTTAATGCCAATTTAGATTATATTGTAGTTTGAACATCACTATTTTTAAATAGACAAAATTCTGAGATGTAGAAAATAAATAGTGAGAGGAGCACAATCAGACAGAGAATGGTCATATGACTGAAACAAGGTTAACAGAAAATTCAGGTACGCAATTTTGATCACTTTGATGCGTCTAAAATTGCAGTTTAATTTTCTTACTAAGTGTCATTGCTATGGATGTGGCCTTTCAAATTATAAAAGATATATGTTTTGGTTAATTTTACAGTTCAAAGTTAATGCTACAAAGATTGTGTGCATAATTATCCAAATGTCAATTACCTCTCAGTGAGATAATGTCAAACAATGAGTATCACTTTTGGAATAATGTTGTATCTTGATTTCAGTAACACCCTGTGATTCTAAATATTAAAATTAACGAATTAAAGAATACTTAATTTCAAATGTGAGAATTAAGGGAAACGGGGTTACGCCTTTGCAATCGTCTCGGAATTATGCTTGAGATAGAGTCCGAGTTTGCGTAAAATGGATACCGTATGATGGAGATATGGACGAACGAAGTTAGGCAGAAAAACCGGAAACAGACCGGAATGCACTGGCGCACTTGTGAAGTGCGCTAGTACAAAAATGCACTGGCGCACCTGCCAAGTGCGCCCATGTCGGGATAAATCCTACACAGATTTCTGGAATGTTTTGATCCAAACAGTGAGTCATTGCTGAGTCACTAGAGCTTAGGTGGCTATCTGAATGGTTCTAGTTATTCCTAGGTTAATCCGACGGCTCTTATTAAATTAAACTTCTATAAAAACACTCCTAAACCCTCAACCCTAATCACACTAATTCATACCAAGAGCTGCTATGCCGTCAATTGTGAACCTAGAGTAGCCGCTGTTCTCTTTCAACTCAAAATCAAGATAGAAGCTAGAATCAAAATCAAATCTAAATCTAAATTAGAATAACAATTAGTCTACATCAAAGGCGAGCAATTCAGTTTCAGAATACAGATCCCAGAAAAATAAGACCGTTCTTCTTTTTGTGAGTATAATTTCTTTCACAAATTAATTAATTAATTTAATTGTGATAAGTTATAATTGGGATTATGAGAATATGACTTTGAATCATGTGATGTTGTCGTTGACAATTTTGTTATTGTGGATCTATTTCATATGTTAAATTGTACATGGTTAACTTGATTCATCTTATGCAAGTTTGGGATGTTAAATCATATGTATGTGAATCTTATGCAAGTTTGGGATGTTAAATCATAGGTATATGAATCTTATGCATGGTTGGGATGTTAAATCATATGCTAGTTTATGAATCTTATGCAAGTCTGTAGGTGGATTATATACAAGTTCATATGTGAATCATGTATATACATATGCTAGTTTATGTGACATTAATTTACATGTTTAAATCCATATGCAAGTTCACATTTTTATGTTTAGATCTATGTTTAGATCCATATGCAAGTTCACATTTTTTTTAATCTATGGCAGTATATAGTTATGCAAATTTACGTTCTATGTGCCCATTGCCTATGCTAGTTATGTACGTGAATCATATGATAGTTTGAATGTAAGTATGTATGAAATTCATATGCAAGTTATAGGAATACCATATCCATATATGCAAGTTCACGATTAAATGTTTAGATCTATAGTTAGATCCAAGGTTGTTTATGCAAATTTATGTATTGCCTATGCAAGTTATTGGCTATGCAAATTATGATTCTTAGATCTATTTTATGTGTTATGCGAGTTGTGATGTTGCTTTTCTTTTATAAGTTAGACTATTTGCAAGTCTAACATATGTCATATTAAAACGTACGTATAGCATGGGGACAATGGGATAATAATAAATATATATAATTGTGAATTGGCATAAAATGGCCTTAAAGACAGATAATTAATTTGAGACATTAATTTGTGTAATTTGTATACCTGGAATTTATGGACATAATTTAGGTGACAATTATGGACATAAATTGATTTGGAATTTATTGACAAATTTGAATAGGGATATTAATCCAATTTTGGGTTATATAATTATGTGTAATAATTAACCGCCTAAGACACAAGGTTAGACTCATTTCGGGTGTAAGACTGCTCGGACCCGCCCGGCAAATCCAGCAACCACAAACGGTAGTCTGATGTGAGAGGTTAAAGGCACAAATTAAATGTGTAACAATTGTTAAGTCACGAGGTTAGGCTCATTTACGGTATAAGACTGCCCGGACCCGCCCGGAAAATCCAGCAGCTGCAAGCAGTAGTCTAATGTGGGAGGTCTTTATAAGGCTACAGTTCTAATGAATTAAGTAACACTTAACCAAATAAACATGTGGTGGGACATGGGGGTTAAGTGGGTGGCCTGGGTAGCATGTGAAATACGATGAGAAACACTTAACCAAGTTGAAAACATGTAAGAAGACATGTATAAGAAGGGGTTAAGTAGGAAATTCTAGTGGGGACCAAGTGTAGTGTCCCAAAATTCCGGTCCAATTTGAGCTGACCAAATAACACAAGTCCAACCCCAATTGCACTGGAAAACAGAAAACTAATGGAAAGAAAATAGAGGGTGAGAATAGATATGATAGAAACTTAGAATAGAAAAGAAGAAGAAGAAGAAGAAGAAGAACAAACAACATCAGCGTAACACGAATCTCATAGCGGAACGAACAACGTATAATAGTTAACATATCATTGAAATAAAATCAGTATATGTATACAATAACATTATCAGAGTACAACACTTACAACACAGCGGAAATAACTATAGCTATAAAATCCTGAAGCCACCTGCTCCAAGCTCTCCAAGTATATCTGTAAAATCCTAACTACTGGACTGCCCGTATAAAAATGGGCACCCAAGAGTTTAGGGAAAACAAACAAAACAAACTCCGGGTCAGTCATGGGACTGGTATGAGTAAAACAGTTTGAAAAAAATTGAACAAATAAACGATATCTCATAAACCACGCCCTATAACAGAACTAGTTTTACCCTTATGCGAATCCAAATCAGTTTGATTCAACTTTCAAATCATTCTGAAAGTAACGATAATTCTTTATATAAAAAACCTTTTGATATTATAATAATGTCTATCAACCACAATATAATAATCATCTAGTAGAATGCTTTCATCTCACGTTCTATATATATAGTATACAATCAAAACCGCAAGCACGTATTAGGTAATGGATTTCCAACTATGACAAGTTATGGAACCACCTTTCGCTAGTGTACATCTAGAGAGGAATACACTGGGTTCAACAAGAACATCTTGCAACCCGGCCACACATGACTGACCACTCATTTCGCAGAGTGTATCGAATGTATATCACCAACGGTTGGGATCAGCAACCGTTTCCCGAATGGGACAACATTGACAATAGATTTTTAGAAGTAAATGAAACTCTAGATCAGGTGATTATACACCCTAATAGGTGCCACCTACATAGCCATGCTGCTTGCCCGATTTCTGTCATTTCCCGGTTGTGAGGCTAGAGGCCACGCTTATATCTAACAGATCACACGTTTATTCAATTTGAATGACACATCGTCAAACCCGCCAAATCACAAATTGATTTCCCCAAAAATACCATGGGTATACAGCTAAGAGAAACGAATTCCTCCGCCGCCAAATGTAAATACGTTTGAAGAGATCAACTTACGCGATCTATTAAATATACTCTGTCAGACATTCTTCCATACAGGTCGTCCTGGGACTGGACAAACCGAAGGCACATGTGACGAAAAGGAATTTCGCTCGGTCCGAACCAGTCGCTAAACCGACCCAGACCGTTCGAAACGCCCTATCCTTTGAGAACAGGACAAAACAGAACGCATACAAAAGAACATTTCATTGTACATTACAACAATGCATCAGATTACAAGAATATACAGAGTATAAATGAATAAATATTACACAGAAATATCAGAGATTACAATAAATTACATAGCAGCGGAAAATAATACAATACACAACTAGAAGAGGTATACGGATACAAAGCTTTCCGGATATCGTTTCAGCTGTAAACCAGGATCCTGTGAATATAAATCTGCAAAACCAAAACTACAAGCTGCCCGTGTCAAAATAAGGGCACCCAGAGTTTAGGTTAAAACAATAAACTCCCGGTCAGTCATGTGACTGGCGTGAGAACTAAAACAGTTATTTATCTTTATTTTCAAAGAAGGTAAATCAAGGGACCACGCCGTATAACACGGAACGGGTTTCCTCACAAGAACACCAGTGCATAAAACAAACAGCGCGATGCTAAATAAAGAAAAATGAAGCTATTATAAGACCCAGGTCCTATCACACAATGCAACGCAAGCCGGGGGATAGGGTTTTTACCTTATAATAGCCAAGAATGCTTGATACGTTTAAAAGAAATCATTTGATACTATAATAAGTGTATAGTGTATAAAACAACTTCAAATCATAAGTATCAATCATAGGCGGCATGAATGCCCCATACCACTATGTCGCCATATATAAGTTTACAATCAAAACCGCAATGTCGTATTGGAAGTTGGGTTATCATTTATGGTATGAACCGAGGCTAGGGGCAAGATCCTCACCGATTCGAGACTGTCTAGTCCGAGCCTCAGGAACAGCCGCAACTGCCCCATGGATCGTCAGGGCCGGTCCACCGATGTGGATTATTATGCCTGAACACTGCATTTCCCCGCCCTTTGGGGCGTAAGCCTGGCCCGTCAGCCGACCAGAAGCATCGGCCGAAACCGATATCACGAGGCGCCTCGCTTTTCAGCAAGTAATAATAAGCAACATCCACATGAGTCAAACTCTTCAGCCAGTTCAAGCACTGACACCACTCCTAACTAGAAAGAAACGCATGTCCTCCCTGAGGTCCGTCTCCCGTTTTTGGTTCATACCGGGTGTGATACTCGCGAATCAACGTTACACAAAGCTACGCCACACAAGGCCGTGCTTTGATCATGAACCACAAGACTTTGCTTTTCAACAGAAGTCTCGATCAGTTGCCACTTAGGCATGCCACACAGGCAATTCACTCCATGCGTTTGATATCCATCAATATATAACCCCTGAGCTCGTACGTCTCAGAAAAGGGCGTTAAGCAAGAGAATAAATTCTCCGCCGCCAAACAAATATATATTTAATAGAGATCAATCACACGGACTAAAATCCAATGTCAGACACACCGTCCATTTACAAGTTCGTCCTGGGTCTGAACGAAACCGGAGGCACCTAGTACCCCGCATATCCATCGATCTCCAAGAACGTCTGGACGATCACCAACTGTTTCCATCTTCTTGGGTGTACAACCCAATCAAGATCATCAGTAATCACCCAAACGAAGTGAAGACCTCCGGTCTTCGACCATCGTCTTCATCTTCGACTTATCGTCGTATCAGTTATTCAGAATGGGATAAACCCGGTCTTCCCGAATAACTCGCGTATATTTTAAATAAGTGTTACACAAACACAACATACGCCTCATTCCAATTCCTCAGTCACTAACCGTAAATTAATCAAGAGAATAATTCCCCAAATATTAACCCCGAAGGCCGAAACCAACATCAGATCAATGTCCAGAAAACCATTCTGCTTAGCTAACCGACAGTTAGTTTCTAAATTTCACATTCATAGGGAAAGGTTCCCATTAATTTTATCCAAGATAAATTTCTTGAATTTATTCTTTAATCTATTTTTGAATATCAATTCAAACTAGTCGGGATTAGCGAACCTTACCGAAGTAATCATTTGTTTTAATTTCCCAATCCCAACCTATTCATCCCGTGAAGTGAAACTGGTTATACTTCATATCTAACACCATAGTGTTATCGTAAATTCAATTACCATTTCACGTTCAAATCTAATTAAAGATTTAACTATCGCCTGGAGCAAAACTGGTGATACTCCATTTTCGATCATTTCAATCTAATTAAAGATTCATTAAAACTCCACTTAGTTTTAATCGCTAACTGGGTTAAAGAATCAGTGTCATTTAAAAACACAGTTCACGATAAACCCAAAATCACGTTCCATTAATTATCGGGTTAAAGAACGAGTGTTATTTAAAACACTGTCCACGATAAACCCAAAAATCAATATCAATTCAATTCCAATTAAATATTATTTAATTGGCATACTTCATTAAATCTAAATAAAAAAAGATTTAATCTTTTCTCAGCTGGGTTCAAGAACAGTGTTAATGAAGACACAATTCACGACAAACCCAAATCACATTTGATATTCAATACAAGGCTCTGAATAGAAAATATATCGGCTTATATTCAATATCAAATTCTATGACTAACAAATGTCGTATTGGAAATAACGATATATATATATATCTTTCAAATATCCATAACAACATTTGTATAATCACGAATTCCAACCTCGAAATATTCCGAAGACAATTTCGATTCAAATCCATTCCAATGCAATCATTGGAAATTCTGGTTATTTTCAAAACCATTTCAAATTCAATTTATTTATTTAAAAATAAACAGAATTATAATTCTAGTTCAAAACTAGTTTATTTCGATAAAAATCTATTTTTATCTTTTCAAGTATGGATTTTTTCATCCCAACACTTTCTAAATCATTTCTTATGATTTTACATAAATTATTACTATTTTTAATAATTTTATCAAGGCTCGTACAGTCGATTGCCATCAACGGTCATCGAACTGCACTTACAGCGACCTTTTTCAAATTTGATTTGGACATAATTCCAAATCCAACCGTTAGATTTCAAATTTCTAATATTCGTTAGAAAGCTCTTTTCGATACGAACCCAACAGTTCCGATTTTAGGAGAATCCGACGGTCGGATATCCCGTAATGTCCGTTTGAAATAAATGGTCGAAATTCGCGAACTGCCGCGGCGCGGAGCGTTCTATTCAGGCCATTTTATTATATATATAATATATACTTCGTCGATTTCCTTTCGAAACGTGCTTTATAAATCGTTTTAAATTCATTTTCAAAACGGTTTCAACTTCATATTCAATTTCAAATCAAAATTGAATATTCCAATTTAAATTTATTTTAAATTCATTTCAAATTGATTTCAATTCAAATTGATTTCTAATTCAATTTCAGTTCGTTTTCAATTCAATTCAATTTCAATTCGAATTCATTTCTATTCAATTTAATTCGAATTTCAATTCTATTCACTTTAATTCGAGTTTCAGTTTTATTCAGTTTCAAATCTATTCAATTTAATTCGAATTCATTCATATTCAATTTAATTCGAGTTTCAATTCTATTCAGTTTAATTCGAATTTCAATTCTATTTCAATTTCAAATCTATTCAATTTAATTCGAATTCATTCATATTCAATTGCAATTCGAATTTCAATTCTTTTCAAAATATCGGATTTTGAAATCACTTTCGATATTCATTATAAATTGAATAAAAACGTATATAAATATCGTTCACGTCAAAATGGCGTCAATCTAATCAATACGGCTTCATATATTTCTATTTTCAAATATTCTATTTCAAATATTCTATTCAAATATTTCTTTTTCAAAACTTTCTTTTTCAAAACTGGAATGAGGCCCAATCAATTACCATATAATGTTAATTATATGGATTTTCTACAACACATGTATTCAATAACAACGATGAATAATCAACCATCATCCAAAGTGCATTCTACACTGTATAAGCATCAAATATAAATATTCAACGCTTATAACAGCCTGTCAATCAATCGATCGACATACAACTAATTATTGGGATTAGTGTACGTCAAATATCATCTCAATACCCGTGTGGGGTTTCAAACAATCAAACACAGATTTTATTTGTGCGGTTGGGCGATGTGTAAAATTTATCGTCCCAATCAATGTCCTTCAAATAGGTGTACATGAACAAACCGTCCGGTTTGTAAATGAATATTTATTTATTCACATCACGTTAAAAATTATATTTTTAACGATCAAACTATTTTATTCATCCTATGAATATTTTATTCGATTCATTTATTAAATAAAATGTTATCTTTATTTTTCTAACTTATTTTTAGAAAATTTCGGCGGCCTAACGGCACGATACTAGAAACGGAACAAGGCCTAGCCTTATCCCTGGTCTAGTGAAGGCCCACTCCATTCACACATCAATCAAATTCATCAAACAACCAAATTCAAATCAAATCATCTAACTAATCTATGCAACCAAACAAACAAGTCCATGGTCTGTGGACGATTGTGTCGGGTGCTTCTAAACACCGTCTGCATCCTAGTATATATATATAATTAGAAAATAAATTGAAAGGTGAGAAATTCTCACCGATAGCTGTTCTAACTCCACGGCACTTCTAAGGCAGGAAATCTTCACTGTTCTCGTCTCTTATCACTTTCTTCGCCCGTATTCTCTACATATGTAAAAATCGAATTTTTACTTCGCTATTCAATATATAAAAATCATATTTTTACTTCGATGTTCAATATATAAAAATCATATTTTTACAATCACTTCATATATTTAAAAATCGAATTTTTACTACGCTACTATATAGATAAAAATTATATTTTTACACCGGTACAATATAGATAAAAATTCTATTTTTACAACAGTGTTCGTATATTAAAGATTATATTTTTATCACGCTATTCTCTATATAAAAATTATATTTTTATATATAAAGATCGTATTTTTATATCACGGCTTCATATATAAAGATGATATTTTTACTGTCTATATAATATAAAAATCATATCTTTACTTTCTATACTATAAAAATCATATCCTTACAGTGCTACTACTACAAAGATCACATCTTTATTACTCTACATTATATAAAATCAAATTTTTATTCCTCTAAAAATATAAAGATCATATTTTTAATATTTCTACTTTATAAAAATTATATTTTTAACCTTCCTATATAATAAAAATTATATTTTTCCTATATATGAATAATTAGATTTTAAAATGCTACTTTATTTTAAAACTGAAAATTAAAATTGAATAATAAACACTCACTGTCTTTTCCAGAGGGGTGGCTCACGTCCGCGGTGGAGGCGAGGTCCTCCAGCAGGCAGCGACTGTCGTTGCTTCTCCGGCGTCAATCCTTGGGGTGCTTCGGTTTGGGTTCGACTGGGCTTCGCTGTTTGAATCGAGCAAGGAGGGGGACGGAGGGTCTGGGCGTGTGGGCGTTTGGGGTTTCGAGGTGGAGGAGGGAGAAGATGGAGGCGGCTGTTGGCACTGGTGGTCAGGGGGCGAGGCAGTGGGGTCGACGGGGACAGGTGGCTTCGTGCTGGGCGTCGGGGGTTTAGGCTGGAAGTTCGAACGGGGAAAGGGGGCGAAGGAGGGAGGAAGTACGGTAAGAGGATGGGGTGAGGGAGGGGGCGCGGTGGCGCTATGCCTGGGTGGCGGCGGACGAGCGGAGGAAGGGGCGACGGGGAGCGATTCCTTTTTCTTTTTCTTTTTTTTTTTGATTTGGCGTTGACTGAGTTAAAAGGGGGAGGAAGGAGTGATAATTATTTAATTATTTTAATTTCCAAAAAGCAACTTTTATTTTCGACCTCTAAACGAGACCCACCGCCTGTCGTCTATAGCTAAATACCCCCATTCCGAACACAATGGGATATGTACCGTAAGCTAATTCGATCGTTTCGAATAGTTTCCGTCGAAATCAACATATAACTCTATATATTGAATTTGAACGCGCATTTCAATTTACCGGGGTCACATACTAACTAGAAAAATTCCCGAAAAATATTTTCTAGCTTCATATTGACGATACGGTCCTAACAAAACAAGTTTCGTCAAATTCTGAGACCGTTGGAAAAAGGGCCATTTTCCAGTCGATGGAATTCAACTGAAACTGGTCAAACGCGTTTTCCTTTGCCACGCTCAAATATTGATTCAGAAAATTTTGAAAGTTGGAATCTAGCAATAACTTGACATCCCGGACCCAACAAAACTGGTTTCGTCGAAATCCGAGGTCGTTTGCAAAATGTCCATTTTTAAGGGCCTGAATTCCATAGCGACTATTCAGAATTTCCAACTTGACATATCTTTTGATTCCCGCTATGAAATTTTGATTTCTCGGATTCGTTGGAAAGATAGTCACAATTAGATCCTATTATTTTTGGTTTCACTAAAGTCCGGATTGTTTTGCACCCGGTCCATTCAATTGAAGATTGAAATCGAATTATCGAACTACCGTGCCATTTTCAATTCCTTTTATAATTATATATAATTATTTATATTCTAACGACGATATATATAATATATACGTTCGAATTATATTCAAAACAAATTTCTCGTCGTTATTATTTAAAATAACTCATTTTAAATAATCAAAATTCGCTAAAATTGCTAAAATAAAAATTTTAAATTGGCCCAGATTTTCGGGTTGTTACAGCACTATTCAGCACAACCATCTTAGGCAATCTTTACCTAAGATTTATATAACAGCCCTTGCACTTTACTCCGTCTTCAATTATCTTTGGCATATATGATTCGCAACGCTTATGCCTATACGGAGTGGTTCTTCGGATAATAATCCAACCGGTCTCTCCATATTAACAACGTTAAAATGGACAAAAACTTCGATAGTCGGTGTGTTAACTATCAAAGAAAAATAGGTGTGCAAACAACGATATCATTTCCAGATGGAAATTATATCGATCAATCATCATTTAACATTTATCTCTTTAGTTCATTAATTTACTTATCTCCTGTTCCCATATATTCAACATTTCTTAGTCTCTATTATTAGAAAACATTTCTGATTCTTGTTTGGAAAACATTTCCAAAGCTCCTTTATTGGATTTAAACAGATGTTTAAATAAATCATTGCTATGCCAACTCAAACCATTTAGTAGATTCACTTAACCATCATTGACTATCAAACCTTACCATTCCTTAGTTAAGAAGGAAGTCAATCAAGTTGGGGTATAATAACCTCTCAGACCTTAACTCAACAACGTTTTAACTACGAAATAGTCAAAGTTTATCTTTTAAGCCTTCAACAAACTTCTTTACGTCTCTCTCGGCTTCAATTTACGAATCCACTTCTTTATTGAGAACATTGGTTATAACGATAATGTTATAATCCCTACTTTCGAAATATCTAACTTCAATTATAACTTTTATTCTTTAATGTGAATAAATAAATAACCACCTAATTTATAAATAAATAAATCTTGATTTAAACACCGAAAAGTATAAGTACTTTCCCGAATTCGATATAATCGAATTCGCCGATTAACTCTCTTCGAGAAATCTCTATTTGATTAACTCTTCTTCGAATAACCTATATTCAATTATCTCTCTTCGAATAACATATATTCGATTATATCTCCTTGAATAACTTATATTCGATTAACTCACTTCAAATAACTTATATTCGATTAACTCACTCTTTTGAATAAACTACATTCGATTAACTTCTTTCAATTTAAACTATAATCGATAACTCCCTTCGATTAAATCATAATCGATAACTCCTTTCGATTAAACTACAATTGATAACTCCTTTCAATTAAACTACAATCGATAACTCTTTCCTTTAACTCTATTCGAATAAACTATATTTGATACTCCTTTAACTCTATTCGAATAACTAATATTCGATTAACTCTTTTAATTCTATTCGTATAAACTATATTCGATTAACTCCTTTAATTCTATTCGAATAAACTGTATTCGATTAACTCCTTTCGAATAACTAGATTCGATAACTCTTCTCGAATGAACTACTTTCGATTACTCTTCTCTCGAATACACTATATTCGATAACTCTACGTCGATTAAGCGATATTCGATAACTTTACTCGATTAAGCGATATTCGATAACTCTACTTCGATTAAGCGATATTCGATAACTCTACTCGATTAAGCGATATTCGATAACTCTACTTGATTTACACCATTTGAATAACTCTACTGGTTAACTCTAACTGATAAACTCTAACTGATTAACTCTAACTGATTAACTCTAACTGATTAACTCTAACTCTAATCGATTAACTCTAATCGAATAACTAATATTCGATAACTCCTTTTAACTTTATTCGAATAACTAATATTCGATAACTCCTTTTAACTTTATTTGAATAACTAATATTCGATAACTCCTTTTAACTTTGTTCGAATAACTAATATTCGATAACTCCAATTTGATTAACTCTAATTAATTAACCCTATCGATTTAACTCTAACTGGTTAACTCTAACTGATTAACTCTAACTGATTAACTCTAACTGATTAACTCTAACTGATTAATTCTAACTGATTAATTCTAACTGATTAATTCTTTTGAATTATCTCCTTTGATTAATTCCTTTTCTATTTGTTTACTTAACAAATAACTATTCCCTTTCTATTCTATTTATTTAACAAATAAATATTTCTTTTATCTTTTCTGTTTATTTAACAAATAAATATTTCTTTTATCTATTTGTAAATGTCTTACAAGTATTTCCTTTATCTTTTCTATTTGTAAATGGTTTACAAATATTTCTCTTTCAATTTGTTTTGCAAATATCTTCCTTTGTATTTGTTTTACAAATATATTCCCTTTATATTTGTTTTACAAATATATTTCCTTTATATTTGATTTACAAATATATTCCCTTTCTATTTGTTTTCACGAAGAATTTCCTTTATATTTGTTTTCACATATTGAAACGACCCGCAAATCCGTACCCTTTGAGTCGACTAATAACACCACACGTCCAACTCAAATTTGCACAGAAATACGAACCATTTTTAGAAAGAAGTTAGAGGATGAGAAATAGAAAGAAAGAAATATTAGAATAGAAGAAAACGAAGATCACAAACCCACAGCGGAACGAATAAAATATATTAGATAATATAACTTTGAAGCACAAATCAGTATTTGTATATACATACCATTATCAGAGCACAACGTTTATCTCTGGAACAGTTATAAACACCTGTTTCCAGATACAACATAGTATACAGCGGAAAATATGATAGTCTATAGCTAAGTGGTGAGGCCTCCTGCTTCAAGCTCCTCCAAGTGAATCTGTAAAATCCTGACTACTTGACTGCCCGTACAAATTTAGGCACCCAAGAGTTTAGGGAAAACAACAAAATAAACTCTGGGTCAGTCATGGGACTGGTGTGAGTAAACTCCAATCATTTGTTTAACTTTTCAAAATCTTTTCAAAAGAAATGATAATCGTAAGACCGATCCACACATAAACATGGATGGTTTTTACCTTACGATAACCCAAAACACTTGGGAAATCATATATTATCTGATATTATAATAATGTCTAATCACAAGTAATTAAAATCTAGTAGAGCGCTTGCATCTCACGCTCTACATATATAATATACAATCAAACTCGCAGGGCGCTTATTGGAGATTGGATTCCAACTTGACAAGGTATGGGACCACCTTCCGAACGTGTATCTCTAGAGGCAAATACACTGGGTTCAACAAGAACATCTTGCAACCCGGCCCACACATGACCGACCACTCATTTCGCTTGAGTGTATCGAATGTATACCACCGACGGTTGGGATCAGCAACCGCCTCCCGATAAGGGACAGCATCGATAGATTTAAGAATAAAAGGAATTTCTCTAGATAGGTGATCATACATTCTAATGGGTGCGACCCACATAGCCATGCTGCCTGCCCGACTTTTGTCCACTTCCGGGTTGTGAGGCTTGAGGTTTGAATTATCTTCCAGAACATCTGGCCACCATTCACTTTGAATGCCACATTGTCAGATCCATCGGAAATCACTAATTGATTCCCACAAAAATACTCAGATTGTTAGGCTAAAGAAGTTTCCCTTCTATGCCATCAACTTCGTACGTTTGAAGGAATCAACGTACGTAACCCCCTTTGGAAATACTCTGTCAGACACTCGTCCATACAAGTTGTCCTGGATCTGGACAAACCGAAGGCACTATCCCGTAAACCGGATAGCCCTTGCACTTCACTCCGTCTTCAAGATATTCAGCATACTGGATTCGCAACGCTTATGCCAATACGGAGTGGATCTCTGGATAATAATCCAACCGGTCTCTCCATATTAACAACGTTAAAATGGTCAAAACTTTGATAGTCGGTGATTTAACTATCAAATGAAAACATGTCGGTGTGCAAACAATGATATTATTTCCAGAAGGAAATTCTATCGACCAAACATCATTCAACGTTTATCCCTTTTAGTTCATTCATTTATTCATTTCCCTTTTCACTTTCATTTACATTCCTTATTTAATATATTTAGAAAATATACGCTATTAACATTGGAAAACATTTCCATCATTTGTCCTCTATATTCAGAAAACATTTCTGACTCTCATTTGGAAAACGTTTCCAAATCTCCTTCATTTTTGTTTTGAACAGATGTTTGAATAAACATCGCTATGCCAACTTACCATTTTACTCTTAAACCTTATCCACTTCTTAGTTAAAACTAAAGTCAATCAAGTTGGGGTATAATTACCTCTCAGACGTTAACTGAACGACATTCTTAACTTTGAATTAGTCAGAGCCCACAACTTTAAACCAAACATTTCTTTCAACAACAGCGTTAAAACCGCTATCTAGCATTATAAAACACTTATCATAACCATAGCATTAAGATTGCTATTAAAACAGTTATTATAACGGCAGCTTTCGAATTGCTATTTAGATTTACCAAGATATTTATTATAACAGCAGCGTCTAAAATTGCTGTATATATTTACAATATCTATTATAACAACAGCGCTAAAATCTCTGTTTAGTTTTATAAAAGCATTTATTACAAAGACGACGTTATAATTGCTATTTAAAATTATAAAAGCATTTCTTATAACAACAGCGTTATGATTGCTGTTTTGAATAAAATACCGTGTGCGACGCACACGCTTCCGTTGTTCATTTATAAACTCTGTTTATTTTTAACAATTCAATTTCTCCTTTAACCATATTTATAAACTATACATTCTTCTAACCACTTAATTCGATTTCTATAAATCTCCTTTTCATATACATTTTATTTGCAAAATATTTCCTTGTTTTAAACTATTATTCTTTTATTTTAAGCATTTGAAAATCTTTCTTTAAACTTTCCTCTGTACTTTGCTAAATTCAAATCCATTTCCAAATATTGGTTTCAAAACCGATACTCACTTTCAAATATACATTCATATTTGAACTCACCTTTTAATTTATCCAATGGTTAATGATCCACTTCATTTATATCATTATTTATAACATTTTTCTTGGTTTACCCAATGGAATAGGTTTCCATTTGCAACTAAATGAAAAAGAAATTATTTCTAATTTGGAAATAACTCTGCTTTTAAATTCTAACTTCCTTTTTCCACATTCGATGATATTTACGGTATCTAAAATACCAGGTTCCTAAGGCCAGGGTAAATCAAACACACAAATTAAAACATGGATAATGTAGCATAACATATATCACCATCAATTAAAACAGTAAATAAAATGTTGAGGGATCCAGTTGGATCCCTCCAACCTGTTTCCCTACATCCACAGATGTTAGTAACATCAAAAATATCGCATTAATGAGAAAACCAATCAACGATGTGATTATATCAACCAATTTATCAACTATTCAACCAAGCAACCATTATAAAATAATTTCAAACGAGTGAGTTTACTCACCTGTCTTGCAGTCGACGGTTCTGCCTTGATTTTGTTTAAAATCAAACAAGCGTTGATTTTATCATGAAATTCCAGTAGCTCTGATTCATTCCACTATAACCCGTACACATCGGCTTCGCGATTACGAACCCATCGGTTCTTGTTTCAGTCAATTCATGAATTATTACTTAGTCTCACGAGTTCCGGTTAATCACACTTCACTCAACAGAATTCTCTTTTCTTCCTAGTTAAACCACGGTTCAACTAATTTCTACTCATGCTTTACATCGGGTTTCCAGGACTTGAATTTAGCCACTCATTGTTTCTTCTTCATGGTCCCTTATAACTTGATTAGTCGTTAATCATCACATATGCTGTAAGTCCTTCATTCCAGGAATGTACTCTGCTACCACCAATAAGAAGCCCAATACTGACCGAACCTTCACAGCGCCCTTCCTCTTATTACTCCATCATTCCACTCTTATGCATCTCACGACAAACGCTCCTCCCATCTGATGTCCTCCCACGTCCATTCATGAATCCAGACATGCACCACTTTTTATTCACCATCTTATTGTACCCATTCCTTTCCACTGTCATCACCGTTTATAGTTAACCGCATATGCTCCTCAAAACACATTCACACCCCGATTGTCACCCTTCAGCACAAAATGAAAACCCCCTAAACCTTAAGATGAACGCCACCTACTAGTTATGCTCAACCGTATCTTCTAAGCCCCGCCTGCTATAGTTTTTAACCCATAAACTCTACAGTCGCTTACTCCTAAGACCGACAGCGTCGGCCTTGACCCCCGCCAGAACCACCACATTAACTTCCCTGACGCTCAGAGCTCCTCCGCGAATTCCAGCATGAACTCAGAAGAGGCATGCGACTTTATTTCTTTCGAACTCCCCTTTTTTTTTTTTTTTTTTAGTTGCGTTTGTTTATTTATGGAATGGCATCATTTGTTCATTGAACCGAACCAGTGCATTCCTTTATGTTTATTTATAATAATAGACAGCTTGGGCGTTACGACATATAGGTTTAGGCTAGTATAGGGTTGCATTGTTTATTCATTACTTTGTCGGCAAGGAGTCAAAAATAGACGTGGTCAGCACGGCAAAGGAAAGCTTGAATAACATACGTGGACAGCACGGCTGTACGTGTGTATCAGTGTATGGTTAAGTTTTTAAGGGGCAACTTGTTACCTGGGCAGACAACGATTTGATGGGTTCACATGTTGGTCCCTGTCCATTGGGAATCTAGTTTAAAACCATCTACTAAATCTAAATATTTTAGGATTTAATAATCCAAACCGAGGATCATCTCATTTACCTTGGAGTGCACGGTATAGGATATAGGTTAGGTTTACTGTAACTGCTTTTAATTATTATTATTATTATTTTATTATAACGAAACTTCGTGGTGAAGTATCAAGAAAAAAAATAACCACAGTCGACTTCTGTTTACTGATGTGAAAGCTAATCTTGGTGTAAAAAGGTATTCTGAATCCAACGGGACAAGTTTCGTCGAATTCTGACATCGTATGAAAAATTTTCCTTTATAAAACCGGAAATCAACATGCGTTTAATTTTCTCACGATCACCAGATAAATCAAAACAACTCGAAACTGCGAACACCGATAATAACTTTTCGATACGAATCCAACGGCACTAGTTTCGTCGCATTCTGAGACTGTTGCCCCGGTAGACTGTTTTTGGCGCGTACCGTACTGCCCTTCTGAACACCAAATTTGCCGATCGCTAAAAATAACAAACTATATACCTATCCTGACTATATCCGACGCTACGAATTCACCGGAACTGGTTTCGTGGCCTGATTCGATCGTCTGTTCAAGTTACACTCTAATATCCCTTTATTCAGTTGAATTAATTTAATTGCACTGAATGAGCGTTTACGGCTACCGTGGTCACATACGACATCGGTTTGCCACGCAATTTAACACCGTATAATAATTTAACGATACGGTCCCAATGAAACTGATTTCGTCGAAATCTGAGTCCGTTTGCAAAACGGCTATTTTAACGCGTATAATTTAAATAACGATTTTCCACAGCGACTATTTCAAAATTTGATTTGACCATAACTAACAAATTATAACACGAAATCTAGGTTTTTCTCTTTCATATGAAAATTATAATCAATATGGTTCCAACGTGTCTTGTTTCACATAAATCCGACTTATATCGAATCCTGTATCCTCAGTTGAAGTTCAAAACTCTATATTACGAACTACCGCGCGATTTCGAGCTCGTTTTATAATTATATTATAAATTAACGTTCAAACTTTGTTTTTAATAAATAAATTCCTATATATAATTCAATTAAAATTCAAATAAAATATTTAAAGCAAATTTAAATATTCAGAATTCAACGGCCAAAAATCCGGGTCGTTACATTCCTTCCCCCTTAAAATAATTTCGTCCTCGAAATTGCTAAGTAGGAAAAGATGTTACATATCCTATTAACTAGGTCCAAAATCCTTTAGTTTACTTTTTAACTTTGGTTTAACTGGACCAATTTATTTCAATTAAAATATTAATTTATTCTTACTAACGAAAATTTTCAAAAATTCTGAAAATTTTCTAACACTTTAAATTCTGAAAAATTTCGGCAGCATCTCCTCTGCACGGTTCAATCGGCACAATTACATCTCACCTTTTTAGGCCTTTCCCATCCAAAAGAAAATCACCAAGCCAAGCGGCTTGCCTCATAGGCTCATAAAATCATCAATCCAAACAATATTGTAAACATGTACCTTTTTGTCGGGCATAATTCTATCTCTTGCACTTTCTTCCATTCAATATCTGCCCAGCATACATATATCCATTTCCAGCTGGTTTCAAATCAATCCAACTTCCAGTTTTTAACGCTCTAATCAACTTCTGATTAGTTCCCTTCCATTCGATCAATACAAATCTGATTTCTATTTAAGTCAATCCACCTATTATGCTTGAATCCAATTCAGTTCCAATCAACAACATCCAAAATATTCACTTGCTCTTCATAAGTCGAATTCATGTTAATAATTCGAATCTCAACATTTCTCTTTGTTAAATTTCAATTTGGATTATCCCTAATCCAGTTTGATTTCATTTAACTTAAGTTAAATTTCAATTCCCTTGATACATTTTGACCCATTTCAATCTATTCAACTTTTACAAGTTAAACAAATTTTAGAATTCAAATTCCCGTGTTTTATTTCAAATTAGTTTGAAATCATATATATTTATACAAATATCTTTATAATCAAATCAATTCAAAAAAAAAATTTGAATTTCTAAATCATCATTTCCTTTTCAAACAAAAATTTTGATTCTCAAATTACTATGGTAGCAATCCGTCACTCAGAAACTTGAAAATGAATACCGATAATGTCGCGACCCATTTTCAGTACTATTTTCTTGCCCCTGAAGTGATTTCAATGCTTAATCGCTTTTTAAAATCCATTTAAAACATTCTAATTCAAAAATTTCTTCAAACCCATGCCATATTACCTTTAAAATACTTCAAGGAATATTTTCAAAATATCCGGGATTTTAAATTCCAATTTATGGTTTGAATTTTATCCTAGTTTATCTTGGTTATATAACCAATTGAATATTTCTTAATTTCATTTTATTGTAATAACAACCAACACATTCACATATAATTATATTTCAGAAATTAATCCTTTATACCAAAATAATCTTTTGGGCAAATTATATCACTTACCCCCTTTTAAAACAATACTGAGTCGATTTGTTCTGTTCGAGAGTTTAGAAACACCTATCGATTCGGTTGTACTTCCTGTATCGACCAGAATTCATAAACCCCTCAACAAACCAGCCAACACAATATAAAACAATTTTTTTTATCAAATCAACAAATACGTGCTCATATATATATATATATATACACTCAAACTCAATCTAGGGTATTAGTATCCCCATCTCTATTGAGTTACGCCACAGAGCCAAGGTAATCACTGAACCTCGCTCTGATACCAAATGAAACGACCCGCAAATCCGTACCCTTTGAGTCGACTAATAACACCACACGTCCAACTCAAATTTGCACAGAAATACGAACCATTTTTAGAAAGAAGTTAGAGGATGAGAAATAGAAAGAAAGAAATATTAGAATAGAAGAAAACGAAGATCACAAACCCACAGCGGAACGAATAAAATATATTAGATAATATAACTTTGAAGCACAAATCAGTATTTGTATATACATACCATTATCAGAGCACAACGTTTATCTCTGGAACAGTTATAAACACCTGTTTCCAGATACAACATAGTATACAGCGGAAAATATGATAGTCTATAGCTAAGTGGTGGGGCCTCCTGCTTCAAGCTCCTCCAAGTGAATCTGTAAAATCCTGACTACTTGACTGCCCGTACAAATTTAGGCACCCAAGAGTTTAGGGAAAACAACAAAATAAACTCTGGGTCAGTCATGGGACTGGTGTGAGTAAACTCCAATCATTTGTTTAACTTTTCAAAATCTTTTCAAAAGAAATGATAATCGTAAGACCGATCCACACATAAACATGGATGGTTTTTACCTTACGATAACCCAAAACACTTGGGAAATCATATATTATCTGATATTATAATAATGTCTAATCACAAGTAATTAAAATCTAGTAGAGCGCTTGCATCTCACGCTCTACATATATAATATACAATCAAACTCGCAGGGCGCTTATTGGAGATTGGATTCCAACTTGACAAGGTATGGGACCACCTTCCGAACGTGTATCTCTAGAGGCAAATACACTGGGTTCAACAAGAACATCTTGCAACCCGGCCCACACATGACCGACCACTCATTTCGCTTGAGTGTATCGAATGTATACCACCGACGGTTGGGATCAGCAACCGCCTCCCGATAAGGGACAGCATCGATAGATTTAAGAATAAAAGGAATTTCTCTAGATAGGTGATCATACATTCTAATGGGTGCGACCCACATAGCCATGCTGCCTGCCCGACTTTTGTCCACTTCCGGGTTGTGAGGCTTGAGGTTTGAATTATCTTCCAGAACATCTGGCCACCATTCACTTTGAATGCCACATCGTCAGATCCATCAGAAATCACTAATTGATTCCCACAAAAATACTCAGATTGTTAGGCTAAAGAAGTTTCCCTTCTATGCCATCAACTTCGTACGTTTGAAGGAATCAACGTACGTAACCCCCTTTGGAAATACTCTGTCAGACACTCGTCCATACAAGTTGTCCTGGATCTGGACAAACCGAAGGCACTATCCCGTAAACCGGATAGCCCTTGCACTTCACTCCGTCTTCAAGATATTCAGCATACTGGATTCGCAACGCTTATGCCAATACGGAGTGGTTCTCTGGATAATAATCCAACCGGTCTCTCCATATTAACAACGTTAAAATGGTCAAAACTTTGATAGTCGGTGATTTAACTATCAAATGAAAACATGTCGGTGTGCAAACAATGATATTATTTCCAGAAGGAAATTCTATCGACCAAACATCATTCAACGTTTATCCCTTTTAGTTCATTCATTTATTCATTTCCCTTTTCACTTTCATTTACATTCCTTATTTAATATATTTAGAAAATATACGCTATTAACATTGGAAAACATTTCCATCATTTGTCCTCTATATTCAGAAAACATTTCTGACTCTCATTTGGAAAACGTTTCCAAATCTCCTTCATTTTTGTTTTGAACAGATGTTTGAATAAACATCGCTATGCCAACTCACCATTTTACTCTTAAACCTTATCCACTTCTTAGTTAAAACTAAAGTCAATCAAGTTGGGGTATAATTACCTCTCAGACGTTAACTGGACGACATTCTTAACTTTGAATTAGTCAGAGCCCACAACTTTAAACCAAACATTTCTTTCAACAACAGCGTTAAAACCGCTATCTAGCATTATAAAACACTTATCATAACCATAGCATTAAGATTGCTATTAAAACAGTTATTATAACGGCAGCGTTCGAATTGCTATTTAGATTTACCAAGATATTTATTATAACAGCAGCGTCTAAAATTGCTGTATATATTTACAATATCTATTATAACAACAGCGCTAAAATCTCTGTTTAGTTTTATAAAAGCATTTATTACAAAGACGACGTTATAATTGCTATTTAAAATTATAAAAGCATTTCTTATAACAACAGCGTTATGATTGCTGTTTTGAATAAAATACCGTGTGCGACGCACACGCTTCCGTTGTTCATTTATAAACTCTGTTTATTTTTAACAATTCAATTTCTCCTTTAACCATATTTATAAACTATACATTCTTCTAACCACTTAATTCGATTTCTATAAATCTCCTTTTCATATACATTTTATTTGCAAAATATTTCCTTGTTTTAAACTATTATTCTTTTATTTTAAGCATTTGAAAATCTTTCTTTAAACTTTCCTCTGTACTTTGCTAAATTCAAATCCATTTCCAAATATTGGTTTCAAAACCGATACTCACTTTCAAATATACATTCATATTTGAACTCACCTTTTAATTTATCCAATGGTTAATGATCCACTTCATTTATATCTTTATTTATAACATTTTTCTTGGTTTACCCAATGGAATAGGTTTCCATTTGCAACTAAATGAAAAAGAAATTATTTCTAATTTGGAAATAACTCTGCTTTTAAATTCTAACTTCCTTTTTCCACATTCGATGATATTTACGGTATCTAAAATACCAGGTTCCTAAGGCCAGGGTAAATCAAACACACAAATTAAAACATGGATAATGTAGCATAACATATATCACCATCAATTAAAACAGTAAATAAAATGTTGAGGGATCCAGTTGGATCCCTCCAACCTGTTTCCCTGCATCCACAGATGTTAGTAACATCAAAAATATCGCATTAATGAGAAAACCAATCAACGATGTGATTATATCAACCAATTTATCAACTATTCAACCAAGCAACCATTATAAAATAATTTCAAACGAGTGAGTTTACTCACCTGTCTTGCAGTCGACGGTTCTGCCTTGATTTTGTTTAAAATCAAACAAGCGTTGATTTTATCATGAAATTCCAGTAGCTCTGATTCATTCCACTATAACCCGTACACATCGGCTTCGCGATTACGAACCCATCGGTTCTTGTTTCAGTCAATTCATGAATTATTACTTAGTCTCACGAGTTCCGGTTAATCACACTTCACTCAACAGAATTCTCTTTTCTTCCTAGTTAAACCACGGTTCAACTAATTTCTACTCATGCTTTACATCGGGTTTCCAGGACTTGAATTTAGCCACTCATTGTTTCTTCTTCATGGTCCCTTATAACTTGATTAGTCGTTAATCATCACATATGCTGTAAGTCCTTCATTCCAGGAATGTACTCTGCTACCACCAATAAGAAGCCCAATACTGACCGAACCTTCACAGCGCCCTTCCTCTTATTACTCCATCATTCCACTCTTATGCATCTCACGACAAACGCTCCTCCCATCTGATGTCCTCCCACGTCCATTCATGAATCCATACATGCACCACTTTTTATTCACCATCTTATTGTACCCATTCCATTCCACTGTCATCACCGTTTATAGTTAACCGCATATGCTCCTCAAAACACATTCACACCCCGATTGTCACCCTTCAGCACAAAATGAAAACCCCCTAAACCTTAAGATGAACGCCACCTACTAGTTATGCTCAACCGTATCTTCTAAGCCCAGCCTGCTATAGTTTTTAACCCATAAACTCTACAGTCGCTTACTCCTAAGACCGACAGCGTCGGCCTTGACCCCCGCCAGAACCACCACATTAACTTCCCTGACGCTCAGAGCTCCTCCGCGAATTCCAGCATGAACTCAGAAGAGGCATGCGACTTTATTTCTTTCGAACTCCCCTTTTTTTTTTTTAGTTGCGTTTGTTTATTTATGGAAAGGCATCATTTGTTCATTGAACCGAACCAGTGCATTCCTTTATGTTTATTTATAATAATAGACAGCTTGGGCGTTACGACATATAGGTTTAGGCTAGTATAGGGTTGCATTGTTTATTCATTACTTTGTCGGCAAGGAGTCAAAAATAGACGTGGTCAGCACGGCAAAGGAAAGCTTGAATAACATACGTGGAGAGCACGGCTGTACGTGTGTATCAGTGTATGGTTAAGTTTTTAAGGGGCAACTTGTTACCTGGGCAGACAACGATTTGATGGGTTCACATGTTGGTCCCTGTCCATTGGGAATCTAGTTTAAAACCATCTACTAAATCTAAATGTTTTAGGATTTAATAATCCAAACCGAGGATCATCTCATTTACCTTGGAGTGCACGGTATAGGATATAGGTTAGGTTTACTGTAACTGCTTTTAATTATTGTTATTATTATTTTATTATAACGAAACTTCGTGGTGAAGTATCAAGAAAAAAAATAACCACAGTCGACTTCTGTTTACTGATGTGAAAGCTAATCTTGGTGTAAAAAGGTATTCTGAATCCAACGGGACAAGTTTCGTCGAATTCTGACATCGTATGAAAAATTTTCCTTTATAAAACCGGAAATCAACACGCGTTTAATTTTCTCACGATCACCAGATAAATCAAAACAACTCGAAACTGCGAACACCGATAATGACTTTTCGATACGAATCCAACGGCACTAGTTTCGTCGCATTCTGAGACTGTTGCCCCGGTAGACTGTTTTTGGCGCGTACCGTACTGCCCTTCTGAACACCAAATTTGCCGATAGCTAAAAATAACAAACTATATACCTATCCTGACTATATCCGACGCTACGAATTCACCGGAACTGGTTTCGTGGCCTGATTCGATCGTCTGTTCAAGTTACACTCTAATATCCCTTTATTCAGTTGAATTAATTTAATTGCACTGAATGAGCGTTTACGGCTACCGTGGTCACATACGACATCGGTTTGCCACGCAATTTAACACCGTATAATAATTTAACGATACGGTCCCAATGAAACTGATTTCGTCGAAATCTGAGTCCGTTTGCAAAACGGCTATTTTAACGCGTATAATTTAAATAACGATTTTCCACAGCGACTATTTCAAAATTTGATTTGACCATAACTAACAAATTATAACACGAAATCTAGGTTTTTCTCTTTCATATGAAAATTATAATCAATATGGTTCCAACGTGTCTTGTTTCACATAAATCCGACTTATATCGAATCCTGTATCCTCAGTTGAAGTTCAAAACTCTATATTACGAACTACCGCGCGATTTCGAGCTCGTTTTATAATTATATTATAAATTAACGTTCAAACTTTGTTTTTAATAACTAAATTCCTATATATAATTCAATTAAAATTCAAATAAAATATTTAAAGCAAATTTAAATATTCAGAATTCAACGGCCAAAAATCCAGGTCGTTACACATATAATGTCCTTTATATTTGTTTTCACAAATAATTTCCTTTATAACTCTTATTTATTTCCCAAATAAATAATCCCTTTATACTTCTATTTATTATCCCAATAAATATTCTCTTTATAAAATCCTTTGATTTTATAAATAATTCCCTTTTTATCCTTATCATATTTATTTCCAATAAATATTTTCTTTCAAAACCCTTTCATTTTATAACTGTTTCCTTTCATAAAATCCCTTTTTCCTTTTCTATATAAAATCCATTGATTTTATATAACTAAATTATTTTCAAAATATACTTTGAAAATCTCCTTTCTACATGCCAATATTTCTTACGGCATTTAAAGTACCATATAACAATGATCGGTATCATTCAAACATATAAAATCATCAACAGATTTCATATCACATCATATAGCACAATATATGAACAGAAAAGTATTATAAATATTGAGGAGTCCAGTTGGACCCCTCCAACCTGTTTCCCTGCATCACATATGTTAAACAATACAATTAACATCGATTTCATTTCAATATGACGTATTCTGCTAGACAGAATCAACATTGGATTAACAATTTATATTTATATCGTTGTCTGTACTTTCAACCAATACATTAGAAATTCAACCAAACAGTTAACACACAGCAATCAACAGATGATTAACAGTTCTAAAAATACGTTATAAAAATATAATTGTTTAGAGTTGGTGAGTTTTACTCACATTGGACGATCATCGTTTGTAACGATAACCATCGCTCGATTTGATTCAGACGGACAATTTATTTTGCAATAAATTGTAACGAGCTTCGTTGGACTTCTAGTCAGTTCCATTGGGTAGCCACCGTCCATACGATCCTGTCGGATCTGACCGTTCGTAATTCTGATATAGTATGAGTATAATATCGCATTAACAAGTTTGAACTGGCCTTTGAATTAATTTTACTTTAATTAAAATGAGGCTGGGCCTTTACCCAATGTTTCTGGCCCAATTACCCTTTTAATTAATCTGACCTGCCTGTCTTCTTTTCCTCCCAGGAATGTACGAACCGCAACAGCTTCTCACCGGCCATTATGGCGTCTTCTACCCCACTCCTCTCCTTCCACGTTTTGTGAATGACAAAATTGAAAACACCAAAACTCTACTCATCAAAATCTATATCCAACCATACCACAAACCTGATGCTCGAATTCAAAACTTAGAACCCATTACTGAGCCTTGTTCAAACACCACATACCAGGTTGCGACACTTTTAATTTCAGAAAATTCAAAAACTCCACCAAACCCTTTCTTTTTGAACCCCGAATCCAAACATACCAACCACACTTTGAATTGATGCCCCTATTCCCAGATTACTTGAACCCTAGGTCTCGCCTTGCTAAATTCCAGCGAACGAGAATGAAGTCGAACAGAACAAAATATATACGAGCTTAAATCTTACACCGATACAAACTCAAATATATATATTATACTATTTATAGGAACTTGTATGATTTTATATGAAATTTGGAAGATTGGGTTCTTCACGTTTTGGGTTTTTCTAAGGTAAACGAGTGGCAGCTACATTTGAAGAAAAATGAATAAGGGTTTGGTGGTTAAGGATGTTATAAAGGATAATTATAATAGTTTTATATTCCATTTTTATATTGATTTTTATTCCAACGCTAGTTGTATTCTACTTTAAAAATCCCCACTATCACATATGACCCCCAAAATCACGAAAATGGGCATGCAGCTACTGTTCGACATTACGGTCCCAACGAAACTAGTTTCGTCGAATTCCGACTCCGTTTGCTCACAGAGCGTATTTTTAACCGTCGAAATACTGACTGTTTTTCACATTTAAAATCGGTATGGCCACATACTGACTTCAAAAATCGCGGAAATTGAAATCTAGCAATAATTTAACATTGCGGATCCAACAAAATTAGTTTCATCGAATTCTGAGGTCGTTTGCAAAACTGGCTATTTTTAAAGCTCTAAATAGCCCTTTTAAATATATAAATATATTTAAAAACAATTAAATTTAGTATTTAAAAATAAATATTATCGTATATATTCGCATTGGAATACCATATAGCTCCTGTTGGATTTATAACTCGATATTCCAAATCCAGTGTTACATCGATATTCGATTTATATTAAAAATCGCTTTTAAAATATAAATAAATAGATATAAATTATAAAGGAATTCAACATCGATTTTTCTAAAATTTGATTTGGACATAAATCAAAATCTACAGGACGAAATCTCGATTTTTCTCTTCCATTAGAAAAATATACTTCACCAGCTCCTAACGTTTCTTGTTTCACAGAAATCCGATTTAAAACGAATCCTGTACCTTCAGTTGAAGTTCAGATCACCAAATAACGAACTGCCACGCCATTTCAAGCTCGATTTTAATTATAATATAATTATACGTTCAAACTGACGTAAATTAAATATATTCATTATTCTAACTCAATTCTAAGCTGAATAAAATCTTAGGAATAATCCAGTTCACAGAATATTGTTAATTTCAATATTTTTGATTATTTCTAAATTAATTATATTATTTAATTATTATTTTAATTAAATATTCAATATTATTTAATTAAACAAACCTTTAAATTACCCAACCATTATTTTGAATAAATAAATTAATTAATTATTCGACCGAAAAATATGGGTCATTACATTCTTCCCCACTTAAAATAATTTCGTCCTTGAAATTGGTAAGATAGAAAACAAACCCTATTAACTGGGTTAAAATTACTTGTTTACTTCTTAACTCCAGTTCCAATAAACCAATTTATTTCTATTATATATTAATTAATTCTTATCAACGAAAATTTTCAAAAATCCTGAAAATTTTCTAACACCTTAACTTTTCGAAAATTTTCTCCATAACCTCATTTGTACATCCCTACCGGTAAAACCACGGCTCGCCTCACTAGGCCTTCTCCAACCCAAAAGAAAATCAAACAGACAAGCGGCTTGCCCATTCGGCTCATAAATCTCATATCCATATAAAATACAAACTGGTACCTTTTTGTCGGGCATATCGTTATATCCTTTACACCTGCTACCAATTTAGCATATACCAAAGTCCTTCCGGTCAAACTCCAATCACATTTATCTCAATACAACCATTCTCTTTTAACTAAGCCAAATTCCATTTTCAATTCAATCGTTTGGTTTTATTTTAAAACAATCTCTTCTTGGAAGTTTTAAATATCTTTTCTTTTCAAAAACCAAATATCCTTTTTTGAATTTCAAACAACTTGTTTTTCCCAAAACAAATTCGAAAAAAAAATCTTTGGTAGTAATCCGTCACTTAGCAACTCGAAAATGAACACTGATGATGTGGCCATCATCATCAGATTTATTTCCCAGCGATCACAGTGAGTTCAATACTATATAATCTTTCAAAACCATTTCTGAATATTTCCATTTTGAAATGAATTCAAAAATACCATTCACAGTGCAGTAAACAATTTAAAATCTCCCAGGATTTTAAAATTCTCATATATTCAATCCAAATCCATCTTCAAACACCTATTCCAATTTCCAGGGTTTTCATTTCGATTTCATATATTTCACTTATATGAATTCTAATTGGTTATATATATAACCATTTCAATTATAATCTTTCTCGATTATAATAGCAACCAATTTATCCAATATATATATTTTCTCTATATCAAAATATACTTTGGGTAAAATTATTTTCATTTAACCACTTTTCAAAACATATCGTGTCGACCTATTGTATTCGAGTGTTTATAAACTCTTACCGATATAGTGGTTCAAACTGATCGACCAGAACCCATAAACAACTCGACCAATAAATCTACACAATATAAAACAGTCTTATATTGAGTAACAAATACGCTCTCTCATATATATATACACTCAAACTCAATCTAGGGTATTACTAACCCCATCTCTACTAAGTCACGCCACAGAGCCAAGGTAATCAATTAACCATAAGCTCTGATACCAACTGTAGCGACCCGGAAAAAGTCGAGTAGGCTTTGCAACCATCCTCTCCAATCCCAAAAGCAGCGAGGTAATACCCCACTATGGTTTACATTGGTACCCCGTCCATATATTACGGCCAGCCTTTCGACTTCCCAACCAACCCTCATTTTCGAGACATGTAGGGGTAAGAGTCTCCCGTTCGCCACCTAACGAAAAGCAAGAACTCCCTATCATGCGCACATGCACTAAGCACGCAACATGGAATGGTATGAGTAAAACATTTTAAAATAGTTTGAACAAGTAAACGATATCTCATAAGACCACGCCATATAACGGAACGGGTTTTTCCCTTATGAGAATCCAAATCAGTTCGATTCAAATTTCAAATCTTTGAAAGTAACGATAAATCTTTATATCAAAAATCTTTTGATATTATAATAATGTCTATCAACCACAATATAATAATCATCTAACAGAACGCTTTCATCTGATGTTCTACATATATAGTATACAATGAAAACCGCAAGCACGTATTGGGTAATGGATTTCAACTATGACAAGGTATGGAACCACCTTTCGCTAGTGTACCTCTAGAGAGGAATACACTGGGTTCAAAAAGAACATCTTGCAACCCGGCCACACATGACCGACCACTCATTTCGCTGAGTGTATCGAATGTATATCACCAACGGTTGGGATCAGCAACTGTTTCCCGAATGGGAAAGCATTGACAATAGATTTTTAGAAGTAAATGAAACTCTAGATCAGGTGATTATACACCCTAATAGGTGCGACCTACATAGCCGTGCTACTTGCCCAATTTCTATCATTTCCCGGTTGTGAGGCTAGAGGCCACGCTTATCTCTGACATATCACACGTTTTTTTACTTTGAATGTCACATCGTCATACCCGCCAAATCACAAATTGATTTCCCCAAAAATACCATAGGTATACAGCTAAGAGAAACGAAATCCTCCGCCACCAAACGTAAATACATTTGAAGAGATCAAATTACGCGATCTATTAAATATACTCTGTCAGACATTCTTCCATACAGGTCGTACTGGGACTGGACAAACCGAAGGCACTATTAGTACAACCATCTTAGGCGATCTTTACCTAAGATTTATATAACAGCCCTTGCACTTTACTCCATCTTCAATTATCTTTGGCATATATGATTTGCAATGCTTATGCCATACGGTGTGGTTCTTCGGATAATAATCCAACCGGTCTCTCCATATTAACAACGTTAAAATGGTCAAAAACTTCGATAGTCGGTGAGTTAACTATCAAAGAAAAATAGGTGTTCAAACAACGATATCATTTCCAGATGGAAATTACATTGATCAATCATCATTTAACATTTATCTCTTTAGTTCATTAATTTTCTTATCTCCTGTTCCATATATTCAACATTTCTTAGTCTCTATTATCAGAAAACATTTCGGATTCTTGTTTGGAAAACATTTCCAAAGCTCCTTCATTGGATTTAAACAGATGTTTAAATAAAACATTGCTATGCCAACTCAAACCATTTACTAAATTCACTTAACCATCATTGACTATCAAACCTTTCCATTCCTTAGTCAGATATTTCTTAGTCTCGCTCGGATTCAATTTTTGAATCGACTTCTTTATTAAGAACATTGGTTATAACGATAACGTTATAATCCCTACTTTCGAAATATCTGACTTCAATTATAACTTTTATTCTTTAATGTTAATAAATAAATAACCACCTAATATATAAATAAATAAATCTTGATTTAAACACCGGAAAGTATAAGTACTTTCCTGAATTCGATATAATTGAATTCGCCGATTAACTCTCTTCGAGAAATCTCTATTTGATTAACTCTTCTTCGAATAACCTATATTCGATTATCTCTCTTCGAATAACTTATATTCGATTATATCTCCTCGAATAACTTATATTCGATTAACACACTTTGAATAACTTATATTCGATTAACTCACTCTTTTGAATAAACTACATTCGATTAACTCCTTTCGATTTAAATTATAATCGATAACTCCCTTCGATTAAACCATAATCCATAACTCCTTTCGATTAAACTACAATCGATAACTCCTGTCGATTAAACTACAACCGATAACTCTTTCCTTTAACTCTATTCGAATAAACTATATTCGATACTCCTTTACCTCTATTCGAATAACTAATATTCGATTAACTCCTTTAATTCTATTCGAATAAACTATATTCGATTAACTCCTTTAATTCTATTCGAATAAACTATATTCGATTAACTCCTTTAATTCTATTCGAATAAACTATATTCGATTAACTCCTTTCGAATAACTAGATTCAATAACTCTTCTCGAATGAAATATTTTCGATTACTCTTCTGTCGAATACACTATATTCGATAACTCTACTTCGATTAAGCGATATTCGATAACTGTACTCGATTAAGCGATATTTGATAACTCTACTTCGATTATGAGATATTCGACAACTCTACTGGATTAAACGATATTCGATAACTCTACTCGATTTAGTCCATTTGAATAACTCTATTGGTTAACTCTAACTGATTAACTCTAACTGAATAATTCTATTTGATTAACTCCAACTGATTAACTCTAACTAATTAACTCTAACTGGTTAACTCTAATTGATTAACTATAACTCTAATAGAAAAACTAATATTCGATAACTCCTTTTAACTTTATTCGAATAACTAATATTCGATAACTCCTTTTAACTTTATCAAAATAACTAATATTCAATAACTCCTTTTAACTTTATTCGAATAACTAATATTCGATAACTCCAATTTGATTAACTCTAATTAATTAACCCTATCGATTTAACTCTAACTGGTTAACTCTAACTGATTAATTTTAACTGATTAACTCTAACTAATTAACTCTGACTGATTAATTCTAACTGATTAATTCTAACTGATTAATTCTAACTGATTAATTCTAACTGATTAACTCTAACAGATTAACTCTAACTGATTAATTCTAACTGATTAACTTAACTAATTAACTTAACTAATTAATTCTAACTGATTAATTCTTTTGAATTATCTCATTTGATTAATTCTTTTTCTATTTGTTTACATAACAAATAACTATTCCCTTTCAATTCTATTTATTTAACAAATAAATATTTCTTTTATCTATTTGTAAATGTCTTACAAATATTTCCTTTATCTTTTCTATTTGTAAATGGTTTACAAATATTTCTCTTTCTATATTTTTTTGCATATTTCTTCCTTTGTATTTGTTTTACAAATACATTCCCTTTATATTTGTTTTACAAATATATTTCCTTTATATTTGATTTACAAATATATTCCCTTTATATTTGTTTTCACAAATAATTTCCTTTATAACTCTTATTTATTTCCCAAATAAATAATCCCTTTATACTTCTATTTATTATCCCAATAAATATTCCTCTTTATAAAATCCTTTGATTTTATAAATAATTCCCTTTTTATCCTTATCAAATTTATTTCCAATAAATATTTTCTTTCAAAACCCTTTTGATTTTATAACTGTTTCCTTTTATAAAATCCCTTTTTCCTTTTCTATATAAAATCCATTGATTTTATATAACTAATTTATTTTCAAAATATACTTTGAAAATCCCCTTTCTAGATGCCAATATATCTTACAGTATTTATCGTATCATATAACAATGATCGGTGTCATTCAAACATATAAAATCATCAACAGATTTCATATCACATCATATAACACAATATATGAACATAACAGTATTATAAATATTGAGGAGTCTAGTTGGACCCCTCCAACCTGTTTCCCTGCATCACAGATGTTAAACAATATAATTAACATCGATTTCATTTCAATATGACATATTCTGCTAAACAGAATCAACATTGGATTAACGATTTATATTTATATCGTTATCTATACTTTCAACCAATAAATAAGCAATTCAACCAAATAGTTAACACACAACTCTCAACAGATGATTAACAGTTCTAAAAATACGTTATAAAAATATAACTGTTCAGAGTTGATGAGTTTTACTAACATTGGACGATCATCGTTAATAACGATAACCATCGCTCGATTTGATTCAGACGGACAATTTATTTTGCAATAAATTGTAACGAGCTTCGATGGACATCCAGTCAGTTCCATTGGGTAGCTATTGTCCATACGATCCTGTCGGATCTGACCGTTCGTAATTCTGATACAGTATGAGTATAATATCGCATTAACAAGTTTGAACTGGCTTTTGAATTAATTTTACTTTAATTAAAATGAAGCTAGGTCTTTACCCAATGTTTCCGGCCTAATTACCCTTTTAATTAATCTGACCCGCCTGTCTTTTTCTCCTCCCAGGCATGTACGAACCGCAACAGCTTCTCATCGGCCATTATGGCGTCTTCTACCCCACTCCTCTCCTTCCACGCTTTATGAATGACAAAATTGAAAACACCATAACTCTCCTCATGAAAATCTTTACCCAAACATACCACAAACCTGATGCTCGAATTCAAAACTTAGAACCCGTTACTGAGCCTCGTTCGAACACCACATACCAGGTTGCGACACTTTTAATTTCAGAAAATTCAAAAACTCCACCAAACCCTTTCTTTTTTAACCCCGAATCCAAACATACCAACCACACTTTGAATTGATGCCCCTATTCCCAGATTACTTGAACCCTAGGTCGTGCCTTGCTAAATTCCAGCGAACGAGAATGAAGTCGAACAGAACAAAATATATACGAGCTTAAATCTTACACCGATACAAACTCAAATATATATATATATATATATTACACTATTTATAGGAATTTGTATGATTTTATATGAATTTTGGAAGATTGGGTTCTTCACGTTTTGGGTTTTTCTAAGGTAAACGAGTGGCAGCTTCATTTGAAGAAAAATGAATAAGGGTTCAGGGGTTAAGGATGTTATAAAGGATAATTATAATAGTTTTATATTCCATTTTTATATTGATTTTTATTCCAACGCTAGTTGTATTCGTCTTTAAAAATCCCCACGATCACATATGAGACCCAAAAATCACGAAAATGGGCATGCAGCTACTGTTCGACAATACGGTCCCAACGAAACTGGTTTCTTCGAATTCCGACTCCGTTTGCTCACACAGCGTATTTTTAACCGTCGAAATACTGATTGTTTTTCACATTAAAAATCAGTATGGCCACATACTGACTTCAAAAATCTCAGAAATTGAAATCTAGCAATAATTTAACGTTGCGGATCCAACAAAATTAGTTTCATCGAATTATAAGGTCATTTGCAAAACTGGCTATTTTTAATGCTCTAAATAGCCCTTTTAAATATATAAATATATTTAAAAACAATTAAATTTAATATTTAAAAATAAATATTATCGTATATATTCACAGTGGAATACCATACAGCTCCTGTTGGATTTATAACTCGATATTCCAAATCCAATGTTACATCGATATTCGATTTATATTAAAAATCACTTTTAAAATATAAATAAATCAATATAAATTATAAAGTAATTCCACAGCGACTTTTCTAAAATTTGATTTGGACATAAATCAAAATCTACACGATGAAATCTCGATTTTTCTCTTCCATTAGAAAAATATACTTCACCAGCTCATAACGTTTCTTGTTTCACAGAAATCCGATTTAAAACGAATCTTGTTCCTTCAGTTGAAGTTCAAATCGCCAAATAACGAACTACCACGCCATTTCAAGCTCGATTTTAATTATAATATAATTATACGTTCAAACTGACGAAAATTAAATATATTCGTTTTTCTAACTCAATTCTAAGCTGAATAAAATCTTAGGAATAATCCAGTTCACAGAATATTGTGAATTTCAATATTTCTGATTATTTCTGAATTAAATATATTATTTAATTATTATTTTAATTAAATATTCAACATTATTTAATTAAACAAACTTTTAAATTACCCAACCATTATTTTGAGTAATTAAATTATTTAATTGTTCAACCGAAAAATACGGGTCGTTACACCAAGCATAGGTGGAAAGCTTGTGTCAAGTATGGGGACCCTTTTCAAACCAGTAACCCATTAAGTATCTTTGTGAGCTCGAGTTAGATCGAGGACGGGACACGCTTATTGGGTTTGATTGTAAGAGGCCAAAACGGGTTAGCGGTGGCAACGCAAGTCCAATGGGGTCATGTGCGTGCATGGGCCCGGGCTGGTAGGTAAGACGTTGTTGCATCATGTAGATATAATCCATGCATCTTTAGTGGTATCGAGTTGCCACTTTGGGGACTGATACACCCCACTGTGGGACCAGCACGTGTATCTACGAGTTAGGGAGCCGATCGCATGGGGGTAGTGGGTACAGCTAGTGGAGATAGGGGCAGGCGACACCTATGAAGGCAACTAGGGTACACGAAACTACCATTATCATTTTTATGTTCTGTAGGCGGGATCAACTTTTAGGGTGACTAGAAATGGTGCAGTATAGTAATTATCCTATAGTGATTAGGAACGCGGTTAACGCTAGAATATTCCTCTTGTTTGCTTTGTCATGCCCACTTGTTTCACAGTCATTCCTTGTATTACCAATTTATGCCTTATCCTAATTACTTTAATAACTGTATTGTTAAAGTTACTATACTCGCCAGACTTTATGTCTGACCCCCTTTTTTGCCTCTTTTCTTCCTTCCCCCCACCCCCCTAGGTTCTCAGGGTGGGACTAGTATGAGTGGAGCTTGATCTTGGATCTATTTCTCTCTCTTTTGGAAGTGCTTGGATTGCTGAAAGTAAAGTTCAGCTCATCGCTTTTATGGCTACTTGTGTTGGGGTTATGCTTTTTACTTTATGTACTTAGAAAACAATTTGTCAAGATGGATATTAAGTGTACTTGGTTTTACTGTTGGTTTATGAAGTTGTTATAGTCAAACTATTTCTCCGCTGCAATAAAAGTTGTTTTAAAATTTTCAAGTACCAATATATATATCTATCTTGTTATATTCTATTCTATAGACTAATAATGCTCCAAGAAAGTTAATGCATTCCCTTTGAGAGTGACATTAATGGACATGGAGTGTTACACGTGGTATCAGAGCTGAAGGTTAATAGAACAGATAAGAGATTTTGGAAAAACTGTTTTTCAAAAGCATTTTATAAAGAAATACTTTCAAAAATATGTTTTAGGAAAGTATTTTGAAGAGAAAATTTTGTTTTAAAAACATAACCCCCAAGAGCCATATATCTTTCCTTCGATTCTCCATTTTGTATCTCTTCCTTTTTTTTTTCAGCATGTCTAGGGAACCTGAGATACCCGAGGGCATACCAATACCAGGCTGGTTTAGAAGGTATCTGGAGGCTAGGGCCACTGCCGCAGGCCCAACAAATGTTCCTCCTCTCCCAGCTGCAGTCGCTCCTCCTCCTCCCCCGACTCGCGTTGATACTTTTTCGAAGATATGCAAATATTTTCGGGTAATGGGCGGGAAACCTTTTCACGGATCAGAGACATTTGTTGAAGCTCGAAATTGGCTGAAGGAGGTGGAAGATTTGTTTGGTATCTTCGGGGTGGAAGATGGAAGGAAGGTCCAATTGGCTGCTTGGTTAATGAAGGACGAAGCCTCGTTTTGGTAGGAAGTCACGAATGGAGAGCGTCCAGTGGGGACATGGATGGATTTCAGGCGTAGGTTCGAGATGAAATTTCTCTCACAAGTAGAAGAGAATTTGTATATGGAGAGGTTCTTAGCATTGAAGCAAGGAAATTTGTCAGTAAAGGAGTATGTCAACAAGTTCAATCAGTTAGCGAGATTTGGCTTAGACTTGGTAAACACACCCGAGAAGAAGGCCCCGAGGTTCGTTAAAGGTTTGAATGAGCCGCTACATGGGTTGGCTATGACCCACATTCCGATGGGGGCTACCTTTGAGAAATTGGTCGACATGGAGCTTATGCATGAAGAGGAGAAAGGTGCTAATGCTAATAAGGCACTGGAGAAGAAAGGGGATCAAAATAAATCACAATAGTAAAACGAGAAAGGTGGTACGGATAACAATGGCAAGGGAAAGAAAAGGTGATTTAACTGTGGAACACCAGGCCATCAGAGCAAGGACTGTAGGAAAAAGAAGAAGACTAGCTGCTTCCACCATGGAGAGGCAGGACATCTAATTAAAGTATGCCCGAGGAAACAGGGGCAAGGGCAAAGGACAGGGTCCACTTCTGGAGGGTAGATTCAGGCTCACATGGCACCAGGGCAGGCAAGAGGGCAGGTTCACGCTCTCATGACACCAGGACAGGAAAGAGGTAGAAACATTTCTGTTGAAAGTTTGGTTTTTCTGTTTGATCATCCTGATTGTACTTTATTTGATTTTGGCGCTTCACACTCTTTTGTGTCTGCTTCGTTAGTTGAAACACTGCACCTAAATACTAGTCTAGTTATAGATCCCATTGTAGTATCAAATCCTATTGGTGGTTCGGCTCGTCTTTCAATGATTTGTCGAGATTTGGGAGTATCTATCTTGAGCGTTGAGTTTGAATGCAATGCCTTCGTTCTTGGCTTCACGGGCTATGGTTTGATTCTGGGCATGGATTGGTTATCCAGTAATGGTGCCATCCTCAATTGTGAAAAGTGAGTGGTTAGACTTATGACTCGCCTTGGCAACACTCTTGAAATCTCTTGTAATCCCATACATTCTGTTATGCTTAGTTACCTAGAATCTCTTGATGCGTCTGTTGAAAACTTGTAGTCTATTAGAGTAGTCCGTGAATACTCGGATGTATTTGAAGAGGTGAAGGGCTTACCTCCAAAGCGGGAGATAGACTTCCGCATATACCTTGTTGATAATGCAAAACCCGTAGCTCTACCCGTTAGATACATGGCTCCTAGGGAGAGAAAAGAGCTCAGTAAGCAAGTCAAAGAGCTGCTCGAAAAGGGGTTTATAAGGCGGAGTATTTCTGAATGGGGTGCTCCAGTAGTATTTGCAACCAAAGCGGATGGTTCACTTCACCTATGCGTTGATTATAGGAAGCTAAACAAGCTGACCAAGAAGAATAAGCCCCCACTTCCTAGAATAGATGACTTGTTTGACCAGCTTGTAGTGCGTCTGTTTTCTCCCAAATAGATTTGGCTACCGGGTTCCATCAGCTAAGAGTGGCTGAAGATAGCATTGATAAGACCGCGTTCAGAACCCCGGATGGTTTCTTCGAATGGCTTGTCATGCCTTTCGGCTTGACAAACGCACCCGCTTACTCCGTTGACTTAATGAGTAGGGTGTTTATATAATTCCTTAGTAAGTTTGTGGTGGTCTTCGTAGACGACATTTTGATTTTCTCGAAGAATGAAGAAGAGCATGCTATGCATTTAAGGGAAGTCATGGATACTCTTCGTACACATCAGCTGGAAGCCAAATTCTCCAAATGCCATTTCTGGAGAGAAGAGGTGAGGTTTCTTGGACATGTGGTGTCCAAATAGTGGTTAGCCGTGGACCCCGCAAAAGTAGTTGCTGTGCAAGATTGGAAGGTTCCACGGAATGCAACCGAAGTCCGAAGCTTTCTCGGGCTAGCGGGCTTTTATCGAATATTCATTAAAGACTTTGCTAAAATCTCAGACCCACTCACAAGATTAACGAAGAAGAACCTAACTTTCGCTTGGGATTTGGATTGCGATATTTCTTTCCAACAGTTGAAAAGGGCTCTAACAACAACCTCAGTTCTGACATTGCCGGATGGGAGCAAGATGTTTACCGTATACACGGATGCATGTGGTACGGGACTAGGTGTTGTCTTGATGCAGGAAGAGAAGGTAGTAGCTTATGGAGGCAGACAGTTGAAAGTACATGAGAAAAACTACCCAACCCACGATCTAGAGTTGGCTGCCATCGTCTTTGCACTTAAGCCTTGGTGCCATTATCTCCTAGGTGAGTAGTATGAATTATATACTGACCATAAATCATTGAAGTACCTTTTCTCATGGAAAGATCCTAATTTAAGACAGCAAAGGTGGATGGAATTTCTAGCCTCTTATGATTTTGAGATTTCCTCTACCCCAGGAAAGGGCAATGTGGTAGCAGATGCCTTAAGTAGGAAGAAGCTGACCTTGAGTCCTCTCATTGTAGAATGGAAAAGCTTGGAATATATAGTAAACTTTAATTCTAGACCCTCCTCTGAAATTGTGCCTAGTCTGTTAACATCACTAGAGGTGCGGCCTACTCTTTTGGACTCAATAGGAACTGCGCAACGAGAAGACCCTCAGCTAGTTGATGTGATGGATAAGCTGGTTAGGGGTGAGATTTCTAGTCACCTCAATAGATACTCCATCGATGATAGGAGTTGGTTGAGACGGGATGGGAGGCTATGTGTCCCACAAGAAAGGGATTTAGTGAAGATGGTTCTCAAAGAGGCGCACCATTCCAAACCGACCATACACCCAGGCGGAGACAAGATGTATAAAGATATACAAAGGGTTTTCTTTTGGAATGGTATGAAGAGTGATGTAGCTGAGTTCGTCGCTAAGTGTTTGATATGCCAGCAAGTCAAAGCGAAGCAGAAGAAACCTGGTGGTCTTCTTCATCCTCTCGAGGTCCCATAGTGGAAGTGGGATAGCTTTTCGATGGACATTGTTGATGGGTTGCCTAGGTCAAGAAGGGGCAATACCAGCATTTGGGTAATAGTGGACAAGCTCACTAAAAGCGCTCCCTTTATATCTGTTAAAAGTAGAAGGACTGCCTCGTCCCTAGCATCCATTCATTTTAAAAAAATAGTTCGACTCAATGGGATACCCTCCACCATAGTGAGCGATCGAGATCCTATCTTTACGAGCGAGTTTTGGAAGAGTTTGCAAGAGGCAGTAGGCATGAAATTATACTTAAGCACGGCCTATCACCCCCAAACCGATGGTCAGACGGAATGGGTGAACAGGGTATTAGAAGACCTCTTGAGATTGTGCATCCTTGACTTAGGAGGGGCATGGGAGGATCATCTTCCTTTGATGGAATTCGCCTACAACAATAGCTATCAAGCCACCATAGGCATAGCGCCCTTCGAAGCTTTGTATGGAAGACTCTGCCGATCACCCACTTGTTGCTGGGAGTCTACAAACAAACTCATACTTGGACCGGACATGATTAGAGAGACCTCAGAAAAGGTGGAATTGATAAGAAGACGGATGAAGGCTGCATAAGATAGACAGAAGTCCTACGTAGACAAAAGAAGGACCGACCTTGAGTTTAAGGTTGGAGATAGGGTGTCCCTTAAAGTATCTCGTTTGAGGAATGTCTTTCGCTTTGGGTTCGTAGGAAAGCTAGAACCAAGATTTGTAGGTCCATTTCCTATCATTGAAAGGATTAGGACGATGGCTTACAGATTAGATCTACCCGAGAGACTGACTGGAGTTCATAATGTTTTTCATGTTTCTCAACTACGAAAATGCTTACATGAATCTGCGGAAGTGGTGGAGTCAAGCATACTTGAGGAAGTAGAAGTGGAACAAGAAGCGACTGTGAGAAGAGTTCCAACTCGTATCTTTGGGACAGAAGTCAAAAAGCTACCCAATCGTGAAGTCAAGCTTGTTAAAGTTCAATGGAGTGATGTTGAGGAAGACGCGACTTGGGAAACTGAGAGGAAAATACGCACAGCCTACCCTTTTCTCTTTGAGGGCACCTCCTTTATCTCTTTTTCCATAAGTTTATTCATGCTAAAATCTATCTTTCAAGTATATCTTCTCAGTCCTATTCTTTAGCCTTAGGAAGAAGCTGATGGATGTAAACATGTATTTGAAACATGTTATGATTGATGGTTGCGAGTTGTTGCAAGTGGTTGCAAGTGGTTGCTTATGGATGCATGTACACACACTTTAGGTACTAGATCGGCTCAATCACTTTCATATTACATATAAATGTGTGTGCATATTTAAATTGATGGATGTATAATGGTTGTGTTATCATATGGATGTTGCATTTAGATCAATGGTTGTGCACACATGTAGAAATAATATGTATCGTTAGGATTCTTTTGCATACATAATGGATGCATGGCACTATTATGATTTGCATCAAGGAGGTCAACTAAATCAGTAGACCGCCTGATTTTGCATTAGATAAGGAACATATACAAACACTTTTTGGATATGTTCAAATGGCATTAGAAATCTTCTAAGGACAATGGATGCCTATGTTTGATGGTTGAGTAGATGGATGATTGGATGTTAGGATATATATTCTGCTTAACTTGGAGATTTCGGGGGCGAAATCCTTTAAGGAGTGGAGAATGTAACACCCCGTGATTTTAAATATTAAAATTAACGAATTAAAGAATACTTAATTTCAAATATGAGAATTAAGGGAAAAGGGTTACGCCATTGCGTTCATCTCGGAATTGAGATAGAGTCCGAGTTTGCGTAAAACAGATACTATATGACGGAGATATGGACAAACGAAGTTGGGCAGAAAAATTGGAAACAGACCAGAATGCACTGGCGCACTTGTGAAGTGCGCCAATATAAAAATTGAATGGACTGGCGTACTTGCCAAGTGCGCCCATGTCGGGCTGGAAACCTGCATAGATTTCTGGAGTGTTCTGATCTGAACAATGAGTCATTGCTGAGTCACTAGGGCTTATGTGGCTATCTGAATGGTTCTGGTTATTCCTAGGTTAATCAGACGGCTCTTATTAAATTAAATTTCCATAAAAACACTCCTAAACCCTCAACCCTAATCAAACTAATTCATACCAAGAGCCGCCATGCCTTCAATGGTGAACCTAGAGTAGCCGTCGTTCTCTTTTAACTCAAAAGCAAGATAGAAGCTAGAATAAAAATAAAATCTAAATCTAATTTAGAATAACAATTAGTCTACATCAAAGTCGAGCAATTCAGTTTCAGAATACAGATCACAGAAAAACAAGACCGTTCTTTTGTTTATGAGTATAATTTCTTTCACAAAATAATTAATTAATTTAATTGTGATAAGTTATAATTGGGATTATGAGAATATGAATTTGAATTATGTGATATTGTCGTTGACAGTTTTGTTATTGTGGATCTATTTCATATGTTAAATTGTACATGGTTAACTTGATTCATCTTATGCAAGTTTGGGATGTTAAATCATATGTATGTGAATCTTATGAAAGTTTGGGATGCTAAATCATATGTATATGAATCTTATGCACGGTTGCGATGTTAAATCATATGCTAGTTTATGAATCTTATGCAAGTTTGTAGGTGGATTATATACAAGTTCGTATGTGAATCATGTATATACATATGCTAGTTTATGTGACATTAATTTACATGTTTAGATCCATATGCAAGTTCACATTTTTATGTTTAGATCTATGTTTAGATGAATATGCAAGTTCACATTTTTTTAATCTATGGCAGTACATAGTTATACAAATTTATGTTCTATCTGCCCATTGCCTATGCTAGTTTTGTATGTGAATCATATGATAGTTTGAATGTAAGTATGCATGAAATTCATATGCAAGCTATAGGAAAACCATATCCATATATGCAAGTTCACGATTACATGTTTAGATCTATATTTAGATCCAAGGTAGTTTATGCAAATTTATGTATTGCCTATGCAAGTTATTGGCTATACAAACTGATGTTATGATTCCTAGATCTATTTTATGTGTTATGCAAGCTGTGATGTTGCTTTACTTTTATAAGTTAGACTATTTGCGAGTCTAACATATGTCATATTAAAACGTACGAATAGCGTGGGGACAATGGGATAATATTAAATATACATAATTGTGAATTGGCATAAAATGGCCTTAAAGGCATATAATTAATTTGAGACATTAATTGGTATAATTTGTATACCTGGAATTTATGGATATAATTTAGGTGACAATTATGGACATAAATTAATTTGGAATTTATTGATAAATTTGAATAGGGATATTAATCCAATTTGGGGTTAAATAATTATGTGTGATAATTAGCCGCCTTAGACACGAGGTTAGACTCGTTTGTGGTGTAAGACTGCCCGGACCCGCCTGGCAATCCAGCAAACACAAACGGTAGTCTAATGTGAGAGGTCAAAGACACAAATTAAATGTGTAACAATTGTAAAGACACGAGGTTAGGCTCGTTTGTGGTATAAGACTGCCCGGACCCACCCGACAAATCCAGCAACCGCAAATGGTAGTCTAATGTGGGAGGTCTTTATAAGGCTACAGTTCTAATGAATTAAGTAACACTTAACCAAATAAACATGTGGCGGGACAGGGGTTAAGTGGGTGGCCTGGGGGTCATGTGAAATACGATTAGAAACACTTAACCAAGTTGAAAAACATGTAAGAAGACATGAATAAGAAGGGGTTAAGTGGGAAATTCTAGTGGGGACTAAGCATAGGTGGAAAGCTTGTGTCAAGTATGGGGACCCTTTTCAAACCAGTAACCCACTAAGTATCTTTGTGAGCTCGAGTTAGATCGAGGATGGGACACGCTTGTTGGGTTTGAATGTAAGAGGTCAAAACGGGTTAGCGGTGACAACGCAAGTCCAACAGGGTCATGTGCGTACATGGGCCCGGGCTGGTAGGTAAGACGTTGCTGCATCGTGTAGATATAAGTCGTGCATCCTTAGTGGTATCGGGTTGCCACTTTGGGGAGTGATACACCCCACTATGGGACTAGCACGGGAATCTACGAGTTTGGGATCCGATCGCATGGGGGTAGTGGGTACAACTGTTGGAGATAGGGGCAGGCAGCACCTATGAAGGCAACCAGGGGTACACGAAACTACCATTATCATTTTTATGTTCTGTAGGCGGGATCAACTTTTAGGGTGACTAGTAATGGTGCAGTATAGTAATTATCCTATAGTGATTAGGAACGAGGTTAACGCCAGAATATTCTTCTTGTTTTCTTTGTCGTGCCCACTTGTTTCACAATCATTCCTTGTTTTACCAATTTATGCCTTATCCTTTATATTGTTAAAGTTATTGTACTCGCCAGACTTTATGTCTGACCCCTTGTTTTTGCCTCTTTTCTTCCTTCCCTCCCCCCCCCCCCCTCCCGGGATCTCAGGGTGGGACTAGTATGAGTGGAGCTTGATCTTGGATCTCTTTCTCTCTCTTTTGGAAGTGCTTGGATTGTTGAAAGTAAAGTCCAGCTCATCGCTTTTATGGCTACTTGTGTTGGGGTTATTCTTTTTACTTTATGTACTCAGAAAACAATTTGTCAAGATGGTTATTAAGTGTACTTGGTTTTACTGTTGGTTTATGAAGTTGTTGTAACGAAACTATTTCTCCGCTGCAATAAAAGTTGTTTTAAATTTTCAAGTACCAATATATATATATATATATATATATCTTGTTATTTTTTGTTCTATACACTAATAATGCACAATGAAAGTTAATTCATTCCCTTTGAAAGTGACATTAATGAACGTGTGGTGTTACAATTTCTATATATCAGTTTCTCCTACAAAACATGTGTATCTCTTCATCTCACAATATTGTTGTTAATACTCTCATGTAGCGAATTTCTTATTAATCTTCTCCTCTGTACTGATACAAAGCCAAAAATATAGCTTAATTTTGCAAATACACCATTAAAATAATGACATCTTCTCTTACATAGTACCGTATTTCTTCTTACCAAAAACTGACCAACGGTCCTTTCTTCTCGACTGTTTGAAATTCGTTAGGTGTTGAACTTAGTAAGTTGGTAAATGGATGGAATTAGAAATTATTGACAAAAATCATGTCAAACGTAAGTATAAAATATAGGTAATATTCTATGTTGGACATGCACTCAAGTCAATTTGCAACTTTTTTTTATCTGCTTAACAAACAACATTGAGCATATATAAGTAGCACCTTACAACTATGATATCATTTAACTACTGCAACTTGAAAGGCAGATGAGGTCCTGTCTTCGACAAAGTCATAAATGAAATTTTTTCACATGGGCACATTTGTAGTTAGCTAAAAGCCTACATGGAGTAATATGTCATTCGGTTGAGCCATTACATTCCATGTTAGAACCCTTGGTGTCATAAAAATTAAGGTAGATTCGAAACTTGGTAACTCAATTTTTCTTTGTGGTATTGAAGATAGCAGCACTAAACTTTCGGATTCAAATAGGATTAAGAATTCCAATTGACATAGGTTCACCATATGTAGTGGGCTCTATATTTATCCAACCAACATCAGCACTACTCCTTAAACAACTATCACTTCTCAGCTGCCAAGCTTCCTAATGATCTTGTTAACAGTCAGAGAAGCCTCAAAGAAGACAGCTAACATGCTTATTGAAACAAGTTTGACAGAAAATTCAGGTATGCAATGCTTATTCATTTTCATTCCTACTTCTTTTCATATTAGTATTTAGTCAAAAAGTTTAATCATCCTAATGATGTGCTTACAGCTTTAGACCATGTTATTGAAAAAGGACTTGTTAATCCATCTAAAGTAGCTGCAATAGGAGGGTCACATGGAGGTTTCTTAACTACTCATTTGATTGGCTAGTCCAGTGATGTAATTAATATTTGCTATTACTTTGAAATATTATATTATTTCATTTCGCATTATCCTGTCATGTTGTAATAAACTGGACCATACTTCCTAATATTGGCAAATAAAATCATGTAACAAATGAAGTACTGCTTAGGACCACAGACCCGAATTTCTCCTCCACCCAGCAACTCATGCTCTTGCTTCATCATCCGATGTTAAGTATCCCTTATGATTAAACCCATTGCAAGTCATTACTTCGATTTTCACTGGATATAATTTTGTTTATGGGTTGTTTTTGTTATTGCATTTTCCGTTGGCCGCCTTAATATTTTCAAACCTTGTTTTGAGATTTTCTGAGCTACTACCATGATGTTTCTTTGCCTTGTTCCATGACGTTATATTTTGGTAGTTTCATGGGTATTATATTTGAATCATTTAATATATGGTCAGGATAACAATTATATTATGTGTTTATTTCGAAGTGACCGACTTGGAATAAGTTTAATCCCAACTCGGGTTTTTTCTGTTTTTGCATGGAACGCTAGGTCAGACCCCAAGTGTTTCAGATTTAAAGATTTCAGCTCGGGAAAAAGGAGAGGCACATGTAAAACTGATTTTGTAATGTATTGAATTGTGTATGAGAAATGTGAATAAAAGGTTTAATTAAATAAAAATACTGTTTGAATATTAAATTTTGTGCAACAGTACTTCATTTAATAAATATTTATTTTATATATGAGATGAGAAAACAACATAAACAAGCCATCATAGACATTAGTATAAAATCCATTATAGACATCAGCCAAAAGCTGATATGGTAAAATACTTATTATAATAGTTAATTAATTATTTTATGATGTCTTAATGCTGCTTCGACATCGTCTTTAACTGATGTAAAAAAGGGGTACTTTAGACATCACCGACGAAGACATCGCTCTAGAAAAATGAAGACATCGTTTTTTAGCCGATGTCTATCTGAAGTTTTCTTGTAATTGTGGTTTGCAAAGAATCCACGATGTGCCTGCGCATGTTACCACCTGAGCATGAAAAAAAGGTATTTCATAATTTATGTCTATTATTAACTAATATATCTTTGAATTTTTAAAAGTAAATGGTTTTAGTAAGGATGCTTTTGTTTTTGTACATTTGTGTAGATGACACGAACATGATTGACAGGTTCGGAAAGACATAAAAGAGTAGAAGAGAGATTATCATAGCAAAGAGAAGACTAAGATGTTGAACGATGAAGTTATAAGCATGTGGGTGAAGATAATGGTCTTGGGAGTAGTCATGGTGCCTCTAGGGATGTTATCGATCAGGGACATCGTGACGAGGAGGATGAGGGGGTAATGGCGAGGCGATGGTGAGAGAGGCAATGGTAACCATGAGGGAGATAATGGTGACGGTGATCTTGTGATGAGGAAACATAGACAGATAAATAGGAAAGCAAAGAAGATGCACGCACAGTGAAAGAGCGGGAGAGGGAGAAAGACGAAGAATAAGACGATGGGGGTCCAAAGTATAATATTGTTATTGTGGACTGTGATACCAATGTAGCTTCGCCTATATGGAAGAGTGAGGTACGATAAACTAACTACTTGACAATTTTAATTTGTTCTTCGCCTAGTAACAAATAAAGTATATTATATATGTTTGTGTATATGGAAGGACAACTGCTTACATTAGTTAATCACGCTTATAAGATTGCTAAGTGGAAATTTCCAGACAATGCCATAATATTTCGAAATATAATTCAGTCGCATGGTCTTTTCACAGTCGTTCAGTGTTGTTATAGAAATGTGAACATGCATCTGATATCTGCTTTTGTAGATCGTTGGTATCCTAAAGCCAATACTTTTGACATGTCGTCTGGTGAGATCACTATAGCCCTTGATGATGTAACCTCTTTACTACACATTCCAATAAGAGGTAAGCTTCTAAGAAGTATTACGTATGATATGGAGCAAGCAGTTAAAGTTGTTTCAAAATATTTAAGCATTAGCACGGAAGAAGCAAAAATGGAAATCAATGATTGATTGGGGTATAAATTGAGTTTGTCTGTGTTATTCAGTAGATTTAAATATGTTAGTGGTTACAGGACTATACGAGCTATTAGACGTGCTTCTCGTGCTTACCTTATATTTTTGTTTGGTAATACATTATTTGCTGATAAAAGAAAGTTTAATGTGAGCATGCTCATGTTGGACGCATTAAGAGTTTTGAATGAAGTTAAGACATATTCGTGGGGTTCAGCGGCACTTGCATTTTTTATAGACAACTTGGTTTAGCTAGTCATTCAAGAGTTAAGCAGATTGCAGGATACTTATGCTTATTTGAGACGTGGACATTTGAGCACTTTCCGTGTTTTCATCCTTCCGTGAAGATATATTTTGAGAATATACCACGAGCTGCTAGATGGACTCCATCTTTTGATAGTCATGTATCGGTTAAAGATATATGAATATTTCTCGATAATATTCAGATTAATCAGGTAATATTCTTATTTAGCACTAATACTCTTATTTATCATATCACATTTTGTATCTTATTAGCGTATGTTTGATTGAAAAAAATCGATCAATTGATCTTAGGTCCATATGTACACACACGTGAGTATCATCCATTTTATGATATTGCTTGGTATATTGAATGCATTCTATCTCTTAATATCATTGAGCCGTACAACCCTAATTGGGTTTTGAGATAGTTGAACAACTACAAATTATTCATAGACATTCAATTCCTCCTATATGTACCACTGTTCGTCGAGGCCATAAATCCACTATATATGGTCGTGTTTATTATTAGTTTATTGAAAGTGTATTGACGCAGTGGTATAATCATGTTGTTGCAGCGGATCGTCGATCCATTCCTATAAATCTATCGTTTTTGAGCTTCACTGATGATTATTTGGAGTGATTACGACATCACTGTGTAGTTGTGGTGCAAAACCCAAAATTTTTACTTGATAAAGTCATGCTTGGAGTGTCGAGTTTTCAACCCACATATGAGCAATTATACGCGGTACGACTTACAATTTGCTCTTTTTCTTTTATATACACATATGTTCACATATGTTATATTATTTGAATCAATTGATTATGTCTTTTCCATTCATCATTTTTTTATTGTAGACATTAACTAATGTTCAATGATTGGTGGAAGATGCAAACGAAGACAGAGTTGCAATGGTAAGAATTTCAAGTGGCCGCTTTATTACAAGCTCAACAAAGTTGAAACTTGAATGGTGTGTATGGAATGTTCTGTATGCATTAACCTACGTAAATTAAGTGGTGGGTGCATGAATGGAATTTGTTTTATTATGTGGTGGGTACTCGTATGACCATTGTGCTTGAAAATGACAGAATGTAATGGAATGCTTGAATGTGGATTGAAATTAAATTGCAATTTAATGAATGTGAAGGAGTGTTTATATTGCAAAATGGAATGCTTGAATGGAATGTTTGAATTCGAATTTAATGACCACTGTGTATGAATTGATTAGAATGATTTGCTTGCTATATTTTTTCCTTTCAAAATGCATAACACCCACGTAGAAAGAATACGTGGTCAAGCAATGAACCATGCAAAAGTAGTACATGGTTTTTCATGTATCCACATTGTCCTTCCCTATGCGGGTGGCCTTGCCACGTTACTTCGATACGTGGTTGTCAGGCTTCCAAACCAAAAATATATGCACGTGTAGGCACAACATGGCCGATCGCATGTCTACGTATCCGCTCTGCGTAGTTTATCATGTAACCACGTAGTGACTTAACGACCTGGTGACATACTCACGTTGACAAGATACGTGGTTGTCGGGGATACCAACCAGATAGATCTCCACGCATAGAGACTACGCGGGTTTCAATTTTTCCATGCATTTTCCATGTGCTGTTTATCAAGTATCCATGCTTTTTTTTTTGCGGTCTGGGTGCATACCCATGTATTGATATTGCGTGGGTAATTGAAAACACAATTTTTTTTACAAAAAGCATACTTCTCCACAAATTCAATCATAACCGGCATACCAATTCATACAAGTCCATAATTTATAGCTTCAATCGGTAAACCAAGCAATTGGTAATGCCATAATTAACAACATCAATTCGATATTGGCATACACCATAACTCATAACAAGTTGAAGCAATCATACACTAATAACTTGAATCAAGTATACACCATAATTCATTCCATTAACTTGAAGCAACTAACTCATAACTCAACAAACATAACTCATTTTGCAATCAATGGGTGCAAACATAACATAATTACAAACATAGGTACTAACAAGTCCATTTTGTAATTCAATTCATGTATTACAATTTGCAAATAATAATAATAATAATAATAATTCTCCCCTAGCATGCTGTAACAACCCGGAAATGCGAGCCAATTTAAAATTTTTATTTTGGCAATTTTAGTGAATTTTGAACATTTAAAATGAATTATTTTAAATAATATTGACGAGAAATTTATTTTGAATAGAATTCGAACGTATATATTATATACGTCATCGTTAGAATATAAATAATAATTATATATAATTATAAATAGAATTGAAAATGGCGCGGTAGTTCGATAATTCGATTTCAAACTTCAATCGGATGTACCGGGTGCAAAACAAACCGGATTTTAGTGAAACCAAAAATAATAGAATCTAATTGAGAACATCTTTCCAACGAATCCGAAAAATCGAGATTTCATAGCGGGAATCAAAAGATATATCCAGTTGAAAATACTGAATAGTCGCTATGGAATTCAGGCCCTTAAAATGGGAATTTTGCAAACGACCTGGGATTTCGACGAAACCACTTTTGTCGGGTCCGTGATGTCAAAATATTGTTAGATTCCAAATTTCGTAAATTTTCGATTCAATATGTGAGCGTGGCAAAGGAAAACGCGTTTGACCAGTTTCAGTTGATTTTAATCGACTGGAAAATGACCATTTTCCAACGGTCTCAGAATTCGACGAAACTAGTTTTGATAGGACCGTATCATGAATACGAAGTCAGAAAATATTTTTTTGCAATTTTTCGAGTTAGTATGTGACCCCGGTAAATTGAAATGTGCGTTCAAATTCAATATTTAGAGTTATATGTTGATTTTAATGGAAACTGATCGAAACGGTCAAATCAGCTTGCGGTACCTATCCCATTGTGTTCAGAATGGGGGTAATTAGCTATTGACGACAGGCGGTGGGCCTCGTTTTGAGGTTGAAAATAAAAGTTGCTTTTTGGAATTAAATAATATATATATCCTCACCCCTCATTCCTCTCTCTCCCCGTTGACCTTCAGTCAATAAATTAAAAAAAAAGGGAAACGCTCGAACCCAATCTCGCTCCACGCCGCCCCTCCCCCCACCGTCGAAGTCGGAGCTCCGCCCATCGCCGACCGGCCGCGTCACTCCCCTCCCCTCTGCCGCCATAGATGGCCCTCCCTCTCCCTCAAAACCCTATAACTTGTCGCAAACCCCAAATCGTTGGAGTAGGCCATATCGCCAGGCATAGGCCCCTCCGCCTGCAACGTTGCCGACACTCCAGCCTCCGACCGCCGTTCTGGCGAACCCCCCCCCCCTCAACACAGTACGTCCCATTTTGCTTATTTATTTACTTATGCTTTTTCTTTTTATTAATATATATTAAAACATTGTTTTTTTCTGATTTTTATATAATAGAAAAGAGGTGATTTTTTTCATAGGAGGTAGCTAACGAAAGACTGAATTTTTCTATGAGAAAGATTTTATTTTTAGTGTATGAAAAAATTCAATTTTTATCTATATGAAAATGTAATCTTTATATGAGTAGAAGCGTTATAAAAAGTTAAGATTTTTATATACAAAAAGTTATAATTTTTGCCTATCGAAAGATATGATTTTGTTTATATAAAATGATAGGATTTTTATACTGCGTTCTTGAGAAAATATTTGATTTTTAATTTGAAAAAGCTTTGATTTTTAAATGTGAAAAGATTATATTTTTAATTCATGAAAGATTAGATTTTTAATGAAGGAAATGTAAGATTTTTCATTAGGTAAAGATACTATTTTTCATAGGGAAAAGAAATGATTTTTGACCAAATTAAAAGGAGGATTTTCATTTATGTAGCAAAGTAAAAATATGATTTTTACCCTATGAACATCAATATAAAAATAAGTTCTTTATTATGAAGTTAGAATTATAAAAATACGATTTTTATATTGTATGGATTGAAAAGGCGAAATCTTTTTATAAAGAATAGTGTGATAAGAATATAATCTTTACTCTATGAACATCGATGTAAAAATAGAATTTTTATCTATATAGTAGCGATGTAAAAATAGAATTTTTATCTATATAGTAGCGATGTAAAAATAGAATTTTTATCTATATAGTAGCGGTGTAAAAATGGGATTTTTATATATTGAATAGTGAAGTAAAAATTCGATTTTTATATATTGAATAGCGAAGTAAAAATTCGATTTTTATATATTGAGTAGCGAAATAAAAATTCGATTTTTATATATGTAGTGGCTATGGGCAACGAAAATGACAAAAAGGCGAGAACGATGAAGATTTCTACATAAGAAGAGTCGTGGCGTTGGTTTAGCTATTGGTGAGAACTTCCCACTTTAAATTTCTTTTTCTAGTTATATATATATATACTAGGATGTAGACGGTGCTTAGTAACACCCGACACCCGTCGTTCACAGACCATGGACGGCTTGTATGCTTGTTTGATGTGTTGTGAGAATTGTTTATGATGTTGATGTTAAATTGATAATAAAATGTAGATGGTTGAAATAAATTAATTATCGTTAAAAATATAATTTTTAACGTGAAAGTGAATAAATAAATATTTATAAACAAATCGGCCGATTTGTTTATAGACACTGATTTGACTGATATTGATTGGGTCGATAAATTTTACACATTGCCCAACTGCACAAATAAAAATCTGTGTTTGTTAATTTGAAACCCCACACGGGTGTTGGGATGAAATTTGGCGCACACTAATCCCAATTATTTATTTGTATGTCGATCGATTAGTCGACAGACTGTGTAAGCGTTGATTATTTATATTTGATGCTTATGCAGTTGTGTGGTGCACTTTGGATGATAGTTGATTGTTTGTCGTTGCTATTATATACATTTGTTGTATGGAACCCATATAATTATCATTATATGGTGATTGGTTGGGCCTCATTCCAATCGGGAAAATAATGAATATTATAAAAGAAGATTCATGTGTTGAATAGAATAAATAGTAATGTGTTGACGATGTTCTTGTGTTGAAACTATTCATGTGTTGAGTAAAATATTTTAACAATAAAATTTACATCTTTATCATATTTGAAATTAGAACTACTTCACGGTGGAGTATAATTAAAATCAAACGATAGATACCATAGTTTTATAGAATATTTTACATAACAAAAATAGTGATGTGTTGACAGTATTCATGTGTTAAGATTAGTCGTGTGTTGAAAGAAATATAGATTCATGTGTTGAATGGAATATATATATTCATTTTTTGAATAGAATAACGAATTTATTGAAATATATATAGCCGTGTTGATTAGAGTTGCGCTATTTTGGACGTGAACGATATTTATATCGATTTTATTCGTTTTATAATGAATATTGAAAAGTGATTTCAAAATTTAATATTTTGAAATGAAATTTAAATTAAATTAGATTAAAATTCAAATTGAAATTTTATTGAATCAATTTGAAATGAATTCGAATCGAATAGAAAATGAATTCGCTTCGAATTGAATAGAAAGTGAATTTGAATTCGAATTGAATAGAAATGAATTCAAATTGATTTAAATTGAAATTGAATTAAAAACGAATTGAAATCGTTGTGAATGAAATTTAAAACGAACTGAAATTGACTTGAAATCAATTTGAAATGAATTCAAATTGAAGTAAATAGAAGGTAAATTCAAATTGAATTGAATTGAAACGAATTAGAATTTGAATTGAATTGAAACGAATTTGAATTCGAATTAAGTAAAATTGAAATGAATTCGAATTGAATTGAAATCAAATCGATTTGAAATTGAAGATGAAGTAGAAATTGTTTTTGAAACGAATTCAGAACTATTTATAAAATACGTTTTAAAAGGAAATCGACGAAATATATATAATATATATGTATATATATTATGTATATAATGGCCTGAATAGAACGCGCCGCGCCGCGGCAGTTCGTGAATTTCGACCATTGACTTCGAATTGACGTTGCGGGAGATCCGACCATCGGATTCTCCTAAAACCAGAACCATTGGGTTCGTATCGAAAAGAGCTTTCCAATGAATATTAGAAATTTGAAATCTAACGGTTGGATTTGGAATTATGTCCAAATAAATTTCAGAAAAGGTCGCTGTAAGTGCAGTTCGATGGCCGTTGATGGAAATCGACTTTAGGGGCCTTGATGGAATTATTAAAAATATCAATAATTTGTGTAAAATCATAATATATGAGTTGCAAAGAACTGGGATGAAAAATTCCATATTTGAAAAGATAAAAATAGTTTTTTATCGAAATGAACTAGTTTTGAACTAGAATTAAAATCAATTTATTTTTGAAATAAATAAATTGAATCTGAATGTGATTTTAAAAATAATCGATATTCCCAATATGTGGATTGCACTGGAGTTGAATCGAAATTATCTTCGGAATATTTCGATGTTGGATTTTGTGACTATACAGATATTGTTATGGGAATTTGAAAGATATAATTTATATCGTTATTTCCAATACAATATTTGTTGGTTTCAGGATTTGATATTGAATATAAGCCGGTATTTTTTCTATTCAGAGCCTTGTATTTAATATCAAATGTGATTTGGGTTTGTCGTGAATGGTGTCTTCATTAACACTGTTCTTAAGCCCAATAGAGAAAAAGATTAAATCTTTCTATTTAGATTTAATGAAGTGTTTCAATTAAATAATATTTAATTGGAATTGAATTTGAATCGGTTTTTGGGTTTATCGTGAGCGGTGTTTTGAACAACACCTGTTCTTTAACCCGATTAACAATAGAATGCGATTTGGGTTTATCGTGAATCGTGTTTTATATGACATTGGTTCTTTAACCCAGTTAAAGGTAGGATGTTGATTTTTGAAAAGATTAAAACTATGTAGAGTTTTAATCAATCTTTAATTAGATTAAAATGTGAATTGATAGTTTAAATTATCAAATTTGAAAGGTGATCGAGAATGGAGTACCGCCAGTTTTGCTCCAAAGCGATAGTTAAATCTTTAATTAGATTTAAACGTGAAATGGTAATTAATTTTACTGATAGCACCGTAGTGTTAGATATGGAGTATTACCAGTTTTCTCCGTGGGATAAATAGGTTGGGATTGGGAAATAAAATAAATAATTACTTCGGTGTGGTTCGCTAATCCCGACTAGTTTGAAAAACCATAATATGGTTTGAAATGATATCCAAAGGAAGATTAAAGAATAAATTTAGAAGAATTTATCTTGGATAAAATTAATGGGAACCTCTCCCTAAGAAGTGATTTTGTGAATAAAAGGATATTCTGAATTGGAATGAGGCGTTTGTTGTGTTTGTGTAACATTTGTTTATTATATACGTGGGTTATTCAGAAAGGCCGGGTTATACCCATTCTGAATAACCGATTCGACGAGATGTCGAAGATGAAGACGGTGGTTGAAGACCGGAAGTCTTCACATTCTTTGGGTGATTACTGATGATCTTGATTGGACTGTACACCCAAGATGAGGGAAACAATTGGTGATCGTCCAGACGTACTTGGAGATCGATGGATATGTGAGGAAAGTGCCTCCGGTTTCATTCAGACCCAGAACGATCTTGTAAATGGATTGTGTGTCTGACATTGGATTTTATTCTGTGTTGATTGATCTCTATTAAATATGCATCTGTTTGGCGGTGGAGAATTTATTCTCTTTATTAACGCCCTTCTCTGAGACGTACGAGCTCAGAGGTTGTATATCGATGTATATCAGTCGCATGGAGTGAATATCCAGTGTGGTACGCGTAAGTGGCAATTGATCAAGGCTTCAGTTGAAAAGCAAAGTCTTGCGGTTGATGATCAAAGCACGGCCTGTGTGGCGTAGCTTTGTGTATAACGTGAATTCGCAAGCCTCACACCTCGGTATGAGTCAAAAACGGGATAGTGGCTGCAGGGAGAGCACGACGTTTCTTTCTAGCTAGGGTGGTGTCAGTGACCTACCAGCCCTGACATTTATATACTTTTCACCTATGTGGTTGTTGGATACGATGCGCCTCAGATATAGGTCTGTAAGGACCGGGAAACGTGTGTTCAGGAATAACTAATCTTCCAAAATTAGGTGAGGATCGGCCCTGAAGATCCAAGGATCATAGTGGGGTCCTGAGACATTTGCTAGAGTGTCTCGAATCGGAGAGGAGCTTGCCCCTTGCCTCGGCTCATGACGGAAATCCAATTTCCAATACGTGATATTGTAGTTTTAATTGTAGAACTAGTATGGCGACATGATAGATGGTACCCATGCCGCCTATGGTTGATATTTATGATTTGAATTGTTTTGACACTATACACTTATTATAGTATCAAATGATTTGTTTTAAACGTACCAAGCACGTTTGGCTATTATAAGGGAAAACCCTATCCTCCGGCTTGCGTTGCATTGTGTGATGGGACCTGGGTCTTATAATAGCTTCATTTTTTCAAAGAGCATTGCGCTGTTTTGTTATATGCACTAGTATTCTTGGTAGGAAACCCGTTCCGTGTTATACGGCGTGGTCCCTTGAATTACTCTCTTTTAACGTAAAGTTTTAAATAAATGTTTTAGTTCTCACACCAGTCACATCACTGACCTGGAGTTTATTGTTTTAACCAAAACTCTGGGTGCCCTTATTTTCCACACGAGCAGCTAGTAGTTTTGGTTTGCAGATTTATATTCATAGGATCCTGATTTACAGCTGGAACGATGCTCGGAAAGCTCTGTATCCGTGCATTATTTCTAGTTGTGATTTTGTATTATTTTTCCGCTGCTATGTAATTTATGGTAATCTCTGATATTTATCGAATGTATTTTATTCATTTATACTCTGTATATTCTTGTATCTGATGGAATTGTTGTTATAACAATGAAATGTTCTTCCGTCTGTGTCCTTTTGTGTGTTGTTCTCAAAGTATCCGCTCTTTCCTTTACGGGGAAGTTACGGGTTCTTACTCATGCCTTTGATCGCTATATATGTGCTCCCAAGTGCTTGCACCCAAATACTTAGATGTGAACCATTTCACATAAAATTGAAGGTACAAAGTGTTTTGGTTCTATTTTAACTTGAGGTTCAAAAATAAGTTAGTCATGACATAACTAATATGTAGTTTTTTAAAAAATTATTCAACACTCACTTGTATAAAATGATTTCATTTACAAATGTTGTTGCTATCTCGGCACATTGAATTGGAGGTGACACCCTTCCTTTAATTGATGGTATAGTTAGCATTAACCATTTTCTTATGTTAAATATGACAATGTTATACTTTGTGACGACAACGTAACCCATGTCTGGCATAGTCATCCACTTATCCTGGGAAGTAAATTCATCTCCTTCATATTGTAGTTGCTTTAGTAATCCACGCATCTACTGTGTTTTATGAAAACTTACTCATACAGTTCTTGATTTCATACAACTCATCATATAACTCACGACGAACTTGAAGCCAACCGGACTCACCCATTCCAAGCAATGCGACGATACAACGAAAACCGCAATTACCATCGGCATGAACATCAACGATATAAGTTACGTTTAATTTGATTTCCACTAGAATTTAACTTATATAAAATCTCGTATTACAACTACAATTTTCCAGCTACAAAAAAAATATTAAAACATTAATAATGAACAACGATATTTTACATTTACGAATAAAATACTTATGGGTTTTCGAATCTAAAGTTTTTCCTTCTTTGTGTTATTGATGCTTAGTTGACTAAAAGAGTCAGGCGATGAAAGACTTTCAACTAGCACAAACGAGGAAGGCTTTCTTTTCGTTAACGTATAATACAACTTTTTTACACTCCCTTCCTTTAGTTTTCACCTTACTTTTTAGAGAACCAAGAATAGAATTTTGAGGTTTCACAACATCCATCATTTAAAAAGAATAAATAAGGTTGACGTGGTGTATCCATTTATTTAACATCAATCAATAACATTTCCATTTTTTCCACCCCAACATCTTTCTTTCTACTTTGTCCAAATAAGTGTAACCTTGTCCAACGATTATCAATCAACTCAAGTGGTATAGATGCATTTGGATCAAGACGGGCTAATACGTGCGCACATAGAAGTTCATGTGTTTTCCTAATAACATGGCCACAAAGAAATTCATCATCTCTAACAGATTTCATTCGAAGTAATTCCAAATGTAGTTAGTCAAGTGCAACAGTACTTACCACACCTCTAAGATTTTAGAACTCTCAAATGTGAAATACATGTTGCACTCTAGTTAAATTTTTTCAAGCTCTTAATTCAATGAAAGATAGCTCCAACAAGGAATGCATTTTACTCCAACCTTGCTCGATGTTGCATTGACATGAAGCCAAGTGTTTTTTCGACTTTGAATTAGCAGATTCCTCCCTAGATTCAATAAACCCCATGTTATTCACAATGAAAATAAACAAGTTATTACACTATCGAATCATATTAAAATTTAAATAAATTACCTATTCAATGTGTGGTTCCTAAAATACATATATTCATCGGTCCATCATTGGACAAATTTGTCCTTATATGGATCTAACTATTGCTCATGCACGTATTTCAACAACAAATTGTATTTCCATACCTTTCATGCTATCAATGCAAATTTCCATTGTACATGGTGCTATTTTTAGAGCAAACAAGCTCGTTTCAATCCCTAAGAAGGACTTTTTATCATCAGCGTCCATTTCATTCATGTTCTTCTTTTTTCCCATAAATGTAAGAATGTTGTTCTTGGTATGCCAATTGCACAACATATGAGCGGGTTTTGGAAAAACTAACTCTATAACATTAAACAATGCCAACTCTCAATCGCTTACGAACACATTACACATTTCCACCTCACAGTCAAGCATAACGAATTTCAACTGTTCCAATGTCCAACTGTAATTTCCCCCTTCCATCGCTAAATAAGCAATGGCAGTACAGAAAGTTTGATCCGTAGATGTAATGCCAACTATTTCTAGTAATGGCATCTTATATCTCTTCATTTTGTATGTACAGTCCAATATTATAACTCGAGGAAATGTCCTTAAAAATGATAGACTCATTAAATGTACCCAAAAATATCTTTGATTATATCACTACCATCCACAGTTTCTGATGCCACTCGAAGTAACTAAACTCTTTCAATTTACTAAGAAAATATTGAATTTATGAATGACCTTCTCATTCTATTGAATTTTGCATGGTAATAACATTATAGATCGTTTTGACAGTGTGTGCAATATTTCTTTGGCTTTCACCATATTTCGATGCATTTCAACTACTAATCTTATCTCATCTTTGCTTCACCGACCCGCGTACGAGTGTCGCTCACTATGCTTCAATTTTAAGTGGTTATGCACACTATTAACTACAACCAAACTCCAGTCACCTAAATGTTCAAGTTTTACGCCTTTAAGCTAAACGAAATGTTACATTTTTTTAGTATCCATTAACCTATACTTTGTCAGATCTTTAGTTTTCCTCTTCTTATATATATTACTACCTCACACGCAAACAAAATTCTTGGATTTTAGCAAACACACCGGTGTCGGATTTCAAAATAGTAAGCACAAAATCGAGTCTTTTTCCATTGCTACTAACCCGTTGAATCAATTTATCGCATGACTTATATATCTAAAAAAACAAGATGCCATTATTACAATATTTATATCACATTTATAATTTGAAATATTTAAAAAATCTCACACATATGTTGTAAATTCGTTTGTGCAGTCCATTACAATTACATTTTTTTCTTCATTGAATTGTGCCTACAAAAGTGAAAAGATTAGAGGTTCTTTTTTTATATAATTAATCCTTACGCAGAGGCACTGTGTGGTTTGCAACAAAACCACGTGTTATCGCTGCGTGGTACTACAACAAATCGCTTCTTGCCTCTACATGGTTGCAAGAATCAACCACGCACTATCAGCTTTGCATCCCTAAGTATTAAAAAAAATTCAGATGAAGATTCACTTACCGCCTCCTCTTCGAAATCGATATTGCTATCTTCAGTCTCCTTCATTGTAGAATTTTAGATCGCGACATGTGATTTGGATCTCGTGATTAGACCTAGGGTTTTTGGTAGAAAATCCAACGAATGGCCAGTCTCTGAGCAGCTAAAACTCCCGCGACACCAAACGAAATCAAGCCATCCCACTATGGATTAGAAGATCTCAGAATGTATTTCAATTTTCATAAAAGAATCGGGTTCGAACTGTTTTCGGTTGGAATTCATGGATTGTTTTTGAACGATTTTGGTCGTTCATTTGTGAACGAGGGCGGCCAGAAAGGGTTTGACCATACAAGCATAACCTTAGGGATTTTGACCAAGAGAAATGTTTATATTTGTTTTATTTTATTATATTTAATTCTTTTAATTCATGAATATCTTGTTTAACACCATGAACTCCAAACGAATCCCAACGACTGTCGCACTAGACAAATACCCCATTCTGAAGACAATGGGATATGTTTCGTAAGTCAATTCGACTATTTTGATCAGTTTTTCTTTAAATTAAAATATAAATCAATATATATTACATTTAAACGTATATTTTAATTACCGGGGTCACACACTGACTCCAAAAATTCCATAAAAATACATCTAGCTATGTTTTGGTGATATAGTCCTAATAAAACTAATTTCATCGAATTTGGAGACCGTTTGAAAAATGGTCATTTTCTGGTCGATCCAAATTGACTGAAATTGACAAAACACGTTTTCTATTTCCATGCTCACATATTAATTCCAATAATTATAAAAATTGGAATCTAGCAATGATTTGACATTCCGGATCCAACAAAAGTGGTCACCTCGAAAACGGAGGTTGTTTGCAAAATGGCTATATTTAAGGGCTATATACATATAAATTCCATAGCGGTTATTCTGAATTTTCAACTGGACATAACTTTTTATTCCTGTTATGAAATATGGATTTTTCACATTTGTTGGAAAGATATAATTAAATAGATTCAAATATTTCTGGTTTTACCGAAATCCGTTTTATTTTGAATCATGTATATTCAATTAAAATTTGAAATCGAATTTTCAAACTACCGCGCCATTTCAGGCTCGTTATATAATTAAAATAAATTTATTCATTCTAACTTCGATTTAAATCAATTATCAGTCGTTATTATATAAAATAAATCATTTTAAATACTCAAAATCCATTAAAATTGCTAAAATAAAATTTTAAATTGGTTTTGAAAAGCCAGGTTGTTACAACGCATAGTTGAGAATAATAAGTATGTAACTTTATGGCCACTGTTTCTATCGGGTACTTTGATAAAGGCAAACTTGACCTTTAATTTTAATTTTTTCTTGGAGAAACTCAGGTAGCATTTGGTTTATTTCATGTTTTGAGTTTTTAGTTTTTAAAGTTAATTATGAAAGTTGCTAAGGTTTGAAGTATAATGGAGGTGACGGATCAAAGATGGAGTGCAGCGGCTTGCAAATTCAAACAATTTAAATTTACATAGTAAATCAAAATTTAACTTAAAATGTGACTAATAATTAGATATTAATTTTAAAATTATTAAATAACCTCAATCGACTCTGCTTACTTAATCAATATTGAGTGTAAACCCATTTGTAAACTTATGAACAATAATAATTGGATTGGAACGCGATCAATATTTTTGAATCATAAAGTAATATAGTATTTCAATATGGGAATTTAACATTTTGCAAAAAATATTTGAATTCGACAAGACCAGTTTAAACGGATAGGGAATTGGGAATTTTTGTACGTTACCATATTTTGTAACGATGAGGCTTTCTATGCAATCGTACGAGTTTGAAAAACCCATAGAAATCAAAGATTGAATAAGTTAATAAGGTTCCATATAAAAAAACCCAAGGTAAATAAGAAATGAAAGAAAATAACGGAAAGACATGCAGTGAAACACATATATGTGTCATCTAACATGTGACCATCAAATATTATTCCTCTTTATCTCTTTGGACCCGATATCTTCCTCCTCGTTTTAACCGTTTAGTTTTCTTAGAAGAAAAAAAAGGGTAAAAAAAAATTGAAAGCTGCTTCACCAAAAAATGAATACGGTCGACCTTTCTTGTTCCTTCACATCATCGATTCCACATTCTCTCCTCCAAATCACCACCCTCATTAACTCTTTTCCTCCGCCTCCTTGCAAGATCGGCGCGTTCGCTTTCACCACTTCTGAATCGAAAGGGAACTCATGATTTTCCCCAAAAATCCCCAATCCGATTTATTCCAAATGAGACCCATGCCGAGAGTCGAACCTAAGGCAAGACCGAACCACAGAAGCAAGGCGTCAATGAAGGGTTGCGTCTTTGGAATGTTTGTGGAGGATACGACAATGCTTCTACACTTAGGATGAAGATAGTAACACGAGACTGGGTTCTTGATTTATATGATTTTGGTTGAGATAGGCGGTTAAAAGCATAGGTGTTGTTGGTGTCATTTTGGGCTGAGACTCTACGATAGTAATCATTGCAAGGAATCTTGTTCCATACATTCTTGTGAGTATTTTGTTAGTCACTACTACCTTCAGATCCATACTCATCCTGCTTTTGTCAATCCCCTGACCATTGTTGGTTTGCTTGATTAACTAGATTGCTCGCAAATATTAGTTCGATGCTCGAATTAAACATTGAATCGGGAAAAGGACTTAGTAATCGAGCAATTAGTTCAATTAAGTTATTTGAGTTTAATACGCTTAGAATCAACCATTAATTTAAGAAATTGAATTATTCTTACATGCATGGTCGAAATTGAATACCTTCATATCCTTTGACATTCGTATTGACATCTGCAACAATTCAGAACTGGATTGGTGAGTTTCCGAGTCTTCTGGAATCGAGGCTAAATTAAAACATTCGTTTGGTTTAGTTCATACCACAGAAGGTGAGTTCCCCTCACTCACGACTAGCATTTTTATTACGTGAATTAAATCCTTTGGGATGATATATGAAATGCTAGGATGCATCAGAAATTCATGATGATTGCTATGTGTGCACATGTGACACACAGGAATGACATAAATGACAATATATAATTGATATGTGTAGATTGTTATGTTCATTGCCGTGTGATTTGTGTGATGTTATATTTATTTTATTTTGTTCTCACACTGGAAGTTCCCTTAGATTTAGGAAAAATCATTATGGGTTTAAATGATATATACCCAAACGACTGTATATATCTAGGAAATAAATTCGAATCATTTTGGGATGCGGGTTGAAATGATAAATACCCGGGATTCAAATTTTAAATAAAAACGGATTGAAATGATACATATCCGCATCACTTGTCCATAGGATAGAAAATTTTATGCGGACATTATGGTCAATAAGGAAAAAAAACAATTTTCGTAAATCTATAAGTATGTATCTGTGACGGCCTGGAATTTCGCTCGATCTGAATCAGTCGTTAAACCGATCTAGACCGTTCGAAACCCCTGATCGTTTGAGAATAGGACAAATCAGAACGCAGACGGAAGAACATTTCGTTGCTATTACAACAATTCCATCAGATACAAGAATATACAGAGTATAATTGAATAAATTACATTCGATAAATATCAGAGATTACAATCAATTACATAGCAGCGGAAAAATAATAAAAAGCACAACTGAAGGTGATATACGGATACAGAGCTTTCCGGATATCACTCCAGCTGTAAACCAGGATCCTGTGAATAAAAATCTGCAAAACCAAAACTACTGGCTACCCGTGCGGAAAATAGGGGCACCTAGAGTTTAGGTTAAAACAATAAACTCCAGGTCAGTCATGTGACTGGTGTGAGAACTAAAACAGTTATTAAAACTTTATTTTAAAAGAGAGTAATTCAAGGGACCACGCCGTATAAAACGGAACGGGTTTCCTCCCCAGAATACCAGTGCATAGAATAAACAACGAGATGCTTTTTCGAAAAATGAAGCTATTATAAGACCCAGGTCCCATCACACAATGCAACGCAAGCCGGAGGATAGGGTTTTCCCTTATAATAGCCAAACATGCTTGGTACGTTTAAAACAAATCATTTGATACTATAATAAGTGTATAGTGTCAAAACAATTTCAATCATAAATATAAATTATAGACGGCATAGTATCCCATGCTACTATGTCGCCATACTAGGCTCTACAAATAAAGCCGAAATATCTCGTATTGGAAATTGGATTTCCGTCATGAGTCGAGGCAAGGGGCAAGCTCCTCTCCGCGCTCGAGACACTCTAGCAAATGCCTCAGGACTACACACTCTGGGCAATCCTGGATCGGTTGGGCCGGTCCTCACTTACGTTAGAGGATTATTTATTCCTGAACACACGTTTCCCGGTCCTTACAGACCTATAATCGAGGCGCCTCATTCCAACAACCACAAAGGTGAAAAGTATATAAATGTCAGGGCTGGTAAGTCACTGACACCACCAAAGCTAGAAAGAAACGTCGTGTTCTCCCAATGGCCCGTGTAACACCCCACCTCCGCTAGGGTCACTCGCAAAGGAATGCACTAGCTTTAGAGGGGCATTATTGGTAAACATGCACAGAAATATCACAAGACAGAACATATATAAATAAATAGCGGAAGTAAAATCAAACTTTCATAAACATGAATACATAAGGTCTAAAGCCTTTTACATCAGAGTATATCAAAACCTGTCTTGCAATAGTAAAGAAGCATAAAGACTTTTTAATAAATTATTCCCCAAGTAAAACCGCAAGTAGCCATAGCCAAGAGAAGTCCAAGCCATCCATGATGACCTTTAAGCGGAAGAAGTCTGAACTAAACAGCATTGTTTCCTCCCTGAAACCTTGGGGGGGGGGGGGAACGGAAGAAAAGAGGCGAAACAAAACGGGTCAGTCAAAAAGACTGAGTAAGTCCTATCTACTTCCAGTATAAAAACAGGTAAAGGTAACATGACATGCATAAACTGAAAGTAAACATAAGGATAACTACAAGATAGATAAACCAGGATAGCCGGTTGAACTACTGTGGCAAAGTAAACTAAGGTATCATGATAAACTACGGTGTTATGATAAGTCAAGGTATCACATCGTCAGATTTCTAACGAGTACATTATCCCAAGGTATCTACCCCGTCTAACATCCCACGGTATCTATTATGTATATTCTTCCTAGTTCTAACATGTATATTTGCTCTGCACCTCTCGTACTAGTATCCCTACCCGCGTCATGTGTTAACCATGAATGTCCCTTGCTCAAAGTCGTGTAATGGTCCATGTCGACCTAACATATCGCATATATAGGTTACTCAAATCATATGTTTCTTCCCATGTATATATAAGTTCAGTCCTTTGCCGTACCTCGTACGTGCTTTCTCATGTCGTATTATCCTTGATATCGTTTGGACTGTCACCCTTGTTCTAGCTAGGCTCTTCCATATGAATCATCGTTTGAACTACTAGGACTTACGCCACCTAGCACCACTAGGGATTACGCTTACCTATTGCACGTTTTCGTATTTCGGTTTGGGTTAAACCACCTAGGCCACTAGGGGTTACGCTAACCCTCAACCGCGCCCTTTTTCCCACACATTCCTCGTGAATCGTTTTTCTATAACTGTATGCACATGTATCACATCGTGCCACCCGAGTCCTGTCATAGGGCAAACCAAGAAATACAGGACTCGGTCGGGAGCTTTAGATTTATCTGCCGATGCAGATACTAAGGTCTGCTTTTCTACACGTGGCTATGGTCCCACGAGACCCCTCCCTCAACTAGTGAAAGGCAACACAAGAGAAAATCTCGCATGAGAACTACACTCCGGCCAGCCCACATCCTACGGCCTACCTCACCCATAATTAGATAGCAATTATGGTCTGTTGGGTGTTCCCTGCCTTTCCGTACGTACACGCTTGACTCAAGATGGTAGATGATCGACGAACTTGCTATCTCGGGCACCTGATGTATTCGCCGACTCACTGCTATCCACCCCAGTCTTTAGGTCGCTCGCATAGCAACCAAGGCATATTCTAGGTTCTTCTACCGCAGACCTCAACCTCTCGTGAGCCTAGTATAATGACCTGGCAGCTCACAGAGGGATCCCAAGAATATCCTCACGTTCCCCGAAGCCGCTGCTTCGTTACCCAATTCGTTGGAGCCTTTATCTAAATCAGATAGCCTGCTCCTTCACGCATACTTAAACGTTGACCTAACGTATCGGGTTACTAATCTATCTAAGAAATGGTCCAGATTTCCTCGACTAAGAATTATGACTTAGTTTCCCTTAACTAAGGTTTACCACTTAGCCTTATTTCCATTGCCCTTGTTAACTATGGTTATTTACCTAATCCTCCGAATTAGGGTTTATCAAATGGGTTAAATGTCACTTAAGTTCATAACTTAGCCCGTCCACAATTCATGTCAAAATTGGCTAAGTATCCAAGTCCAAGACTTAACCCTACAAACCATGCGTCAAATTGGTCAAGTATATCAAGCAATCCATGACTTAACCTCATCTAATTACCAATTTAGATTGGTTAAGTATATATTAATTTGACCCTATCAAATTACCGAGTCAAATCGGTCAAGCGTATTCAAAACGATTCATGACTTAGCCTTATCATGTTTTCACGTTAGATTGGTTAAGTATAGGTTAACTTAACCTCATCAAATTAACGAGTTAGATTGGTTAAGTATAGGTCACTTAACCTCATCAAATCCTCGTGTTAAATTAGTTAAGTGTTTAACTTAACCCCATTAAATTACCAAGTGGGATTAATTAAGTCTAGGCTAACTTAACCCCATCCGATTACCATGTTTAGATTAGTTAAGCTTAATCTTAACCCCGTCCATTAACTGTATTGTACGGTTAAGTGTCATTAAGAAAATTTACTTAACCTTATCACGTTATCGTGTTGGATTGATTAAGTGTTGGTTAACTTAATCCCGTCCACTAGTCGTATAAAAATGGTCAAGTGTCACTAGGCAAATCAAGTTACTTAACCTACCCAAGCTTATCATGTTTTGTTAAGTATCATTAGCCTAATCAAATTACTTAACCCATTTGTCCATATCATATTTGGTTAAGCCTCATTAATCAAATTAACTTAACCCTATTATGTGGCATTAACTTAATTAATGCACCCTCAACCTCTCACATTAGACCTTGTTGTGGTTACTAGTTAAGCCGGGCTGGTCCGGGTAGATTTACACCACAACCTAGTCTAACCTCGGGTCTTAAGCGCGACATGACCAACTTCTCACATTGGGTCCTATTGTTTGCAACTACTAGTTAGGCCGGTCGGTTCCGGGTAGTTTTACGTTGCAAACTCAACCCAACCTCGAGTTGGCCACACTCATATTATCTAAGTTCATCATGTTTCCAAAACAAGTTACAAGTTTCCGAGCATTTGGGTAGACCTAACTTAATAGGTAAATTCCCAAAGGGTAGACCTAACTTAATAGGTAAATTCCCAAGCTCATGTTTTTATGCATACTTACATGTCGTCTTCCATGTTATCTTTCAAGTCATATTTTCAAGTATAAACGCATGTCCTATTCAAGTTAAGACCTTGCGACAAGCTCATGTTTATCTAACTACCCAAAATCGTGTTTTCCCAACGCAAGCAAATCGAGTCAACATAGTAAGGATACTATGCCACATATTGGTCTCAAACCATGCATGATGCCAAAAAGGGCTTGGCTTCCACATGCATAACATCGTAAAGGGATTGGCCCTAAACATGCATAGTGTCATAAGGTAATTTTGGCCACAAACATGCATATTATCACAAAGGGTTTGGCCATAAAAATGCATAGTCTCATAAAGGACTTGGCCACAAACTTGCATGATAGCATAAAAGGGTTTGGGTTCATAAACATGCATAAGCCCCAAAATCTCATCTTGGCCAATGTTTCACAAGTAAAATGGTTCCTAAAGGTTCATGCTAGCATTTCATGCATAAAGATCCAAACTTGCAAGTTAAACTAGGTTATGCCTAGCATGAGAGGCATGATTAAGTCACTCACATGGCCTAAGATCATAAATATGAACACAAGAGGCATGGTAAGGTTCATATGGATTCGCATAATCATGTTTAGCCTCATTTTATCCCATGTCAACATTAAAAATACCGTTTTGACCCAAAAGTAGCTAGAACTTACATAGGCAAGGCTTAGGAAAGGGATCATGCATCATTTTGACGAAGAAAGGTGGCTCCTTTGATGAAGATCCGTCATGAAGCTCGCATAGCAATGTTGATTTGGCCTTGATTTGGTGTAGCAAGCTTGCACCTTTTGATTTGAACTTGATTTGGATGCATAGGCTCTAGGGATTTGAGATGGAGGCCATGAGAGTAGAAATTTGGCCATAGTTTAGTTACATGAGTGAATAATGAGGGTTTAGGGGTAGGTTTAGGGTCTTTTTATAGAGATTAGGATAGTTTTAGGCCCTTAGATTAACCCTAGGACCAACCTGAACCGACAGATTTCAAACCAGGCCCAAAAACCTAGCCAAGATAGAAAATAGGTGCACCAGACCAGAATCAGCCGACAGGGCAAGTCGACAGCCCTGTCGACATGCCTGTTGACATGCCTGTCGACATGCATGTCGACATGCCTGTCGACATGTCTGGGCGGGAATTTTCCCGCCTAGTCCCATTTCTGCATGTTTCGAAATTCAAATTTCCCGAAAACTTCTTTGGGCCTTAACCGGGTCGTACGGACCCCGATTTTCGAAAACTCGGACTCTATTTCGCGTATTTTTCCGAGACGAACGCAATGGCATAGCCCGTTTTACTTGATTCAGAATTTAAAATTAAATTCTGCCTTGATTATTGTTTTAACATGTTATTGAAATACGGGTTGTTACATTCTCCCCACCTTTTAGGATTTCGTCCCCGAAATCTCTAAGTTAGGAAGAACATATCCTACCATCCATCATCCATCTACTCAACCCATCATCCACAAGCAACCATTGTCCTTAGACGACTCCTAATGCTTTATGAATGTATGCAAAACGTGTGTGTACATGTTCCTTAGCTAATGCTAATGATCAGGCCTGAAAAATCTTTTGAATGCAAAAATATGTTTAGTGCTATGAATCCATCATGTATGCAAATAGTCCTAGTCATATACACTATATGCGTGCACAAACATTCAACCATATGCAACATCCGCATGATAACACATTCAATTTCATCCATAAACAAGTATAAATACTCGTGCATATGCAATATGAAATGTGACCGAGTCGAGCTAATATCTAATGTGTATACGCGCATCCACGAGCAACCACTTGCAACCACTTGCAACCATAACAATCATAACATGTTTCAAATACATGTTTACATCCATAGGGTTCTACCTAGGACTCCCTGAAACAGGGTCGAGAAGATAAACAAGACAAAACTCCTTATGGGGTTTGTAACAGGAAATAGGACCGAGAGGGTGTCCACAAAAGATAGCCTACAAGTAAGCTCTACAGGTGAACCGAGGATCAAAAATATACTCTTAAAAAGAGATGTGATGCGCGCGTCCAAGCCGCATTTCCATGAGCTTAATTCCATCAGGCCTTGACCGCCTTTGACTTCATGATTTCGTAGCTCCTTGATTCCTATTTCCAAAGTATGAGTCGGAACTCTTTTCACTGTCGCCTCTCATTCCACTTCCCTTTATTCTTTCCCTAGTATACTCGGCTCAACCATATCTACGTACTCATGCCAGCTCTCCAAAATTCACTAGTGAATTCTGGATCTCGCTTTTCCGATGCCAATCCATGTTGCCAAGAGTTCTTACTAGGGTGATTGCCATAACCCATGCATAATCGAAACGAACCATCCGCCTTAGCGGTGAACACCATTCGATCGGGTTTCTAATTTCCAACAAAGGCATCTAGGGATTCTAAGTAACTAATCATGACAGAACCCAAAAGGTTACGCGATGCTTCAAGGGTATTACCAAAGCAAGCCAAGAGTCTAACTACCCTTCTTCTAAAACCGAGAGTGGCACCCCTTACTGGATAACCACTTCATCCCTAGAATCCATCCACAACCTATAAACATAAGCATTATTTCCAAGCTCAACACTTGATATAGACATTCTCAAATCCAAACAAGCCATGTGTAAATGGACCGATCTTCCAATAGGACTTGAGACAAAAGCGGGATCCTCTACTACGCTAGTACTAGGGTGCAGAGACTCAACTATCGGAGCGGACTTAAAAGATGCGGTGATCAAAACAAAGTCCCGACAGGATGATAGAGAAGAAAAGCTAAACCTTTAACAAGATCGTTACCCTCCTTCTGAGGTACCCTAGAAATGAGAGCATACTATTGCCCTCCCAATGATCTTGTTCTTGTCCCATGATACTTAACTGTCTATCCCGTTTCACTACGCCAAAGGTACCCTCTCGTCATGGGTTTCATTGTTCATCTTTCTCCCCCCTTTTAGGACTCAGCCATACCAACATGTTGCTTATCCCTAAGCTCGTATCCTTTATCCTTGTTCTTACTATCCTTTCATGCATAACTCTGCAACGGTCTCTCGAGAACCACCTCCATCGTACGGGAAACACTTACGCAGCTCGAAAGACTAGTCGCAGTCAAAACCACTGTGACTACAGATGGAGATAAGGAAGGAAAAGAGATTCAATCAAGGAAACAAGGATGATGCTAATGGCCTTTGGGGAATAGCCTTTTTCTTTTTAAAAGAAAATTTTCTTGAAAAATGCTTCTTTGTAAACGGTTTTTCAAATAATTTTCAGAAGGTCTTTAAAAACTTTTGCCTAGCTTGGTAACCTTCTGCTCTGATACCAAATGTAACACCCCGCCTCCGCTAGGGTCACTCGCAAAGGAATGCACTAGCTTTAGAGGGGCATTATTGGTAAACATGCACAGAAATATCACAAGACAGAACATACATAAATAAATAGCGGAAGTAAAATCAAACTTTCATAAACATGAATACATAAGGTCTAAAGCCTTTTACATCAGAGTACATCAAAACCTGTCTTGCAATAGTAAAGAAGCATAAAGACTTTTTAATAAATTATTCCCCAAGTAAAACCGCAAGTAGCCATAGCCAAGAGAAGTCCAAGCCATCCATGATGACCTTCAAGCGGAAGAAGTCCGAACTAAACAGCATTGTTTCCTCCCTGAAACCTGGGGGGGAAACGGAAGAAAAGAGGCGAAACAAAATGGGTCAGTCAAAAAGACTGAGTAAGTCCTATCTACTTCCAGTATAAAAACAGGTAAAGGTAACATGACATGCATAAACTGAAAGTAAACATAAGGATAACTACAAGATAGATAAACCAGGATAGCCGGTTGAACTACTGTGGCAAAGTAAACTAAGGTATCATGATAAACTACGGTGTTATGATAAGTCAAGGTATCACATCGTCAGATTTCTAACGAGTACATTATCCCAAGGTATCTACCCCGTCTAACATCCCACGGTATCTATTATGTATATTCTTCCTAGTTCTAACATGTATATTTGCTCTGCACCTCTCGTACTAGTATCCCTACCCGCGTCATGTGTTAACCATGAATGTCCCTTGCTCAAAGTCGTGTAATGGTCCATGTCGACCTAACATATCGCATATATAGGTTACTCAAATCATATGTTTCTTCCCATGTATATATAAGTTCAGTCCTTTGCCGTACCTCGTACGTGCTTTCTCATGTCGTATTATCCTTGATATCGTTTGGACTGTCACCCTTGTTCTAGCTAGGCTCTTCCATATGAATCATCGTTTGAACTACTAGGACTTACGCCACCTAGCACCACTAGGGATTACGCTTACCTATTGCACGTTTTCGTATTTCGGTTTGGGTTAAACCACCTAGGCCACTAGGGGTTACGCTAACCCTCAACCGCGCCCTTTTTCCCACGCATTCCTCGTGAATCGTTTTTCTATAACTGTATGCACATGTATCACATCGTGCCACCCGAGTCCTGTCATAGGGCAAACCAAGAAATACAGGACTCGGTCGGGAGCTTTAGATTTATCTGCCGATGCAGATACTAAGGTCTGCTTTTCTACACGTGGCTATGGTCCCACGAGACCCCTCCCTCAACTAGTGAAAGGTAACACAAGAGAAAATCTCGCATGAGAACTACACTCCGGCCAGCCCACATCCTACGGCCTACCTCACCCATAATTAGATAGCAATTATGGTCTGTTGGGTGTTCCCTGCCTTTCCGTACGTACACGCTTGACTCAAGATGGTAGATGATCGACGAACTTGCTATCTCGGGCACCTGATGTATTCGCCGACTCACTGCTATCCACCCCAGTCTTTAGGTCGCTCGCATAGCAACCAAGGCATATTCTTGGTTCTTCTACCGCAGACCTCAACCTCTCGTGAGCCTAGTATAATGACCTGGCAGCTCACAGAGGGATCCCAAGAATATCCTCACGTTCTCCGAAGCCGCTGCTTCGTTACCCAATTCGTTGGAGCCTTTATCTAAATCAGATAGCCTGCTCCTTCACGCATACTTAAACGTTGACCTAACGTATCGGGTTACTAATCTATCTAAGAAATGGTCCAGATTTCCTCGACTAAGAATTATGACTTAGTTTCCCTTAACTAAGGTTTACCACTTAGCCTTATTTCCATTTCCCTTGTTAACTATGGTTATTTACCTAATCCTCCGAATTAGGGTTTATCGAATGGGTTAAATGTCACTTAAGTTCATAACTTAGCCCGTCCACAATTCATGTCAAAATTGGCTAAGTATCCAAGTCCAAGACTTAACCCTACAGACCATGCGTCAAATTGGTCAAGTATATCAAGCAATCCATGACTTAACCTCATCTAATTACCAATTTAGATTGGTTAAGTATATATTAATTTGACCCTATCAAATTACCGAGTCAAATCGGTCAAGCGTATTCAAAACGATTCGTGACTTAGCCTTATCATGTTTTCACGTTAGATTGGTTAAGTATAGGTTAACTTAACCTCATCAAATTAACGAGTTAGATTGGTTAAGTATAGGTCACTTAACCTCATCAAATCCTCGTGTTAAATTAGTTAAGTGTTTAACTTAACCCCATTAAATTACCAAGCGGGATTAATTAAGTCTAGGCTAACTTAACCCCATCCGATTACCATGTTTAGATTAGTTAAGCTTAATCTTAACCCCGTCCATTAACTGTATTGTACGGTTAAGTGTCATTAAGAAAATTTACTTAACCTTATCACGTTATCGTGTTGGATTGATTAAGTGTTGGTTAACTTAATCCCGTCCACTAGTCGTATAAAAATGGTCAAGTGTCATTAGGCAAATCAAGTTACTTAACCTACCCAAGCTTATCATGTTTTGTTAAGTATCATTAGCCTAATCAAATTACTTAACCCATTTGTCCATATCATATTTGGTTAAGCCTCATTAATCAAATTAACTTAACCCTATTATGTGGCATTAACTTAATTAATGCACCCTCAACCTCTCACATTAGACCTTGTTGTGGTTACTAGTTAAGCCGGGCGGGTCCGGGTAGATTTACACCACAACCTAGTCTAACCTCGGGTCTTAAGCGCGACATGACCAACTTCTCACATTGGGTCCTATTGTTTGCAACTACTAGTTAGGCCGGTCGGTTCCGGGTAGTTTTACGTTGCAAACTCAACCCAACCTCGAGTTGGCCACACTCATATTATCTAAGTTCATCATGTTTCCAAAACAAGTTACAAGTTTCCGAGCATTTGGGTAGACCTAACTTAATAGGTAAATTCCCAAGCTCATGTTTTTATGCATACTTACATGTCGTCTTCCATGTTATCTTTCAAGTCATATTTTCAAGTATAAACGCATGTCCTATTCAAGTTAAGACCTTGCGACAAGCTCATGTTTATCTAACTACCCAAAATCGTGTTTTCCCAACGCAAGCAAATCGAGTCAACATAGTAAGGATACTATGCCACATATTGGTCTCAAACCATGCATGATGCCAAAAAGGGCTTGGCTTCCACATGCATAACATCGTAAAGGGATTGGCCCTAGACATGCATAGTGTCATAAGGTAATTTTGGCCACAAACATGCATATTATCACAAAGGGTTTGGCCATAAACATGCATAGTCTCATAAAGGACTTGGCCACAAACTTGCATGATAGCATAAAAGGGTTTGGGTTCATAAACATGCATAAGCCCCAAAATCTCATCTTGGCCAATGTTTCACAAGTAAAATGGTTCCTAAAGGTTCATGCTAGCATTTCATGCATAAAGATCCAAACTTGCAAGTTAAACTAGGTTATGCCTAGCATGAGAGGCATGATTAAGTCACTCACATGGCCTAAGATAATAAATATGAACACAAGAGGCATGGTAAGGTTCATATGGATTCGCATAATCATGTTTAGCCTCATTTTATCCCATGTCAACATTAAAAATACCGTTTTGACCCAAAAGTAGCTAGAACTTACATAGGCAAGGCTTAGGAAAGGGATCATGCATCATTTTGACGAAGAAAGGTGGCTCCTTTGATGAAGATCCGTCATGAAGCTCGCATAGCAACGTTGATTTGGCCTTGATTTGGTGTAGCAAGCTTGCACCTTTTGATTTGAACTTGATTTGGATGCATAGGCTCTAGGGATTTGAGATGGAGGCCATGAGAGTAGAAATTTGGCCATAGTTTAGTTACATGAGTGAATAATGAGGGTTTAGGGGTAGGTTTAGGGTCTTTTTATAGAGATTAGGATAGTTTTAGGCCCTTAGATTAACCCTAGGACCAACCTGAACCGTCAGATTTCAAACCAGGCCCAAAAACCTAGCCAAGATAGAAAATAGGTGCACCAGACCAGAATCAGCCGACAGGGCAAGTCGACAGCCCTGTCGACATGCCTGTCGACATGCCTGTCGACATGTCTGGGCGGGAATTTTCCCGCTTGGCCCCATTTCTGCATGTTTCGAAATTCAAATTTCCCGAAAACTTCTTTGGGCCTTAACCGGGTCATACGGACCCCGATTTTCGAAAACTCGGACTCTATTTCGCGTATTTTTCCGAGACGAACGCAATGGCATAGCCCGTTTTACTTGATTCAGAATTTAAAATTAAATTCTGCCTTGATTCTCGTTTTAACATGTTATTGAAATACGGGTTGTTACAGCCCGTATCCCGTTTTTAACTCATACCGAGGTGTGAGGCTCGCGAATTCACGTTATACACAAAGCTGCCACGTAGGCTGTGCTTTGATCATCAACCACAAGACTCTGCTTTTCAACAAAAGCCTTGATCATTGCATCTTAGCGTGCCACACAGGCAATTCATGCCATGCGACTGATGTCCATCGATATACAACCTCTGAGCTCGTATGTCTCAGAGAAGGGCGTTAAGCAAAAGAATAAATTCTTCGCCGCCAAACAGATGTATATTTAATAGAAATCAACCAACACAGAATAAAATCCAATGTCAGACACACAATCCATTTACAAGTCCGTTCTGGGTCTGAACAAAACCGGAGGCACTTTCCTCGCATATCCATCCATCTCCAAGTACGTCTGGACGACCACCAACTATTTCCATCCTCTTGGGTGTACAGCCCAATCAGGATCGTCAGTAGTTATCCAAACGATGTGAAAACTTCCGGTCTTCGACCACCGTCTTCATCTTCGACATATCGTCGAATCGGTTATTCAGAATGGGTGTAAACCCGGACTTTCCGAACAACCCGCATATATTAAAAACAAACGTTACACAAACACAACATACGCCTCATTCTAATTCATTAGTCACTAACCGCAAATTAGCAAGAGAACAATTTCCCAAACATTAACCCCGAAGGCCGAAACCAACATCAGATCAATACCCAGGAAATCATTCTTCTTAGCCAACCTACAGCTAGTTTCTAAATTCCACATTCTTAGGGAAAGGTTCCCATTAATTTTATCCAAGATAAATTCTTTAAAATTTATCCTGTAATCTTCCTTTGGATGTCATTTAAAACCAAATTATGGTTTTTCCAACTAGTCGAGATTAGCGAACCACACCGAAGTAATTATTTTATTTCCCAATCCCAACCTATTCATCCCATGCAGCAAAACTGGTAATACTCCATATCTAACACCGTGGTGTTATCGGTAAAATTAATTACCATTTCACGTTCAAATCTAATTAAAGATTTAACTATCGCTTTGGAGCAAAACTGGTAATACTCCATTCCCGCTCATTTCTAAATTTGATAATTTAGATTATAGATTCACATTTCAATCCAATTGCAGATTCGATAAAACTCCTTTTACTGGGTTAAAGGACTAGGTGTTATTTAAAACACAGTTCACGACAAACCCAAATCACATTCTATTTATTATCGGGTTAAAGAACTAGTGTTATTTAAAACACAGTTCACGATAAACCCATTTCAAATCCAATCATATATATTAGAAATTCCGATTATTTAAAACCCCTTTTAAAATCTAATTTATTTATTTAAAAATAAAAACCCGGGTTTTAAATTGAGTTCAAACTAGTTCATTTCGATACAAATCTATTTTTATCTTTTCAAATATGGAGTTTTTCACCCCAATTTTTCTCAAATCATTTCTTATGATTTCACACTAATTATTACCATTTTTAATAATTTTATCAAGGCCCGTACAGTCGATTTCCATCAACGGCCATCGAACTGCACTTACAACGACCTTTTCTAAATTTGATTTGGACGTATCTCCAAATCCAACCGTTAGATTTTGAATTTCCAATATTCGTTAGAAAGATCTTTTCGATACGAACCCAACGGTTCTGGTTTTAGGAGAATCCGACGGTCGGATCTCCCGTAATGTCCGTTTGAAATAAATGGTCGAAATTCACGAACTGCCGTGGCGCGGCGCGTTCTATTCAGGCCATTATATTATATACATAATATATATAATATATATTTCGTCGATTACTATTTGAAACGAATTATATAAATAGTTTTTAAATTCGTTTCAAAACAATTTCAACTTCTATTTCCAATTCAAATCAAAATTGAATTTTTCCCTATAGGTTCGTTTTAAAATTCATTTAAATTCAATTCAAATTTCAGTTCAATTTGAATTCATTTCAATTCGTTTTCAATTTAATTCGAATTCGTTTTCAATTCAATTCGAATTCGTTTTCTATTCGATTCAATTCAAATCGGTTTTCTATTCGATTCAATTCAAATTGGTTTTCTATTCAATTCAATTCAAATCGGTTTTCTATTCAATTCAATTCAAATTGGTTTTCTATTCAATTCAATTCAAATCGGTTTTCTATTCGATTCAATTCAAATTGGTTTTCTATTCAATTCAATTCAAATCGGTTTTCTATTCAATTCAATTCAAATCGGTTTTCTATTCAATCCAATTCAAATTGAAGTCAATATATATTTTCAATTCAAATTCAATTCGTTTTCTAATTAAATCAAATTCAGTTCGTTTTCTAATTAAATCAAATTCAATTCGTTTTCTAATTAAATCAAATTCAATTCGTTTTCTAGTTAAATCAAATTCAATTCGTTTTCTAATTAAACCAAATTCAATTCGTTTTCTAATTAAACCAAATTCAATTCGTTTTCTAATTAAATCAAATTCGTTATATATTCAATTCAAATCAAATTCAATTCGTTATCTATTCAAATCAAATTCAATTTTGTTTTCTAATTAAATTAAATTCGTTATATATTCAATTCAAATCAAATTCAATTCGTTATCTATTCAAATCAAATTCAACTTTGTTTTCTAATTAAATTAAATTCGTTATATATTCAATTCAAATCAAATTCAATTCGTTATCTATTCAAATCAAATTCAACTTTATTTTCTAATTGAATTAAATTCGTTTCGAATTTAATCGATATAAATATCGTTCGCGTCAAAATGGCGCATCTCTAATCAACACGGCTTTATATTCAACAAATGGGTCTATATTTCTTTCAATACACGACTCTATATCTTTGTCAGCACACGACTAATCTCAACGAATGAGTACCGTCCACGTGTGACTATTTTTGTTATTTAATGTATTTTATAAAAATTATGGTATCTATCGTTTGATTTAAAATTAGACTTAAACCGTAAACTAGTAAGAGAACAATTCTCTGAATATTAACCCTGAAGGCCAAAACCAACATCAGATCAATATCCAGGAGACCACTCATCTTATCTACTTTCCAATTAGTTTCTAATCTTATATATGATAAAGATGTAAATTTTATTGTTAAAATATTTCGTTCAACACATGACTAATCTCAACGGATGAGTACAGTCAACACATGAACCTTTATTTTATAAAGATAAAGATGTAGATTTTTATTACTAAAATATTTCGTTCAACACATGACTAATCTCAATGGATGAGTACAGTCAACACATGAACCTTTATTTTATAATATTCTTTATTTTCTAAATTGGAATGAGGCCCAATCAATTACCATATAAAGTCAATTATATGGATTCCTTTCAACACATGTATATAATAGCAACGATACATAATCAACCATCATCCAAAGTGCACTACACTGTATAAGCATCAAATATAGATATCTAACGCTTATAACAGCCTGTCAATCAATTGATCGACATACAACTAATTATTGGAATTAGTGTATGCCGTATTTTATCCCAATACCTGTGTGGGGTTTCAAACATTCAAACACAGATTTTATTTGTGCAGTTGGGCGATGTGTAAAATTTATCGTCCCAATCAATGTCCTTCAAATAGGTGTACATAAACAAACCGTCCGGTTTGTAAATGAATATTTATTTATTCACATTCACGTTAAAAATATTTTATTTTAACACATGAATTTTTATTCAGTTCATTTACAAAATAAAATGACATCTTTATTTTTCTAATTTGTTTTAGAAAATTTCGGCGGCATAACGGCACGATACTAGAAACGGGACAAGGCCTAGCCTTATCCCCGGTCTAGTGAAGGCCCACGCCATTCACACATCAATCAAATCAATTTCATTTCACCAAACAATTCAATTCAATCAAATAATCTAACTAAATTTTGCAATCAAACAAACAAGTCCATGGTCTGTGGACGATTGTGTCGGGTGCTACTAAACACCGTCTGCATCCTAGTATATATATATAACTAGAAAAGAAATTGAAGAGTGAGAAATTCTCAACGAAAGCTATACAACACCACGACTCTTCATTTATAGAAATCTTCGTCGTTCTCGCCTTTTTGTCACCTTCGTTGCCCATATTCTCTACATAAGTAAAAATCGAATTTTTACTTCACTATTCAATATATAAAAATCGATTTTTTACTTCGCTATTCAATATATAAAAATCGAATTTTTACTTCGCTATTCAATATATATAAATCGCGCCTTTTCAACTATAAAGATTTCGCCTTTTCAAATATATCATTATAAAAATCACATTTTTATTTTGCTACACATATAAAGATGATATTTCTAATATTCCTATCATGTAAAAATTATATTTTTAATTCTCTACATAAATAAAAATCATATTTTTACATCTTCTATATAGTAAAGATTATATTTTTAATTCACTACCTATGTAAAAATCACGCCTTTCTCCCTTTAAAAATATCGTTTTTCTTCCTTTATATAAAAATGTCATCTTTCTTTATATAAAAATTATATTTTTATTATTTTTACGATATAAAAATTATATTTTTAACATAAGGCTCTATATAAATTAAACTAGCTATTCATAAAAAGAAAAACTCACTTTTTTTCCTATGTCGTAGCGTCGAACTTGCATTGGAGGTTGCCATCACCTCTGGCTTGGCGTCAGCGTGGCTGGGTTCGGAACGATGGCGGACGGCTCGGTCGGTGGTGGTTGAAAAGAAAGGGGCGGCGGCTATTTTCACTCGAGGTAGGGTTTTGAATGGAGAAGAACGGGGAACTTGGTGGCGGTCTGTCGGAGGTCGGAGGAGGGCTCGTCGAAGGTCCGGCGACTGTCAGTTTCGGGGGGGGGGGGGGTGCTAGGGTTTTCTCACGCGGTGGCGGAGGCGGCGACTGGGGTTCGAGGTCGCGGACGTTGGAGGGTGGAGCAGTGGACGGGCGACGGTGAGGAGGGGAGCAGGCGAACGTCGAAGTCAGTTTGGTTTTTTTTTCTTTTTTTTTCTTCTGATTGAACTAAATCGAAGGGGGGCCAGCGGTTTATAAGGAGAGGAGGGAGGATATATTTTTTTATTTAATTATTTAATTTAAAAAGTTGACTTTTACATACGAACTCGAAACGAGGCCCACCGCCTGTCGTCCATAGCTAATTACCCCCATTCCGAACACAATGGGATATGTATCGCAAGCTGATTTGATCGTTTCGATCAGTTTTCGTCAAAATCAACATATAACTCTATATATTGATTTTAAACGCGCATTTCAATTTACTGGGGTCACATACTAACTCGAAAAATTCCCAAAAAAATATTTTCTAGCTTCGTATTGACGATAAGGTCCTAACAAAAATAGTTTCGTCGAATTCTAAAACTGTTGGAAAAATGGCCATTTTCCAGTCGATTAAAATCAACTGAAACTGGTCAAACGCGTTTTCCTTTGCCACGCTCACATATTGATTCGAAAAATTATGAAATTTGGAATGTAGCAATAACTTTACATCACAGACCCAACAAAAGTGGTTTCGTCGAAATCCGAGGTCGTTTGCAAAATTTCCATTTTTAAGGGCCTGAATTCCACAGCGACTATTCCAAATTTTCAACTGGACATATCTTTTGATTCCCGCTATGAAATTTCAATTTGTTGGATTCGTTGGAAAGATATTCCCAAATAGATCCTATTATTTTTGGTTTCACTAAAATCCGGATTGTTTTGCGCCCGGTACATTCAATTGAAGTTTGAAATCGAATTATCGAACTACCGCGCCATTTTCAATTCCAATTATAATTATATATAAATATTTATATTCTAACTACGACGCGTATAATATATACGTTCGAATTATATTCAAAATAAATTCCTCGTCGATATTATTTAAAATAATCTATTTTAAATATTCAAAATTCTCTAAAATTGCCAAAATAAAAAATTTTAAACTGGTTCAGAATTTCCGGGTTATTACAGTATCGATTCTGTAACCTAGTATGAATTGAATTATCGAAATTGAGATTTGTGATATTTTTTGTTAAGTTCATAAATTTATGAAAATTAAATATGATATTTTCCTTAACTGGATTTATTATTTGAAAATAATGTTATTTTCAAATTATTGTGAGTTAACATGATTTATAAAGTTGATCTGATATCTAAATTATATTTTTAAGTATAAATAAATGTGTCAGATATTTGAACTTGAATAAGTTAAAACTTATTTGAATAATTGGTGGTTTTAATAAAATGTGAAAATTGATTTTAGGGCGTCGAAAGTGAATTGTGAATTCATTTAAAAGCTTTTAAAGGGCTTGAACTTAAATTTATTTAACAAAGTATTGAATGGAAGATTCAAATCAATTTATCAAATTATTTGGATTAAGCTTTAATGGTTTAAATTCTAGATTTTAATGATAAAATTTGAATTGGGAAGAAATTGATTTGTAAAAACTGAATATTTGAATCTAAAGGTTAGTTTAAACCAATGAAATGAAATATATGTAGAATTTACGATTCCATACCAAATCAAAGTGAAAGATTTAAGTGGAATAAACGTCATAATTTAATTTGAACACTTGGGTTTAAACTTGAAATGTATACTAGTTGATATTTAGTTTAATTGAATTTAACTTCGAATTCTAATTTACGACTAAGTTGGTTTTTGGAAGTTTGGATAATTGTTCCGAATTGGATTATTTATTGAAATTACTATTATTTTATTTTACAACTAATATATATATTTTACCATTATTCATTTAAATTATTTATATTAAACTTACCTATCTTATTTAAACTATTTTCATATAAACTTGACTATCTTATCTAATGTATTATATACCAAACCTAGTTATTTTTACTTAAAATATTTCACATCAAACCTACTCATTATACTTAAATATTTTATATCTAACATAACTATTTTATATCAACCTAACTATTTTATTTAAACTATTTCCTAATTAAATATATTAAATAACTGTATATATCTCTAATCTGATTAATGTAAGTCCAAAATGATTTAATATAAAGATTTAATCAAATATTAAAATTTGCGACATTTAATCCAAATTTAAACGTGAAGTTTTGATAATAAACCAATTAGCGAATATGAACTTGAAATTTAAAATTTGAAATGATATCGAATAATTGGATTGGTTTAAGGAAGTAATAAATAAAACCGATACTTGATATTAATCAGTTTACGATGTTTGAATATGATTTCAAATTCAATGGCCATAGTGCGAAAAATGTAAATGTTTGGTTGTTGAAGAGACCGGAGTCGATATTGTCATACTCTCTACCAGTACCGATACCACTTTAACAACTGTGCACATGGTGTAGAATCTAGAACGAAGTAGAATGGTATGGAGGCGATTACTGGATTGAAGAAAGAGAATGATGATGGATTGGCCTTGACCTTCAGGTCATAATTAAAATGACTAAAACAGGTGCTATACCATGACTAAGTGAGGTCGCACCTTCAATCGGACACGCTTCTTCGATACCATCTCTTATTATTGTGATTGACTGGTGGCCACCTTCGATTATGGGAGTGTGTTCCGAGGTGGGCTGTAGTTGCTATTATGCGTTACCACCAGTCCGGGCATGGAAATGGTAGAATCCTACCATGGATATTCCTCGGTGCCTTGTCATATTTATCCTGATCGAGCCTACTACAATTTTGATTTGGTGTTGTCGTATCGTGGTGCATCCCTATCTACCGATGTACTCGTATTTTATATGCAATGTGTACGACAGTGTCTGTAAACAACTAAGGGTAAAAATGTAATCCTGCTTACGTTATTTTTGTTATATTTACTTTACCAAATAGGCATTATTATAATAGCGTGTTATATTATATATACATATCTGGTTCCATGGATCCTTAGAGGATGGAAATCCCAAACACTATCTAAGTTATTATTGCATTTCATTGGGCAATTCACTTGAGTTGATTTACTTATATGAGATTGTTAGTCCTGACTCAGGTTTTTGTGTTTTTGCATGATGCTTGGGTTAGACGAGTGTTATAGCTTTGAGATCTCATCTTTCGGAGCTGGAGATTCCTGAAGTCTCGCATATTTATTTCTTTTCCCATTAATTCCGTATGTATTTGGAAATCAAATGTATTAAATTTCTGCTGTATTTATTTATAAAAACTCTGATGTGTTCTATAATTTTTTTCCGCTGTGAGATGTTTTTTTTCTATATCTGATTCTGTGATTTGATTCTTATTAAACCCCATAGCAATAACAATCTATTGTTTCGAGTGGTTCAAGTTGGTTTAATTATCGACATGAAATGGTCGAAAAGCAAGGTCGTTACATCTGGTATCAGAGCTTTGGTTTAATAAAAACCTTAGTTTATGGGGTTTAAACTCATTAGAGATAGGGTAGTAATATCCTAGAATGAGTAGAATTATCACTAGAATCAATCTCGAGAGAGCATATTTTGAAAATATAATTGTCTTATATTTTAAAATGGGAAATTCCCTCTCCATCAAATTATCTCCCTTGTTGAAATTTCTTTGATTAGGTTTTCTTGTTTCTAATTTCGATCCATTCCTGAATCCATCTTTGAGTTCCATGATTTATTAAAGAAACATAAATAATAATTTAAATGAAATAAATAGGCAGGGTATCAACTATTGAAATTAAAACTAATAATGATTTGAATATAATTTATTAGAATCAAACGTAAAATAGGCATGAGTAGTATATTTAATTTGTTGATAGGATTTGAAACTTATTAAACGTAAATCTAAGTATAATCTTTAAAATGATACAATATATAAGTCTGAAAAAAAATCGTGACTTAAATGAAATGTTGAATATGTTAAGGAATTCTGTATAATATATATTTGAGAATATAAGTTTATATGAGTTTCATTGTTAAGTTATAAGCAAATATATTTGGAAGTGAATTGAATTAAAATATAACAAAATGAATAAGTGGGGGAGATATAAATTCTCCTTATTTGAAATCTTAATATTGGAATGTTTGAAATATATTATTTTGATATATATATATATATATACATATTCTGGAAATGAGAATGTCTACTTGATTTAAATAATAAGGGTTTCAAGTGTTCATTCGACGTCAAGATTGGACTATCAGACATGTAAGATTTTGCATATACGCCAAGCTAACGTATATACTAAATCTTACATGTACTTGATTGATATAGAATCACTCTTCAGTCGCTTGAAAATAATTCTGGGAAGATTCCGACATCACCAGTATCCATTTTCAGGTCTCGAGAGTGAAATAAATATATAAATTCCAATTAAGACATTGAGTTGATACTTATAATTATTTTGTAAATATTTGAAATGTGTAATGAAAATTATTCATATAATGATAATGTTTTGTTAAATAAATGTGAACATAGACGAGGTAAACGAATTAAATGAAGATATATCTTTGTATATTAATGTAAAATATAATTGCAGGCAATGTTTTAGAATTGCAAATAATAACCTTTAGAATAATTAATGACAAAATGATGTTGTAATAAAAGAAATAAACCTCCTAAAATTAATATCAACTTGAGAAAAAAATAGGTGTCACTAACGAAGTTGATATTAAATAGGAATATGAATTATGAATTAAAATTAAATCGTACAAATCAAATGAAATTAAATCCAAGCCGAAATAAAAACTTGAAACCAAAACTGAACTGAAAAAAAAGATAAACTGGGAAAAAAATCATAGAAAATTCATAATGAATGTGGAAAGTATAGTACCTTCTGAAATAAATGTAGTATAAGTTAAAATTTATAAGTATAATGGTTAGAAATTTTAGAACATTATTTTCAATTTAAATGAGTATGAGAATAGCATTTTGATTTTGAGCAAGGTTTTGAAAAAAAAAGTTTGATTTTGGGATCAATGGAATGAATGCTAATGTGATATACAATTGATATCCAATGGCAGAAAATTGGTTAACTTACCTAAATATATGATCAATAATATTTCTTGGATGCGCTCTTGAATTTGTTTGCTTCTGTGATAATATCGACTCGACTATTTTAAAAGAGTTATATTTGATTGATTAAATCCATATTCGACCCATTTGATTATTTCTTCCTTTCCATTTGCTTCATGAAGAAGAACAAATGTTGCGCTTGATTTTATTCTTTGATTAGTTCTTTGATGTGTACTTCCTTGAGTGTTTGAATGAATAGAAAAAAAACTGCAAAACTAAATTGAAAAAAAAAACAGCAAAGCTGAATTGAAAAAAAAAACAGCAAAACTGAATTGGAAAAAACTACAAATCTGAATAAATAAATAAAAAGTGAAGGAAAAGAGAGAGAAAAAACTAAAACAATGCGCAACAAGGAAAACATTGGAAGTCATATAACATGATCCACCTTTCAAGTTGTGTTTTAGCAATTATTCCCAAATAAAATATTGAATTGAATAAAGTAAATCGGAAAAGTAAATGAATTGTATGTAATCAATTGAATGTAAGTAAATTAATTACGAATAGCGTGTACACAAATAAATTGAATAGAAAATGAAAATTAAGTATTTGAATTTAATGTAGTTGAAAGGAATATTAATTAAACTGAACATGTATATGGATTTAATGTGAATCAAAACAAATTGAACTGATATAACTTGAATGATAAATAAATTTAATGTCAACGAAAAAAGGGGGTATTCCCAAGTACCATGTTATTTTGTAAATAAAATTTGTTTCATAAGCTTTTATTGTATGTATATCATATTTACTTATGTAGATTATACTTTGTATATTCATTTTTCTTTATGTATACATGATTCTCATTTGTTTGTTGAGTATGTTAGTAGGTTCCAATGACATGCACTTCAAATTGGAGCCCGCTTTTGCTAAAAATATGCATACATGCTTTAAAACGCTAAATAAGGTACGTATTTTGCATTAAATATTGCATTTGTGTTAATATTTTGTTTTTTCCCCATTGTTTGGGATGCCTCATCGTGTGAATAAGATGTATATTAATATATATTTTATTGTAAAAAAATTGATCGATCCGTAAAAAGGAGATGCTGCCGAAATTTTCCATAAATCCAAGCCTTAGAAAAATTTAAGCTTCTATAATTTATATCTTTCTAAAAAGTATGAAATCTGTGTATATGCAATCGTACGAGTTTGAAACATCCATAGGAATCGAAGATTGAATAAGTTAATAAGGTTCCATATAAAAAAAAACCCTATGTAAATAAGAAATGAAAGAAAATAAAGGAAAGACATGCAATGAAACACGTATATGTGTCATCTAACATGCGTCCATCAAATATTGTTCCCCTTTATCTCTTTAAACCCGATATCTTCCTCCTTTTACCTCTTTCCGTTTGCTCATAAGAAAAAAAACGGTAAAAAAAACAATGAAAGCAACTTCCCCAAAAAATGGATAGGACCGACCTTTTTTGCTCCTTCACATCGTTGATTCAACCTCTGCTCCTCCAAATCACCACCCTCATTAACTCTTTTCCTCCGCCTCCTTGCAACATCGGCGCGTTCGCTTTCACCGCATCCAAATCGAGAGGGAACTCACGATTTTCCCGAAAAATCCCCAATCCGATTTGTGACGACCCAAAACCCCCGTTCCACGGTGGCAAGGGTAATCTTTGGAATATAACACATAAACAGTAACAACAGAACAGAAATATATCATTACACTAGATAATTTACAACAGAATACATTGGATAAACATAATCACCAGTGTTACACAGTATACAAGATCATACTTAGTACAAAATACAGTTTAGCTTTATATAAAATGTCTACAGCGGAATCAAACATAATACACATAACAGGAGCTGAACAGCATAAAACTAAATGATAGAATCCATCTTCAGCTACATAGCTATTCAGAAAGAGCTTGCTGAAACCTGAACACAAGGCCACCCGTGTAGAAAATAGGGCACCCAAGTTTGCAAGTGAAACAAACTACGAGTCAGTCATGGGATGGTACGAGAAATTTATTTGACTTATCTTATAATAAGGCCGATCACAGGACCACTCCGCTACCACTATTTTTATTTCCATTCCATATCGTTTATAATATTTTATAACGATTTATCGCTATTTTTATTTATTTAAAAATAGCCAATTTATTTAAACGACGCTTCAAGCCATAACGCGACCATAGCGCTGTTTTTCTTCAGATTTGATTTACACATATCTGAAAATCTAACCATTGGATCTTTACAAAGTTTATATCATTGGAAAGATCTTTTCAAAGCGGACCCAACGGTTCCAGCTTGGGAAAAGCCGTCGGTCTAATCTCCCTGCACAATCGTTTAAAGTTACGATTTCAAAATACGAACTACAGCATCATTTTTCATTTTATTTTAATTATATTTATATATATAAAATAAATATAATCCGTTTTGGTGCTGTTTTTGTTCAAATTTGAATTAAACATTTCACATAATCTAATCGTTGGATCTTTACAAATTTGGTATCGTTGGAAAGATATTTTCAAAGCGAACCCAACAGTTTCGGTTTCGGGCAAATTCGACGGTCGGATCTCCCGTAATAATCGTTTAAAATCACATTTTAAAATTCGAACTGCAACATCGATATTCATTTTATTTTAATTATATATATATATATATATATATAATCTGTTCTTCGATCTCCTAATCATTTTCACTTCACATATGTAGTAAAAATAATATTTTTAACCAACAAATATTTATTTCAACACATAACTATTTTTAACAATTCACATATATAATAAAAATGTGGTTTTTATTGTTAAAATAATTTTTTAAAATCTTAATATTTTTAGCGATTCATATATATAATAAAAATGTGATTTTTATTGTTACAACAATTTATTTCAAACACGAATATTTTATATACTTCATATACATGATAAAAATGTGATTTTTATCATTCAAACTATTTATTCCTCATATGAATATTTTTCCAACACATGAATATAAATCAAACACATGAATATTTCAGAAAATTTCGGCAGCATAACGACAGGGGGTTTAAAACCAGCACCGTCCTGAGTACGTCTCCTTGCACTACCTTACACCTCGTAGTGTTCCCTAGGGGGAATATCCTTATAATCTAAATATTTCGATCATTTTCATATCACAATGGATTTTTTCACAAACAATTCCAGTTTTGTTTCAACCACAAACAATCATTATCAATCATTTGCATTTATCAGCCAAATTTCACGTCAACCAAAATCCTAACAATCACAACCAATATATATCGTCCATGGTCTGTGGACGAGGGGAGTGTGTGTGTGTGTATATATATATATATACACACGGACATAAATATATTTCCATTTCATTTCAAGTTCATTTCAATTCCATTCAACGCACATATGATTTTTACAACGCATATATAACTTATACATCGCACATATAATTTATACAATGCTTATACATGAGATGTACAACGATTATATAACTTATACATCAATTATATAATTTATACATCGCCATTCCATATCATTTTGAATTTAGAAATCTCACATTGGATTCCACTCCTCCATAAATTGTAGGAAGCTATAAAAATTCCGTGGTTGTAGAAGACATCATCATAGTCCCTATGTCTCTTGTTTCACTGGATTTCGACAACATAGGAAAAAGATACGATTTTTAGAAGTTGATTGAATTTTGCGATGGTTTTAAAGTGTTAAAACAATTGAAATTAAATCAGACGTATACCTCTGAAAGTGTTCGAAACTAGGTTTCGATTTTTCGCGAAATCCGTGAAGGGGTTGGATGACCGGAGGGTACAACGGCGAGTAGGGAGGAAGCGCACGCCTGCACAGGGTGGTGGGGCCCACTTCGGTGGTCGGAGCTGACCTCGGTGGTGGTTGGAAGGTGGAGTCTTTGAGGAGCTAGATCTCTCCAAATACACAACGAAAAAACGCAAATCCTATATGGACGTGAAGCTCGTGGCCTGATCTATAAAAACCATAACTGGAGCTCTTGAATTCGTGGAGTGGTTTGAGAGGAATTAGGCTGGGAAGGTGGCAACATTTTCTGTCGTCGCCTGGTGCAATTATCGGGGAGGGAGAAAATGGCTTTGAATTTGATTGGCCCACCTTTATTTTTATATTTATTTTAATTCTTTAAATCCAAAAGTACCCCTTACTCCATACAAACTCCAATTCAAACCCATCGACTGTCACCCCTAACTAAATACCCCCATTCCGGACACAATGGAATAGGTTTTGCAGGCTCATTCGATTGTTTCAGCCAGTTATTCTTCGAATTAAAATATAAAACATTCGAATATGGATTTGAACATACATTCCAATTTGCCGAGGCCACATACTGATCCTAAAAATTCCAGAAAAATAAATCTAACTATGTTTGGACGATACGGTCCCAACAAAACTAGTTTCGTCGAATTTGGAAACCGTTTGAAAAATGGCATTTTTGGTTGATCCAATTTGACTGAAATTAAACAAACGAATTTCCTTTGCCAGGCTCACATATTAACTGCAAAAATTATGGAATTTGAAACCTAGCAATAATTTGACATTCTGGATCTAACAAAAGTATTTTCATCGAAAACGGAGGCCGTTTGCAAAATGTCTATTTTCACGGGACATATTTATTCCATAGCGACCTTTCTGAAAATTCATTTAGTCGAACTTTTTATTCCTACTATGAAATTTTGATTTTTCAGATTCGATAGAAAGATATTCCTAAACATATTTAAATATTTTTGGTTTAACTAAAATTCGTTTTATTTTGCATCCTGTACAGTTAGTCAAAGTTCGAATTCAAATTTTCAAACTGCCGCTCTATTTTAGGCCTTGTTTTATAATTAAAATAAATTATTTATTTTCCAACATCGATTCAAATGTATATATACGTTCTGATTATCTTCAAAATAAATTTCTTGTCGTTATTATTTAAAACAATTCATTTTAAATATCCAGAATTCATTAAAATTACCAAAATAAATTTTTTAAATTAGTTCTAATTTTCCGGTTGTTACAATCTCCCCCACTTAAAATCTTTTCGTCCCCAAAAAGGAACGAAGCTGTAAGTTGTTTAACTAACCAACTCAACTTTCATTATGGCTTCCATTATTCAACTTTTCAGTTTCTAAGAATTTTCTAATTCTTCAAAAATTTGGCTAACACCCTAAATTTTCAAAAAAATTCGCCATAACCTCCTCTGTAGGGGGAGGGGTTTGGAAATTTATTGGGCCGTATTAGGTACCCAATAAATCCTAAAAAGCATATGCATATTTATAGTGACATATTCCAGTGTCCACAGGGGAGTGTGTATAGATCATAACTCCAGAGAATAAATTCTCGTCACCCTATAATTGGTTTTTGTGCCTTAATGACTAGAGAGACGTGCTTATTGTCATCTCCAGACCCATCTGGGGTTTTTATTAATCTGGCAATTTACCGTTACATTTTATATAGTACATATCAGTCTTCGGTTCAACCTATAATATAGTAATCGCCATACAAGCCTCTCGCTCGTATGGTAAATCTTCAGCCTCGTCACATAAGTTCCAAATTCTTATGTTGTATTTTATAGAGTATGCTATCTTCAAGAAGTATGCCATGTAGTTTAGATCAAAATTAATGGTTACTATCATATGGCGACATTTATTATTTCACACAGAACAACTAGCACTCCGCATCCAATGGCATTCACAGGAGATGATATATAAATAAAATTGCGCATCCAACTCATTAAGGTTTATATATTTGTCGGGCACGCAAATAAATTCTTTACTCAACAGCAAATCCATTTACCTATTCAAACATATTTAATGTACATGCATGTATTTCAATCAATTTTCAAATCTGTTCAATTTGATTCAATTGCATAAATTTACCCTTCATTCTCTTATCGAGTTTATTATTCCAATGTTATTAATTAAACTAACAATCACACAACACAACTAGCAATCAATTTATTAATTAAAATTTCAAATATTTACAAATTAATTCATATACTCTTTTAAAATCATTCAGACTATATAATTAAAAAAAGTACATCCATGAAAAGGAAATAACAGCAAGTAGAAAACAATATGGAAATGCAAAATATGGTAAATGTACTTTGCACCGGAGTTAATAAGAGATATCCACCCTGCAATGGGGGTAGCCTTTCTTAATGCTCTCTTCAGTTTTCCAATTACAGTCTCGTGGATCTCTACTCCATTGCACTTTGACTAAGTGAACCTTCTTGTTCCATAGCTCTTTAGTTTCTTTGCCAATGATCTTTATCGGCTCCCTTCTCACAGCTAATTTTGGAGTAATTTCCAAATCTTGTTGCGCGGCTTCTTCCATGACCAAGTCTGGATCATGTACATGCTTTCGAGGTTGAGATACGTGAAACACATCATGTACTCCAGGCAACCAGTCAGGTAGTTGAACTCTATAAGCGAGAGTTCCAATCCATTCAAGTATAGGAAATGGACCAATAAATCTGGGTGCCAACTTCCTTGTTTTGCCAAATCGGACTACTCCTCTCATCGGAGAAACTCGTAGATACACATAGTCGCCAATGGAAAATGCTAAATCTCTTGTTCTCGAGTCTGCATAACTCTTCTGTCGGCTTTGAGCTATTTGCAATCGTTTCATAATGAAATCGACTTTGTCTGATGCCTCGTGAATCATATCGGGTCCCAAAACGAGTCTATTGCCAGGTTCTACCCAACATGCGGGAGATCTGCATGGTCTACCATACAATGCTTCGAATGGTGACATTTTCAGGCTCGCTTGGTATCTGTTGTTGTATGAGAACTCAGCCTAATGTAAGTGGTCTTCCCATGGTCCACCAAAATCAATAACACAAGCCCGCAATAAATCTTCAAGAATACGGTTCACCCTCTCAGTTTTGCCATCTGTTTGAGGATGATAAGCGGTGCACAAGTTTATTTTTGTCCCCAATTCTGCTTTGAATGCTTCCCAGAATTTACTAGTGAAAATCGGGTCACGATCACTAACGATACTCATGAGAACTCCATGCAGTTTAACAATTTCCTTAAAATAAATCTGCGCCAGACTTTGGGCGGTTATATTTGATCTGACAGGTATAAAATGGGCAGTCTTCGTGAAATGATCTATGATCACCCATACACTGTCATTTTCTTTCCTATACTGGACAAACCATCTATGAAATTCATAGAAATTTGTTCCCACTTCCAACCTGGAAACAACAACGGTTGCAACAATCAGGCGAGTTTCTATTGATCGCTCTTGACTTGTTGACAAGTAGAACACCTGCTAACATACATAGAGATGTCTCTTTTCATCGCCTTCCACCAGAAGGTTCGCTTGAGGCCATTATACATTTTACTATCCCCTGGATGGATACTCAGCTTGGACTTGTGACACTTATCCAATACTTCTCTTTTGAGCTCAAGGATGTCGGGAACACAAATTCTTTCTATCAATCTCATAACTCCTGCGCTATCAACTTGGAAACTGGAGACTTTGCCCATTTGAATTCTTTTGATCATCTCTTTAACAAAACTATCGTCTTTCTGAAGAATAGATATTTTATTAATCAACGATGGTGTAATGTTATTTGGCGATGATCACATTCTTTCTGCTGTGCGCATCAGCCACAACATTTGCATTCTCCGGAGTATACAAAATATCAAGATCATATGCCGCGAGAAATTCAAGCCAACGCCGCTGCCCCATATTCAGATCTTTCTAGGTGAATAAATACTTCAATGATTGATGATCGGTATATAATTCGAGCTTCTCACCCAATAGATAATGCCTCCAAATTTTCGTAGCAAACATGATGGCTAACAATTCAAGATCGTGTGTCGCATAATTCTTCTCATGCGGCTTCAACTGACGGCTAGCATATGCAACTACTTGGCCTCTTTGCATTAATACCGCACCAAGACCTTCTTTAAAAGCATCTGTCCAGACTTTCAAGTCTAGATTACCATCGATAGTTGTTAACACTGGAGCAGTTGCCAATCTTAACTTCAGCTCTTGGAAAGTTGTATCACATTCTGGAGTCTAATTGAACCTTGAATGTTTCTTAGTAAGCTTTGTTAAGGAACTAAATATCTTCGAAAAATCTTTAACGAACTCCGATAGTAACTAGCCAATCCAAGAAAACTTCGGACCTCTGTGGGAGTTGTTGGCTGCTTCCAATCTTGAATAGCTGTAGTCTTACTGGGATCCACATAAATTCCTTCTTTTGATACAACGTGGCCAAGAGACTTGACTTCTTATTGCCATAATATACATTTGGAAAATTTTGCTTTTAAAACATTCTTTCTAAGAATCTCTAACACTTGCTCCAAATGTTTTGCATGCTCGCTCTCTGACTTAGAGAAGATCAATATGTCATCAATGAAAACCAGTACGAATTTATTCAATACTTCTCTGAAAACTCTATTCGTTAGATCAACAAAATAGGCTGGAGCATTACATAAGCCGAACGACATTACTAACCACTCGTAGAATAAATCTGGACCTCTGAATGCTGTCAAAGGAACACACTCTTCGGCAATATGAAGCTGATGGAAACCTGTAGCTAGGTCCATTCGTGAAAGTACTTGTGCACCATTCAATCGATCCAACAAATCATCAATTCGCGGCAATACATATTTATTCTTTAATGTCTGCTTTTTCAAGTCACGATAATCCACGCGTAGTCGGAGAGTACCGTCTGACTTTGGGACAAACACCACTACTGCTCCCCAATCAGAGAAACTAGGTCTGATCAGACCCTTTTATACAAGTTGTCGAGTTTGATTGTCTAAGTCTTCTTTTTTACTTCAAGGTCATTATTCGAATTGCGTGAACTACTGGCCTTGCATTCAGAATTAAAGAGATTTTAAAATTAATTTCCCTACGCTGAAGTAAGCTAACAACTTCTTCAAACACATCTGTATAATTCTTGATGATAGGGATATTTTCTATGTCGACCGGAATATTCTCTATAACGACAGGAACAGGTTCTAATTGAGCAGGAGAAACATCAAGAGCTGACCAAAAGTCTTTTCTATCAGAATTCAGACCTTCACATGGAATGGTTATATAATTCCTGAATTTAATCTTCGCCCTTACGACTCTGTCGGCGCATTTAACTTCAGCTTCATATTGGTTAACCAATCCATTCCCAAAATAAGATCAAACTTTGTAAAATTCATGACGATCGAGATGGTAGGAAACCGATATCAGGAAAAAGAAACAGGCACCCCACAAATCCAACTAAGATCGAGGGAACCCCCAACCGGATTATGGACAGTCATGGGTGTTTTGAGCTTTTTAAACTTCAAATCCAGTTTCTTAACTGCATTACTTGCAATAAAGCTTCGTGGCGTGCCTGTATCAAACAATACTTTAACTGGAATGTTTTTGACACTAAGCTTGTCTTCCAAAACATCTGGCCTTACTTGATTGGATGAGGATGCAGGAACTTCTGCCACTTCACTCACTTGTGCCATTTCGGATTTCTCTAATAGCAGGCAATTTCTAGCAAGATGACCCGTCCGGTGACACTTATAGCATTCCCTTGTACCATGAGATTTCTTTTTCTTCTTAGTGGGTTTGAATCCACTCTTTATTTTTTTCTTTAAGGGTCTGCAATTTATCGCCAAATGACCTTTTCGATTACAGTTAGAGAAGGTGGCAGTTGTTACCGGTTCTTTCTCAGATTTAACCTTTTTTCTCTTGACTCTAGGCTTCTTTATGACCCCAGACGTCGTACTTGCCTCAGGCGGCATACTTGTTTCCGGGCTATCAGTTTCAAATTTCCTTTTGTTACTAGAACTACATTCCTCTTCGTCTCCCAAAAGACCTTGCTTATCCAGATCTTCATACTGGTATGCCATGTATATCATTTCAGAAAAAGGAAGTTGCACATGTGCAGTTACACTACTTTGGTACTATCTTTGAAGCCCGTTAATAAACCTCAAATTCTTCCTCTTAGGATCTTGAATTAGATGCGGGGAAAAACGAGAAAGTTCATTGAATTTCTTGTGATATTCCGGAATGGTCATATCTCCTTGTATCAGATTGTAGAATTAATCACTTAACCGCTCAGTTTCTTCTGGAGGAATAAATTTTTGATTGAAAATTTCTTTAAATCTATCCCATGCTATATTACCTTCTGGATTATCCTTAATGACAATTTCCCACCAGATTAAAGCTTCGTCTTTGAGTGCCCAAGATGCCAATAATCTTTTCTAATCAGCTCTCAGCTTGAAACCTTCAATAATCCTCTCAGCAGAGCACATCCAAAGCTTGAGTTTTAATAATGGACTCATTGCCCGAGAACGGTACTCCACCTAGATTTCGATACCTCTTTAATAGAGCTTCAATATCTGATCCTGGCCGTGGGAGCACAACTGGCTCATTAGATTGTCGAACCATAGGATTACTTCTTCTGCTTCTGCCTCCCATTTTTCTATGTCTGCAAACAGCAGACAAAAGGCCAGGCCAACAAAAAAGGTAATTTAAAGCATAGAGACGTATATTTCAGTATAAATGTATCTATGTGCTGTATTTCATTCTACTGCACTCATTCTAGGATATTACCGATCCTATCTGAATTGATTGATTCGTCATAGAATACTTCTGGTTCTATTTATGACGGGTTTGTTAATATGTTATATTCCAAAACTAAGCTTAACCAAGGCTCTAATACCATGTGTGACGACCCCAAACCCCCGTTCCATGGTGGCAAGGGTAATCGTTGGAATATAACACAAAAACAGTAACAACAGAATAGAAATATATCATTACACCAGATAATTTACAATAGAATACACTGGATAAACATAATCATCAGAGTTACACAGTATACAGGATCATACTTAGTACAAAATACAGTTCAGCTTTATATAAATGTCTACAGCAGAATCAAACATAATATACATAATCGGAGCTGAATAGCATAAAAAGAAATGATAGTTACCATCTTTACCTCCATAGCTATCGAGAAAGAGCCAGCTAAAACATGAACACAAGGCTACTCGTGTAGAAAATAGGGCACCCGAGTTGAAACAAACTACGAGTCAGTCATAGGACTGGTATGGGAAATCTACTAAACTTATCTTATAATAAGGCCAATCACAGGACCATGCCGCTAACGCGGAATAGGTTTACTCCATTGGATTGCCAGTGCTTAAAACAAATAAATCGTTTAAACATCGCAATGCTTTTTACAAAAATGAAGCCATTATAAGACTCAAGTCCCGTCAAACAATGCAACGCAAGCCGAAGGATAGAGTTTTTACCTTATAACGGCCGAAATATGCTTGATATGTATAAAATAAAAGCATTTGATATTATTACTAGTGTTTATAAGTTTCAAAAACAATTTCAATCATAAGTATCAAACATAGATGGCATAAATACCCCATACCACTATGTCGCCATATATAGGTTTACAATCAAAACCGCACGATGTCAAATTTGGAAATTGGACTTTCGTCATGAACCAAGGCAAGGGATTGCCCTTACCGCTTCGAGACGCTCTAGCCCGTGTCTTAGGCGAGTACTCGGTCAAGCTTTGGATCGTCAGGGGCGGTCCACACGGAGTGGATTAAAATGCCTGAACACTGCCTTTCCCTGCCCTATGGGGCGTCAAACTGGTCTGTATAAAGACCATCCATCGTCTCCGCAGAGACCGAAATAACCAAGGCGCCGCGCTATCTATCATCCACATAAGTAAAATGTCCAGGCGTGTAAAACCCAAAATACCACTCCTAGCTAGAAGGAAACGCACGTCCTCGCTGATGTCCTCTCCCATTTCTGGCTCATACCGGGGTGTGAGGCCCGCGCACAAAGCTTTTTATTTAATGCCATGCTTCGGTCATCAACCACAAGGCTCTGCTTTCAACAAAAGCCTTGATCACAGAATCTATGTATGCCTTGTTGTCAATCTACAACGTCAGACACACATCCATTTACAAGTCCGTTCTGGGTCTGAACGACACCAGAGGCACGTTATTCCTCGTCCCATATGTCCAATACAGGAGAGAGGTCCTCGCACATCCGAACGATCAACAAGTACGTCCGGACAACCACCACTGTAACCCCTTTAGGACAGCAACTCCCATCAAAGGCATCAATAGCCATCCATTCGATGTGAAGATCTTCGGTCATGCACCATCTTCATATCTTCGACTTCTAATCGTTAATCAATTATTTGAAATGAGAATTAACTCGGGCTTTTCAAATAATTCACGTATATTTAGAATTCAAATCAATTCATTCCCTGGTTAAATTATTTGACATCCATAATTCAGTTCATTAATGTAATTTTCACGTTACACACATTCAACCATCAAATATCCAATAATCCAAGTAAATTCAGTTTATTTCCATTCCATATCGTTTATAATATATTATAACGACTTATCGCTATTTTTATTTATTTAAAAATAGCCAATTTATTTAAACAATGCTTCAGGCCATAACGTGGTAATAGCGTTGTTTTTCTTCAGATTTGATTTACACATATCTGAAAATCTAACCGTTGGATCTTTACAAATTTTATATCATTGGAAAGATCTTTTCAAAGCGGACCCAATGGTTCTAGTTTTGGGAAAATCCGACGGTTGGATCTCCCGAAACAATCGTTTAAAGTTACGATTTCAAAATACGAACTACAGCGTCGTAATCCGTTTTATTTTAATTATATTTATATATATAAATAAATATAATCCATTCTGGCGCTGTTTTTATTCATATTTGAATTAAACATTTCACACAATCTAACCGTTGGATCTTTACAAATTTGGTATCTCGGAAAGATATTTTTAAAGCGAACCCAACGGTTTCGGATTCGGGCAATATCCGATCGTCGGATCTCCCGTAATAATCATTTAAAATCATGATTTCAAAATATGAACTGCAGCATCGTTATTCGTTTTATTTTAATTATATATATATATATATATATATATATATATATATATATATATATATATATATATAATCCGTTCTGCGATCTCCTAATCATTTTCATTTCACATATGTAGTATAAATAATATTTTTAGCCAACAAATATTTATTTCAACACATGACAATTTTTAGCACTTCACATATATAATAAAAATGTGGTTTTTATTGTTAAAATAATTTATTTAAAACCTATATATTTTTAGTGATTCATATATATAATAAAATTGTGATTTTGTTGTTAAAACAATTTATTTCCAACACGAATATTTTATATACTTCATATACATGATAAAAATGTGATTTTTACCATTCAAACTATTTATTCGTCATATGAATATTTTTCTAACACATGAATATTTCAGAAAATTTCGGTAGCATAACGACAGGGGTTTAAAACCGGCACTGTCCCGAGTAAGGCTCCTCACACTACCTTACGCCTTGCAACATTTCTTATAGGGCTTATCCTTATAATCTAAATATTTCGATCATTTTCATATCACTATGGATTTTTCCACAAACAATTCCAATTTTATTTCAACCACAAACAATCATTATCGACCATTCGCATTTATCAACCAAATTTCACATCAACCAAAATCCAAACAATCACAACCAATATATATCGTCCATGGTATATATATAGATATACGTATATAAATATATTTCCATTTCATTTCAAGTTCATTTCTATTCCATTCAACACACATATGATTTTTACAACGCATATATAACTAATACATCGCACATATAATTTATACAATGCTTACACATGAGGTGTACAATGCTTATTTAACTTATACATCGATTATATAATTTATACATCGCCATTCCATATCATTTTGAATTTAGAAATCTAACATTGGGTTCCACTCCTCTAAAAATTGTAGGAAGCTCTAAAAATTACCCAGTCTCTTCTAGAATATAGAAGACGTCCTCATGGTCCCGATGTCTCTTATTTCACTGGATTTTGACAACATAGCAAAAGGATATGTTTTTTATACGTTAATCAAATTTTGTGAAAGTTTTGAAGTGTTAAAATAGTTGAAATTTAATCAGCCGCATACCTCTGAAAGTGTTCGAAACTAGGTTTCGATTTTTCGCAAAATCTGTGAAGGTGGTGGACGATCAGAGGGTACACCGGCGAGGAGGGAGGAAGCGCACGCCTGCGCAGGGTGGTGGGGGCAACATCGATGGTCGGAGCTGACCTCGGCGGTGGTTGGAAGGTGAAGACTTTGAGGAGCTAGATCTCTCCAAATACACAACAACAAAAAAATGCAAATCCTATATGGATGTGAAGCTCGTGGCCTGATCTACAAAAACCATAACTGGAGCTCTTGAATTCGTGGAGTGGTTTGAGAGGAATCGAGCTGGGAAGGTGGCAACCTTTTCCATCGTCGCCTGGAGCAATTATCGGGGAGAGAGAAAATGGCTTTGAATTTGATTGCCCCCCTTTATTTTTATATTTATTTTAATTCTTTAAACCCAAAAATACCCCTTACTCCATACGATCTCCAATTCAAACCCAATGACTATCGCCTCTGACTAAATAACCCCATTCCGGACATAATGTATATGTTTTGTAAGCCCATTCGACTGTTTCAGCTAGTTATTATTCGAACTAAAATATAAAACATTCAAATATGGATTTGAACGTACATTTCAATTTGCCGGGGCCACATACAGATCCCAAAAATTCCAGAAAAATAAATCTAACTATGTTTGGACGATACGGTCCCAACAAAACTAGTTTCGTCGAATTTGGAGACAGTTCGAAAAATGGCCATTTTCTGGTTGATCCAAATTGACAAAAAATAACCAAACACATTTTCCTTTGCCACGCTCACATATTAAGTTCAAAAATTATGGAATTTGAAACCTAGCAATAATTTGACATTCCGGATCCAACAAAAGTGGTTTCATCGAAAACGGAGGCCGTTTGCAACATGTCTATTTTCATGGGCTATATTTATTCCATAACGACCTTTCTGAAAATTCATTTAGTCATAACTTTTGATTCCCGCTATAAAATTTCGATTTTTCATATTCGTTAGAAAGATATTCCTAAACAGATTTAAATATTTTTTGTTTCACTAAAATTCGTTTTATTTTGCATCCTATATAGCCAGTCATAGTTCGAATTCAATTTTTCAAACTACCGCGCTAATTCTGGCCTTGTTTTATAATTAAAATAAATTATTTATTTTCCAACATCGATTCAAATGAATATATATGTTCTGATTCTCTTCAAAATAAATTTCTTGTCGTTATTATTTAAAATAATTCATTTTAAGTAACCAGAATTCATTAAAATTGCCAAACTATAAATTTTAAATTAGTTCAGATTTTCCGGAAAAGGGCAAGACGGAACCACAGAAGCAAGGCGTCGATGAAAGGTTGCGTCTTTAGAGTGTTTGTGGAGGCTGCGACAACTCTTCTGCGCTTATGATGAAGATAGTAACATGAGAATGGGCTCTTGAGTTATACGATTTTGGTTGAGATAGGCAGTTAAAGGCATGGGTGTTGTTGGTGTAATTTTGGGCTGAGATTGTGCGATAGGAATCATTGCAAGGAATCCTGTTCCAAACATTCCAGTGAGTGTTTTGTTAGTCACTACTACTTTCAGTTCCATACTCATCCAACTTTTATCAATCCCCTGACCATTGTTGGTTTGCTCGATTAACTAGATTGCTCGCAGTATTAGTTCGATGCTCGAATTAAATATTGAATCGGGAAGAAGATTTAGTAAGCAAGTAATTAGTTCAATTAAGTTATTTGAGTTTAATACGCTTAGAATAAACCATTAATTTACGAAATTGAATTATTCTTACAAGCGAGATCAAAATTGAACACCTTCATATCCTTTGACATCCGTATTGACAACTGCAACAATTCAGAATTGGATTGGTGAGTTTTTGAGTCTTTTGGAATTGAGGCTAAATTCAAACATTCATTTGGTTTAGTTCATACCACAGAAGGTGAGTTCCCCTCACTCACGACTAGCATTTTTATTATGTGAATTAAATCCTTTGGAATGATATATGAAATGTTAGAATGCATTAGAAATTCATGATGATTGCTATTTGTGCACATGTGACACACACAAATGACACAAACAACACTATATAATTGATATGTGATAGATTGTTATGTTCGTTGTTGTGTGATTTGTGTGATGTTATATTTATTTTATTTTGTTCTCACACTGCAAGTTCCCTTAGATTTAGGAAAAGTCACTATGGGTGGAAATGATACATACCCGAACGACTGTATATATTTAGGAAATAAATTCAAATCATTTTGGCATGCGGGATGAAATGATAAATACCCGGGATTCGAATTTTTAAATAAAAACGGATTGAAATGATACATATCTGTATCACTTGTCCATAGGATAGAAAATTTTATACGCACACTGTGGTCAATTGAGGAAAAAAAAATACTATTTTCGTAAATCTGTAAGTATGTATCGATTTTGTAACCTAGTGTGAACTGAATTGTTGAAATTGAGATTTGTGATATTTTTCTTAAGTTCATAAATTTAATAAAATTTAATATGATATTTTCCTTAACTGGATTTGTTATTTGAAAATAATGTTATTTTCAAAATATTATGGGTTAACATGATTTATCAAGTTGATCTGATATCTAAATTATATTTTATGGTTAAATAAATGCGTCAGATATTTGAACTTGAATATAAGTTAAAACTTATTTGAATAGCTGATGGTTTTAATAAAATGTGAAAATTGATTTTAAGGCGTTGAAAGTGAATTGTGAATTCAATTAAAAGCATTAAAGGGCTTGAACTTAAATTTATTTAACAATGTACTAATGGAAGATTCGAATCAAATTATTTGGATTAAGCTCTAATGGTTTAAATTCTAGATTTTAATGATAAAATTTGAATTGGGAAGAAACCGATTTGTGAAAACTGAATATTTGAATTTAAAGGTTGGTTTAAACCAATGAAATGAAATTTACTTAGAATTTATGATTCCAAACCAAATTGAAGTGAAAGATTTAAGTGGAATTCATGTCATAATTTAATTTGAACTCTTGGGTTTAAACTTGAAATATATACTAGTTGTTCTTAAGTTAAATTGAATTTAACTTCGAATTCTGATTTATGACTAATTCGGGTTTTAGAAGTTTGGATAATTGTTCCGCATTGGATTATTTATTGAAATTAGTATTATTTTGTTTTACAACTAATATATATTGTACCATTATTTATTTAAATTATTTATATTAAACTTACCTATCTTATTTAAACTATTTTCATATAAACTTGACTATCTTATCTAAATTATTATATGCCAAACCTAGTTAATTTTACTTAAAATATTTCACATCAAACCTACTCATTCTACTTAAACTATTTTATATCAACCCAACTATTTTATTTAAACTATTTCCTACTTAACTATATTAATTAAATGTATATATCTCTAATCTGAGTAATGTAAGTCCAAAATGATTTAATATAAAGATTTAATCGAATAACAATATTTGCAACATTTAATCCAAATTTAAATGTGAAGTTTTAATAATAAATTGATTAGCGAACATGAACTTGGAATTTAAAATTTGAGATGATATCGAATTATTGGATTGGTTTAAGGAAGTAATAATTAAAACCAATACTTGATATTAATCAATTTACGATGTTTGAATATGATTTCAAATTTAGTGGCCATAGTGTGAAAAATGTAAACTTTTGGTTGTTGAAGAGACCGGAGTCGGTATTGTAGTGACCCGTAACTTCTCCTTCTCCGAAGAGAAGAGAAAGAACGAATTACCTTGAGAACACGACAAAATAGAACGTAGACAAAAGAACATTTCATTGTATATTACAACAATTCCATCATAATACAAGAATATACAGAGTATAAATAAATATACATTCGACAAATATCAGAGATTAAAATAAATTACATAGCAGACAAAACACAACTGAAAGTAATACACGGATACAGAGCTTTCCAAGCATCGTTCCAGCTGTAAATCAGGATCCTGTGAATATAAATCTACAAAACCAAAACTACAAGCTGCCCGTGTGGAAAATAGGGGCACCCAGAGTTTAGGTTAAAACAATAAACTCCAGGTCAGTCATGTGACTGGTGTGAGAACTAAAACAGTTATAAATCTTTATTTTAAAAGAGAGCGATTCAAGGGACCACGCCGTATAACATGGAACGGGTTTCCTCCCAAGAACACTAGTGCATAAAACAAACAGCGCAATGCTAAATGAAGAAAAATGAAGCTATTATAAGACCCAGGTCCCATCACACAATGCAACGCAAGCCGGAGGATAGGGTTTTTACCTTATAATAGCCAAAGGATGCTTGATACGTCAAAAACACATTATTTGATATTACTATAAGTGTATAGGGTCAAAACAATTTCAATCATAAGTATCAATCATAGGCGGCATAGCTACCATCTACTATGTCGCCATACTAGGTTCTACAAATAAAACCGCAATATCACGTATTGGAAATTGGATTCCATCATGAGTCGAGGCAAAGGGGCAAGCTCCTCTCCATTCGAGACACTCTAGCACTCAGGACCCCACTATGATCCTTGGAATCAGTTGGGACGGTCCTCTCTTACTTTTAAGGATTAGTTATTCCTGAACACACGTTTCCCGGTCCTAACAGAGCAAATATCGAGGCGCCTCATCCAACAACCACATAGGTGAAAAGTATATAAATGTCAGCCAGTTTAAGCACTAACACCACCACTAGCTAGAAAGAAACGTCGTGTTCTCCCAACGGTCCGTATCCCGTTTTTGACTCATATCGAGCTGTGAGGCTCACGAATTCACGTTATACACAAAGCTGCGCCACACAGGCCGTGCTTTGATCATCAACCACAAGATTTGCTTTTCAACAGAAGCCTTGAACAATTGCCACTTACGCGTGCCACACTGGCAATTCACTCCATGCGACTAATGTCCATCGATATACAACCTCTGAGCTCGTACGTCTCAGAGAAGGGCGTTAAGCAAGAGAATAAATTCTCCGCCGCCAAACAGATGTATATTTAATAGAGATTAATCGACACAGAATAAAATCCAATGTCAGACACACAGTCCATTTACAAGTTCATTTTGGGTCTGAACGAAACCGGAGGCACTTTCCTCGCATATCCATCCATCTCCAAGTACGTCTGGACGATCACCAACTGATTCCCTCATCGTGGGTGTACAGCCCAATCAAGATCATCAGTAATCACCCAAACGATGCGAAGACTTCCGGTCTTCAACCACCGTCTTCATCTTCGACTTATCGCCGAATCAGTTATTCAGAATGGGCATAAACCCGGCCTTTCTGAATAACCCACGTATATAATAAACAAATGTTACACGGACACAACAAACGCCTCATTCCAATTAAGAATATTCTTTTATTCACAAAATCACATTCTTAGGGAAAGGTTCCCATGAATTTTATCAAAGATAAAGTCTTCTAAATTTATTGTTTAATCTTCTTTTGAATATCATTTCAAACCGTATCATGGTTTTCCAAACTATTCGGGATTAGCGAACCACACCGAAGTAATTATTTATTTTATTTCCCAATCTCAACCTATTCATCCCTTGGAGCAAAACTGGTAATACTCCATATCAAACACCACGGTGTTATCGGTAAAATTAATTACCATTTCGCGTTTAAATCCAATTAAAGATTTAACTATCGCTTTGGAGCAAAACTGGTGGTAATCCATTCTCGATCACCATTCAGATTTGATAATTTAAATTATCAATTCACATTTCAATCTAATTAAAGATTCAACGATATAAAATATATCTTTCAAATTCCCATAACAATATCTGTATAGTCACGAAATCCAACATCGAAATATTCCGAGGATAATTTCGATTCAACTCTAGTCCAATTCAGGTATTGGGAATTTTGATTATTTTTAAAACCACTTTCAAATTCAACCTATTTATTTAAAAATAAATTGATTTTAATTATAGTTCAAAACTAGTTAATTTCGATAAAAATCTACTTTTATCCTTTCAAATGTGGAGTTTTTCGTCCCAATTTTTCACAAATCATTTCTTATGATTCTACACAAATTATAGATATTTTTAATAATTTTATCAAGGCACGTACAGTCGATTTCCATCAATGGCCATCGAACTGCACTTACATCGACCTTTTCAAAATTTGATTTGGACATAATTCCAAATCCAACCGTTAGATTTCAAATTTCTAATATTCATCGGAATGCTCTTTTCGATACGAACCCAACGGTTCCGGTTTTAGGAGAATCCGACGGCCGGATCTCCCACAACATCAATTCGAAGTCAATGGTCGAAATTCACGAAATGCCGCCGCGCGGCGTGTTCTATTCAGACCATTATATATATAATATATATATATATTATATTTCATCGATTTCCTTTTAAAACGTATTTTATAAATCGATTTAAATTCGTTTTCAAAACAAATCCAACTTCATATTCAATTTCAAAACAAAATTGAATATTTCATATCATTACTATAAAACTTATAATATTTTCAAAGCGTTATATTATGAAATCACTTCCTTTTCTACATTCATTATAAAACGAATATAATCGATATAAATATCGCTCACGTCAAATGGCGCAACTCTAATCAACACGGCTTTATATATTTCAATAAATTCGTTATTCTATTCAACAAATGAATATTTATTCTATTCAACACATGAATATATATTTCTTCTTACTTACAATAAAAAGGTACTTTTTATTGTATAAATATTTTATTCAACACATGAATACACTTTCAACACATGAATCCTCAACACATGAGCATCGTCAACACATGACTATTTATTCTATTCAACACATGAATTTTCTTTTATAATATTCATTATTTCCCAATTGGAATGAGGCCCAATTAATTACCATAAAATGTTAATTATATGGATTCCATACAACACATGTACTATATAATAGCACTGACAAATAATCAACCATCATCCAAAGTGCACTACACTGTATAAGCATCAAATATAGATATCTAACGCTTATAACAGCCTGTCAATCAATCGATTGACATTCAACTAATTATTGGGATTAGTGTATGCCGTATTTTATCCCAAGGCCCATGTGGGGTTTCAAATTAACAAACACATATTTTTATTTATTCACATACCCGTTAAAAATTATATTTTTAACTGTAGAAATATTTTAATTCATTTCATATCACATCACACAATCAATTTTCAAAACACATCAAACAATCAAACATACAAGCCATCCATGGTCCGTGGACGACGGGTGTCGGGTGCTCATAAGCACCGTCTGCATCCTAGTATATATATTATTAACTAGAAAATAAAATAAAATTAAAGGTGAGAAGTTCTCACCGAGAGCTAAACCAAACGCCACGACTCTTCATATGTAGAATATCTCGCCGTGCTCGCCTTTTGTCACTTTCGCCGTCCGTGTTCACTACATATATAAAAATCACATTTTTATATTCTCTATTATATAAAAATCATATTTTTATAACTACGCTATATGGATAAAAGTTCTATTTTTATATCGCTACTATATAGAAATAAATACCATGACATTGAATAAATAAAAATTAGATTTTTTATCTAATCAATTAAACAAATAACAGATTTAAAACTGGTTTTAAAACCTATTTAATTTAAATAAATGCAAATAAATAAATTAGAGAAGCTTACTGATGGTGGTTGAGTGTCGGAGGCGGAGGGGAAGAAGAGGAAGCGGCGGCGGCAGCAACAGGAGGAGGGAGCACGAAGTACCGGGAAGGGTCGAGGAAGAAGGGGACGCGGAGGAAGGGGAAGAGGAAAATCGAGGGGAGGGGGGAGCGTGGAGGAGGTGGAGTGCGGTGGCCTAGGGCGGCGCGGCGCCCTGCCTGGTGGAGCGACGGCTCCTCTAGGTTTTTTTTTTCTTTCTTTGTTTGAAATCAAATCGAACGGGGGGTGGGGGGGGGGGCTGAGAGGAGGTAAATAGAAGGGAGAGATAGTTTTTTTTAATTTATTTAATTTAATTTCGAAAAGGTACTTTTATTTTCGAACTCGAAACGGGACCCATCGCCTGTCATCCATAGCTAATTACCCCCATTCCGAACACAATGGGATATGTGTGGTAAGTTGATTCGATCGTTTCGATCAGTTTCCGTCGAATTTAAAATATAACTCTATATATTGAATTTGAACGCGCATTTCAATTTACTGGGGTCACATACTAACTCGGAAAATTCCAGAAAAATATTTTCTCGCTTCGTATTGACGATACTTCCTAACAAAACTAGTTTCATCGAATTCTGAGACCGTTTGAAAAAATGGCCATTTTCTAGTCGATTAAAATCAATTAAAACTGGTCAAACGCGTTTTCCTTTGCCACGCTCACATATTGATTCGAAAAATTAAGAATTTTGAAACCTAGCAATAACTTGACATCACGGATCCAACAAAAGTGGTTTTGTCGAAATCCGAGGTCGTTTGCAAAATTCCCCTTTTTAAGGGCCGAAATTCCATAGCGGCTATTCTGAAAATTCATTTGGACATAACTTTTTATCCCTGCTATGAAATTTCAATTTTTCGGATTCGTAGGAAAGATATTCACAATTAGATTCTATTATTTTTGGTTTCGCTAAAATCTGGTTTATTTTGCACCCGATACATTCATTTGAAGTTTGAAATCGAATTATCGAACTACCGCGCCATTTTCAATTCGTTTATAATTAAAATAAAATATATATTCTGACGACGATCTATATAAATATATACATTCGAAATATATTCAAAATAAATTTCTCGTCGAAATTATTTAAAATAATTCATTTTAAATATTCAAAATTTGTCAAAATTTCCAAAGTAAAATTTTTAAATTGGCTCGCATTTCCGGGTTGTTACATTCTCTGCCACTTAAAACTTTTCGTCCCCGAAAAGGAACGAAGCCGAAAGTTGTTTAACTAATCAACTCAACTTCCATAATTTTCATTACGGCTTAAGTTCTTCAACTTTTCAGTTTCTAAGAACTTTTCAATTTTTCAAAAATTTGGCTAACACCCTAAATTTCCGAAAAATTTCGCCATAACCTCCCCTACACCGAGGACTTCAGGATATTTCATATAGCCTCCCATGGCCTTCTTCTACTCAAAAGAAAAAGAAAAATCCAAGCGGCTAGCCAATCGGCTCATAAAATCATCATCACCCAAACAAAATAGTAAATTATGGTAAACATGTACCTATTTGCTGGGCAAACAAATTTTATTCTTCTGCTCTAGCCTCTTTGCTATGACCTGTTCAATGTAAGCACATGTATATGCAAGCAAATGCGACCAATTTTCAATACAATTCAATATTCGGTTCAATTAGGCTAAATGGTTCAAAATTTCAAACAAATAAACAAACAACTCAACCATCAATCAATTAGTGAATTATCGTTTCAAATTCATAATTTGATATATATACAGAAAGTCATGTTTTTGATGCCATATCACAACAATAAATCTATCTAGTTTTGGTTCTCACACCAATCTAATGGAAATATATTGAAATCACACCTTCGAAGCTCGAACATAAATTCTGATGATGATCGATCAATCATCAGAACCATCTCCGGGTGTCTAGAATGTGATTCTATATCTATCTAGTATATTAAAACTTCGAATATATGTTCATGACGTGTATATGCAAAACTTTTATATACTGGATTGTCCAAATTCAATATAAATAAATATACAAACATGTATACTAGAATTGAATTTTTAAAACAAAATTGTTTTCATTTGAAAAATATACTCTTCACACTCGTTCTAGGATACTACTGATCCTATCTCTAACGAGTCATTCTAATTGGATATTACTAATCCAATATCTAATGAATTATTTCGTACGGTTCTAATGTGTCTTGTTCTCGAGCTCTGTAAACCAAAGCTCTGATACCACCTGTAGTGACCCGTAACTTCTCCGTCTCCGAAGAGAAGAGAAAGAACGAATTACCTTGAGAACATGACAAAATAGAACGCAGACAGAAGAACATTTCATTGTATATTACAATAATTCCATTAGAATACAAGAATATACAGAGTATAAATAAATATACATTCGACAAATATCAGAGATTACAATAAATTACATAGCAGCAGAAAATAATACAAAACACAACTGAAAGTAATACACGGATACAGAGCTTTCCGACCATCGTTCCAACTGTAAATCAGGATCCTGTGAATATAAATCTACAAAACCAAAACTACAAGCTGCCCGTGTGGAAAATAGGGGCACCCAGAGTTTAGGTTAAAACAATAAACTCAAGGTCAGTCATGTGACTGGTGTGAGAACTAAAACAGTTATAAATCTTTATTTTAAAAGAGAGTGATTCAAGGGACCACGCCGTAGAACACGGAACGGGTTTCCTCCCAAGAACACTAGTGCAAAAAACAAACAGCTGAAACACCCCACCTCCGTTAGGGTCACTCTCAAAGGGAATGCCCTAATTTTGGTGGAGGTTTATAAGTACAAGTCACAGATATACAAGACAGATATAAGAACACATATTTGTAAACAGCGGAAGAACAACAAACTTTATTTCACAAAGTCAAATACGTGTTACAACAACATCCTTTCCAAAAACATAACATAACACTTTCATAATCTGTCTTGAGTACATTATTTAAAGAAGCATAAATAAAACATAGATAAACTGCAAAAGCCCCATAGTGGATTGTCCAAAGCCATAGTTCAAAACAGGAAAGTCCAAGCAATACATTTCTCTACTTCAAGCTGGATGTCAAGGCTGATCAAGCTGCTGTGTTCCCTCCCTGAGGACCTGGGGGGGGGGGGAACGGAAGAAAGAAGACGAAAGAAAAATAGAGTCAGACATAAAGCCTGAGTAAGTCTAGTACTATTTTGTCTATGAATAAAGAACTGGGCATGATAAGTATAAACAAGAAGTGGGCAAGCACAATAAACTTGGTTAAGTTGTCTAGGGTCGAATCTACTATCGTACCCCATGTTAATCTCTGAACCATATAAACTAGTTTCCAATTTGCACCCCATAATCAGGGTGATGTGATCCATTCTATGATGATCGGCTCCTACTCGCATAGTTACATGTGTCTTACGGCCCCCGATGTTTGTAGTTACCTATGCTGGTCCCACCATGGGGTGTATCAAGTCCCATAGTGGCAACCCGACACAACCTTAGAGTGCACAGGTATGCTACTGGTGTCCAGTGCCTTATTTTTCTGCGCCGGAGTGTGTGCACGCCCGCACTCCGTTAGAACGTACACTGCTAGACCACCGCCGTCGCTTTGACCTCTTACAATCAGCCCAGTAATCGTGCCCCACCCTGCCTAGTTTCAGGGTATCCTGATACACCTTTTAGGGTTACTGCTGAAAAGGGTCCCCCGTTACTAGGTTTTCTATCTCTAGCCAACATGCTAAGTTGGTTAAGTGTTTCCTAACCTAACCCCACCAGTCCGTTTAGTTTAGCATGTTCCATTTTGATTAAGTCTTTAGTTCACTTAAACCTAAAAATCCTGACTCGGCCTTAATTGTCTTATTAAGGCCCTGACCTCTCACATTAGACAGGTATTGTTGTGGCTGCCTGTTGCCGGTTGGTTCCGGGCAGTCTTACGCCACAACTCAGTCTAACCTCGGGTCCTTATTGGGCTCCATGTTTAACCTCCCACATTGGATAGGTATTGTTGTGACTACTGGACAGCCGGGCGGTTCCGGGCAGGTTTACATCACAACTCAATCCAACCTCGGGTTAAACACATCGTATGTTCTACATTTACATATTTTGTCATTCTTCTTTATTTCTTATATGTAAATATTTGCGGCCCATTATTATGTAAATGGTGTAAAGGTTACACCAATCATGGGCCCAACCCATACTTGAATTTGGGCCCTTCTATTTTATATTTTCATTCATTAGTTAATTTTTAACCCAACGTTATTTTCCCCCGTTTTACACGTCCGTTTATATATATATATATTGGGCTTAGCCTTTTTAAAGCCCAATTTAGCCATGCGAAAAGGGGAGGCTTATGTCGTGATTACATACACAAAGAGGGGAAGGTGAGCGCATGAACTTGCAATACGACGTTGGAAATACAAAATAGAAATTTGTGTACTTGCATAGTGGTAACATAGGTGACATGAATCAAAGCATGTGAACTTGCATAGGTTTAACTACCACATGAACCTATATTCTTATTTAGGCATAATGTCAAACATAAGCATGTCATAAATATTTCTAGCATAAGCATAGCATAATGTCAAACATAAGCATGGCATAAATACTTTTAGCATAAACATGGCATAATGTCAAACATAAGCATGGCATAAGTAAAGTTAAATTTGTTATTGGCTTAAACATAAACAAGTCATGTTCATAAGGTTTCTACATGTTTACAAAGGGGATACTTTGTTACTAACACAAAAGCATAGTTCAACATAATCATGATTTAAGCCTAATCACATAACGATGGTATAAATATACTTATGCATAAATATTCCTAATCATGGTGTTTGCTTTAAACTTGCAAAAAGGGATTTTTGAGCCTAACCTAGCCATGTCTCACATATGTCATCATATAATTCTTTTAAACAAGATAGACTTAATCATGGATTTCAATTATGCCAAATATCATTCATAGCCTAGCCATATTCATAAGTTTGCAAAAGCATGACTTAATACATGGATTATGGTGTCAAAATTCCAACATAGTTTCATATGAACTATAACAACCAAACTTGTTTCAATTACTTGCAAAATGATTTATGCACAAAAATATACATCATGATGGCATAATAACAAAGCCTCAAACTTGCATGAATTTCAATCAACTACATACATGTAGCTTCAACATAGATTACATAATTTGCGCAATATTCCAAACGTATACTTGCATAGAACTACCGCATGTAGTTCTTTATAATGAATAACATAATTTTGCACAAATATGAACTACTTTATTATCCCAATTCAAGCATACAAATCAATACAGTTGTTTATTCATACCAAAGTAATACTCTACTTACAATGGTTGCGGCGAATTCTCTAATTAAGAGATATGATTCCTTTGTTGAATTGATTGGCTTTAGGTTGCTTGAATTGCTTTAGGCTTTAGAAATTTCTTCCTAATTCTCTCTCTAGTTGGCGGCTACTCTTAGTCGTTCCTCAGCAACATGGCGGCTATGTTCTTAATTTTGAATGAATAGATTAGGGTTTAGTCTAGGGTTGTTTATATAGAGGTTAGGAATTGATTAGGACCCTTGATGTTGCTAGGTTAGATCGTAGCCATTCATTAGATAGAGAGACCAATTAGAACCCGCCACCTAGCCCTAATGACAAAGCAGACCACAGAAATTCGACCAAACACAGACCTGGCCAGCCAGGTTGACTGGGCTCGACCAGGTCGACACCCCTGTCGACAGGGCTGTCTACAGCCCTGTCGACATGGGTAGCCCAGGTCGACAGCCCAGTCGACCTGGGTGGCCTAGGCGGGTGTTTATCCGCCCTGGCCCATTGGGCCCAATTTTTAATTATTTTATTCTGTTTGAATTTTTAAATTCAAAACTTCCGAAGGCCATATCTCCTTCATACGGACTCCGTTTTTCGAAAACTCGGACTCTATTTCGCGTATTTTTCCGAGACGAACACAATGGCGTATCCCGTTTCCCTTAGTTCTTTGATTTCAGATTAATTATACTTTAATTTGCTAATTTCATAGTTATAGAATTCTCGGGGTGTTACAACAGCGCAATGCTAAATAAAGAAAAATGAAGCTATTATAAGACCCAGGTCCCATCATACAATGCAACGCAAGCCGGAGGATAGAGTGTTTACCTTATAATAGCCAAAGCATGCTTGATACGTCAAAAAAACATTATCTGATATTACTATAAGTGTATAGTGTCAAAACAATTTCAATCATAAGTATCAATCATAGGCGGCATAGCTACCATCTACTATGTCGTCATACTAGGTTCTACAAATAAAACCGCAGTATCACGTATTGGAAATTGGATTCCATCATGAGTCGAGGCAAGGGGCAAGCTCCTCTCCGTTTGAGACACTCTAGCAAATGTCTCAGGACCCCACTATGATACTTGGAATCGGTTGGGCTGGTCCTCTTTTACTTTTGAGGATTAGTTATTCCTGAACACATGTTTCTCGGTCCTAACAGACCTAATATCGAGGTGCCTCATCCAACAACCGCACAGGTGAAAAGTATATAAATGTCAGCCAGTTTAAGCACTGACACCACCACTAGCTAGAAAGAAACGTCGTGTTCTCCCAACAGTCCGTATCCCGTTTTTGACTCATACCGAGGTGTGAGGCTCGCGAATTCACATTATACACAAAGCTGCGCCACACAGGCCGTGCTTTGATCATCAACCACAATACTTTGCTTTTTAATAGAAGCCTTGATCATTTACCAGTTACGCGTGCCACACTGGCAATTCACTCCATGCAACTGATGTCCATCGATATACAACCTCTGAGCTCGTACGTCTCAGAGAAGGGCGTTAAGCAAGAGAATAAATTCTCCGCCGCCAAACAGATGTATATTCAATAGAGATCAATCAACACAGAATAAAATCCAATGTCAGACAAATAGTCCATTTACAAGTTCGTTCTGGGTCTGAACGAAACCGGAGGCACTTTCCTCGCATATCCATCCATCTCCAAGTACGTCTGAACGATCACCAACTGATTCCCTCATCTTGGGTGTACAGCCCAATCAAGATCGTCAGTAATCACCCAAACGATGTGAAGACTTTTGGTCTTCAACCACCGTCTTCATCTTCGACTTATCGCCGAATCGGTCATTAAGAATGGGCATAAACCCGGCCTTTCTGAATAACCCACGCATATAATAAACAAATGTTACACAGACACAACAAACGCCTCATTCCAATTCAGAATATTCTTTTATTCACAAAATCACATTCTTGGGGAAAGGTTCCCATTAATTTTATCAAAGATAAATTCTTCTAAATTTATTCTTTAATCTTCTTTTGGATATCATTTCAAACCGTATCATGGTTTTCCAAACTAGTCGGGATTAGCGAACCACACCGAAGTAATTATTTATTTTATTGCCCAATCCCAACCTATTCATCCCATGGAGCAAAACTGGTAATACTCCATATCTAACACCACGGTGTTATCGGTAAAATTAATTACCATTTCACGTTTAAATCCAATTAAAGATTTAACTATCGCTTTGGAGCAAAACTGGTGGTACTCCATTCTCGATCACCTTTCAGATTTGATAATTTAAATTATCAATTCACATTCAATCTAATTAAAGATTCAACGATATAAAATATATCTTTCAAATTCCAATAACAATATTTGTATAGTCACGAAATCCAACATCGAAATATTCCAAAGATAATTTTGATTCAACTCCGGTCTGATTCACGTATTGGGAATTTTGATTATTTTTAAAACCACTTTCAAATTCAACTTATTTATTTCAAAATAAATTGATTTTAATTCTAGTTCAAAACTAGTTCATTTCGATAAAAAACTACTTTTATCCTTTCAAATGTGGAGTTTTTCATCCCAATTTTTCATAAATCATTTCTTATGATTTTACACAAATTATAGATATTTTTAACAATTTTATCAAGGCCCGTATAGTCGATTTCCATCAATGGCCATCGAACTGCACTTACAACGACCTTTTCCAAATTTGATTTGGCCATAATTCCAAATCCAACCGTTATATTTCAAATTTCTAATATTCATTGGAAAGCTCTTTTCGATACGAACCCAACGTTTCCGGTTTTAGGAGAATCCGACGGCCGGATCTCCCGCAACATAAATTCGAAGTCAATGGTCGAAATTCACGAACTGCCGCAGCGAGGCGCGTTCTATTTAGGCCATTATATATATAATATATATATTTTATATATTTCGTCAATTTCCTTTTAAAACATATTTTATAAATCGTTTTAAATTCGTTTTCAAAAAAATTCAACTTCATATTCAATTTCAAAACAAAATTGAATATTTCATATCATTACTATACAATTGATAATATTTTCAAAACGTTATATTTTGAAATCACTTCCTTTTCTACATTCATTATAAAACGAATATAATCGATATAAATATCGCTCACGTCAAATGATGCAACTCTAATCAACAAGGCTTTATATATTTTAATAAATTCGTTATTCTATTCAACAAATGAATATTTATTCTATTCAACACATGAATATAAACTTCTTCTTACTTACAATAAAAAGGTAATTTTTATTGCATAAATATTTTATTCAACACATGAATACACTTTCAACACGTGAATCCTCAACACATGAGCATCGTCAACACATGACTATTTATTCTATTCAACACATGAATTTTCTTTTATAATATTCATTATTTCCCAATCGGAATGAGGCCCAATAAATTACCATAAAATGTTAATTATATGGATTCCATACAACACATGTACTATATAATAGCACTGACGAATAATCAACCATCATCCAAAGTGCACTACACTGTATAAGCATCAAATATAGATTTCTAACGCTTATAACAGCCTGTCAATCAATCGATTGACATACAACTAATTATTGGGATTAGTGTATGCCGTATTTTATCCCAATACCCGTTTGGGGTTTCAAACAACAAACGCATATTTTTATTTATTCACATACCCGTTAAAAATTATATTTTTAATGATAAAATATTTTTAACTGTAGAAATATTTTATTTCATTCATATTACATCACACAATCAATTTTCAAAACACATCAAACAATCAAACATACAAGCCATCCATGGTCTGTGGACGACGGGTGTCGGGTGCTACTAAGCACCGTCTGCATCCTAGTATATATATTATTAACTAGAAAATAAAAAAAAAATAAAGGTGAGAAGTTCTCACCGAGAGCTAAACCCAAAGCCATGACCCTTCATATGTAGAATATCTCGCCGTGCTCGCCTTTTGTCACTTTCGCCGTCCGTGTTCACTACATATATAAAAATCACATTTTTATATTCTCTATTATATAAAAATCATATTTTTATAACCACGCTATATGGATAAAAATTCTATTTTTATGTCGCTATTATATAGAAATAAATACCATGATATTGAATAAATAAAAATCAGATTTTTTTTATCTAATCAACTAAATAAATAACATATTTAAAACTGATTTTAAAACCTATTTAATTTAAATAAATGCGAATAAATAAATTAGAGAAGCTTACTGGTGGGGGGTGAGTGTCGGAGGCGGAGGGGAAGAAGAGGAAGCAGCGGCGGCAGCAACAGGAGTAGGGGTACTGGGGGAGGGTCGAGGAAGAAGGGGACGCGGAGGAAGGGGAAGAGGAAAATCGAGGGGAGAGGGAAGCATGGAGGAGGTGGAGGGCGGTGCCCTAGGGCGGCGCGGCGCCCTGCCTGGTGGAGCGACGGCTCCTCTAGGTTTTTTTTTCTTTCTTTGTTTGAAATCAAATCGAACGAGGGGGGGGGGGGGGCTGAGAGGAGGTAAAGAGAAGGGAGAGATAGTTTTTTATTTATTTAATTTAATTTCAAAAAAGTACTTTTATTTTCGAACTCGAAACGGGACCCACTGCCTGTCGTCCACAGCTAATTACCCCCATTCCGACACAATGGGATATGTGTTAGGAGTTGATTCGATCATTTCGATCAGTTTCCGTCGAATTTAAAATATAACTCTATATATTGAATTTGAACGCGCATTTCAATTTAATGGGGTCAAATACTAACTCAAAAAATTCCAGAAAAATATTTTCTATCTTCGTATTGACGATACGATCTTAACAAAACTAGTTTCGTCGAATTCTTAGACCGTTTGAAAAAACGGCCATTTTCCAGTCGATTAAAATCAACTAAAACTGGTCGAACGCGTTTTCCTTTCCCAAGCTCACATATTGATTCGAAAAATTACGAATTTTGAAACCTAGCAATAACTTGACATCACGGATCCAACAAAAGTGCTTTCGTCGAAATCCGAGGTCGTTTGCAAAATTCCCCTTTTTAAGGGCCGAAATTCCATAGCGACTATTCTGAAAATTCATTTGGACATAACTTTTTATCCCCGCTATGAAATTTCAATTTTTCGGATTCGTAGGAAAGATATTCTCAATTAGATTCTATTATTTTTTGTTTCGCTAAAATCCGGTTTAATTTGCACTCGGTACACTCATTTGAATTTTGAAATCGAATTATCGAACTACCACGCCATTTTCAATTCATTTATAATTAAATTAAAATATATATTCTAATGACGATCTATATAAATATATACGTTCAAATTATATTCAAAAAAAATTTCTCGTCGATATTATTTAAAATAATTCGTTTTAAATATTCAAAATTTGTCAAAATTTCCAAAATAAAATTTTTAAATTGGCTCGCATTTCCGGGTTGTTACAGGTATTGTCATACTCTCTACCAATACCGATACCACTTTAACAACTATGCACGTGGTGCAGAATCCAGAACGAAGAAGAATGGTATGGAGGCGATTACTAGATTGAAGAAAGAGAATGATGATGGATTGGCCTTGACCTTCGAGTCATAATTAAAATGACTAAAACAGGTGCTATACGGTGACTAAGTGAGGTCGCACCTCCGATCGGACACCCTTCTTCGATACCATCTCTTATTATTGTGATTGATTGGTGGCCATCTTCGATTACAGGAGTGTGTTCCGAGGTGGGCGGTAGTTATTACTATGCGTTACCACCAGTCCGGGCATGGAAATGGTAGAATCCTACCCTGGGTATTCCTCGGTGCCTTGTCATATTTATATCGATCGAGCCCCCTACGATTTTGATTTGGCGTTGTCATATCGCGGCGCATCCCTATCTACCGACGTACTGGTGTTTTATATGCAATGTGTATGACAATATCTGTAAACGATGCAAGGGTAAAAATGTAATCCCGCTTACGTTATTTTTATTATATTTACCTTACTAAATAGACATTATTATAATAGCGTTGTAACAACCCGAATTTTAAATAACGTTTTAAGACAAGAATCGAGGCAGAATTAAATTTTAAAATAAGAATCAAGAGAAACGGGTTTCGCCATTGCGTTCGTCTCGGAATTCGGGTTGGAAACGAGTCCGAAATTTAGTAAATCGGAGTCCGAATGACCGAGATATGGCCTCTAGAAGTTTCACGAAAAATAAGAAAATGAAAACAGATTTTTGAAGTTCGAATTTAGCCCTAAAAAGACTGGGCGGGAAAATTTCATGCCCAGCCCTTTATGCTATCATACATGTTTTAGGCTAATATGTTGTCATATTATTCCTACTATGTTGACTCGCTTTCACTTGCGTTGGGAATACGCCTTGGGTAGTTTAGGAAAACGTGAGATGGGCTATGAAATTTAACATGTATTAAGAAAAGGGGAAAATGGGCATAAGTGTAAAACGTGGACTTTGTCGTAGCCTAAATTTGACATGAACATGATAAGTAGGAAAACATGAAAGTGGCCAACTCGAGGTTGGGTTGAGTTTGTAGCATAAATCTGCTCGAAACCGCCCGGCAATTCCAGTAGCTACAGACAATAAGACCCAATGTGAGAAGTTGGTCATATCGCGCTCAAAAAAAAAAAAAAAAACCCCGAGGTTAGACTAGGTTGTGGTGTAAAGCTGCCCGGACCCGCCCGGCGTAACCAGTAACCACAACAAAGTCTAATGTCAGAGGTTGGGGTGCATTAATTTACTTAATGCCACATGATAAGGTTAAGTTAGTTTGACTAATGGCACTCAACCGATATGACATGAATGGGTAGGTTAAGTAAGACCGGACTTGATTAATTAAAGACACTTAACCATATAACACGATTACTGGATGGGTTAGTTTAACCTAAATGGGTTGATAACACCCGACTGGGATAACGCGATGTGTGGTAGGGTTAAGTAAACCCACAAGAATGATACTTAACCATTATAAATACGACTAGTGGATGGGGTTAAGTTAACCTATACTTAACCAGTCCGACTCGGTAATTTGATGGGGTTAAGTTAACTTACACTTAACCAATCTGACTTGATAATTTGATAGGGTTAAGTCACGAACCTCTTAAATATGCTTAACCAAATCCGACTCGATAATTTAATGGGGTTAAGTTAACCTACACTTAACCAATTTTTACTCGATGATTTGATGAGGTTAAGGCAACCTATACTTAACCAAATCTGACACGATAACCTAGGGTTAAGTCATGAACTTCTTGATATAGTTAACCAACTTGATACATGGTTTATAGGGCTAAGCCTTTAACTTGAATACTTAGCCAATTTTGACATGATTCGTAGGCGGGGTAAGTCATGAACTCGAATGACAACACTTAACCCATTAGACAAAACCCTAGTTCAGGGGACTAAGTGGAAATCGTAGTTAATAAGGATAACGGGAAGGGAAACTAAGTGATAAACCTTAGTTAAGGATAACTAAGTAATAATTCTTAGTCAAGAGAATTGGACCAGTTCACAGATAGATGAGTAACCTGATATGGTAGGTCATCGTTTAAAACGAACACACGAGGAGGAGCGAATGTTTATCTGACTTAGATAAAGGCTCCAGCGAACTGGGTGACGAAGCGGTAGCTTCAGGGGACGTGAGGGTACTCTTGGTATCCCTCTGTGAGGTTGCAGATGATCCTCCTGGGCTCACAGAGGTTAAGGTCTGCGGGAGAAGAACCAGGGGTATGCCTTGGTTGCTGTGCGAGCAACCTAAATACTGGGATGGATTAGCGTGGAGTCGGCGATACCTAGTTTAGCCCTGTGATAGCACGTCGTCGACTACCTACCATCTTTAGTCAATCGTGTACGTATGCGGAAAGGCAGAGAACTCCCAACAGACCATATACTAGCTATCTAGTTATGGGTGAGGTGGGCCAATAGGAAAGTGGGGCATAGGAGGCCGGAGTATAGTTCTCGTGCATGATATTCTTGGATTGCCTTTCAGTAGTTGAGGGAGGGGTCACGTGGGACCATAACCACCGGTAGAAAAACAGACCCTGATATCTGCAACGGCAGATAACCTAAAGCTCTCGACCGAGTCCTGTATTTCTTGATTAGCCCTGGCACGGGACTCGGATGGCACATTGAGATACATGTGCATCTAGACATGGAAAAACGATTCAGGATACATACGTGGGAAAAAGGGCGTGGTTGACGGGTAGCGTAATCCCTACCGGTCCTAGGTGGCTTAAACCCTAACCGAGTTATGAAAACGTTTAGTAGGTAGCGTAATCCCTAGTGGTCCTAGGTGGCATAAATCCTAGCCGAACATTCGAGAATTCATGGTAAGAAAATACAACTAGATCAAGGGTGACAGTCCAAACGATTTCAAGGATAACGGAACTACGCTGAAGTAGTATAAAACTACGTGAGGAAGCCCGTAGGATTTACGGCAAAGGAATAAACATATACATGGAATGAAACATACGAGTTGGGAAAACCTACATTAGGTTGACATGGACCATTTCATTGGTCAAGGGACATTTTGTAGCTAACACATGACACAGGTTGGGATACTAGTACGGAAGGTGCAGGGCAAATGTACTTGATAGAACCTTGGGAGTTATACTCGATAGAACCTTGGGATGTTATACTCGATAGAACCTTTGGATGTTATACTTGATTTATAGTGACCGTAGTTTATCTTGATACAGTAGTTCATCCTGTTACCTTGGTTTAGCTTGTCTATCTTGTCATCATCCTTATGTTTACTTTCAGTTTATACATGTCATGTTACCTTTACCTATTTTTATGTTGGAAGTAGATTGGACTTACCAGTCTTTATGACTGACCCCGTTTTCTTTCACCTCTTTGTCTTCCGTTTCCCCCCTGGTTTTCAGGGAGGGAATACTGTTATTTAGCTCGGACTTCTTCTGCTTCAAGGTCATCATGTATGGCTTGGATCTTTCTTGGCTATGGCTGCTTTACCGTTTTACTTGGGGAATATTTTATGACTGTGGTTTTATGCTTCTTTAATGATTGCAAGACAGGTTTTCAATATAATGGGTTTTAAAGGCATTTTGATGTAAAAGGCTTTAGACCTTATAATTTTATGAGGTAATAAAATTTAGTTTTTCTTCCGCTGTTTTATATGTTCTGTCTTGTAATATTTCTGTGCATGTTTACCTAGACAACGCCCCTCCAAAGCTAGTGCATTCTCTTGTGAGTGACCCTAGCGGAGGTGGGGTGTTACATTTGGTATCAGAGCAGAAGGTTACCAGACTGGGCAAAAGTTTTAAAACCTTCTAAAAACTATTTGAAAACCGTTTACAAAGAAGCATTTTTCAAGGAAAGTTTTATTTTTGAAGGCTATTCCCCAAAGGCCATTAGCATTATCCTTTGTTTCCTTGATTGAATCTCTTTTCCTTTCTTTCCTCCACCTGTAGTCACAGTGGTTTGAACTGCGACTAATCCTTTTCTAACTACGTCAGTGTTTTTGGTACGATGGAGGCAGTTCTCGAGAGACCTATTACCACGTTACAAGAAAGGATAGTAAGAACAAGGATAAAGGATACAAGCTTAAGGACAAGCAACTTATTGGTATGGATTAATCCACAAAGGGTGAATGATAAAATCCATGACGAGAGAGAGTATCTTTAGTAGGGTAAAAAGAGAAAGATAGTCAAGTATTATGAGACGAGGACAAGATCATCGAGAGGGCAATTGTATGCCCACACTGTTAGCGTACCTAAGAAGGATGGTAACGTTTCTGTGAAAGGTTTAGCTTTTCTTCTATAACATCCCGTTAGACTTTGCTTCGATCACCGCATCATTTAAGTCTGCTTCGATAGTTTAGTCTCTGCACCTTCGTATTAGCATAGTAGAGGATCCCATTTTTGTCTCAAATCTTGTTGAGGAGTCGGTCCATTTATTCATGACTTGATTGGATTGGAGGACGCCTATGACTTTTGGGAATAATGCTTATGCTTTTAAGCTATGGGTTGGATTCTAGGAATGGAGTGGTTATCCAGTAACGGTGCCATACTTGGTTTTGAAAGGAGGATAGTTAGGCTCTTGACTTGCCTCGGTAATACCCTCAAAGTCTCGTGTAACCTTTAGGGTTCTGTCATGATTGGTTACCTAGGATCTCTTGATGCATTTGTTGGTAATCCGTTCGAGTAGAGTTCGCCACTAAGGCGGATGGTTCATTTCGCTTGTGCATCGGTTATGGAAATCGCTCTAGTAAGTACACTTGGTAACATGGTTGGCATCTGTTTGTTTTCAAGAGATAAGTTCTTCTGCGTGGAATGTCGTAGAGCGAGTAAACGAGATCCATGATTCACTAGTGAATTTTGGAGAGATTACATGAAACCATGAGTGCACGGATATGGTTATGCCAAGTATACTAGAGGGAGAATAAGTAAAAGTGGAACAAGAGGCGACAATGAAGTGTGTTCCAGCTCATATTTGGAAATAGGAGTTAAGAGGCCACGAAATCATGATGTTAAAGATGGTCAAAGCACAATGTAATTAAGCTCAAGGAAATGCGACTTAGAAGATTGAAGACAAGATACGGGCATCATATCTCTTTTTAAGAGTATATTCTTGATCCCGTTTTCTTGTAGAGCTTACCCGCATGCTATCTTTTATGCATATCCTCTCGGTCGTATTCTCGATCTAATTTCTGTTGCAAACTCCATAGGGGTTATGACTCATCGGTTAATAATACATGTCAGGGTTTGAAGGTGTCCGTTAGGTTGACTAAACCTTTTGGGCTTTATAGGATATGAGTTGGGTTTAGAAAGGGATTTCTTGTAATCCAAAAGGAGTTTATCTTGCTTATCTTCTCGGTCCTATCTTGAGGACCATAGGTAGAACTCTGTGGATGTAAACATGTATTTGAAAACATGTTATGATTGATATGGTTGCAAGTGGTTGCTCGTGGATGCGCGAATACACACTAGGCACTAGATCGGCTCAGTCACATTTCATATTTCATATGTATACGTGTTTATACTTGTTTATGGATGAATTTGAATGTGTTATCATGTGAATATTGCATATGGGTGAATGGTTGTGCACACATATAGTGTTTATGTGACTAGGACTATTTGCATACATGTGGATTCATGGCACTAAACATATTTTGCATTTAGAAGATCAGTCAGGCCTGATCATTTGCATTAGATAAGGAAGACATATACACACACTTTCTGCATATGTTCATACAACATTAGAAATATTTTAAGGACAATGGTTGTCTGTGGATGATGCTTTGAGTAGATGGATGATTGGATGGTCGGACACATCCTCCCTAACTTCGAGATTTCGGGGACGAAATCCTTAAAGTAGGGGAGAATGTAACAACCCGAATTTTAAATAACGTGTTAAGACAAGAATCGAGGCAGAATTAAATTTTAAAATAAGAATCAAGAGAAACTGGTTGCGCCGTTGCGTTCGTCTCGGAATTCTGGTTGGAAACGAGTCCGAAATTTCGTAAATCGGAGTCCGGATGACCGAGATATGACCTCTAGAAGTTTCACGAAAAATCAGAAAACGAAAACAGATTTTCGAAATTCGAATTTAGCCCCAAACAGACTGGGCGGGAAAATTTCACGCCCAGCCCCAAGTCGACTGGGGAGTCGACCCCCCCAGGGACCAGGTCGACTGCCCAGTCGACCTGGGGTCGACTTCCCTGGTCGGACCAGGTCAGCCTGTGTGCACCTGCAGGGTCTTGTGGTCTGGTTTGTTGGCCTGTGACGTTTTTTGATGGCTCAGATCTAAACTAGGGTTAATCTAGGGGCCTAAACTAGTCCTAATTTCTATAAAAACACCCTAAGACCTAGCCTAAATCACTACAAACCATCCTAACAACAAAGTGCAGCCCAAATGTCTCTTGATCATGGCCTCCATCTACATTTTCAAAGGCCTAAGCATGCAAACTTGATTCAATTCAAAGGAGCAAGCTTTCTACATCAAATCAAGGAAGTAGATGTAAAGACCCGTAACTTCCCCGTAAAGGAAAGCGTCGGATAGTTCGAGAACAACCCACAACAGAACACATACAGAAGAACGTTTCATTGTATATTACAACAATGCATCAGATTACAAGAATATACAGAGTAAAAATGAATATTACACAGAAATATCAGAGATTTAATTACATTTAAATACATAGCAGCGGAAAATAATACAATACACAACTAGAAGTAGATATACGGATACAAAGCTTTCCGGATATCATTCCAGCTGTAAACCAGGATCCTGTGAATATAAATCTGCAAAACCAAAACTACTAGCTGCCCGTGTCGAAAATAGGGGCACCCAGAGTTTAGGTTAAAACAATAAACTCCAGGTCAGTCATGTGACTGGTGTGAGAACTAAAACAGTTATTAATCTTTATTTTTAAATCATTAGGTAAATCAAGGGACCACGCCGTATAACACGGAACGGGTTTCCTCCCAAGAATACCAGTGCATAAAACAACAGCGCAATGCTAAATAAAGAAGATGAAGCTGTTATAAGACCCAGGTCCTATCACACAATGCAACGCAAGCCGGGGGATAGGGTTTTCCCTTATAATAGCCAAAGAATGCTTGATACGTTTAAAACAAATCATTTGATACTATTATAAGTGTATAGTGTATAAAACAACTTCAAATCATAAGTATCAATCATAGGCGGCATGGGTACCATATATCCTGTTGCCATATATAGGTTTACAAATAAAACCGCAAATGTCACGTATTTGGAAATTGGATTTCCATCTATGAACTGAGGCAAAAGATAGTCCTCAACCGATTCGAGACGCTCTAGCCCGCCCCTCAGTGTAACACCCCGAGAATTCTATAACTATGAAATTAGCAAATTAAAGTATAATTAATCTGAAATCAAAGAACTAATGGAAACGGGATATGCCTTTGCGTTCGTCTCGGAAAAATACGCGAAATAGAGTCCGAGTTTTCGAAAAACGGAGTCCGTATGTAGAAGATATGGCCTTCGGAAGTTTTGAATTAAATTTAAAATTCAAACAGGATAAAATAATTAAAAATCGGGCCCAATGGGCCAGGGAGGATAAACACCCGCCTAGGCCACCCAGGTCGACTGGGCTGTCGACCTAGGCTACCCATGTCGATAGGGCTGTCGACAGCCCTGTCGACAGGGGTGTCGACCTGGTCGAGCCCAGTCAACCTGGCTGGCCAGGTCTGTGTTTGGTCGAATTTCTGTGGTCTTCTTTGTCATTAGGGCTAGGTGGCGGGTTCTAATTGGTCTCTCTATCTAATGAATGGCTACGATCTAACCTAGCAACATCAAGGGTCCTAATCAATTCCTAACCTCTATATAAACAACCCTAGACTAAACCCTAATCTATTCATTCAAAATTAAGAACAAAGCCGCCATGTTGCTGAGGAACGACTAAGAGTAGCCGCCAACTAGAGAGAGAATTAGGAAGAAAGTTCTAAAGCCTAAAGCAATTCAAGCAACCTAAAGCCAATCAATTCAACAAAGGAATCATATCTCTTAATTAGAGAATTCGCCGCAACCATTGTAAGTAGAGTATTACTTTGGTATGAATAAACAACTGTATTGATTTGTATGCTTGAATTGGGAAAATAAAGTAGTTCATATTTGTGCAAAATTATGTTATTCATTATAAAGAACTACATGCGGTAGTTCTATGCAAGTATACGTTTGGAATATTGCGCAAATTATGTAATCTATGTTGAAGCTACATGTATGTAGTTGATTGAAATTCATGCAAGTTTGGGGCTTTGTTATTATGTCATCATGATGTATATTTTTGTGCATAAATCATTTTGCAAGTAATTGAAACAAGTTTGGTTGTTATAGTTCATAAGAAACTATGTTGGAATTTTGACACTATAATCCATGTATAAAGTCATGCTTTTGCAAACCTATGAATATGGCTAGGCTATGAATGATATTTGGCATAATTGAAATCCATGATTAAGTCTATCTTGTTTACAAGAATTATATGATGACATATATGAGACATGGCTAGGTTAGACTCAAAAATCCCTTTTTGCAAGTTTAAAGCAAACACCATGATTAGGAATATTTATGCATAAGTATATTTATACTATCGTTATGTGATTAGACTTAAACCATAATTAAGTTGATCTATGCTTCTGTGTAAGTAACAAAGTATCCCCTTTGTAAACATGTGGAAACCTTATGAACATGACATGTTTATGTTTATGCCATGAACAAAATTTAACTTTACTTATGCCATGCTTATGTTTGACATTATGCCATGTTTATGCTAAAAGTATTTATGCCATGCTTATGTTTGACATTATGCTATGCTTATGCTAGAAATATTTATGACATGCTTATGTTTGACATTATGCCTAAATAAGAATATAGGTTCATGTGGTAGTTAAACCTATGCAAGTTCACATGCTTTGATTCATGTCACCTATGTTACCACTATGCAAGTACACCAATTTCTATTTTGTATTTCCAACGTCGTATTGCAAGTTCATGCGCTCACCTTCCCCTCTTTGTGTATGTAATCACGACATAAGCCTCCCCTTTTCGCATGGCTAAATTGGGCTTCAAAAAGGCTAAGCCCAATATATATATATAAACGGACGTGTAAAACGGGGGAAAATAATGTTGGGTTAAAAATTAACTAATGAATGAAAATATAAAATAGAAGGGCCCAAATTCAAGTATGGGTTGGGCCCATGATTGGTGTAACCTTTACACCATTAACTTAATAATGGGCCGCAAATATTTACATATAAGAAATAAAGAAGAATGACAAAATATGTAAATGTAGAACATACGATGTGTTTAACCCGAGGTTGGATTGAGTTGTGATGTAAACCTGCCCGGAACCGCCCGGCTGTCCAGTAGTCACAACAATACCTATCCAATGTGGGAGGTTAAACATGGAGCCCAATAAGGACCCGAGGTTAGACTGAGTTGTGGCGTAAGACCGCCCGGAACCAACCGGCAACAGGCAGCCACAACAATACATGTCTAATGTGAGAGGTCAGGGCCTTAATAAGACAATTAAGGCTGAGTCAGGATTTTTAGGATTAAGTGAACTAAAGACTTAATCAAAATGGAACATGCTAAACTAAACGGACTGGTGGGGTTAGGTTAGGAAACACTTAACCAACTTAGCATGTTGGCTAGAGATAGAAAACCTAGTAACGGGGGACCCTTTTCAGCAGTAACCCTAAAAGGTGTATCAGGATACCCTGAAACTAGGCAGGGTGGTGCACGATCACTGGGCTGATTGTAAGAGGTCAAATCGACGGCGGTGGTGTAGCAGTGTAGGTTCTAACGGAGTGCGGGCGTGCACACACTCCGGCGCAGAAAAATAAGGCACTGGACACCAGTAGCATACCTGTGCACTCTAAGTTTGTGTCGGGTTGCCACTATGGGACTTGATACACCCCATGGTGGGACCAGCATAGGTAACTACAACATCGGGGGCCGTAAGACACATGTAACTATGCGAGTAGGAGCCGATCATCATTGAATGGATCACATCACCCTGATTATGGGGTGCAAATTGGAAACTAGTTTATATGGGTTCAGAGATTAACATGGGGTACGATAGTATATTCGACCCTAGACAACTTAACCAAGTTTACTGTGCTTGCCCACTTCTTGTTTATACTTATCATACCCTCTTTATTCATAGACAAAATAGTACTAGACTTACTCAGGCTTTATGTCTGACTCTATTTTTCTTTCGTCTTCTTTCTTCCGTTTCCCCCCCCCCCCCAGGTCCTCAGGGAGGGAACACAGCAGCTTGATCAGCCTTGACATCCAGCTGAAGTAGAGAAATGTATTGCTTGGACTTTCCTGTTTTGAACTATGGCTTTGGACAATCCACTTTGGGGCTTTTGCAGTTTATCTACGTTTTATTTATGCTTCTTTAAATAATGTACTCAAGACAGATTATGAAAGTGTTATGTTATGTTTTTGGAAAGGATGTTGTTGTAACACGTATTTGACTTTGTGAAATAAAGTTTGTTGTTCTTCCGCTGTTTACAAATATGTGTTCTTATATCTGTCTTGTATATCTGTGACTTGTACTTATAAACCTCCACCAAAATTAGGGCATTCCCTTTGAGAGTGACCCTAACGGAGGTGGGGTGTTTCACTTAGTATCAGAGCATAGGTTTACCAGATAAGATAAAAAGTTTTGGAAAATTATTTTCAAAAAAAAAAAAAAGGAAATTTAAAGAAGCATTTTTAAAAAGAAAAATATTAATTTTATTTTAAAAAGGCAAAGTCCACCCCCCAAAGCCATAGGAACTATCTCTTATCCTTCGTTTTGAATCTATCCTTTTTGTTTCAGCATGTCTCAAGAACTTAACTTGCCGGAAGGGGTACCAATACCTGGTTGGTTTAGACGGTTCTTAGAAGCAAGGGCCACTCAGCCAGGTCCTACCATTCCTCCTCCCCCAGCGGAAGGAAATCATCCAGCTGCAGCGGCACCTTTTCCTCCACCTCCTCCTCGGGGAAACACATTCGCTAAGATATGCAAAGATTTTAAAGCTATGGGAGGAAGGGATTTCCATGGAACTGAGTCCTTCATGGCAGCTAGAAATTGGCTGAAAGAAACGGAGGACCTATTCATCATCTTTGAGGTAGAAGATAGACAAAAAGTACAGTTGGCAGTGTGGCTACTGAAGGGCGAGGCTTCCTACTGGTGGGAAGTCACTAATGCTGAAAGACCAGTGGAGACATGGGAGGACTTTAGGGCAAGGTTTGAGACTAAATTTCTCTCAGATGCGGAAAGAAGTTTGCAGTTGGAAAAATTCTTATTTCTTAAGCAAGGGGACAAGACAGTCAGAGAATATGTGAATCAGTTCGATGAGCTGGCTAGGTTTGGGCTTGACCTAGTCAACACCCCGCACAAGAAGGCTCTCCGTTTAATCAAAGGGTTAAATGAGCCATTACACAGCTTGGCCATGACCCATATACCCATGGGAGCCACGTATGAAAGATTGGTGCAAATGGCATTGCTGAATGAAGAGGATAAGGGCAAGAAGAAAGAGGGTTTGTAGCCCAAGAAGACAGACTTTAAGAAGGGCGGGAAAGGCAACAAAGAGAAGAGGAAGTGCAATTTCTGTGGCAAAGTGGGGCACTTAGTAAAGGACTGCCGGAAAAAGAAGGCCAAGGAAAATGGTGGGTGCTTTTCTTGCGGTGAGACGGGCCATAGGGCTAAGGACTGCCCAAAGAAACGAGGACAGGGGCAGAGGGCTGGATCCACCCCAGGGGCACAGGTCCATGTGCTAGAAGCGCCACCTCTGCAACAGCGAGGTATAAATACTTCTGTAGAAAGTGTAGTTTATCTTTATGATCACCCCGTTCGCACTTTGTTTGATTCTGGCGCATCACACTCCTTTATCTCGTCTGCTTTAGTAGAATCTCTGCACCTAGAAACTAGTATGGTAGAGGACCCCTTAATTGTTTCAAACCCAATTGGGGGCCCAGCTCATTTGTCTATGATCTGTGTGGGATTGAAAATTTCTGTTCTAAGTGTAGAATTTCAATGTAGTGCCTTTGTTTTGGGCTTTTCGGGGTATGGTTTGATTTTGGGTATGGATTGGCTATCCAGCAATGGGGCCATCCTTGATTGTGAGAAAAGGGTTGTTAGGCTCCTAACCCGACTCGGTAATACTTTGGAAATTTCTTGTAATCCCTCGTATGCGGTTATGCTTAGTTATCTTGAATCGCTAGATGCCTCTGTTGAAAATTTGAAGTCAGTTAGAGTGGTCCGGGAATATCCGGATGTCTTCGAAGAGGTGAAGGGCTTGCCTCCGAAGCGGGAAATAGACTTCCGCATATATCTTGTAGATAATGCAAAGCCCGTTGCGTTGCCCGTTAGACACATGGCTCCACGAGAAAGGAAAGAGCTCAGTAAACAGATTAAAGAGCTTCTAGAAAAGGGGTTCATTGGGAGGAGCATTTCAGAATGGGGCGCTCCAGTGGTGTTCGCTACGAAGGCGGATGGTTCACTCCGTCTATGTGTTGACTATAGGGAGCTCAAGAAGCTAACGAAAAAGAATAGGCACACTCTCCCTAGAATTGACGATTTATTTGACCAGCTTGTAGGAGCGTCTGTTTTCTCCCAACTCGATTTAGCAACCGGTTTTCATCAGCTAAGGGTGGCTGAAGATAGCATCGATAAAACGGCGTTCAGAACCCCAGACGGCTTCTTTGAATGGCTTGTCATGCCTTTCGGCTTGACAAATGCACCTGCGTATTTCGTGGACCTGATGAGTAGGGTATTTAGAGATTTCCTCAACAAATTCGTAGTGGTCTTCGTAGATGATATCCTTATCTTCTCAAAGAGTGAAGAGGAACATGCTTAGCACGTAAGGGCAATCATGGAAACTTTGCGAGTCCATCAACTAAAAGCCAAATTCTCCAAATGCCACTTTTGGAGGGAAGAGGTGAGGTTCCTTGGGCACATAGTATCCAAACAAGGGTTAGCAGTGGACCCTGCTAAAGTAGTGGCGGTACAGGACAGGAAGACACCAAGGAATGCAACTGAGGTCCGAAGTTTTCTAAGACTAGCAGGTTTCTATCGAAAATTTATAAGGGATTTTGCGAAAATCTCAGCTCCGCTCACAAAATTGACTAAGAAGAATCTAGTGTTAAATGGGATTTGGATTGCGAGTTTGCTTTCCAACGGCTAAAAAGGGCTCTCACAACAGCCCCAGTTTTGACGCTGCCAGATGGGAGCAAGATGTTCACTGTTTGTACGGATGCATGTGGGACAGGGCTAGGCGCCGTCTTAATGCAAGAAGGAAGGGTAGTAGCTTATGGCGGGAGGCAGTTGAAGGTGCACGAAAAGAACTACCCAACCCACGATCTTGAGTTAGCCGCCATCGTCTTTGCACTCAAGTCTTGGCGACACTATCTCCTAGGTGAGAAGTTCGAGCTTTACACTAACCATAAATCGTTGAAATATCTTTTCTCGCAGAAAGATCTTAACTTGAGGCAACAAAGATGGATGGAGTTTCTTGCCTCGTACGATTTCGAAATCTCCTATACTCCGGGCAAAGGCAACGTAGTGGCAGATGCGTTGAGCCGAAAGAAATTGACCCTAAGCCCGTTGTTTGTTGAAAGACAAAGCCTAGAGTTTATAGCCAGCTTCGACTTTAGGCCCTCCTCCGATTTCGTACCAGGGTTGCTAGCATCTCTCGAAGTGCGCCCAACTTTAGTGGATTCAGTAGGGACAGCACAACGCGAAGACCCTCAGCTTGTGGAAATGATTGATAGGCTAATTAGGGGTGAGACTTCAAGTCACCTCAACAGATACTCCATTGACGATAAAGGTTTACTAAGGCAAGACGGAAGACTATGCGTCCCACAGACAAAAGATTTAGTAAAGAAGGTTCTCGAGGAAGCACATCACTCCAAGATGACGATACACCCAGGCGGAGATAAAATGTACAAAGACATAAAGAGGACTTTCTTTTGGAACGGCATGAAAAAGGACGTGGCAGAATTCGTTTCTAAGTGCATGGTGTGCCAACAGGTTAAGGCAGAACAGAAAAAGCCTGGCGGACTGCTACATCCTCTGGAGGTCCCGCAGTGGAAGTGGGATAGCATCTCAATGGACTTCATCGATGGGCTGCCTAGGTCTAGGAGAGGCAACACTAGCATTTGGGTAATAGTGGATAGGCTTACTAAAAGCGCCCACTTTTTACCTGTCAAAAGTAAGAGAACTGCCTCATCCCTGGCATCACTTTACCTCAAGGAAATCGTCCGACTCCATGGAATACCGTCTAGCATCGTTAGTGACCGAGACCCCATCTTCACCAGCGAGTTTTGGCGGAGTCTGCAAGAAGCAGTAGGAACGCAGTTATGCTTAAGCACAGCCTATCATCCCCAAACCGACGGCCAAACAGAGAGAGTGAACAGAGTTTTGGAAGACCTTTTAAGACTATGCGTCCTTGACTTCGGAGGGACATGGGAAGACCACCTTCCTTTGGTGGAATTTGCCTACAACAACAGCTATCAAGCAACCATCGGAATGGCGCCCTTCGAAGCTTTATATGGAAGACCGTGCCGATCGCCCACTTGTTGGTGGGAGTCTACTGATAAGCTCATACTTGGACCAGATATGATCCGAGAGACTTCAGAGAAAGTAGACTTAATACGAAGAAGGATGAAGACGGCCCAAGACAGACAAAAGTCCTATGCCGACAAGAGGAGGACCGACCTTGAATTTGAGGTTGGAGACAGAGTTTTTCTCAAGGTATCACCACTAAGAAACGTTGTCCGTTTTGGAACCACACGAAAGCTAGCACCAAGGTTCGTAGGACCATTCCCTATCATCGGGAAAATTGGGAAAATGGCCTATAGATTAGAGCTACCCGAGAAGTTGGCTGGAGTCCACAACGTTTTTCACGTTTCACATCTCCGAAAATGTCTTCATGAGTCCGCTGAAGTGGTAGAGCCAAATATCCGCGAAGAGGCCGAAGTAGAGCGCGAAGCAACCATAAGAAAAGTTCCAACCCGCATTTTAGGAACAGAAGTGAAGAAGCTACGCAACCGTGAAGTCAAGCTCGTCAAAGTTCAGTGGAGCGACGTCGAGGAAGACGCGACTTGGGAAACTGAAGCTAGAATCCGTACAGCCTACCCTTTTCTGTTCGAGGGTACATCCTTGATCTTTCATTTTTCCTTAAGTTGCGCTTTTATCTATCTTTTTAGGTATATTTCCTCGACCGTATCTTTTAGGTAGAAATCTTTTTGGATGGAAACATGTAGTTGAAACATGTTATGGATGATGGTTGCAAGTGGTTGCAAGTGGTTGCTAGTGGTTGCTCGTGGTTGCATATACACACACAATCTAGGTTTTATATCGGCTCAGTCACTTCATATTGCATATGCATATATGTTTGCTTTCGTATGTGGTTGAACTATAATGTGTTGTCATATGGATGTTGCATTTGTATTGAATGATTGTGCACTCATGTAGAATCAAGAATAGGGAAGTTTGCATACATAATGGATTCATGGCACTTACATAATTCGCATTAAGGAGGTCAACTGAATCAGTAGACCGCCTGATTTTGCATTAGATAAGTTCATATACACACACTTCGCATATGATCATGAAGCATTAGAAGTCTTTTAAGGACAATGGATGCTCGTGTTTGATGGATGAGTAGATGGATGATTGGATGTTAGGATATACATTCCTCCTAACTTGAAGATTTCGGGGACGAAATCCTTTTAAGTGGGGAGAATGTAACACCCCGAGAATTCTATAACTATGAAATTAGAAAATTAAAGTATAATTAATCTGAAATCAAAGAACTAAGGGAAATGGGATACGCCATTGCGTTCGTCTCGGAAAAATACGCGAAATAGAGTCCGAGTTTTCGAAAAACGGAGTCCGTATGTAGAAGATATGGCCTTCGGAAGTTTTGAATTAAATTTAAAATTCAAACAGGATAAAATAATTAAAAATCGGGCCCAATGGGCCAGGGCGGATAAACACCCGCCTAGGCCACCCAGGTCGACTGGGCTGTCGACCTGGGCTACCCATGTCGACAGGGCTGTCGACAGACCTATCGACAGGGGTGTCGACCTGGTCGAGCCCAGTCAACCTGGCTGGCCAGGTCTGTGTTTGGTCGAATTTCTGTGGTCTGCTTTGTCATTAGGGCTAGGTGGCGGGTTCTAATTGGTCTCTCTATCTAATGAATGGCTACGATCTAACCTAGCAACATCAAGGGTCCTAATCAATTCCTAACCTCTATATAAACAACCCTAGACTAAACCCTAATCTATTCATTCAAAATTAAGAACATAGCCGCCATGTTGCTGAGGAACGACTAAGAGTAGCCGCCAACTAGAGAGAGAATTAGGAAGAAAGTTCTAAAGCCTAAAGCAATTCAAGCAACCTAAAGCCAATCAATTCAACAAAGGAATCATATCTCTTAATTAGAGAATTCGCCGCAACCATTGTAAGTAGAGTATTACTTTGGTATGAATAAACAACTGTATTGATTTGTATGCTTGAATTGGGAAAATAAAGTAGTTCATATTTATGCAAAATTATGTTATTCATTATAAAGAACTACATGCGGTAGTTCTATGCAAGTATACGTTTGGAATATTGCGCAAATTATGTAATCTATGTTGAAGCTACATGTATGTAGTTGATTGAAATTCATGCAAGTTTGGGGCTTTGTTATTATGTCATCATGATGTATATTTTTGTGCATAAATCATTTTGCAAGTAATTGAAACAAGTTTGGTTGTTATAGTTCATAAGAAACTATGTTGGAATTTTGACACTATAATCCATGTATTAAGTCATGCTTTTGCAAACCTATGAATATGGCTAGGCTATGAATGATATTTGGCATAATTGAAATCCATGATTAAGTCTATCTTGTTTACAAGAATTATATGATGACATATGTGAGACATGGCTAGGTTAGACTCAAAAATCCCTTTTTGCAAGTTTAAAGCAAACACCATGATTAGGAATATTTATGCATAAATATATTTATACTATCGTTATGTGATTAGACTTAAACCATAATTAAGTTGATCTATGCTTCTGTGTTAGTAACAAAGTATCCCCTTTGTAAACATGTAGAAACCTTATGAACATGACATGTTTATGTTTATGCCATGAACAAAATTTAACTTTACTTATGCCATGCTTATGTTTGACATTATGCCATGTTTATGCTAAAAGTATTTATGCCATGCTTATGTTTGACATTATGCTATGCTTATGCTAGAAATATTTATGACATGCTTATGTTTGACATTATGCCTAAATAAGAATATAGGTTCATGTGGTAGTTAAACCTATGCAAGTTCACATGCTTTGATTCATGTCACCTATGTTACCACTATGCAAGTACACCAATTTCTATTTTGTATTTCCAACGTCGTATTGCAAGTTCATGCGCTCACCTTCCCCTCTTTGTGTATGTAATCACGACATAAGCCTCCCCTTTTCGCATGGCTAAATTGGGCTTTAAAAAGGCTAAGCCCAATATATATATATAAACGGACGTGTAAAACAGGGGAAAATAACGTTGGGTTAAAAATTAACTAATGATTGAAAATATAAAATAGAAGGGCCCAAATTCAAGTATGGGTTGGGCCCATGATTGGTGTAACCTTTACACCATTAACTTAATAATGGGCCGCAAATATTTACATATAAGAAATAAAGAAGAATGACAAAATATGTAAATGTAGAACATACAATGTGTTTAACCCGAGGTTGGATTGAGTTGTGATGTAAACCTGCCCGGAACCGCCCGGCTGTCCAGTAGTCACAACAATACCTATCCAATGTGGGAGGTTAAACATGGAGCCCAATAAGGACCCGAGGTTAGACTGAGTTGTGGCGTAAGACTGCCCGGAACCAACCGGCAACAGGCAGCCACAACAATACCTGTCTAATGTGAGAGGTCAGGGCCTTAATAAGACAATTAAGGCTGAGTCAGGATTTTTAGGATTAAGTGAACTAAAGACTTAATCAAAATGGAACATGCTAAACTAAACGGACTGGTGGGGTTAGGTTAGGAAACACTTAACCAACTTAGCATGTTGGCTAGAGATAGAAAACCTAGTAACGGGGGACCCTTTTCAGCAGTAACACTAAAAGGTGTATCAGGATACCCTGAAACTAGGCAGGGTGGGGCACGATTACTGGGCTGATTGTAAGAGGTCAAATCGACGGCGGTGGTGTAGCAGTGTAGGTTCTAACGGAGTGTGGGCGTGCACACACTCCGGCGCAGAAAAATAAGGCACTGGACACCAGTAGCATACCTGTGCACTCTAAGGTTGTGTCGGGTTGCCACTATGGGACTTGATACACCCCATGGTGGGACCAGCATAGGTAACTACAACATCGGGGGCCGTAAGACACATGTAACTATGCGAGTAGGAGCCGATCATCATTGAATGGATCACATCACCCTGATTATGGGGTGCGAATTGGAAACTAGTTTATATGGGTTCAGAGATTAACATGGGGTACGATAGTATATTCGACCCTAGACAACTTGACCAAGTTTACTGTGCTTGCCCACTTCTTGTTTATACTTATCATACCCAGTTCTTTATTCATAGACAAAATAGTACTAGACTTACTCAGGCTTTATGTCTGACTCTATTTTTCTTTCGTCTTCTTTCTTCCGTTTCCCCCCCCCCCCAGGTCCTCAGGGAGGGAACACAGCAGCTTGATCAGCCTTGACATCCAGCTGAAGTAGAGAAATGTATTGCTTGGACTTTCCTGTTTTGAACTATGGCTTTGGACAATCCACTTTGGGGCTTTTGCGGTTTATCTACGTTTTATTTATGCTTCTTTAAATAATGTACTCAAGACAGATTATGAAAGTGTTATGTTATGTTTTTGGAAAGGATGTTGTTGTAACACGTATTTGACTTTGTGAAATAAAGTTTGTTGTTCTTCCGCTGTTTACAAATATGTGTTCTTATATCTGTCTTGTATATATGTGACTTGTACTTATAAACCTCCACCAAAATTAGGGCATTCCCTTTGAGAGTGACCCTAACGGAGGTGGGGTGTTTCACTCAGGACCCAGACTCAGGTGGGCCCTTGGATCCTCAGGGCCAGTCCACCGACGTGGATTAAACTTAAACCCTGAACATGCATTTCCCCGCCCTATGGGGCGTAAACGAGCCAACTAAATGACTCCATCGGTTCGAGAACGACCGATCAATCCGAGGCGCCTCGCAACAGCAACAACCACATAAGTCAAACTCGTCAGGGCGTGTAAAACCACTGACGCCACTTCTAGCTAGAAAGAAACGCATGCCCTCCCTGACGTCCTCTCCCGTTTTTGGTTCATACCGGGTGTGAAACTCGCGAAGCAAACGTTACACAAAGCTACGCCACAAAGGCCTTGCTTTGATCATCACCACAAGACTTTGCTTTTCAACAGAAGCCTCGATCAATTGCCACTTAGGCATGCCACACAGGCAATTCACTCCATGCGTTTGATATCCATCAATATATAACCCCTTAGCTCGTACGTCTCAGAGAAGGGCGTTAAGCAAGAGAATAAATTCTCCGCCGCCAAACAGATATATATTTAATAGAGATCAATCACACGGACTAAAATCCAGTGTCAGACACACAGTCCATTTACAAGTCCGTTCTGGGTCTGAACGAAACCGGAGGCACCTAGTACCCCGCATATCCATCGATCTCCAAGTACGTCTGGACGATCACCAACTGTTTCCATCTTCTTGGGTGTACAGCCCAATCAAGATCATCAGTAATTACCCAAACGACGTGAAGACCTCCGGTCTTCGACCATCGTCTTCATCTTCGACTTATCGTCGTATCAGTTATTCAGAATGGGATAAACCCGGTCTTTCCGAATAACTCGCGTATATTTAAAATAAGTGTTACACAAACACAACATACGCCTCATTCCAATTCATCAGTCACTAACCGTAAATTAATCAAGAGAATAATCCCCCAAATATTAACCCCGAAGGCCGAAACCAACATCAGATCAATATCCAGAAAACCCTTCTGCTTGGCTAACCGACAGTTAGTTTCTAAATTTCACATTCATAGGAAAAGGTTCCCATTAATTTTATCCAAGATAAATTCTTGAATTTATGTTTTAATCTACTTTTGAATATCAATTCAAACTAGTCGGGATTAGCGAACCTTACCGAAGTACTCATTTGTTTTAATTTCCCAATCCCAACCTATTCATCCCATGAAGTAAAACTGGTAATACTTCATATCTAACACCACAGTGTTATCGGTAAATTCAATTACCATTTCCCGTTCAAATCTAATTAAAGATTTAACTATCGCCTGGAGCAAAACTGGTGATACTCCATTCTCGATTATTTCAATCTAATTAAAGATTCATTAAAACTCCACTTAGTTTTAATCATTAACTGGGTTAAAGAATCAGTGTCATTTAAAAACACGGTTCACGATAAACCCAAAATCACATTCATTAATCATCGGGTTAAAGAACGAGTGTTATTTAAAACACTGTCCACGATAAACCCAAAAATCAATATCGATTCAATTCCAATTAAATGTCATTTAATTGGTACACTTCATTAAATCTAAATAAAAAGATTTAATCTTTTCTCAACTGGGTTCAAGAACAGTGTTAGTGAAGACACCATTCATGACAAACCCAAATCACATTTGATATTCAATATAAGGCTCTGAATAGAAAATATATCGGCTTATATTCAATATCAAATTCTACGATTAGCAAATGTCGTATTGGAAATAACGATATAAGTATATATCTTTCAAATTTCCATATCAACATCCGTATAATCACGAATTCCAACATCGAAATATTCCGAAGACAATTTCGATTCAATTCCACTCCAATGCAATCATTGGATATTCTGGTTATTTTTAAAAACATTTCAAATTCAATTTATTTATTTAAAAATAAATAGAATTATAATTCTAGTTCAAAACTAGTTCATTTCGATAAAAATCTATTTTTATCTTTTCAAATATGGAGTTTTTCATCACAAATCTTCACAAATCATTTCTTATGATTTTACACAAATTATTACTATTTTTAATAATTTTATCAAGGCCCGTACAGTCGATTTCCATCAACGGCCATCGAACTGCACTTACAGCGACCTTTTTCGAATTTGATTTGGACATAATTCCAAATCCAACCGTTAGATTTCTAATTTCTAATATTATTTAGAAAGCTCTTTTCGATACGAACCCAACGGTTCCAGTTTTAGGAGAATCCGACGGTCGGATCTCCCGTAATGTCCGTTTGAAATAAATGGTCGAAATTCGCGAACTGCCGCGGCGCGGCGCGTTCTATTTAGGCCATTATATTATATATATAATATATAATATATATTTCGTCGATTACTATTTAAAACGAATTATATAAATAGTTTAAAACTGTTTCAAAAGCAATTTCAACTTTCTTTTCAATTCAAATCAAAATTGAATTCTTCTTTATAAATTCGTTTTAAAATTCATTTCTATTCAATTCAAATTTCAATTCAATTTGAATTCATTTTCAATTCGCTTTCAATTCAATTCGAAATCGTTTTCAATTCAATTCATTTCGAAATCGTTTTCAATTCAATTCATTTCGAAATCGTTTTCAATTCAATTCATTTCGAAATCGTTTTCAATTCAATTCATTTCGAAATCGTTTTCAATTCAATTCAATTCATTTCGAAATCATTTTCAATTCAATTCATTTCGAAATCGTTTTCAATTCAATTCATTTCGAAATCGTTTTCAATTCAATTCATTTCGAAATCGTTTTCAATTCATTTCATTTCGAAATCGTTTTCAATTGATTTCATTTCGAAATCGCTTTCAATTCAATTCATTTCGAAATCGCTTTCAATTCAATTCATTTCGAAATCGCTTTAAAATCGATATAAATATCGTTCACGTCAAAATGGCGTCAATCTAATCAACACGGCTTCATATATTCCTTTATTTTCAAATATTCTATTTCAAATATTTCTTTTTCAAAACTGGAATGAGGCCCAATCAATTACCATATAAAATTAATTATATGGATTTTCATACAACACATGTATATAATAGCATTGAAAATAATCAACCATCAACCAAAGTGCACTACACTGTATAAGCATTAAATATAGATATTCAACGCTTATAACAGCCTGTCAATCAATCGATCGACATATTTAATCAATCAGGATGAGTGAACTTCAAATTTCATCCCAACACCCGTGTGGGGTTTCAAACAATCAAACACATATTTTATTTGTGCTGTTGGGCGATGTGTAAAATTTATCGACCCAATCAATGTCCTTCAAATAGGCGTACATAAACAAACCGTCGGGTTTGTAAATGAATATTTATTTATTCACATTCACGTTAAAAATTATATTTTTAACGATAAAACATTTTATTTCAACATATGAATTTCAATTCAGTTCATTCTTTAAATAAAATGATAATTTTATTTTTCTAACATATTTTAGAAAATTTCGGCGGCATAACGGCACGATACTAGAAACGGGACGAGGCCTAGCCTTATCCCCGGTCTAGTGAAGGCCCACGCCATTCACACATCAATCAAATCAATTCGTTATGCAAACCACAAAACTTGGAGTAAGAGTCTAACCTAGCATTACTCCTTCGCCTTATAACGGCGCACGTCTAATCCTAACCAATTTATCGATTCGATTTTTCACACCACAAAACACATTCAAACCAATATCGCAATCAATCACCAAACAGCCAAACAAACAAGTCCATGGTCTGTGGACGATTGTGTCGGGTGCTACTAAACACCGTCTGCATCCTAGTATATATATATAACTAGAAAATAAATTGAAGAGTGAGAAATTCTCACATATAGCTATCCTAGCTCCACGGCACTTCTAATGCAGGAAATCTTCACTGTTCTCCTCTCTAATTAGTTTCTTCGCCCATAGCCACTACATATATAAAAATCATATTTTTACTTTGCTATTCAATATATAAAAATCGAATTTTTAGTTCGCCATTAAATATATAAAAATCGAATTTTTTAGTTCGCTATTCAATATATAAAAATCGAATTTTTAGTTCGCCATTCAATATATAAAAATCGAATTTTTAGTTCGCCATTCAATATATAAAAATCGAATTTTTTAGTTCGCTATTCAATATATAAAAATCGAATTTTTAGTTCGCCATTCAATATATAAAAATCGAATTTATAGTTCGCCATTCAATATATAAAAGTCGAATTTTTTAGTTTGCCATTCAATATATAAAAATCGAATTTTTTAGTTCGCTATTCAATATATAAAAATCGAATTTTTAGTTCGCCATTCAATATATAAAAATCGAATTTTTAGTTCGCCATTCAATATATAAAAATCGAATTTTTAGTTCGCCATTCAATATATAAAAATCGAATTTTTAGTTCGCCATTCAATATATAAAAATCGAGTTTTTAGTTCGCCATTCAATATATAAAAATCGAATTTTTTAGTTCGCTATTCAATATATAAAAATCGAATTTTTAGTTCGCCATTCAATATATAAAAATCGAATTTTTAGTTCGCTATTCAATATATAAAAATCCTATATTTTTCTATCGAAGTTCAATATATAAAAATCCTATATTTTTACTAATATAGATTCCGCCGCCATTTCAAAAATAAAGATTGTATTTAATTTTTTTCCCAAGTTCAAATCTTTCCTTTCTAAAGTTCTAATCTTTTTATTTTAAAGCTCAAACCTTTTTCTTTTTAAAATCATTTTTCAAATTCAGTTTTTATCACTTTAAAAAAACAGTTTTTATATTTTCATTATAAATCAGTTTTATATATAAGTAAATAATTAAAGAAACTAAAATAAAATTAGATAAGATTTACCTTAGTTTTGAATGGGGTGGGGATTGCTGTACGTTGCTGGCGGTGGTCTAGGGGGAGGAGGTAAAGCAGAAATGGATGGCGGCGGAGGTAGGCGCGTCGCCTGAGGCGAGGGGCGTCGTGGGTGGCAGCGAGGTCAAGGGGTTCGGGCATTGGGGCTATTCGATTCGGGGGTGGGGCTGAACGCGGAGGGTGGAGGATGGAGGGGTTCGGCGATGAAGAGGAGGCGTCGTGGCGAGGGCACGCTCCAGCGGAGGGTGGACGGAGCTGCTCCGCCGCCGTTACTTCTCTCTCTCTCTCTCTCTTTTTTTTTTTATTATTTCTGATGAATTCGAAGAATAAAAGGGGGGGGGGCAACGTATAAAGGGGGAAAGAGATATATAATTTATTTTTATTTTTTTTATTTAATTGCATAAAGTTGACTTTTACCTACGACCTCGAAACGAGGCCCACCGCCTGTTGTCCATAGCGTTTTACCCCCATTTCGAACACAATGGGATATGTATCGCAAGCTGGTTTGATCGTTTCGATTAGTTTCCGTTGAATTTACATTTAAATCACTATATTGAATTTTAAACGTACATTTCAAATTACCGGGGTCACATAACAACTCTATAAATTCCATAAAAATATTTTCTAGCTTCGTATTGACGATACGGTCCTAACAAAACTAGTTTCGTCGAATTCTGAGACCGTTGGAAAAATGGCCAATTTCCAGTCGATTAAAATCAACTGAAACCGGTCAAATGCGTTTTCTCTTGCCACGCTCACATATTGATTCAAAAAATTATGAAATTTGAAATCTGGCAATAACTCCACCTCCCGGACCCAACAAAACTGGTTTCGCCGAAATCCGAGGTCGTTTGCAAAATGTCCATTTTTAAGGGCCTGAATTCCATAGCGACTATTCAGAATTTTCAACTGGACATATCTTTTGATTCCCGCTACGAACTTTTGATTTTTCGGATTCGTTGGAAAGATATTCACTATTAGATTCCATTATTTTTGGTTTCACTAAAATCCGGATTGTTTTGCACCCGGTACATTCAATTGAAGTTTGAAATCGAATTATCGAACTACCGCGCCATTTTCAATTCTATTTATAATTATATATAAATATTTATATTCTAACGACGACGCTAATAATATATACGTTCGAATTCTATTCAAAATAGATTTTTCGTCGATATTATTTAAAATAATTCATTTTAAATAATCAAAATTCGCTAAAATTGCCAAAATAAAAATTTCAAACTGGCTCGCATTTTACGGGTTGCTACAATCTCCCCCACTTAAAACTTTTCGTCCCCGAAAAGGAACAAAGTCGAAAGTGGTTTGATTAATTAACTCCACGCTCGACCTGGCTTCCATTCTCCAACTCTTTAGTTTCAGAGAATTTTCACAATTTCAAAAATTTGGTTAACACCGTAAATTTTCGAAAAATTTCACCATAACCTCCCCTGCACCGGGAGCATCGGGGAATTTCAAATAGCTTCCCCGGTCCTTCAGATCTCAAAAAGAAAAAGAAAAAGCCAAGCGGCTAGCCAATAGGCTCACAAAATCATCATCACCCAAACAAAACAGGAAATTATGTAGTAAACATGTACCTATTTGTCGGGCAAACAAATTTTATTCTCTGGCTCTAGCCTCCTTGCTATGACCTGTTCAATGATATATATGTATATGCAAGCAAATGCGACTAATTTTCAATACAGTTCAATATTTGGTTCAATTAGGCTAAATGGTTCCGAATTACCAACCAAATAAACAAACAACACAAACATCAATCAATTAGTGAATTAGAGTTTCAAATTCATAACTTTGATACATATACAAAAAATCATGTTTTTGATGCCAATTCACAACAATGTGTTCTAACTATATATATAAGTTTTGGTTCTCACACCAGTATAATGGAAATATATAGAAATCACACCTTCGAAACACGAACATAAATACTGGTGATGTAGCTTCTATCATCAGAATCATCTTCGGGTGTCTAGAATGTGACTCTATATCTATCCAGTATATTAAAACTTCGAATATACGTTCATGACGCGTATACGCGAAATCTATATATACTCGATTGTCCATATTCAAAATAAATAAATAATCAAATACGTTTAAAACGATTTAAAATTTTCAAAACAAAATTGTTTTCATTTGAAAAATATACTCTTCTCACTCGTTCTAGGATACTACTGATCCTATCTCTAACGAGTCATTCTAATTGGATATTACTAATCCAACATCTGATGAATTCTTTCGTATGGTTCTAATGTGTCTTGTTCTCGAGCTCTGTAAACCAAAGCTCTGATACCAACTGTAAAGACCCGTAACTTCCCCGTAAAGGAAAGCGTCGGATAGTTCGAGAACAACCCACAACAGAACACATACAGAAGAACGTTTCATTGTATATTACAACAATGCATCAGATTACAAGAATATACAGAGTAAAAATGAATATTACACAGAAATATCAGAGATTTAATTACATTTAAATACATAGCAACGGAAAATAATACAATACACAACTAGAAGTAGATATACGGATACAAAGCTTTCCGGATATCATTCCAGCTGTAAACCAGGATCCTGTGAATATAAATCTGCAAAACCAAAACTACTAGCTGCCCGTGTCGAAAATAGGGGCACCCAGAGTTTAGGTTAAAACAATAAACTCCAGGTCAATCATGTGACTGGTGTGAGAACTAAAACAGTTATTAATCTTTATTTTTAAATCATTAGGTAAATCAAGGGACCACGCCGTATAACACGGAACGGGTTTCCTCCCAAGAATACCAGTGCATAAAACAACAGCGCAATGCTAAATAAAGAAGATGAAGCTGTTATAAGACCCAGGTCCTATCACACAATGCAACGCAAGCCGGGGGATAGGGTTTTCCCTTATAACAGCAAAAGAATGCTTGATACGTTTAAAACAAATCATTTGATACTATTATAAGTGTATAGTGTATAAAACAACTTCAAATCATAAGTATCAATCATAGGCGGCATGGGTACCATATATCATGTCGCCATATATAGGTTTACAAATAAAACCGCAAATGTCACGTATTTGGAAATTGGATTTCCATCTATGAACCGAGGCAAAAGATAGTCCTCAACCGATTCGAGACGCTCTAGCCCGCCCCTCAGGACCCAGACTCAGGTGGGCCCTTGGATCCTCAGGGCCAGTCCACCGATGTGGATTAAACTTAAACCCTGAACATGCATTTCCCCGCCCTATGGGGCGTAAACGAGCCAACTAAATGACTCCATAGGTTCGAGAACGACCGATCAATCCGAGGCGCCTCGCAACAGCAACAACCACATAAGTCAAACTCGTCAGGGCGTGTAAAACCACTGATGCCACTTCTAGCTAGAAAGAAACGCATGCCCTCCCTGACGTCCTCTCCCGTTTTTGGTTCATACCGGGTGTGAAACTCGGGAAGCAAACGTTACACAAAGCTACGCCACAAAGGCCTTTCTTTGATCATCACCACAAGACTTTGCTTTTCAACAGAAGCCTCGATCAATTGCCACTTAGGCATGCCACACAGGCAATTCACTCCATGCGTTTGATATCCATCAATATATAACCCTGAGCTCGTACGTCTCAGAGAAGGGCGTTAAGCAAGAGAATAAATTCTCCGCCGCCAAACAGATATATATTTAATAGAGATCAATCACACGGACTAAAATCCAATGTCAGACACACAGTCCATTTACAAGTCCGTTGTGGGTCTGAACGAAACCGGAGGCACCTAGTACCCCGCATATCCATCGATCTCCAAGTACGTCTGGACGATCACCAACTGTTTCCATCTTCTTGGGTGTACAGCCCAATCAAGATCATCAGTAATTACCCAAACGACGTGAAGACCTCAGGTCTTCGACCATCGTCTTCATCTTCGACTTATCGTCGTATCAGTTATTCAGAATGGGATAAACCCGGTCTTTCCGAATAACTCGCGTATATTTTAAATAAGTGTTACACAAACACAACATACGCCTCATTCCAATTCATCAGTCACTAACCGTAAATTAATCAAGAGAATAATCCCCCAAATATTAACCCCGAAGGCCGAAACCAACATCAGATCAATATCCAGAAAACCCTTCTGCTTGGCTAACCGACAGTTAGTTTCTAAATTTCACATTCATAGGAAAAGGTTCCCATTAATTTTATCCAAGATAAATTCTTGAATTTATGTTTTAATCTACTTTTGAATATCAATTCAAACTAGTCGGTATTAGCGAACCTTACCGAAGTACTCATTTGTTTTAATTTCCCAATCCCAACCTATTCATCCCATGAAGTAAAACTGGTAATACTTCATATCTAACACCACAGTGTTATCGGTAAATTCAATTACCATTTCCCGTTCAAATCTAATTAAAGATTTAACTATCGCCTGGAGCAAAACTGGTGATACTCCATTCTCGATTATTTCAATCTAATTAAAGATTCATTAAAACTCCACTTAGTTTTAATCATTAACTGGGTTAAAGAATCAGTGTCATTTAAAAACACGGTTCACGATAAACCCAAAATCACATTCATTAATCATCGGGTTAAAGAACGAGTGTTATTTAAAACATTGTCCACGATAAACCCAAAAATCAATATCGATTCAATTCCAATTAAATGTCATTTAATTGGTACACTTCATTAAATCTAAATAACAAGATTTAATCTTTTCTCAACTGGGTTCAAGAACAGTGTTAGTGAAGACACCATTCACGACAAACCCAAATCACATTTGATATTCAATATAAGGCTCTGAATAGAAAATATATCGGTTTATATTCAATATCAAATTCTACGATTAGCAAATGTCGTATTGGAAATAACGATATAAGTATATATCTTTCAAATTTCCATATCAACATCCGTATAATCACGAATTCCAACATCGAAATATTCCGAAGACAATTTCGATTCAATTCCACTCCAATGCAATCATTGGATATTCTGGTTATTTTTAAAACCATTTCAAATTCAATTTATTTATTTAAAAATAAATAGAATTATAATTCTAGTTCAAAACTAGTTCATTTCGATAAAAATCTATTTTTATCTTTTCAAATATGGAGTTTTTCATCCCAAATCTTCACAAATCATTTCTTATGATTTTACACAAATTATTACTATTTTTAATAATTTTATCAAGGCCCGTACAGTCGATTTCCATCAACGGCCATCGAACTGCACTTACAGCGACCTTTTTCGAATTTGATTTGGACATAATTCCAAATCCAACCGTTAGATTTCTAATTTCTAATATTCTTTAGAAAGCTCTTTTCGATACGAACCCAACGGTTCCGGTTTTAGGAGAATCCGACGGTCGGATCTCCCGTAATGTCCGTTTGAAATAAATGGTCGAAATTCGCGAACTGCCGCGGCGCGGCGCGTTCTATTTAGGCCATTATATTATATATATAATATATAATATATATTTCGTCGATTACTATTTAAAACGAATTATATAAATAGTTTAAAACTGTTTCAAAAGCAATCTCAACTTTCTTTTCAATTCAAATCAAAATTGAATTCTTCTTTATAAATTCGTTTTAAAATTCATTTCTATTCAATTAAAATTTCAATTCAATTTGAATTCATTTTCAATTCGCTTTCAATTCAATTCGAAATCGTTTTCAATTCAATTCATTTCGAAATCGTTTTCAATTCAATTCATTTCGAAATCGTTTTCAATTCAATTCATTTCGAAATCGTTTTCAATTCAATTCATTTCGAAATCGTTTTCAATTCAATTCATTTCGAAATCGTTTTCAATTCAATTCATTTCGAAATCGTTTTCAATTCAATTCATTTCGAAATCGTTTTCAATTCAATTCATTTCGAAATCATTTTCAATTCATTTCATTTCGAAATCGCTTTCAATTCAATTCATTTCGAAATCGCTTTCAATTCAATTCATTTCGAAATCGCTTTAAAATCGATATAAATATCGTTCACGTCAAAATGGCGTCAATCTAATCAACACGGCTTCATATATTCCTTTATTTTCAAATATTCTATTTCAAATATTTCTTTTTCAAAACTGGAATGAGGCCCAATCAATTACCATATAAAATTAATTATATGGATTTTCATACAACACATGTATATAATAGCATTGAAAATAATCAACCATCAACCAAAGTGCACTACACTGTATAAGCATCAAATATAGATATTCAACGCTTATAACAGCCTGTCAATCAATCGATCGACATATTTAATCAATCAGGATGAGTGAACTTCAAATTTCATCCCAACACCCGTGTGGGGTTTCAAACAATCAAACACATATTTTATTTGTGCTGTTGGGCGATGTGTAAAATCTATCGACCCAATCAATGTCCTTCAAATAGGCGTACATAAACAAACCGTCGGGTTTGTAAATGAATATTTATTTATTCACATTCACGTTAAAAATTATATTTTTAACGATAAAACATTTTATTTCAACATATGAATTTCAATTCAGTTCATTCTTTAAATAAAATGATAATTTTATTTTTCTAACATATTTTAGAAAATTTCGGCGGCATAACGGCACGATACTAGAAACGGGACGAGGCCTAGCCTTATCCCCGGTCTAGTGAAGGCCCACGCCATTCACACATCAATCAAATCAATTCGTTATGCAAACCACAAAACTTGGAGTAAGAGTCTAACCTAGCCTTACTCCTTCGCCTTATAACGGCGCACGTCTAATCCTAACCAATTTATCGATTCGATTTTTCACACCACAAAACACATTCAAACCAATATCGCAATCAATCACCAAACAGCCAAACAAACAAGTCCATGGTCTGTGGACGATTGTGTCGGGTGCTACTAAACACCGTCTGCATCCTAGTATATATATATAACTAGAAAATAAATTGAAGAGTGAGAAATTCTCACATATAGCTATCCTAGCTCCACGGCACTTCTAATGCAGGAAATCTTCACTGTTCTCCTCTCTAATTAGTTTCTTCGCCCATAGCCACTACATATATAAAAATCATATTTTTACTTTGCTATTCAATATATAAAAATCGAATTTTTAGTTCGCCATTCAATATATAAAAATCGAATTTTTTAGTTCGCTATTCAATATATAAAAATCGAATTTTTAGCTCGCCATTCAATATATAAAAATCGAATTTTTAGTTCGCCATTCAATATATAAAAATCGAATTTTTTAGTTCGCTATTCAATATATAAAAATCGAATTTTTAGTTCGCCATTCAATATATAAAAATCGAATTTATAGTTCGCCATTCAATATATAAAAGTCGAATTTTTTAGTTCGCCATTCAATATATAAAAATCGAATTTTTTAGTTCGCTATTCAATATATAAAAATCGAATTTTTAGTTCGCCATTCAATATATAAAAATCGAATTTTTAGTTCGCCATTCAATATATAAAAATCGAATTTTTAGTTCGCCATTCAATATATAAAAATCGAATTTTTAGTTCGCCATTCAATATATAAAAATCGAGTTTTTAGTTCGCCATTCAATATATAAAAATCGAATTTTTTAGTTCGCTATTCAATATATAAAAATCGAATTTTTAGTTCGCCATTCAATATATAAAAATCGAATTTTTAGTTCGCTATTCAATATATAAAAATCCTATATTTTTCTATCGAAGTTCAATATATAAAAATCCTATATTTTTACTAATATAGATTCCGCCGCCATTTCAAAAATAAAGATTGTATTTAATTTTTTTCCCAAGTTCAAATCTTTCCTTTCTAAAGTTCTAATCTTTTTATTTTAAAGCTCAAACCTTTTTCTTTTTAAAATCATTTTTCAAATTCATTTTTTATCACTTTAAAAAAACAGTTTTTATATTTTCATTATAAATCAGTTTTATATATAAGTAAATAATTAAAGAAACTAAAATAAAATTAAATAAGATTTACCTTAGTTTTGAATGGGGGGGATTGCTGTACGTTGCTGGCGGTGGTCTAGGGGGAGGAGGTGAAGCAGAAATGGATGGCGGCGGAGGTAGGCGCGTCGCCTGAGGCGAGGGGCGTCGTGGGTGGCAGCGAGGTCAAGGGGTTCGGGTTTTGGGCATTGGGGCTATTCGATTCGGGGGTGGGGCTGAACGCGGAGGGTGGAGGATGGAGGGGTTCGGCGATGAAGAGGAGGCGTCGTGGCGAGGGCACGCTCCAGCGGAGGGTGGACGGAGCTGCTCCGCCGCCGTTACTTCTCTCTCTCTCTCTCTCTCTCTCTTTTTTTTTATTATTTCTGATGAATTCGAAGAATAAAAGGGGGGGGCAACGTATAAAGGGGGAAAGAGATATATAATTTTTTTTATTTTTTTTATTTAATTGCATAAAGTTGACTTTTACCTACGACCTCGAAACGAGGCCCACCGCCTGTCGTCCACAGCGTTTTACCCCCATTTCGAACACAATGGGATATGTATCGCAAGCTGGTTTGATCGTTTCGATTAGTTTCCGTTGAATTTACATTTAAATCACTATATTGAATTTTAAACGTACATTTCAAATTACCGGGGTCACATAACAACTCTATAAATTCCATAAAAATATTTTCTAGCTTCGTATTGACGATACGGTCCTAACAAAACTAGTTTCGTCGAATTCTGAGACCGTTGGAAAAATGGCCAATTTCCAGTCGATTAAAATCAACTGAAACCGGTCAAATGCGTTTTCTCTTGCCACGCTCACATATTGATTCAAAAAATTATGAAATTTGAAATCTGGCAATAACTCCACCTCCCGGACCCAACAAAACTGGTTTCGCCGAAATCCGAGGTCGTTTGCAAAATGTCCATTTTTAAGTGCCTGAATTCCATAGCGACTATTCAGAATTTTCAACTAGACATATCTTTTGATTCCCGCTACGAACTTTTGATTTTTCGGATTCGTTGGAAAGATATTCACTATTAGATTCCATTATTTTTGGTTTCACTAAAATCCGGATTGTTTTGCACCCGGTACATTCAATTGAAGTTTGAAATCGAATTATCGAACTACCGCGCCATTTTCAATTCTATTTATAATTATATATAAATATTTATATTCTAACGACGACGCTAATAATATATACGTTCGAATTCTATTCAAAATAGATTTTTCGTCGATATTATTTAAAATAATTCATTTTAAATAATCAAAATTCGCTAAAATTGCCAAAATAAAAATTTCAAACTGGCTCGCATTTTACGGGTTGCTACAATCTCCCCCACTTAAAACTTTTCGTCCCCGAAAAGGAACAAAGTCGAAAGTGGTTTGATTAATTAACTCCACGCTCGACCTGGCTTCCATTCTCCAACTCTTTAGTTTCAGAGAATTTTCACCATTTCAAAAATTTGGTTAACACCCTAAATTTTCGAAAAATTTCACCATAACCTCCCCTGCACCGGGAGCATCGGGGAATTTCAAATAGCTTCCCCGGTCCTTCAGATCTCAAAAAGAAAAAGAAAAAGCCAAGCGGCTAGCCAATAGGCTCACAAAATCATCATCACCCAAACAAAACAGGAAATTATGTAGTAAACATGTACCTATTTGTCGGGCAAACAAATTTTATTCTCTGGCTCTAGCCTCCTTGCTATGACTTGTTCAATGATATATATGTATATGCAAGCAAATGCGACTAATTTTCAATACAGTTCAATATTTGGTTCAATTAGGCTAAATGGTTCAAAATTACCAACCAAATAAACAAACAACACAAACATCAATCAATTAGTGAATTAGAGTTTCAAATTCATAACTTTGATACATATACAAAAAATCATGTTTTTGATGCCAATTCACAACAATGTGTTCTAACTATATATATAAGTTTTGGTTCTCACACCAGTATAATGGAAATATATAGAAATCACACCTTCGAAACACGAACATAAATACTGATGATGTAGCTACTATCATCAGAATCATCTTCGGGTGTCTAGAATGTGACTCTATATCTATCCAGTATATTAAAACTTCGAATATACGTTCATGACGCGTATACGCGAAATCTATATATACTCGATTGTCCATATTCAAAATAAATAAATAATCAAATACGTTTAAAACGATTTAAAATTTTCAAAACAAAATTGTTTTCATTTGAAAAATATACTCTTCACACTCGTTCTAGGATACTACTGATCCTATCTATAACGAGTCATTCTAATTGGATATTACTAATCCAACATCTGATGAATTCTTTCGTATGGTTCTAATGTGTCTTGTTCTCGAGCTCTGTAAACCAAAGCTCTGATACCAACTGTAAAGACCCGTAACTTCCCCGTAAAGGAAAGCGTCGGATAGTTCGAGAACAACCCACAACAGAACACATACAGAAGAACGTTTCATTGTATATTACAACAATGCATCAGATTACAAGAATATACAGAGTAAAAATGAATATTACACAGAAATATCAGAGATTTAATTACATTTAAATACATAGCAACGGAAAATAATACAATACACAACAAGAAGTAGATATACGGATACAAAGCTTTCCGGATATCATTCCAGCTGTAAACCAGGATCCTGTGAATATAAATCTGCAAAACCAAAACTACTAGCTGCCCGTGTCGAAAATAGGGGCACCCAGAGTTTAGGTTAAAACAATAAACTCCAGGTCAATCATGTGACTGGTGTGAGAACTAAAATAGTTATTAATCTTTATTTTTAAATCATTAGGTAAATCAAGGGACCACGCCGTATAACACGGAACGGGTTTCCTCCCAAGAATACCAGTGCATAAAACAACAGCGCAATGCTAAATAAAGAAGATGAAGCTGTTATAAGACCCAGGTCCTATCACACAATGCAACGCAAGCCGGGGGATAGGGTTTTCCCTTATAACAGCAAAAGAATGCTTGATACGTTTAAAACAAATCATTTGATACTATTATAAGTGTATAGTGTATAAAACAACTTCAAATCATAAGTATCAATCATAGGCGGCATGGGTACCATATATCATGTCGCCATATATAGGTTTACAAATAAAACCGCAAATGTCACGTATTTGGAAATTGGATTTCCATCTATGAACCGAGGCAAAAGATAGTCCTCAACCGATTCGAGACGCTCTAGCCCGCCCCTCAGGACCCAGACTCAGGTGGGCCCTTGGATCCTCAGGGCCAGTCCACCGATGTGGATTAAACTTAAACCCTGAACATGCATTTCCCCGCCCTATGGGGCGTAAACGAGCCAACTAAATGACTCCATAGGTTCGAGAACGACCGATCAATCCGAGGCGCCTCGCAACAACAACAACCACATAAGTCAAACTCGTCAGGGCGTGTAAAACCACTGACGCCACTTCTAGCTAGAAAGAAACGCATGCCCTCCCTGACGTCCTCTCCCGTTTTTGGTTCATACCGGGTGTGAAACTCGCGAAGCAAACGTTACACAAAGCTACGCCACAAAGGCCTTTCTTTGATCATCACCACAAGACTTTGCTTTTCAACAGAAGCCTCGATCAATTGCCACTTAGGCATGCCACACAGGCAATTCACTCCATGCGTTTGATATCCATCAATATATAACCCCTGAGCTCGTACGTCTCAGAGAAGGGCGTTAAGCAAGAGAATAAATTCTCCACCGCCAAACAGATATATATTTAATAGAGATCAATCACACGGACTAAAATCCAATGTCAGACACACAGTCCATTTACAAGTCCGTTGTGGGTCTGAACGAAACCGGAGGCACCTAGTACCCCGCATATCCATCGATCTCCAAGTACGTCTGGACGATCACCAACTGTTTCCATCTTCTTGGGTGTACAGCCCAATCAAGATCATCAGTAATTACCCAAACGACGTGAAGACCTCAGGTCTTCGACCATCGTCTTCATCTTCGACTTATCGTCGTATCAGTTATTCAGAATGGGATAAACCCGGTCTTTCCGAATAACTCGCGTATATTTTAAATAAATGTTACACAAACACAACATACGCCTCATTCCAATTCATCAGTCACTAACCGTAAATTAATCAAGAGAATAATCCCCCAAATATTAACCCCGAAGGCCGAAACCAACATCAGATCAATATCCAGAAAACCCTTCTGCTTGGCTAACCGACAGTTAGTTTCTAAATTTCACATTCATAGGAAAAGGTTCCCATTAATTTTATCCAAGATAAATTCTTGAATTTATGTTTTAATCTACTTTTGAATATCAATTCAAACTAGTCGGTATTAGCGAACCTTACCGAAGTACTCATTTGTTTTAATTTCCCAATCCCAACCTATTCATCCCATAAAGTAAAACTGGTAATACTTCATATCTAACACCACAGTGTTATCGGTAAATTCAATTACCATTTCCCGTTCAAATCTAATTAAAGATTTAACTATCGCCTGGAGCAAAACTGGTGATACTCCATTCTCGATTATTTCAATCTAATTAAAGATACATTAAAACTCCACTTAGTTTTAATCATTAACTGGGTTAAAGAATCAGTGTCATTTAAAAACACGGTTCACGATAAACCCAAAATCACATTCATTAATCATCGGGTTAAAGAACGAGTGTTATTTAAAACACTGTCCACGATAAACCCAAAAATCAATATCGATTCAATTCCAATTAAATGTCATTTAATTGGTACACTTCATTAAATCTAAATAAAAAGATTTAATCTTTTCTCAACTGGGTTCAAGAACAGTGTTAGTGAAGACACCATTCACGACAAACCCAAATCACATTTGATATTCAATATAAGGCTCTGAATAGAAAATATATCGGCTTATATTCAATATCAAATTCTACGATTAGCAAATGTCGTATTGGAAATAACGATATAAGTATATATCTTTCAAATTTCCATATCAACATCCGTATAATCACGAATTCCAACATCGAAATATTCCGAAGACAATTTCGATTCAATTCCACTCCAATGCAATCATTGGATATTCTGGTTATTTTTAAAACCATTTCAAATTCAATTTATTTATTTAAAAATAAATAGAATTATAATTCTAGTTCAAAACTAGTTCATTTCGATAAAAATCTATTTTTGTCTTTTCAAATATGGAGTTTTTCATCCCAAATCTTCACAAATCATTTCTTATGATTTTACACAAATTATTACTATTTTTAATAATTTTATCAAGGCCCGTACAGTCGATTTCCATCAACGGCCATCGAACTGCACTTACAGCGACCTTTTTCGAATTTGATTTGGACATAATTCCAAATCCAACCGTTAGATTTCTAATTTCTAATATTCTTTAGAAAGCTCTTTTCGATACGAACCCAACAGTTCCGGTTTTAGGAGAATCCGACGGTCGGATCTCCCGTAATGTCCGTTTGAAATAAATGGTCGAAATTCGCGAACTGCCGCGGCGCGGCGCGTTCTATTTAGGCCATTATATTATATATAAAATATATAATATATATTTCGTCGATTACTATTTAAAACGAATTATATAAATAGTTTAAAACTGTTTCAAAAGCAATTTCAACTTTCTTTTCAATTCAAATCAAAATTGAATTCTTCTTTATAAATTCGTTTTAAAATTCATTTCTATTCAATTCAAATTTCAATTCAATTTGAATTCATTTTCAATTCGCTTTCAATTCAATTCGAAATCGTTTTCAATTCAATTCATTTCGAAATCGTTTTCAATTCAATTCATTTTGAAATCGTTTTCAATTCAATTCATTTCGAAATCGTTTTCAATTCAATTCATTTCGAAATCGTTTTCAATTCAATTCATTTTGAAATCGTTTTCAATTCAATTCAATTCATTTCGAAATCGTTTTCAATTCAATTCATTTCGAAATCGTTTTCAATTCAATTCATTTCGAAATCGTTTTCAATTCAATTCATTTCGAAATCGTTTTCAATTCATTTCATTTCGAAATCGTTTTCAATTCATTTCATTTCGAAATCGCTTTCAATTCAATTCATTTCGAAATCGCTTTCAATTCAATTCATTTCGAAATCGCTTTAAAATCGATATAAATATCGTTCACGTCAAAATGGCGTCAATCTAATCAACACGGCTTCATATATTCCTTTATTTTTAAATATTCTATTTCAAATATTTCTTTTTCAAAACTGGAATGAGGCCCAATCAATTACCATATAAAATTAATTATATGGATTTTCATACAACACATGTATATAATAGCATTGAAAATAATCAACCATCAACCAAAGTGCACTACACTGTATAAGCATCAAATATAGATATTCAACGCTTATAACAGCCTGTCAATCAATCGATCGACATATTTAATCAATCAGGATGAGTGAACTTCAAATTTCATCCCAACACCCGTGTGGGGTTTCAAACAATCAAACACATATTTTATTTGTGCTGTTGGGCGATGTGTAAAATTTATCGACCCAATCAATGTCCTTCAAATAGGTGTACATAAACAAACCGTCGGGTTTGTAAATGAATATTTATTTATTCACATTCACGTTAAAAATTATATTTTTAACGATAAAACATTTTATTTCAACATATGAATTTCAATTCAGTTCATTCTTTAAATAAAATGATAATTTTATTTTTCTAACATATTTTAGAAAATTTCGGCGGCATAACGGCACGATACTAGAAACGGGACGAGGCCTAGCCTTATCCCCGGTCTAGTGAAGGCCCACGCCATTCACACATCAATCAAATCAATTCGTTATGCAAACCACAAAACTTGGAGTAAGAGTCTAACCTAGCCTTACTCCTTCGCCTTATAACGGCGCACGTCTAATCCTAACCAATTTATCGATTCGATTTTTCACACCACAAACCACATTCAAACCAATATCGCAATCAATCACCAAACAGCCAAACAAACAAGTCCATGGTCTGTGGACGATTGTGTCGGGTGCTACTAAACACCGTCTGCATCCTAGTATATATATATAACTAGAAAATAAATTGAAGAGTGAGAAATTCTCACATATAGCTATCCTAGCTCCACGGCACTTCTAATGCAGGAAATCTTCACTGTTCTCCTCTCTAATTAGTTTCTTCGCCCATAGCCACTACATATATAAAAATCATATTTTTACTTTGCTATTCAATATATAAAAATCGAATTTTTAGTTCGCCATTCAATATATAAAAATCGAATTTTTTAGTTCGCTATTCAATATATAAAAATCGAATTTTTAGTTCGCCATTCAATATATAAAAATCGAATTTTTAGCTCGCCATTTAATATATAAAAATCGAATTTTTTAGTTCGCCATTCAATATATAAAAATCGAATTTTTAGTTCGCCATTCAATATATAAAAATCGAATTTTTAGTTCGCCATTCAATATATAAAAATCGAATTTTTTAGTTCGCTATTCAATATATAAAAATCGAATTTTTTAGTTCGCTATTCAATATATAAAAATCGAATTTTTAGTTCGCCATTCAATATATAAAAATCGAATTTTTAGTTCGCTATTCAATATATAAAAATCGAATTTTTAGTTCGCCATTCAATATATAAAAATCGAATTTTTAGTTCGCCATTCAATATATAAAAATCGAATTTTTAGTTCGCCATTCAATATATAAAAATCGAATTTTTAGTTCGCTATTCAATATATAAAAATCGAATTTTTAGTTCGCCATTCAATATATAAAAATCGAATTTTTAGTTCGCTATTCAATATATAAAAATCCTATATTTTTCTATCGAAGTTCAATATATAAAAATCCTATATTTTTACTAATATAGATTCCGCCGCCATTTCAAAAATAAAGATTGTATTTAATTTTTTTCCCAAGTTCAAATCTTTCCTTTCTAAAGTTCTAATCTTTTTATTTTAAAGCTCAAACCTTTTTCTTTTTAAAATCATTTTTCAAATTCATTTTTTATCACTTAAAAAAAACAGTTTTTATTTTTTCATTATAAATCAGTTTTATATATAAGTAAATAATTAAAGAAACTAAAATAAAATTAAATAAGATTTACCTTAGTTTTGAATGGGGGGGATTGATGTATGTTGCTGGCGGTGGTCTAGGGGGAGGAGGTGAAGCAGAAATGGATGGCGGCGGAGGTAGGCGCGTCGCCTGAGGCGAGGGGCGTCGTGGGTGGCAGCGAGGTCAAGGGGTTCGGGTTTTGGGCATTGGGGCTATTCGATTCGGGGGTGGGGCTGAACGCGGAGGGTGGAGGATGGAGGGGTTCGGCGATGAAGAGGAGGCGTCGTGGCGAGGGCACGCTCCAGCGGAGGGTGGACGGAGCTGCTCCGCCGCCGTTACTTCTCTCTCTCTCTCTCTTTTTTTTTTATTATTTCTGATGAATTCGAAGAATAAAAGGGGGGGCCAACGTATAAAGGGGGAAAGAGATATATAATTTTTTTTTTTATTTAATTGCATAAAGTTAACTTTTACCTACGACCTCGAAACGAGGCCCACCGCCTGTCGTCCATAGCGTTTTACCCCCATTTCGAACACAATGGGATATGTATCGCAAGCTGATTTGATCGTTTCGATTAGTTTCCGTTGAATTTACATTTAAATCACTATATTGAATTTTAAACGTACATTTCAAATTACCGGGGTCACATAACAAATCTATAAATTCCATAAAAATATTTTCTAGCTTCGTATTGACGATACGGTCCTAACAAAACTAGTTTCGTCGAATTCTGAGACCGTTGGAAAAATAGCCAATTTCCAGTCGATTAAAATCAAATGAAACCGGTCAAATGCGTTTTCTCTTGCCACGCTCACATATTGATTCGAAAAATTATGAAATTTGAAATCTGGCAATAACTCCACCTCCCGGACCCAACAAAACTGGTTTCGCCGAAATCCGAGGTCGTTTGCAAAATGTCCATTTTTAAGGGCCTGAATTCCATAGCGACTATTCAGAATTTTCAACTGGACATATCTTTTGATTCCCGCTACGAACTTTTGATTTTTCGGATTCGTTGGAAAGATATTCACTATTAGATTCCATTATTTTTGGTTTCACTAAAATCCGGATTGTTTTGCACCCGGTACATTCAATTGAAGTTTGAAATCGAATTATCGAACTACCGCGCCATTTTCAATTCTATTTATAATTATATATAAATATTTATATTCTAACGACGACGTGTATAATATATACGTTCGAATTCTATTCAAAATAGATTTTTCGTCGATATTATTTAAAATAATTCATTTTAAATAATCAAAATTCGCTAAAATTGCCAAAATAAAATTTTCAAACTGGCTCGCAATTTACGGGTTGCTACAGTAGAGCATCATCTCAACACCGTTCTACGACAATTGCTTGCTCATAAATCTCTAGCCACGCTTTGTAAGTTCTAGCTACTTTTAGATCTAAACGGTAATTCTAATGTTGACATGGAATAAAATGAGATGAAACCTTAGTATGTTAGTCTATGTGAATCTAGTCTTGCCCCTCTCTTGAACTTATGACTTGTGGGCTATTTCTTAGTGATTAAATCATGCCACTCATGTTGTGTTTGACCTAGTTTATCATGTAAAGATTGAATCTTGACTTGTGGAATGTTGGCATGAACCCTTAGAACAATTTGACTTGTGGAACATTCATATGAACTTGACTTGGGGCTTATGCATGTAAAAGGACCTAAACCCCTCATGACCATTTACATTCCTATGATGATGAACCTAGTGTTATGCTATCATACATGTTTGAGGCCAATTCCTTTATGTTATCATACATATTTGAGGCCAATTCCTTTATGCTATCATACATATTTGAGGCCAATCCCTTTATGTTATCATACATTTTTGAGGCCAATATGTTGTCATATTATTCTGACTATGTTGACTCGCTTTCACTTGCGTTGGGAATACGCCTTGGGTAGTTTAGGAAAACGTGAGATGGGCTATGAAATTTAACATGAATTAATTAAAGGGGAAAATGTGCATAAGTGTAAAACGTGGACATTGTCGTAGCCTAAATTTGACATGAAAATGATAAGTAGGAAAACATGAAAGTGGCCAACTCGAGGTTGGGTTGAGTTTGTAGCATAAATCTGCCCGGAACCGCCCGGCAAATCCAGTAGCTACAGACAATAAGACCCAATGTGAGAAGTTGGTCATATCGCGCTCAAAAAAAAAACCCGAGGTTAGACTAGGTTGTGGTGTAAAGCTGCCCGGACCCGCCCGGCGTAACCAGTAACCACAACAAAGTCTAATGTGAGAGGTTGGGGTGCATTAATTTACTTAATGCCACATGATAAGATTAAGTTAGTTTGACTAATGTCACTCAACCAATATGACATGAATGGGTAGGTTAAGTAAGACCGGACTTGATTACTTAAAGACACTTAACCATATAACACGATTAGTGGATGGGTTAGTTTAACCTAAATGGGTTGATAACACCCGACTGGGATAACGCGATGCGTGGTAGGGTTAAGTAAACCCATAAGAATGATACTTAACCATTATAAATACGACTAGTGGATGGGGTTAAGTTAACCTATACTTAACCAGTCAGACTCGGTAATTTGATGGGGTTAAGTTAACTTACACTTAACCAATCTGAATTGATAATTTCATAGGGTTAAGTCAGAACCTCTTAAATATGCTTAACCAAATCCGACTCGATAATTTAATGGTGTTAAGTTAACTTACACTTAACCAATTTTTAGTCGATGATTTGATGAGGTTAAGGCATCCTATACTTAACCAAATCTGACACGATAACCTAGGGTTAAGTCATGAACTTCTTGATATACTTAACCAACTTGATACATGGTTTGTGGGGCTAAGCCTTGAACTTGAATACTTAGCCAATTTTGACATGATTCGTAGGCGGGGTAAGTCATGAACTCGAATGACAACACTTAACCCATTAGACAAAACCCTAGTTCAGGGGACTAAGTGGAAATCGTAGTTAATAAAGATAACGGGAAGGGAAACTAAGTAATAAACCTTAGTTAAGGATAACTAAGTCATAATTCTTAGTCAAGAGAATTGGACCAGTTCACAGATATATGAGTAACCTGATACGGTAGGTCATCATTTAAAACGAACACACGAGGAAGAGCGAATGTTTATTTGACTTAGGTAAAGGCTCTAGCGAACTGGGTGACGAAGCGGTAGCTTCAGGGGACATGAGGGTACTCTTGGTATCCCTCTGTGAGGTTGCAGATGATCCTCCTGGGCTCACAGAGGTTAAGGTCTGCGGTAGAAGAACCAAGGGTATGCCTTGGTTGCTGTGTGAGAAACCTAAAGACTGGGGTGGATTAGCGTGGAGTCAGCGATACCTAGTTTAGCCTTGTGATAGCACGTCGTCGACAACCTACAATCTTTAGTCAATCGTGTACGTATGCGGAAAGGCAGAGAACTCCCAAGAGACCATATACTTGCTTTCTAGTTATGGGTGAGGTTGGTCAATAGGAAAGTGGGGCATAGGAATCCAGAGTATAGTTCTCGTGCATGATTTTCTTGGATTGCCTTTCAGTTGTTGAGGGAGGGGTCACGTGGGACCATAACCACTGGTAGAAAAACAGACCTTGATATCTGCATCGGTAGATAAACTAAAGCTCCCGACCGAGTCCTGTATTTCTTGATTAGCCCTGGCACGGGACTCGAATGGCACATTGAAATACATGTGCATCTAGACATGGAAAAACGATTCACGATACATACGTGGGAAAAAGGGCGTGGTTGACGGGTAACGTAATCCCTAGCGGTCCTAGGTAGCTTAGACCCAAACCGAGTTACGAAAACATTTAGTAGTTAGCGTAATCCCTAATGGTCCTAGGTGGCATAAATCCTAGCCGAACATTCGAGAATTCATGGTAAGAAAATACAACTAGATCAAGGGTGACAGTCCAAATGATTTCAAGTATAATGGAACTACGCTGAAGTAGTATAGAACTACGTAAGGAAGCCCGTAGGATTTACGGCAAAGGACTAAACATATTCATGGAAAGAATCATACGAGTTGGGAAAACCTACATTAGGTTGACATGTACCATTTCATTGGGCAAGGGACATTTTGTAGCTAACACATGACACGGGTTGGGATACTAGTATGGAAGGTGCATGGCAAATGTACTTGATAGAACCTTGGGTGTTATACTCGATAGAACCTTGGGATGTTATACTTGATAGAACCTTGGGATGTTATACTTGATTTATAGTGACCATAGTTTATCTTGATACAGTAGTTCATCCTGTTACCTTGGTTTAGCTTGTCTATCTTGTCATCATCCTTATGTTTACTTTCAGTTTATACATGTCATGTTACCTTTACCTGTTTTTATGCTGGAAGTAGATAGGACTTACCAATCTTTATGACTAACCCCGTTTTCTTTCGCCTCTTTGTCTTCCGTTCCCCCCCTCCCCTAGGTTTTCAGGGAGGAAATAATGTTATTTAGCTCGGACTTCTTCTGCTTCAAGGTCATCATGTATGGCTTGGATCTTTCTTGGCTATGGCTTCTTTACCATTTTACTTGGGGAATATTTTATGACTGTGGTTTTATGCTTCTTTAACTATTGCAAGACAAGTTTTCAATGTAATGGCTTTTAAAGGCATTTGATGTAAAAGGCTTTAGACCTTATAATTTTATGAGGTAATAAAATTTGGTTTTTCTTCCGCTATTTTATATGTTCTGTCTTGTAATATTTCAATGCATGTTTACCTAGACAACGCCCCTCTAAAGCTAGTGCATTCTCTTGTGAGTGACCGTGGCGGAGGTGGGGTGTTACAAGCGTGTTATATTATATATACATATCTAGTTCCATGGATCCTTAGATGATGGAAATCCCAAACACTCTCTAAGTTATTGTTGCATTTCATTGGGCATTTCACTTGAGTTGATTTACTTATATGAGATTGTTAGTCCTGACTCGAGTGTTTGTTTTTTTGCATGATGCTCGGGTCATACGAGTATTACAGCTTTGAGATCTCATCTTTCGAAGCTGGAGATTCCTGAAGACTCGCATATTTATTTCTTTTCCCACTAATTACATATGTATTTGAAAATCAAATGTATTAAATTTCCACTGTATTTATTTATAAAAACTCTGATGTGCTGTATAAATTTATTGCGCTGTGAGATGTTTTTTTTCTATATCTGATTCTGTGATTTGATTATTATTAAACTGCATGGCAATAACAATCTGTCATTTCGAGTGGTTCGAGTTGGTTTAATTACCGACTTGAAACGTCGAAAAGCCAGGTCGTTACATCTGGTATCAGAGCTTTGTTTAATAAAAACCTTAGTTTACGGGTTTTGAACTCATGAGAGATAGGTTAGTAATACCCTAGAATGAGTAGATTTGTCACTAGAATCAATCCCGAGAGAGCATATTTTGAAAATATAATTGTCTTACATTTTAAAATCTTTCTGAAATTCCCACCCATCAAATCTATTTCCCTCGTTGAAATTTCTTTGATTAGGTCCTCTTGTTTCTAATTTCGATCCAACCTGAATCTATCTTTGAGTTCCAAGATTTATTGAAGAAACCTAAATAATAATTTAAATGAAATAAATAGCCAGGTTATCAACTATTGAAATTGAAACTAATAATAATTTGAATCTAATTTATTAGAATTGAACGTAAAATAGACCTGAGTAGTATATTTAATTTGTTGATAAGATTTGAAACTTATTAAAGGTAAACCTAAGTATAAGCTTTAAAATGATCCTAGGTATGGATTTGAAAAAAAACCATGACTTAAACGAAATGTTGAATATGTTAAGGAATTTTTTTTAATATATATTTGAGAATATAAGTTTATATGAGTTTCATTGTTAAGTTATAAGCAAATATATTTGGAAATGAATTGAATTAAAATATAACAAATGAACAAGTGGGGGAGATATAAATTCTCCCTATTTGAAATCTTGTAATTGGAATGTTTGAAATATATTATTTTGATATAAATATATTTATACACACACACACACATTCTAGAAATGAGAATATATACTTGATTCAAATAATAAGGGTCGTCAAGATTGGACTATCAAACATGTAAGATTTAGGATATACGCCTAGCTAATGTATACACTAAATCCTATATGTACTTGATAGATATAGAATCACATTTTAGTTGCTTGAAAATAATTCTGGGATGATCGCGACATCACTTGTATCCATTTTCAGGTCTCGAGAGTGAAATAAATATATAAATTCCAATTAAGACGTTGAGTTGATACTTATGTTTTATATGCAATGTGTACGACAATGTCAGTAAACGGCGTAAGGGTAAAAATGAAATCCCGCTTACGTTATTTTATTATATTTACTTTACTGGATAGACATTAATATAATAGCGTGTTATAGTATATATACATATCTAGTTCCACGGATCCTTGGAGGATGGAAATCCTAAACATTCTCTAAGTTACTGTTGCATTTCATTGGGCTTTTCACTTGAGTTGATTTACTTATATGAGATCGTTAGTCCTAACTCGAGTGTTTATGTTTTTGCATGATGCTCGGGTTAGACGAGTTTTACAGCTTCAAGATCTCATCTTTTGGAGATGGAGATTCCTGAAGACTCGCATATTTGTTTATTTTCCCATTAATTCCATATGTATTTGGAAATCAAATGTATTAAATTTCCGTTGTATTTATTTATAAAAACTCTGATGTGTTGTATAAATTTTTTCCACTGTAAGATGTTTTTTTGTATCTGATTTTGTGATTAGATTCTTATTAAACCCCGTTGCAATAACAATCTGTCGTTTCGAGTGGTTCAAGTTGGTTTAATTACCGACTTGAAACAGTCGAAAAGCCAGGTCGTTACACGGAGAGAGTGATGAAGAGGATAGAAGGAAGATGGATGGATGAATTTGTTATCGCCGTTCTATTGTTTCTTAAAATATGGATAATGATAAAAGGTTGTTTTTAGTTTTGTGTATTAACTTCATTTTGCAAAACAGTTGTATTTTAAGATATGTGTACGTATTTCATAATTTTGTATGTTCAAAAACTTAAAATTAAAACCATTAGCATTTTGTTAATTTTAAATAGAATTTTCCTGAAGACTTTTCTCCTATGATACATACTTCTCCATCATCCGCTAAACTTAAATTCCCTCTTCGTATACATCAAAGTTCAACAACCCCTAATTTTTTCCCAAAACCATACATCTTCTTCCCCCACTGTGCACAGGTTTTCCATGACGAAGGCAACACCCGAATCGGCGACCCTAATAAATACCACATCGAGATCGGCTCCACCAATTTTTCATTGATTTCATCACGAACACCGCAACCAAATCTGCTGCCGTAATCAACGTTTCACCTGCATAGGCTTCACCAATCAAGGGCTAATTTTCCTACATGAACGTCGCTCCTTGGTTGGCTGCTCTAATCATCGTGGCATCAACATAATATAAAAGTTATATAATTTACTATAATTTGAGTTTGATTAACATCCACATATTCGCGTATTGTAAAGTTAATATTGATTAAGGACAATTTATTGCGTACCTTGGAATTAAATTTGGAAATAAGTTTTTATGTATCTTACAATTGAATCACATAGTAAATTTGAAATGCTTAAGCATTCTGTATGTTTTCCGTGCTAAATAGCCCAATACAGACGTTTCTTTTGAGTGCCCTCTGTCATGCTTTGGTATTAAGAAATCAGTGGTGGTGTGGCTTAGTCAAATAAAATAAAGTTAGATGTTTTCATCTTTAACATATGAATTATGATGTTTGTCTTATGATCATACTATTTATTTTGTTCACATTGGAACAAATAACATGTTCAAATACCAATTGTCTGGTCAATATTAGAAATAACACACCAGATTAGATACTGCCACAGCAAGTTCTGGAACAAAAACTGAAACTGCATGCATAACTTCTTGTTTTTCTTATATATACACATGACACTTCGTTACAGATACGCTGTGCTAACAAAATGGCTAATGTAACAACTTGGATTTTCAGAAGCAATTTAAAATTTTTATTTTAGCAATTTTAATGGAAATTGGATATTTAAAATGATTTATTTTAAATAATAACGACTATAAATTTATTTTTATCGAAGTTCAAATGAATAAATTTATTTTAATTATATAACGAGCCTGAAATGGCGCGGTAGTTTGAAAATTCGATTTCAATTTTCCAATGAATGTACAGGATTCAGAATAAATCGGATTTCGGTAAAACCAGAAATATTTGAATCTATTTAATTATATCTTTCTAACAAATGTGAATAGCTGAGATTTCATAACAAGAATTGAAAGTTATGTCCAGTTTAAAATTTAAAATAGTGGTTATGGAATTTATATATATTTTATATAATATATAGCCCTTAAATATAGCTGTTTTGCAAATGACTTCCATTTTCGACAAAACCACTTTTGTTGGATCTGGAATGTCAAATTATTGATAGATTCCAATTTCCATAATTTTTGGAATTAATATGTGAGCGTGGTAAATTTAAACGCGTTTGGTACTTTCAGTTTGAATTTAATCGACTGGAAAATAACCATTTTTCAACTAGTATCCAAATTCGATGAAATTAGTTTTGTTAGGACCATATCGTCAAAACATAGCTAGATTTAATTTTTTGAGATTTTTGGAGTCAGTATGTGGCCCGGTAAATTAAAATATACATTCAAATGTAATATATATTGATTTGTATTTTAATTTAAAGGAAAACTGATCGAAATAGTCGAATTGGCTTACAAGGCATATCCCATTGTGTTCGAAATAGGGGTATTTAGCTAGGGACGACAGTCATTGTGTTCGATTTGGAGTTCAGATTAAAAAAATAACTTTTTGGAAAAATAATAATATAGAAAAGGGTATAAACCCTAGATTTTTCTTCAGTCAAATATCGAGCCGCCTTTTCAATTTAAACCCATCGCGTCCCTTTCTGACGTCGCCGCACGTCATTTCCCCCCTCCACAGGTCATGCCACTACCGCCATGGTCCAACTGACCCTGCCGTCGTCCCCCTTGGGCCATCCTTCTCCCTCCGTCGCCCTCCGTTCCCTCTCTCCCCTTCTTAAGCCGCGGACCCCCAATCCCTGGCCCCAAATCGACAATCACCACCACTGCGTAGCCAGTCGCATCTCCCACGGCCATCCACGATCCCAGCGCCGCCCTCCCTGACCACTAGCTTCGACCAGCAAGGCCCCTCCGACCAAAAATCCAATTTTTATTTACCCCGTACGCCAATAACAGTCCCTGAGCTTCATAGTCGATATCTTCCAAATCGAGCCCCTATGGCCAAAACTCCACAATGCCAAAATCGAAGAGCATGATTTTCCATTCGATTTCGGTATATGGAAGTCGTATTTTGGGTTGCGTAGCCACCTAGAAAACGCACGCAAAGTCTGCAGTCCAAATAATGTATTTTCGCAAAGTCCGTCGAAATGGAGCATTTTCGGAAGGAAGTCCACTATGCAAAAGTTGCTCAGAATGGCGCATTTAGGCTAGAAAAGAAGTCGGTGTGAAGGTTGGAGCTTGTTCTCAAATTTTAGGATCAGAACAGTAATTCAGAACGTTAGATAACAATTGCGGAGTGGATCCCAATGTGAGAACTCCTCACTTAATTTATTTTACAACTAAAAATATTTTCGGATGCAGACGAGGCATAGAAGCCCCTGACATATTTATTGTACAAACGATGTTGTTTGTTTTGGATTTGTATTGTGGAATTTGGATTGTAGTTGTGAAATTGATGGCGAATTGTTGGGATCGATTGTGATTGATATGTATGGCACGAGCTAGTATTAGGTGAGGGATAAGGCTAGACCTTATTCCGCTTTTAATATCGTGCCGTTATAATGCCAAAATTTTATGAAATAAATATTTATTCATTAAAAATATAATTTTTAATGTGTATATGAACTATATAAAATATTCATGTGTTAAATAAAATGTTTGAACAATAAAAATATTATTTTTATTGAATGTATGAACTATTAAAATATTCATGTGTTGAAATAAATATTTTATCATTAAAAATATAATTTTTAACATATATATGAACGGCATAAAATTCTCCTAAAATGAAAGTAAATATTCATTAGCAAATCGAACGATTTGTTTATGTACACCTATTTATCAGATATTGATTGGGACGATAAATTTTACACATCGCCCAACTGCACAAATTAAATCTGCATTTGTTGAATGAAACCCCACATGGGTATTGGGATGATATCTGACATACACTAATCCCAATTGTTTAGTTGTATGTCAATCGATCAGTTGACAAACTGTTGTAAGCTTTAATTATTTATATTTAATGCTTATGCAGTTGTGTGATGCACTCTGGATGATGGCTGATTGGTTTTGATTGTTGTTGTATACATGTATTGTATGAAATCCATATAAATAACATTATACGGTAATTGACTGTGTCTGATTCCAATTCAGGAATAATGAATATTTTAAAATAACGAATATTTTAAAATAATATTCAATAAAGGATTAAAACATGAATTTAATGTCCGATTTGGGATGGACACGAAAGTATTGATATATATATATATATATATATATATATATATATGAAGCCGTGTTGATCAGATTTGCGCCATTTTGACGCGAACGATATTTATATCGATTTTATTCATTTCTATAAAGAATATCGAAAAGGATATTATTTCAAAATCTGAAATTTTAAAAATATTATGATTTAAATATTATAACGATAAAGAAAATTCAATTTTGATTTAAAATTGAAATAAAGTTAGAATCGTTATAAAACATATTTACAAATGATTTATAAAATACGTTTTAAATGAAAATCGATGAAATATATAAAATATATATATATACATATATATATATATATATATATATATTTAATGGCCTAAATAGAATGCGCCGCGTCGCGATCGTTCGCGAATTTTGACCATTGACTTTGAATTGACATTACGGGAGATCTAACTGTCGGATTCTCCTAAAACCGGACCATTGGGTTCGTATAGAAAAGAGCTTTCCAATGAAAATAAAAGATTATAAATCTAAATATTGGATTTGGAATTATGTTCAAAGAAAAATTGGAAAAGGTCGCTGTAAGTGCAATTCGATGACCGTTTATGGTAATCGACTAAAATGGCCTTAATAAAATTATTTAAAATATTAATAATTTGTGTATATCATAATAAAAGATTTGGAAAGAATTTGGATAAAAAATTCCACGTTTGTAAAGATAAAAATATATTTTTATCAAAATGAACTAGTTATTAACTAGAATAATAAATCCAATATCTTTAAAGAAATAAATTGGATTTGAAATGGTTTTAAAAATAACCAGAATTTTCCAATAAATAAATTGGAATGGATTAGTATGGAAATAATCTTCGGAATATTTCGATATTGGATTCTGTGGTTATACGGATATAGTTATGGGAATTTGGAAGATGCAGATATTGTTATTCCCAATACGATATCCGTTAGTTTCAGAATTTGATATTGAATATAAGCCGATATAATTTTTATTCGGAGCCTTGTATTTAATATTAAATTGGGTTTTGTGTTTGTCATGAATGGTGTCTTAGATAACACTGTTTTAAAACCAGTTGAGAAAAGAATAAATTTTTAATTAAGATTTATTGAAATTTTCCAATTAATTAATATTAATTTGGAATTGAATAAAAGAATCAGATTTTGGGTTTGTCGTGAATTGTGTCTTAAATAACACGGTTCTTAAACCCAGTTGAGAAAAGAATAAATTTTTTAATTAAGATTTGGCGAAGTTTTCCAATTAATTAATATTAAATTGGGATTGAATAAAAGAATTGGATTTTTGGTTTGTCATGAATGGTCTCTTCAATAACACTGTTCTTAAGACCCGTGTGAAAAGAATAAATCTTTTAATTAAGATTATTAGAGTTTCCAATTATATTCAATAATTGGAATAAAATGGAATGTGAATTGGGTTTATTGTGAACTGTGTTTTTAACGACATTCGTTCTTTAGCCCAATTAACAGTGAAAAGTGATTTGGAATTTATAAATCTTTTATAAAGATTTGATGGAAATTTTCCAAAGTAAAATTTTCCAATTTAATAAAATAAATTGGAATGGAATGGAATTCGATTTGGTAATAATCGAATTGAGCTTCTATGGAGGAAGACTGTTAATATATATGGAATTTAGAAAGGCTTTGTCGTTATTCCATTTATATTATTAGTCGAATATGCAAATTGATATCGATTATATATTGATCTGTTTTCCGTGAATATTCCATAATTAATGGAATGTGATTTTGGGTTTATCGTGAACTGTGTTTTAAATAAAATTAGTTCTTTAACCAAGTTAAAGACAGGATTACATGTCTAACATTGTATTTTGAACTGTATTGTTGATCTCTACTAAATATATATATCTGTTTGGTGGTGGAAAATTTATTCTCTTGCTAAACACCATTCTCTAAGACGTACGAGCTTAGAGGTTATATATCAGCAGAAATCAGTGGTACCGTGTAGATTGTCGATGCGGCATGTTTGATTTTCCAAAGTTAAATAATCATTAATAATGATTGTTGGAAAATTTAATGAATCTTTAAATTAGATTGAAATGTGAATGCGGTAATTTAAATTATCAAATTTGGGAAATGAGAGAGAATGGAGTACCACCAGTTTTACTCTAGGCGATAGTTAAATCTTTAATTAGATTTGAATGTGAAATGGTAATTAAATTTACCGATGACACCGTGGTGTTAGATATGGAGTATTACCTGTTTTGCTCCATGGAAAGAATTGGTTGGAACTGGGAAATAAAACAAATGATTACTTCGGTAAGGTGCGTTAATCCTGACTAGTTTGGATAAACCTTAATTCAGTTTGAATTGATACCCAAAGGAAGATTAAAGAATAAATTTAAAGAATTTATCTTTGATAAAATTAATGGGAACCTTTACCTAATGATGTGAATATTTGAATAAAAGAATTTTCTGAATTGGAATGAGGCGTATGTTTTGTTTATGTAGCACTTGTTTATAATATATGCGACTTATTCGGAAAGGTCGGGTTTATACCCATTTTGAATAACTGATTCGACGATAAGTCAACGATGAAGACGGTGGTTGAAGACCGGAGGTCTTCACATCATTTGGATGATTACTGATGTCTTGATGGGGCTGTACATCCAAGACAAGGTGATAAATAGTGATCGTCCGGACGTACTTGGAGATTGACTGGATATGTGAGGACCTCTCTCCTTATTGGATATATGGGACGAGGAATATGGTGCCTCCGTTTCGTTCAGACCCAGAACGAACTTGTAAATGGATGTGTGTCTGACATTGGATTTTATTCTGTGTTGATTGATTTCTATTAAATATATATATATATATCTGTTTGGTGGCGGAGAATTTATTCTCTTACTTAACACCCTTTTCTGAGACGTATGAGTTTAGAGGTTATATATCGGTAGACATAAGTTGCATGGCGTGAATTGCATGTGTGGCATACTGAGATGCAAAGGATCAAGGCTTCTGTTGAAAAGCAGAGTCTTGTGGTTGATGATCAAAGCACGACTTTAAATAGAATAGCTTTGTGTATAGTGTTAATTCGCGAGCATCACACCTCGGTATGAGTCAGAAACAGGTCCGTGACTATAGGGAGTGCACGAGGTTTCTTTCTAGATATGGATGGTGTCATGGTATGGAGCCCAGACATTTATATATTTTTACCTATGTGGATGATGGATAGCGAGGCGCCTCGGTTATATCTGTCACTACGGGGCTGATGGATAGGTCCAATAAGACCGAGAAACATGTGTTCAGGGATATTAGTCCACTAACGTAAGTGTGGACCGGCCCTAAAGATCCAAGGGTTCACTGTGGGGGATCCTAAGCCATTTTCTAGAGTGTCTCAAATCGGTGAGGAGCCATCCCTTGCCTCAACTCATAAATGTAATCCAATTTCTAACATGTGACATTTTGGTTTTAATTGCAGAACTAGTATGGAAACATAGTAGCATGGGATATTATGTCGTCTATGATTGATACATTTATATTTGAAATGATTTTGACACTATACACTTATAGTAATATCAAAATGATTTGTTTTAAACATACCAAGCATGTTTTGTTATGATAAGGTAAAACTCTATCCTCCTGCTTGCGATGCATTGTGTGATGGGACCTAATTCTTATAATAGCTTCATTTTTCCAAAAAGCATTGCGCTGTTTATAAAATGTTTTATGCACTGGTATTTTTGGGAGGAAACCCGTTCCGTGTTATACGGCTTGTAACACCCCGTAATTCTGTAACACTAGGATTCACAAATCCGGGCAGAATTAAAAGTTAAAATCAAAATCAAGGGAAACGGGCTGCGCCATTGCGTTCTTCTCGGAATTCTACATGAAAACGAGTCCAAGTTTGCATAAATCGGAGTCCATATAAGGAAGATATGGCCTCCGGAAGATTCAACGAAGTTCAAATATCAAAATAGGTCAGGGTCAAAATTTAAATCGGACCCAGAATGGGCTGGGAGGGAATTTTCCCGCCCAAGGCACCCAGGTCGACTGGGTAGTCGACCTGGCACCCAGGTCGACTGGGTAGTCGAGTCGACCTGGGGGTCGACCCCTCTTCTTCTTTTCCAGCTTTCTGAACCAGATTCGTTTCTCTGTATTTGGGCACCCTTTTGACCAGATTCGTTGACTTCTACACTATATAAACAGCCCTAGACTCCTTCTCTATTCACAATTCTTCTCTACCCTTATGCTGCAAAGATTCTTAGTAAAACATGGCTTCCTCTCCTCCTCTTAATTAAATAATAAATAAAATAATATATATAAAATAAATCTAGACGAGGAGGTGCTGCTCAAAGACTATCTAAGAGGAGATTCAAGCTAGAATTCAAGTGAAGATTCGAACGACTACAACGACTGTTTTTCTACGAATCATAGCAACGCCATCTTTCTGTTCTAATCTAATCTTTGTAAGTCAGTTATTTCTAGATTTGAACGTTTTTCTCTGTTCGTGACATGAAATTAAAGGAATAAAAGAATATGCCAAATCTCTCTCTCTATTCGAATCAGTGCCTATACTCTTGAACCTAATTAAGAACTGTTATGATTCGAGGACAAATAAGACCGTGACTATGGACCTTAAAACCATATGCCTATGACTATGAACATTTGCCGATAACTATGAACATTGCCTATGACGATGAACATTGCCTATGACTATGAACATTGCCTATGACCGTGACTGTGACTATGAGGATTATTTCCTTGACTAAGTCTATGCCTTTGATTAGGAAATATAAACTATTGCCTATGACATACAAGGACATCTGTGATTAAACATCTGTGATTCATGACTAGGAAAGTGTTGCTTAAGTTTTGTGACTATAAAATTGGGTCTAAACCCGATTATCTATTATGTCTGTTCTTGGTTTTCTTTGGTTTTAGACCTTGGGAATTTACCTATTAATTTAGGTCTACCCATGTTCTAAACCTACTCTGTCTATTCTTGGTTTTAGATCTTGGGAATTTACCTATTAAGTTAGGTCTACCCACGCTCTCGAACCTACGTCGTAATCTATATGCCTGTGAACTACCATCTTATTCCAGTTGTTATGTCCGTTCTCTCATGGCATTTTGATTCATTCCCTTTTATCGACGAATCTAGCTTTATTTATAATCTAGAATGAATCACGAACGGTGGGAATGCGGTTTGGGAAAAATATGAAATTTACTAAAAACGTAGTTTAACTTGGAAATTGGCATAAATTTGGAACATGTATTATGGCATGTTCATAGAAATGCAAATTGGATAAATTTGACATGAATGATAAGATGTGCAATTTGAATCTAGTATTGACATGTAAATCTAGCATTTACATGAATATTGAACTAGAGTAATAAGTCTAGTTTGACGTGAATTAGAATGTTGAATCGGAATTGGATTAGCTAATTTGACACGGTAAGTATATCAGCATAAATGTGAAATTGGCCATAATTGAGAATAACTGTCAGGTTTAGAAAAATCATGGTTAGTGATACTTAATTTGGTATAGTCCACATACCAAAAAGCATAAATATGATTTAGGAAGGGAAATGGGCCATAGAAATAAATGTAGACAATTTACATTAAAAGAGTAATTGGGAAATAAGTAAATTAGGAATAATTTACCTATAGAATCTGGCCTAAATGAGGAAATGTGAATTTAGAAAAATTAAAGGTTTATTAATGACATCTCTTTTAATAATAAGCCAGAAAGTTCTAGGGTGACAGAGAGGATAGTGTCTAGGTTTGGGTTTGGAAAATACAAGTTTCCTGCTCTCCCTGGCTATCCCTAACTGATCCGACGGATGGGATGCTTACTTTCAAAACCTGATTTGAAAACTAATCAAAACCCCTTTGAACTTAGAAAACACGAATATGCCTAACCCGAGGTTAGACTGAGTTGCGATGTAAACCTGCCCGGAACCAACCGGCACATCCAGTATTCACAACAATATTTGTCTAATGTGAGTGGTAGCGGCTTTAATTTATTTAGTTAAAGCTAGAACAAGAATGGTAGGGTTAAGTTAACTAAGAAACTTAACCAGTTCAACATGATAACTAGACTGATGGGTGGGGTTAGGTTCAGACTGACACTTAACACAGTTAAGCTAGAATGGGAGGGTTAAGTCCATAGGAACACTTAACCAACTTAACATAGTTAAGCTAGAATGGGAGGGCTAAGTCCATATAGACACTTAACCAAACTCAAGGTAGCAAAACGAGACTTGTAGGGGTTAAGTAAAGTTAATACACTTAGCCAAATTAATATGTTAACTAGACTAGAGGTTGGGGTTAAGTAAAATCTAAAACACGTAGCCAATTTTGGTATGATAGCTGGGCTAGACTATAGGGTTAAGTAAACCTGAACACTTAACCATCTGGTTGTGATAAAGGAATGAGGTTAAGTCTAAGACATGAAGGGATAATACATAACCATTAATAACATGTTAGTTAAGACAGACAGGCAAGGTTAAGTTAAAAAGGAACACTTAACCAGTATAACAGGATGAATGAGGAGGGTTAAGTTGGCTTGAATTAACTAATGACACTTAACCAATACAAATTGACGGGAAAGGGAACTAAGTAGTAAACCTTAGTTAAGAAAACAACGATTCTGGAAACTAAGTGGTAAATCTTAGTTAGTAAAACTAAGTAGTAATTCTTAGTATAACACGGGAAGGAGCGAATGTCCGTCTGAGTAGAAAGAAGGCTCCAACGAATTGGGTTACGAAGCCCGAGGCTTCGAGGGGACATGAGGGTACTCTTGGTATCCCTCTGTGAGGCTGTAGATGATCCACCTGGGCCAACAGAGGTTAAGGTCTGCGTAGAAGAACCAGGGGTATGCCTTGGTTGCAATACATGGCAACCTAAAGACTAGGATGGACCTACGTGATTCTGCGAGCAAACGGTAGCCCTGTGATAGCGACTCGTCGTCTACCATCCATCTTGAGTCGAACGATATACGTGAAGCGGAAAGGCGGAGAACTCCAAAAGACCATATACTTGCTATCTAGTTATGGGTGAGGATGGCCATAGGATAGTGGGGGCACCGGGGGCCGGCGTATAGTTCACATTTTTCAAGGTGTGCCTTTCATTAGTAGAGGGAGGGGTCAAGTGGGACCATAGACACTGGAACAAAAAAAAATAGACCTTAGCATCTGCATCGGCAGATATCTGAAAGCTCCCGACCGAGTTCTGTATTCCTTGATTTGCCCTGACACAGGACTCAAACCGCACATTATGGGACATGTGCATCTAGACAAGCGATAACGATTCATGATACATGCATGGGGAAATATAGGAACATGTACCAATCTAGGTAGTGTGTCCTAGACTTGGGGGCATCGTTCGACAGGTAGCACTAGTTAAACTAGGTGGCATAAAACCTGAATCCGAGAAGCGTTCAGCAGACAGCGTAAACTCTAGTTGAAACTAGAAAGCACTTGATAGAAAACCCTAGATGTAAATCTAGGTAACAATTAATTAATGTAGGCCTAAAGGCAATGGAAACTACAGGGACTGGGATCACGTTATCGTTACTAGTTGGGACAGTAGTTAGATGGTGCAGAGATATAGAAGTCGGTATAACAAGGGAATAGCGAGGCGGCGAAAGTATTAGAGCATATCCAGTTTATCTTATCTTAGCATACCTTGTAACTATCGTATGTTAATCTTGTGACCTTGCTGACCCTATCATCATGGTGTTATCTTGTATTCAGTTAATTCATGTCGTTTTGTTTTTCCAAGTTCACATGCTAGAAGTCACTGAACTTACTCAGGCTTTATGTCTGACTCTGTTTTCCTTTTGTCTTCTTTTCTTCTGTCCCTCCCCCCCCCCCCCCCCCCAGGTAGTAAAGGAGCGAATGTCATAGCCCAGATTTAGTTGGACCGTCACTCTTTCCAGCTTGAAGAATTGTCGAACCTTGCTTGGATTCTCTTTTCAGATGCTATGGCTGGCTTTTGCTAAAATCGAGGAATATAAATGTAGTTTTTATGCTTCTTTATTTTTTAAGACAGAAGATACTCTGATATTGTAAAGAAACTATTGTACAAATCATTTTATCAATAAAGCAAAGTTTTATTTTCCGCTGTTTAATTTCTGTCTGTCTTGTAATTTATCTGCATCTTTTACCTTAAAATGCTCCACAGAACTTAGTGCATTCCCTTTGTGAGTAACACTAACGGACGTGGGGTGTTACACGTGGTATCAGAGATGAAGGTTACCAGATCAGATAAAGGATTTGAAAAATTATTTTCAAAACGGTTTTTAAAGAAGCATTTTCAAGAGAAAAGATTTGTTTTAAAGACATATTCCCCAAAGCCATACGCACTATCTTCTCTTCTTCTGTTTAAATTCTTGTCTCCTTCTTTCTTGAGTCTCTGGGGCTCCTGGCTTTTTGGGAGGTAACCTCATCGAAGGGCAAGGTAGTTCCCGACTTCCATCCATAGTCGATGTTGTTTCATCTACGGGGTGTTTTCTTTCGAAGCTTATCGGGTTTTCCGGACGATGGAAGCAGTTTTCGAGAGATTTGTCAACATGGCTACACACGGAAGGGGATGAGGAGTTTAGCTAAGGAGCATAACCCTTGGATGAGGAATTCATGGATGTAGACTTAGCACACGAAGGAGGAAGAAATTATAAAACCTAAGACGAGAGGAATTATCATTACTAGTGTAAGATAGGGCAAGAACGAGGACGATATTTTCAGAAGGACAAGTACATGCTTTCACCACCAAGCATACCTAGGAGAAAGGTAGTCCGGTTGGATGAGTCTAGTTTTCTGTTCGTACTATTTCCTTAGGTTCCAGCACTTCTCATTTGTTCATATCCACTTCCATAGTTGAGTCTCTGCACCATAGTACTTGTATAGTAGAAAGATCCCACTAGAGTCTCAAATCCAATTGGTGGTCTAACCAGTTTATTTTTGGTTAGTAGGGATTTGAGAATAGCTATCTAGTTTGCTTATATCATCTCACGTAGATCGTCTAAATTTGGAGGAGATATTCCTTGGGTGCTTGTCTGATATTGGTTTAGACCTTTGGGGCTTGTACTTGAGAAATGTCGAGTTCGGTTTGGATGGTTTGTGTGAGAGATGAATAGTTCTGGCAGGTACTCCAAAAGAGCACGTAGTGACCTTTCGACTCTTGTAGTTATGGCATGGCGGAGAAGAGGGAAACCTCTAATCACCTTGGTACATATACTTGGTACCGTGATTGACATCTGTTTATTTTGGAAAAGGGAGGACAGAAACTTCACAATCATGAAGTTAAATTAGTTAAGATACAGTGGAGTAAAGCTCAAGAGGGCTAGATACTAGCGTCATACCCTTTTTCTTAAGGGTGCATCCTTGATTTCTTTGTGTAGGAGCTTTACGCATAATTGTTTCTCTCTTTCCGAAGTATATCACCTAGGTCATATCTTCGATCCTTAGGTAGAAGCCAATGGATGTAAACATGTGTTTGAAACATGTTATGGTTGGTGGTTGCAAGTGGTTGCAAATGGTTGCTCGTGAATGCGTATGCATACGTATTAGGCACTAGATCAAGTTCAGACGCTTTCATCTTGCATTTACAGATATGTATTTATTTGTAAGTTGAGCTTGATATGGTATCATATCAATGTTGCATATGGATGAATGGTTGTGCAAGCATGTAGTATTTACATAACTAGGGATGCTTGCATACATGATTGGACACATGGCACTGACATGATTCGCATTAAGGAGGTCAATTGAATCAGTAGACCGCCCGATTTTGCTTTAGATAAAGACATATACACACACTATGCACATGAACATGAAAGCATTAGAAATCTTTTAAGGACAATGAATGCCTAAGGTTGAATGGTTGAGTAGATGGGTGACTGGATGGTAGGACACATTCTTCCTAACTTGAAGATTTCGGGGACGAAATCCTTTAAGTGGGGGAGAATGTAAGACCCCGTAATTCTGTAACACTAGGATTCACAAATCAGGGAAGAATTAGAAGTTAAAATCAAAATCAAGGGAAATGGGATACGCCATTGCGTTCGTCTCGGAATTCTGCATGAAAACGAGTCCGAGTTTGCGTAAATCGGAGTCCGTATGAGGAAGATATGGCCTCCGGAAGATTCAGCGAAGTTCAAATTTCAAAACAGGTCAGGTTCAAAATTCAAATCGGACCTAGAATGGGCTGGGCGGGAATTTTCCCGCCTAAGGCACCCAGGTCGACTGGGTAGTCGACCTGGCACCCAGGTCGACTGGGTAGTCGACCTGGGGGTCGACCACCCTGCTTTTTTTACAGCTTTCTGAACCAGATTCATTTCTCTGTATTTGGACGCCCTTTTGACCAGATTCGTTGACTTCTACACTATATAAACAGCCCTAGACTCCTTCTCTATTCACAATTCTTCTCTACCCTTATGCTGCAAAGATTCTTAGTGAACATGGCTTCCTCTCTTCCTCTTAATTAAATAATAAATAAAATAATATATATAAAATAAATCAAGACGAGGAGGTGCTGCTCAAAGACTTTCTAAGAGGAGATTCAAGCTAGAATTTAAGTGAAGATACGAACGACTCCAACGACTGTTTTTCTACGAATCATAGCAACGCCATCTTTCTGTTCTAATCTAATCTCTGTAAGTCAGTTATTTCTAGATTTGAACGTTTTTCTCTGTTCGTGACATGAAATTAAAGGAATAAAAGAATATGCCGAATCTCTCTCTCTATTCGAATCAGTGCCTATACTCTTGAACCTAATTAAGATCTGTTATGATTCGAGGACAAATAAGACCATGACTATGGACCTTAAAACCATATGCCTATAACTATGAACATTTGCCGATAACTATGAACATTTGTCTATGACTTTGAACATTGCCTATGACTATGGACATTGCCTATGACTATGAACATTGCCTATGACCGTGACTGTGACTATGAGGATTATTTCCTTGACTAAGTCTATGCCTTTGATTAGGAAATATAAACTATTGCCTATGACATACAAGGACATCTGTAATTAAACATCTGTGATTCATGACTAGGAAAGTGTTGCTTAAGTTCTGTGACTATAAAATTGGGTCTAAACCCGATTATCTATTATGTCTGTTCTTGGTTTTCTTTGGTATTAGACCTTGGGAATTTACCTATTAAGTTAGGTCTACCCATGTTCTGAACCTACTCTGTCTATTCTTGGTTTTAGATCTTGGGAATTTACCTATTAAGTTAGGTCTATCCATGCTCTCGAACCAACGTTGTAATCTATATGCCTGTGAACTACCATCTTATGCCAGTTATTATGTCCGTTCTCTCATGGCATTTTGGTTCATTCCCTTTTATCGACGAATCTAGCTTTATTTATAATCTAGATTGAATCACGAACGGTGGGAATGCGGTTTGGGCAAAATATGAAATTTACTAAAAACGTAGTTTAACTTGGAAATTGGCATAAATTGGGAACATATATTATGGCATGTTCATAGAAATGCAAATTGGATAAATTTGACATGAATGATAAGATGTGTAATTTGAATCTAGTATTGACATGTAAATCTAGCATTTACATGAATAGTGAACTAGAGTAATAAGTCTAGTTTGACGTGAATTAGAATGTTGAATCGGAATTGGATTAGCTAATTTGGCACGGTAAGTATATCAGCATAAATGTGAAATTGGCCATAATTGAGAATAACTGTCAGGTTTAGAAAAATCATGGTTAGTGACACTTAATTTGGTATTGTCCACATACCAAAAAGCATAAATATGATTTAGGAAGGGAAATGGGCCATAGAAATAAATGTAGACAATTTACATTAAAAGAGTAATTGGGAAATAAGTAAATTAGGAATAATTTACCTATAGAATCTGGCCTAAATGAGGAAATGTGAATTTAGAAAAATTAAAGGTTTATTAACGACATCTCTTTTGATAATAAGCCAGAAAGTTCTAGGGTGACAGAGAGGATAGTGTCTAGGCTTGGGTTTGGAAAATACAAGTTTCCTGCTCTCCCTGGCTATCCCTAACTGATCCGACGGACGGGATGGTTACTTTCAAAACTTGATTTGAAAACTAATCAAAACCCCTTTGAACTTAGAAAACACGAATATGCCTAACCCGAGGTTAGACTGAGTTGCAATGTAAACCTGCCCGGAACCAACCGGCACATCCAGTATTCGCAACAATATCAGTCTAATGTGAGTGGTAGCGGCTTTAATTTATTTAGTTAAAGCTAGAACAAGAATGGTAGGGTTAAGTTAACTAAGAAACTTAACCAGTTCAGCATGATAACTAGACTGATGGGTGGGGTTAGGTTCAGACTGACACTTAACACAGTTAAGCTAGAATGGGAGGGTTAAGCCCATAGGAACACTTAACCAACTTAACACAGTTAAGCTAGAATGGGAGGGCTAAGTCCATAGAGACACTTAACCAAACTCAAGGTAGCAAAACGATACTTGTAGGGGTTAAGTAAAGTTAATACACTTAGCCAAATTAATATGTTAACTAGACTAGAGGTTGGGGTTAAGTAAAATCTAATACACTTAGCCAATTTTGATATGTTAGATGGGCTAGACTGTAGGGTTAAGTAAACCTGAACACTTAACCATCAGGTTGTGATAAAGGAATGAGGTTAAGTCTAAGACATCAAGGGATAATACTTAACCATTAATAACATGTTAGTTAAGACAGACGGGGCAAGGTTAAGTTAAAAAGGAACACTTAACCAGTATAACAGGATGAATGAAGAGGGTTAAGTTGGCTTGAATTAACTAATGACACTTAACCAATACAAATTGACCGGAAAGGGAACTAAGTAGTAAACCTTAGTTAAGAAAACAACGATTCTGGAAACTAAGTGGTAAATCTTAGTTGGTAAAACTAAGTAGTAATTCTTAGTATAACACGGGAAGGAGCGAATGTCCGTCTGAGTAGAAAGAAGGCTCCAACGAATTGGGTTACAAAGCCCGAGGCTTCGAGGGGACGTGAGGGTACTCTTGGTATCCCTCTATGAGGCTGCAGATGATCCGCCTGGGCCCACAGAGGTTAAGGTCTGCGTAGAAGAACCAGGGGTATGCCTTGGTTGCAATACATGGCAACCTAAAGAATAGGATGGACCGGCGTGAATCAGCGAGCAAACGGTAGCCCTGTGATAGCGACTCGTCATCTACCTTCCATCTTGAGTCGATCGAGATACGTGAAGCGGAAAGTCGGAGAACTCCAAAAGACCATATACTTGCTATCTAGTTATGGGTGAGGATGCCCATAGGATAGTGGGGCATCGGGGGCCAGCGTATAGTTCTCATTTTTCAAGGTTTGCCTTTCATTAGTTGAGGGAGGGGTCAAGTGGGACCATAGCCACTGGAACAAAAAAAACAGACCTTAGCATCTGCATCGGCAGATATCTGAAAGCTCCCGACCGAGTTCTGTATTCCTTGATTTGCCCTGACACAGGACTCAGACCGCACATTATGGGACATGTGCATCTGGACAAGCGATAACGATTCGTGATACATGCGTGGGGAAGTATAGGAACATATACCACCCTAGGTAGTGTGTCCTAGACTTGTGGGCATCGTTCGACAGGTAGCACTAGTTAAACTAGGTGGCATAAAACCTGAATCCGAGTAGCGTTCAGCAGATGGCGTAAACTCTAGTTGAAACTAGAAAGCACCTGATAGAAAACCCTAGATGTAAATCTAGGTAACAATTAATTAATGTAGGCCTGAAGGCAATGGAAACTACAGGGACTGGGATCACGTTATCGTTACTAGTTGGGACACTAGTTAGGTGGTGCAGAGATATAGAAGTCTGTATAACAAGGGAATAGCGAGGCGGCGAAAGTATTAGAGCATATCCAGTTTATCTTATCTTAGCGTACCTTGTAACTATCGTATGTTAATCCTGTGACCTTGCTGACCCTATCATCATGGTGTTATCTTGTATTCAGTTAATTCATGTCGTTTTGTTTTTCCAAGTTCACATGCTAGAAGTTACTGAACTTACTCAGGCTTTATGTCTGACTCTCATTTCCTTTCGTCTTCTTTTCTTCCGTCCCCCCCCCCTAGGTAGTAAAGGAGGGAATGGCATAGCCCAGATTTAGTTGGACTGCCACTCTTTCCAGCTTGAAGAATTGTCGAAGCTTGCTTGGATTCTCTTTTCAGATGCTATGGCTGGCTTTTGCTAAAATCGGGGAATATAAATGTTGTTTTTGTGCTTCTTTATTTTGTAAGACAGAAGATACTCTGATATTGTAAAGAAACCATTATACAAATCATTTTATCAATAAAGCAAAGTTTTATTTTCCGCTGTTTAATTACTGTCTGTCTTGTAATTTATCTGCATCTTTTACCTTAAAATGCTCCACAGAACTTAGTGCATTCCCTTTGTGAGTGACACTAACGGACGTGGGGTGTTACACGACTAGTCCCTTGATTTACTCTATTTTAAAGTAAAGTTGTAAATAACTGTTTTATTTCTCAAACCAGTCCCATGATTGACCTGAAGTTTATTGTTTTAACTTAACTCTGGATGTCCATATTTTCCACACGGGCAGCTAGTAGTTTTGGTTTTGCAGATATTATTTTCCCAAGGTCCTGGATTTACAACTGGAGCTATATTCGGAAAGCTTTGTATCTGTATATCTCTTTCAGTTGTGTTATGTTTTATTTTTTCGCTGCTATGTAATTTTAAACTTTGATATTTTTCTGATGTATATTATTTATTCATACTCTGTATATTCGTGTACTCTATTGTAAATTGTTGTAATAGCAATGAAATGTTCTTCTGTTTGCGTTCTGATTTCTCTTGTTCTCAACTCAATCCAAGCTTTCCCGTAAGGGCGAGTTTGGGTCGTGTCATTTGTGGTACCAGTGCTTAGGTTTACAGAGCTCGAGAACAAGAAACATTAGGACCAAACGAAAGAATTCATCAGAGACTGGTTAGTAATATCCAATAAGAATGACTCATTAGAGATGGGATCAATAGTATCCTAAAATGAGTTTCAAAGAGTGTTATTTTTAAAAAAATGAAAACAAAATTTGTTTTGAAAATTTAAACCTTATTATACGTATTTGAGTATTTTATTTTAAATTGAATTTGGACAATCAAGTATATGAAGATTTTGAATATACGCGTAATTAACGTGTATTCAAAGTCTCAAATATACAAGGTATATATAGAATCACATTCTAGTCGCTCGGAAATGATCCTGATGATTGAGGCCTCATCATCAGTATTTATTTCCATGTTTCGAAAGTGGGATATCTATATATTTCCAATTGAATGGTGTGAGAACCAAACTTAGTTAGATTTTATTGTTGTGAATTGGCATCAAAAATATGATTTTGAATATATATACATATATATATGTATATGTATATGTATAAAAGTTATGAATTTGAAAATTTAATCAACTAATTGATTGCTGGTTTTGTTGTATGATTATTAGTTTAACTAATAAAATTATTGAAAGTAATATGTAAATGAAAGGCAAATTTAGCCAAATTAGATTAATATTATACTAAATTGAAACTTGATTGAAATTGCATGCATATACATGTATATACATTGAACAAGTCATAGCATTGAAGCTAAGAAGAGGAATAAAATTGTATGCCCGATAAATAGGTACATGTTTACCATTTTCTTAGGTTTTGATGATTTTATGAGCCGATTGGCTTTTTCTTTTTCTTTTGGATTGGTCAGGGCCGTGTGAGGCAAGTTGCGGTTTTAAATATCAACCCGTACAAAAAAGGTTATCGCGAATTTTTTCGAAAATTTATGGTGTTAGCCAAATTTTTGAGAAATTAGAAAATTATTAGAAACTGAAAAGTTGATGAATGAAAGCCATAACGAAAGTTGAGTTGGTTTGTTAAACAACTTTCAGCTTCGTTCCTTTTCGAGGACGAAAATATTTTAAGTGGGGGAGATTGTAACAACCTGGATTTTCAGAACCAATTTAAAATTTTTATTTTAGCAATTTTAATGGATTTTGGATATTTAAAATGATTTATTTTAAATAATAACGGAGAATTTTTTTTATCGAAGTTAAAACGAATAAATTTATTGTAATTATATAACGAGCCTGAAATGGCACGGTAGTTTGAAAATTCGATTTCAAATTTCAAATGAATGTACAGGATTCAAAATAAATCGAATTTCAGCAAAACTAGAAACATTTGAATCTATTTAATTATATATTTCTAACGAATCTGAAAAACTGAGATTTCATAACGAGAATTGAAAGTTATGTCCAGTTTAAAATTAAAATAGTCGCTATGGAATTTATAAATATTTTATATAATATATAGCCCTTAAAAATAGCCCTTTTGCAAACGACCTCCATTTTCGATGAAACCACTTTTGTTCGATTTGGAATGTCGAATTATTTTTAGATTCCAATTTTCGTAATTTTTGGAATGAATATGTGAGCATGGTAAATTTAAACCCGTTTGGTACTTTAAGTTTGAGTTTATTCGACTGGAAAATGACCATTTTTCAAATGGTCTCCCAATTCGATAAAATTAGTTTTGTTAGGACCGTATCTTCAAAATACAGCTAGATTTATTTTTTTGGGATTTTTGGAGTCAGTATTTGGCCTCGGTAAATTAAAATGTATGTTCAATGTAATACATATTGATTCATATTTTAATTTAATGGAAAACTGATCGAAACAGTCGAATTGGTTTACCGGAAATATCCCTTTGTGTTCGGAATGGTGATATTTAGCTATGGACGACAATCGTTTTGTTCGGTTTGGAGTTCGGATAAAAAAAATTAACTTTTTGGAAATAAATAAATAATATATAAAAGGGTAGAATCCTAGATTTTTCTTCTGTCAAATACCGAGCCCCCTTTTCAATTAACCCGTCACCTCCCTTTTTGACGCGCCGCACGTCGTTTCCCCCTCCGGGCCGCGCCACTGCCACCGTGGGCCAGCCGACCTCGCTACCGTCCGCCTCCGGCCCTCCTTTTCCCTATGTTCCCTCTCTCCCCTTCTGAAGCGGCGGACCCCCAAACCCTCGCCCCGAATCGACCGCCGCCGCCACTGCACAACCAACCGCGCCTCCCCCGACCACCCACGACCCCGGCGCCGCCCTACCTAGTCACTAGCTCCGACCAGCGGGCCCCTCTGACCAAAAATGAAATTTTTTATTACCCCGTATGCCAATAACAGACCCTGAGCTTCCACAACCGACATCTTCCAAACCGAGCCCCTATGGCCAAAACTCCACAGTGCCAAAATCGAAGAGCACGATTTTCTCATCGATTTCGTTATATGGAAATCGTATTCTGGATTGCGTAGCCACCCAAAAACGCACCCAAAGTCTACAGTCCAAATAATGTATTTTCCCGAATTCTGGTGAAATGGAGCATTTTCGGAAGGAAGTCCACTAGGCGAAAGTTGTCCGGAATGGTGCGTTTAGGCTTGATTAATAGATGGCGTGAAGGTTGGAGCTTGTTTGCAAATTCTAGGATCAGAACAGCAATTCAGAACGTCAAAAACAATGGCGGAGTGGATCCCAATGTGAGAACTCCTTCTCACTTAATTTGTTTTACAGTTAAAAATATTTTAGGATGCAGATGGGGCTTAGAAGCCCCAACACTATTTATATTACAAGCCGTGTTGTTTGTTTTGGATTTGTATTGTGGAAATTTGGATTGTAGTTGTGAAACTGATTGTAATTTTTTTGTGGAATTGTTCGGATTGATTATGATTGATATGTATGGCGCGAGCCAGTATTAGGCGAGGAATAAGGCTAGACCTTATTCTTCTTTTAATATCGCGCTGTTATAATGCCGAAATTTTCTGAAATAAATATTTATTCATTAAAAATATAATTTTTAATGTGCATATGAACTGTATAAAACATTCATGTGTTAAATAAAATGTTTGAATAATAAAAATAATATTTTTATTAAATGTATGAACTATTAAAAATTTTCATGTGTTGAAATAAATATTTTATCTTTAAAAATAAAAAATTTAATGTATATATGAACGACATAAAATTCTCCTAAAATGAAAATAAATATTCATTTACAAATCGGACGATTTTTTTATGTACACCTATTTATCGGATATTGATTGGGACGATAAATTTTACACATCTCCCAACTGCACAAATAAAATCAGCGTTTGTTGATTGAAACCCCACACAGGTATTGGGATGATATATGACATACACTAATCCCAATTGTTTAGTTGTACGTCAATCTATTGGTTGATAAACTATTTTAAGCGTTAATTATTTATATTTAATGCTTATGCAGTTGTGTGATGCACTCTGGATGATGGTTGATTGGTTTTGATTGTTGTTATATACATGTGTTTTATGAAATCCATATAAATAACATTATATGGTAATTGACTGTGTCCGACTCCAATTCAGGAATAATGAATATTTTAAAATAGTATTTAGTAAAAGATTAAAATGTGATGTTAATGTCCGATTTGAGATGGACACAAAAATGTTGAAATATATGAAGCGGTATTGATTAGATTTGCGCCATTTTGACGCGAATGATATTTATTTCAATTTTATTCATTTTTATAATGAACATCGAAAAGGAAATTATTTCAAAATCTGATATTTTGAAAATATTATCATTTAAATATTATAACGATAAGGAATATTCAATTTTAATTTAAAATTGAAATGTAGTTAGAATCATTTTAAAACGAATTTATAAACGATTTATAAAATACGTTTTAAATGGAAATCGATGAAATATATATAATATTATATATATACATATATATTTAATGGCCTGAATAGAACGCGCCGCGCCACGACCGTTTGCGAATTTTGACCATTGACTTCGAATTGACATTACGGGAGATCTGACTGTCGGATTCTCCTAAAACTAGAACTTTTGGGTTTGTATCGAAAAGAGCTTTCCAAAGAATATAAGAGATTAGAAATCTAACCGTTGGAGTTGGAATTATGTCCAAATCAAATTTGGAAAAGGTCCCTGTAAGTGCAGTTCGATGTCCGTTTATGGAAATCGACTGAAAGGGCCTTAATAAAATTATTAAAAATATTAATAATTTGTGTAAAATCATAATAAATGATTTGGAAAGAATTTGGATGAAAAATTCCATGTTTGTAAAGTTAAAAATATATTTTTATCAAAATGTACTAGTTATTAACTAGAATAATAAATCTAATATCTTTAAAGAAATAAATTTGATTTGAAATGGTTCTAAAAATAACCAGAATTTTCCAATAAATAAATTGGAATGGATAGGAACGGTAATAATCTTCGGAATATTTCGATATTGGATTCCATGGTTACACGGATATTGTTATGGGAATTTGGAAGATACAGATATCGTTATTCCCAATATGATATCCGTTAGTTTCAGAATTTGATATTGAATATAAGCCGATATAATTTCTATTCAAGCCTTGTATTTAATATTAAATTGGATTTTGGGTTTATAGTGAATTGTATCTTAAATAACACTGTTCTTGAACCTAGTTGAGAAAAGAATAAATCTTTTAATTAAGATTTAGTGAATTTTTCCAATTAATTAATATTAATTTGGAGTTGAATAAAAGAACCGATTTTGGGTTTGTCATGAATGGTGTCTTAAATAACACTGTTCTCAAACCCAGTTGAGAAAAGAATAAATCTTTTAATTAAGATTTAGTGAAGTTTTCCAATTAATTAATATTAAATTGGAAATGAATAAAATAATCGGATTTTGGGTTTGTCGTGAATGGTGTCTTCAATAACACTGTTCTTAAGCCCCATGTGAAAAGAATAAATCTTTTAATTAATATTATTAGAGTTTCCAATTATATTCAATAACTGGAATAAAATGGAATGTGAATTGGGTTTATTGTGAACTGTGTTTTTAACGAAATTCGTTCTTTAACCCGATTAACAGTGAAATGTGATTTGGAATTTATAAATATTTTATTAAGATTTAATAGAAATTTTCCAAAGTAAAGTTTTCCAATTAAATAAAATGAATTAGAATGGAATGGAATTCGATTTGGTAATTGTAACGACCCAAAGATTTACGGCCCTGGAAATCAACATAAATACCTTTCCCGTAACTCTTGTCGACCCTCCAAGCACCGAAAACACTGGATAGTTATTAGAAAGGAATTAGAGGGTGAGATAAGAAAGAAAGAAATATTAGAATAGAAGAAGAAGAAAAAACAACACAACACAGAGTCTCACATCGCAGCGGAACAAAATATAATACAGAAATAAATCTTTACTGAGAGCTTTTAAAAATACTTACAATATCAGAGTACATCACATAATGGGACAGTTATAATAAACTGTTCCCATATACAACACACAGCGGAATAGTAGCTATATAATATCATACATTTGAACATTCCCAGCTCGTCTCTGGACTTCACAACATTCGATGACCTGAACCTGTACACCCCGGGCTAACCCGAGCATTTACAAAACACCGGATCAGTCTGGTGAACCAAAGTGAGAAAAACTCGCACAGTATTAAGGGGAATCATCCAACTTTATATTAAAGTTAAAAATCTTTTCGAAAGAAAAGGATAATCGTAAGACCAAATCCACACATAAATACGGACGGTTTTTGCCTTACGATAACCCAAAACATTTTTGAAATCAATAACTTTTCTGATATTATAATAATGTCTAATTACAAGTAAATAACAATCTAGTGGAACGCTTGCATCTCACGCTCCATATATATAGTATACAAATCAAAACCGCAGGCGCTTATTGGAGATTGGATTCCATCTATGACAAGGTATGGGACCACCTATCGATAGTGTATCTCTAGAGACGAATACACTGGGTTTAACAAGAACATTTTACAACCCGGCCCTCACATGACCGACCACTCATTTTGCTTGAGTGTATCGAATGTATATCACCGACTGTTGGGATCAGCAACCGTCTCCCGAAAAGGAACAGCATTGAATATAGATTAAAGAAGTAAATAGGAATTTCTCTAGATAGGTGATTATACACCCTAATGGGAGCGACCCATATAGTCATGCTGCCTGCCCGATTTTTGTCATTTCCTAGCTGATGAGGCTTGAGGTCAGAGTTTATTTATGAAACATCTGATCACCATTCACTTTGAATGCCACATCGTCGGATCCGTCAGATATCACTAATTGACGTCCACAAAAATACTCTAGTTAGAAGCTAAGAGAATGGCAATTCTCCGCCAATAACTATAGCACGTTTGAAGAAATCAACGTACGTGACCCTTTGGAAATACTCTGTCAGACATCCGTCCATACAAGTCATCCAGGAACAGGATGAACCGAAGGCACTCTCCTACTGCACCCAATATAGGAATCACCCCTTGGATCAGTAGCGAGAAGTCCTTGCAACCCGTAGATTCCAACCATGACAGGATCACAACTTATCTTTGTTTGCCAGGTTAAGAATATTAGTGGTTCTTCCGTTTATGAAAATCCACAGTCTTCAATGCTCCATCTCGATCCCCTTCTGATATCTTTACTATTTGTTGGTCGGAATGGTTTTCGAATATAAATTCGATCTCGGTCTTTCCATACCAACAATCGTATTGGATAGAATTGATAGTCGGTGATTTAACTATCAAAATAAACAGTGTTTCAATCATGACACTACAATGAGTTCACTGGTTCAGTATTCATCATCACTTGGCCTTTGAATTTAAGACAAACTAATTCACTTTTGTTTAATTAAAACTTTTAACTCTTTAATATTTAAAATACGATAATTCTTATATGCTAATGCCCTTCAAATCATTTCATTATAATACTTAGAAAAATAACTAATAGCCATATTCAATTTCCACTAAACTCTCCTTTCAAAAACATTTATTACATCATTCTTTATTGTTTAGATTTGGGAAATCCCTTCAACTTATTATTCATAAACAGTATTACTAAATCTCTTTTATCCCATTATCGAACAATAACTAATATTTATTAGTATAGAATAAAACTAACTTTACATTTCCTTCTAATTAATTTCCTTTACTTCAGATCTCTCATTATACATTCTCTGAATCTTTCACCAACGTTGCATTATTTCACTAATGGAAATAATGAATTATCACTAACCTCCCTTGCGATTACCAACTAATATCATCTTTAGATAATCCTGATGCCGTTCAAGTTGGGGTATTTTAATTACCTCTCAGACCTTGATCAACAACATTCATATCTTCAGATAAATATAAGTTGTAATCAAAACCCAATATTCCATTCTAATCTCGAAACCACATTCCATTGTAAATTGGATTCGGTTATACAACTTTATGTCCACTTCATTAACCAGATTCACTTATACCAATGCCCTTTCAAATCCATTCATCCATCCCATGCTTTGGAAATTGTAACACCCCGTGTATTCTATAACGTTAAGCTTCACGAATTAAAAGTATAATTAATTATAAATGATGAAATCAAGGGAAATGAGTTACGCCATTGCGTCGTCTTGAAATTCTACTTGAGATAGAGTCCGAGTTTGCGAAAAACGGATATCATATGAAGAAGATATGGCCGAACGAAGTTGGGCGAAAAACCAGAAAACGGGTCAGAATGGACTGGCGCACTTGGGAAGTGCGCCAGAACAGATATGAACTGGCGCACTTGGGAAGTGCGCCAGTACATTTTTGGCCTGGCGCACCTGCCAAGTGCGCCCAGGTCAAAATGACCTACTGGTCAGGTCTTGGCTGGCCTAATCAGGGTCTGGTCGAATTTCTGAGCCTTGCCTTGTCACTAAGACTAGGTGTCAGCTCCTGGTTGGTCTCTCCTTCAAATGAACGGCTAATATTAATCCAAGCTCCATCGACGGTCCTAATCAATTCACAAACTCTATAAAAATGACCTAAGACTCACCCTAATTCATACAAATAAAAATGAGAATGAGACCGTAATGCTGCTGAGGAGAGACAAGGAGTAGCCGTCAAAATTGAGAGACGATTATGAGACAATTTAAAAGATTAAAGCAACGAAAACTAAATCAAAACAATGCCTACAACAAAGGATAGCATCTCCAAATTCAGAATTCAGATTCCTGAATTGAAGATTCGTCATACGTTGTAAGTAGAGTGCTATTCCGATGTGAATAAATAATTGTGTTTTGATTTGTGTAAAGTGAGAAATAGAATTGTACTTGATTTGTGGCGATAATAATTCATATTTATATGTTGCTATGATTCTAATCGATTTGGGATGTTGTTGTATAACGATTGGATATTCACAAGTATGTAATTCATGTTGAAAAACTACATGTTTGTGGTAGTTTATTACAACACCTATTGGATACTTGCAAGTGTGTGATTCATGTTGAAAGTTAACGACTATATGTTGTGGTAGTTTATTTGAGATTCATGCAAGTATATGATTAACTATTATGCCAACATGATGTATAATTTTACGGTCATCTTTAGTGTAATTGGATCCATTTGAGTATTATGGTTCATATGAAGTTATGTTGGAATTGGCATCATGGTTCAAGTATAAAAACCATGCTTTTGTATTAGTGACAAAAGCAAGCGTCTTTGTGAACTTGTATTAATTCTATGAATATGACTAAACTATGTTTGTTGTTATGCCTAATTGAAAAACATATTTTAGGCCTATGTTGTTATCAAAATCATATGATAATATATGTGACACATAAGTTACATTAGAATTACATTCCACTTGCAAGTTTACATAGATAGATTAAGAACCATGATTCAAGTTTAGGTATGTTTATGCCATAATTCTATGAATAGAATAAAAACCATAATTCATGTTTGGGTATGTTTATGCCATAATTATATGCTATTACAATGCATGTTCACAAGTGCCTAATTTATGTTAATTAGTTCGCTATGTTGCAAGTTCATGCGTTCACACTCCCCTTTTTATGTTCCTTAGAATATATAAACCCCATGTTATAAGCCTCCCCTTTTTCATGTGGCTAAGTTGGGTTTAAATGTTAATCCCAACATATGTTATATTGTAGCAAACGTATAAAACGGGGGTAATGGCGATTGGGTTAAAATATAAAACATATGTGTTGGCATGTTTGACGCATTCCAACGACCTTGAAAAACAATTAAGTGGTGTAAATTAATTTCACCCAATAAAGATGAATTTGAATAATGGGCCGCGAATATTTACATATAAAAAGAAAAGAGACAAAATATGTAAATGTAGAAAATACGATGTGTTTAACCCGAGGTTTGATTGAGTTGTGATGTAAACCTGCCCGGAACCGCCCAGCTGTCCAGTAGTCACAACAATACCTATCCAATGTGGGTAGTTAAACACAGAGCCCAATAAGGACCCGAGGTTAGACTGAGTTGTGGCGTAAGACTTCCCGGACCCAACCGGCAACAGGCAGCCACAACAATACCTATCTAATGTGAGAGGTCGAGTATTTAATAAGACAATTAAAGCTGAGTCAGGATTAATAGGATTAAGTAAATTAAATTAATACTTAATCAAAATGGAACATGCTAAACTAGACAGACTGATTGGGGGTTAGGTATACAAATCACTTAACCAACTTAGCATGTTGGCTAGAAATAGAAAACCTAGTAGCGGGGGACCATTTTGAGTAGTAACCCTACAAGGTGTATCAGGATACCCTGAACTTGGAAGGGTGGGGCACGATTACTTGGCTGACTGTAAGAGGTCAAATCGACGGCGGTGGTGCAGCAGTGTAGGTTCTAACGGGGTGCGGGCGTGCACACACTCCGGCGCAGAAAAATAAGGCATTGGGCACCAGTAGCATACTTGTGCATCCTAGGATTTTGTCGGGCCGCCACCATGGGACTTGATACACCCCATGGTGGGACCAGCATAGGTAACTACAACAACGGGGGTCGTAAGACACATGTAGCTATGCGAGTAGGAGCCGATCATCAGAAATGGATCACTTCACCCTGATTATGGGGTGCCTGTTGGGAACTAGTTTATAGGGGTACAGAGATTATCATGGGGTACGATAGTATATTCGACTCTAGACAACTGAACTTAGTTTAGGGTGCTTTCCCATTTCCAGTTTATACTTATCATACCCTGTTCTTTATTCATAGACTGAATAGTCCTAGACTTACCCAGGCTTTATGTCTGACTCTACTTTTCTTTCGTCTTCTTTTCTTTCGTTCCCCCCCCCCCCCCCCCAGGTCCATATGGAGGGAATACCGCAGCTTGACCAGCTTTCACATCCAGCTTGAAGAGAAAGAATGTATTGCTTGGATCTTTTTCGTTTTGGACTATGGCTTTGGACAACAATTATGGGACTTATGCAGTTTATTTATGTTTTCTTTATGCTTCTTTAAATAATGTAATCAAGACAGTTATGAAGATGTTATGTTTTTGGAAGTATTGTAAGACAAATTATGACATGGTTTGTGTAATACGTATTTTGTTGAAATAAAAGTTGTTGTTGTTTCCCGCTGTTCAAAAATATGTGTTCTTATATCTGTCTTGTATATCTATGACTTATACTTATAAACCTCCACCAAAATTAGGGCATTCCCTTTGAGAGTGACCCTAACGGAGGTGGGGTGTTTCACTTGGTATCAGAGCATAGGTTTACCAGATAAGATAAAAAGTTTTGAAAAATTCATTTCCAAAAAAGAAAAATTTGGAGACGCATTTTTAAAGATAAAATGTTATTTTATTTTAAAATGGCAAAGTCCCCCAAAGCCATAGGTACTATCTTTTATCCTTCGTTTTGAATCTATCCTTTTTGTTTCAGCATGTCCGAAGAACTTAACTTGCCAGAGGGTGTACCAATACCTGGTTGGTTTAGACGATTCTTAGAAGCGAGGGCCACTCAGCCAGGTCCTACCGTTCCCCCTCCTCCAGCTGCGGGAAACCATCCAGCTGCAGCAGCACCTCTTCCTCCACCTCCTCCACGGGGTAATACTTTTGCTAAGATATGTAAAGATTTTAAAGCTATGGGAGGAAAGGACTTTCATGGAACCGAGTCCTTTGTGGCAGCCATGAATTGGCTGAAGGAAACCGAGGACTTATTCGTAATCTTTGAGGTAGAAGATAGGCAGAAGGTACAACTGGCAGTATGGCTACTTAAAGGTGAGGCTTCCTACTGGTGGGAAGTCACCAATGCAGAAAGGCCAGTGGAAACATGGGAGGACTTTAGGGCAAGGTTTGAGGCTAATTTTCTCTCAGAAGCTGAAAGGAGTCTTCAGTTGGAAAAATTCTTATTTCTTAAGCAAGGGAACATGACAGTCAAAGAGTATGTTAATCAGTTCGATCAACTGACTAGGTTCAGACTGGACCTAGTCAACACTCTGCACAAGAAGGCTCTTCACTTTGTCAAGGGGTTGAATGAGCCATTACACAGTTTGGCCATGACCCATATACCCATGGGAGCTACGTATGAAAGGTTGGTGCAGATGGCATTGCTGAACGAAGAGGATAAGGGCAAGAAGGTGAAAAAGGCAGAAAGCTCTCAAGGGAAGAAAGAGGGTTTACAGCCTAAGAAGACAGACTTTAAGAAGGGCGGGAAAGACAACAAAGAGAAGAGGAAGTGTAATTTCTATGGCAAAGTGGGGCACTTGGTGAAAGTTTGTCGGAAAAAGAAGGCCAAGATGAATGGTGGGTGCTTTTCTTACGGTGAAACAGGCCATATGGCTAAGGATTGCCCAAAGAAACGAGGGCAGGGGCAGAGGGCTGGATCCACCTCAGGGGCACAGGTTCATGTGCTAGAAGCGCCACCTCTGCAACAACGAGGTATAAATACTTCTGTAGAAAGCGTAGTTTATCTTTATGATCACCCAGTTCGCACTTTATTTGATTCTGGCGCATCACGCTGCTTTATTTCATCAGCTTTAGTAGAATCTCTGCACCTAGAAACTAGTATGGTAGAGGGCCCCTTAATTGTTTCAAATCCAATTGGGGGCCCAGCTCATCTGTCTTTGATCTGTGTGGGATTGAAAATTTCTATTCTAAGCGTAGAATTTAAATGTAGTGCCTTTGTTTTGGGCTTTTCGGGATATGGTTTGATTTTGGGCATGGATTTGCTATCCAGTAATGGGGCCATCCTTGATTGTGAGAAAAGGGTTGTTAAGCTCCTGACCCAGCTCGGTTACACTTTTAAAATTACTTGTAATCCCTCGTATGCGGTTATGCTTAGTTATCTTGAATCGCTAGATGCCTCTGTCGACAATTGGCAATCGGTTAGAGTGGTCCGGGAATATCCGGATGTCTTTGAAGAGGTGAAGTGCTTGCCTCCGAAGTGGGAGATAGACTTCCGCATATATCTTGTAGATAATGCAAAGCCCGTTGCGTTGCCCGTTAGACACGTGGCTCCACGGGAAAGGAACGAGCCCAGTAAATAGATTAAAGAGCTTCTAGAGAAGTGGTTTATTAGAAGGAGCATTTAAGAGTGGGGCGCTCCGGTGGTGTTCGCTACAAAGGTGGATGGTTCACTCCGTCTGTGTGTTGATTATAGGGAGCTCAACAAGCTAACGAAAAAGAATAGGCACCCTATCCCCAGAATTGACGATCTATTTGATCAGCTTGTAGGAGCGTCTGTTTTCTCCCAACTCGATTTGGCAACCGGTTTTCATCAGCTAAGGGTGGCTGAAGATAGCATCGATAAGACAGCATTCAGAACACTAGACGGCTTCTTTTAATGGCTTGTCATGCCTTTTGGCTTGACAAACGCACCCGCTTACTTCATGGACCTAATGAGTAGGGTGTTCAGAGATTTCCTCAACAAGTTCGTAGTGGTTTTCGTAGACAATATCTTGATCTTCTCAAAGAGTGAAGAGGAGCATGCCCAGCACCTAAGGGCAATCATGGAAACTCTGCGAGTCCATCAGTTATAAGCCAAATTCTCCAAATGCCACTTTTGGAGAGAAGAATTGATGTTCCTTGGGCACATAGTATCCAAAGAAGGGTTAGCTGTGGACCCTGCTAAGGTAGTAGCGGTACAGGATTGGAATACACCAAGGAATGCAACTGAGGTCCGAAGTTTTCTAGGACTAGCTGGTTTCTATCGAAAGTTCATAAGGGATTTTGCGAAAATCTCAGCTCCGCTCACAAGGCTGACCAAGAAGAATCTATTGTTCAATTGGGACTTGGATTGCGAGTTTTCTTTCCAACGGCTAAAAAGGTCTCTTACAACAGCCCCAGTTTTGACGTTGCCAGATGGAAGCAAGATGTTCACAGTTTATACAGATGCATGTGGGACAGGGCTAGGCGCTGTCTTAATGCAAGAAGGAAGGGTAGTAGCATATGGCGGAAGGCAATTGAAAGTGCATGAAAAGAACTACCCGACCCACGATCTTGAGTTAGCTGCCATCGTCTTTGCACTCAAGTCTTGGCGACACTATCTCCTAGGTGAGAAGTTCGAACTTAACACTGACCATAAATCGTTGAAATATCTTTACTCGCAGAAAGATCTTAACTTGAGGCAACAGAGATGGATGGAGTTTCTTGCCTTGTACGATTTCGAGATATCCTACACTCCGGGAAAAGGTAACGTAGTGGCAGACGCATTGAGCCGAAAGAAACTAACCCTAAGCCCGCTGTTTGTTGAAAGACAAAGTCTAGAGTTTATAGCCAGCTTTGACTTTAGGCCCTCCTCCGATTTTGTACCGGGTTTGCTAGCATCTCTCGAAGTACGCCCGACTTTAGTGGACTCAATAGGGATAGCACAACGCGAAGACCCTTAGCTTTTGGAGACGATTGATAGGCTAATTAGGGGTGAGACTTCAAGTCACCTCAGCAGATACTCCATCGACGATAAGGGTTGGCTAAGGCGAGACAGAAGACTATGCGTCCCACAGACAAGGGATTTGGTAAAGACGGTTCTCGAGGAAGCACATCACTCCAAGATGACGATACACCCAGGTAGAGATAAAATTTACAAGGACATAAAGAGAACTTTCTTTTGGAACGGCATGAAGAAGGACGTGGCAGATTTCGTTACTAAGTGCATGGTGTGCCAACAGGTTAAAGCGGAACAGAAAAAGCCTGGCGGTCTACTCCATCCTCTAGAGGTCCCGCAGTGGAAGTGGGATAGCATCTCAATGGACTTCATTGATGGCCTGGCTAGGTCTAGAAGAGGCAACACTAGCATTTGGGTAATAGTGGATAGGCTTACTAAAAGCGCCCACTTTTTACCTGTCAAGAGTAAAAGAACTACCTCATCCCTAGCATCTCTTTACCTCAAGGAAATTGTTCGGCTCCATGGAATACCCTCCAGCATTGTTAGTGACCGAGACCCTATCTTCACAAGTGAGTTTTGGCAGAGTCTACAAGAAGCGGTAAGCACACAGTTATGCTTGAGCACATCCTATCACCCCCAAATCCGATGGCCAGACGGAAAGAGTGAACAGAGTTTTGGAGGACCTTTTAAGACTGTGCATCCTTGACTTCGAAGGGACGTGGGAAGACCATCTTCCTTTGGGGGAATTTTCCAACAACAACAGCTACCAAGCAACCATCAGAATGGCGCCCTTTGAAGCTTTATATGGAAGACCGTGCCGATCGCCCACTTGTTGGTGGGAGTCTACTGACAAGCTCATACTTGGACCAGATATGATCCGAGAGATTTTAGAAAAAGTAGACTTAATACGGAGAAGAATGAAGACAGCCCAAGACAGACAAAAATCCTACGCCGACAAGAGGAGGACCGACCTTGAATTTGAGGTTGGGACAGAGTTTTTCTTAAGGTATCTCCGCTAAGGAACGTTGTTCGTTTTGGGACCACAGGGAAGCTAGCACCAAGGTTCGTAGGGCCATTCCCTATCATCGAGAAAATTGGGAAAATGGCCTATAGACTAGAGTTACCCGAAAAGCTGTCCGGAGTTCACAACGTTTTTCACGTTTCGCACCTCCGAAAATGTCTACATGAATCTGCTGAAGTGGTAGAGCCAAATATCCTAGAAGAAGCTGAAGTGGAACGCGAAGCAACCGTGAGGAAAGTTCCAACCCGCATATTAGGAACGGAAGTGAAGAAGCTACGCAACTGCGAAGTCAAGCTCGTCAAAGTTCAGTGGAGCGACGCCGAGGGAGACTTAACTTGGGAAACTGGAGCTAGAATACGCACAGCCTACCCTTTTCTTTTCGAGGGTAGATCTTTGATCTTTCTTTTTCCTTAAGTTGCGCTTTTATCTATCTTTTTAGGTATATCTCCTCGACCTTATCTTTTAGGTAGAAACTCTTTGGATGAAAACATGTAATTGAAACATGTTATGGATGATGGTTGCAAGTGGTTGCAAGTGATTGCTAGTGGTTGCTCGTGGTTGCATATACACACACAATTTAGGTTTTAGATCGGCTCAATCATTTCATGTTGCATGTGCATATATGTATTTATATTTGTATATGGTTGAAGTTTAATGTGTTGCCATATCGATGTTGCATTTATATGTGAATGATTGTGCACCCATGTAAAATCATGAATAGGAAAATTTGCATACATAATGGATTCATGACACTTACATAATTTGCATTAAGGAGGTCAACTGAATCAGTAGACCGACTGATTTTGTATTAGGTAAGTACATGTACACACACTTCGCATATGATCATGAAGCATTAGAAGTCTCTTAAGGACAATGGATGCTTGTGTTTGATGGATGAGTAGATGGATATTGGGATGTTAAGATATACATTCTTCCTAACTTGAAGATTTTGGGGATGAAATCCTTTTAAGTGGGGGAGAATATAACACCCCGTGTATTCTATAACGTTAAGCTTCACGAATTAAAAGTATAATTAATTATAAATGATGAAATCAAGGGAAATGGGTTACGCCATTGCGTTCGTCTCGAAATTCTACTTGAGATAGAGCCTGAGTTTGCGAAAAACGGATATCATATGAAGAAGATATGGACGAACGAAGTTGGGCGAAAAACCAGAAAACGGGTCAGAATGCACTGGCGCACTTGGGAAGTGCGCCAGAACAGAAATGAACTGGCGCACTTAGGATGTGCGCCAGTACATTTTTGGCCTGGCGCACCTGCCAAGTGCGCCCAGGTCAGAATGACCTGCTGGTCAGGTCTTGGCTGGCCTGATCAGTTTCTGGTCGAATTTCTGAGCCTTGCCTTGTCACTAGGGCTAGGTGTCAGCTCCTGGTTGGTCTCTCCTTCAAATGAACGACTAATATTAATCCAAGCTCCATCGACGGTCCTAATCAATTCACAAACCCTATAAAAAGGACCTAAGACTCACCCTAATTCATACAAATAAAAATGTGAATGAGACCGTCATGATGCTGAGGAGAGACAAGGAGTAGCCGTCAAAATTGAGAGACGATTAGGAGGCAATTTAAAAGCTTAAAGCAATGACAACTAAATCAAACCAACGCCTATAACAAAGGATAGCATCTCCAAATTCAGAATTCAGATTCCTGAATTGAAAATTCGTCATACGTTGTAAGTAGAGTGCTATTCCGATGTGAAAAAATAATTGTGTTTTGATTTGTGTAAAGTGAGAAATAGAATTGTACTTGATTTGTGGCGATAATAATTCATATTTGTATGTTGCTATGATTCTAATCGATTTGGGATGTTGTGGTATAACGATTGGATATTCGCAAGTATGTAATTCATGTTGAAAAACAACATGTTTGTGGTAGTTTATTACAACACCTATTGGATATTTGCAAGTATGTGATTCATGTTGAAAGTTAACGACTATATGTTGTGGTAGTTTATTTGAGATTCATGCAAGTATATGATTTACTATTATGCCAACATGATGTATAATTTTATGGTCATCTTTAGTGTAATTGGATCCATTTGAGTATTATGGTTCATATGAAGTTATGTTGGAATTGGCATCATGGTTCAAGTATAAAAACCATGCTTTTGTATTAGCGACAAAAGCAAGTGTCTTTGTGAACTTGTATTAATTCTATGAACATGACTAAACTATGTTTGTTGTTATGCCTAATTGAAAAACATGTTTTAGGCCTATGTTGTTATCAAAATCATATGATAATATATGTGACACATAAGTTACATTAGAATTACTTTCCACTTGTAAGTTTACATAGATAGATTAAGAACCATGATTCAAGTTTAGGTATGTTTATGCCATAATTCTATGAATAGAATAAAAACCATGATTCATGTTTGGTAATGTTTATGTCATAATTATATGCTATTACAATGCAAGTTCACAAGTGCCTAATTTATGTTAATTAGTTCGCTATGTTGCAAGTCCATGCGTTCACACCACCCTTTTTATGTTGCTTAGAATATATAAACAACATGTTATAAGCCTCCCCTTTTTCATGTGGCTACGTTGGGTTTAAATGTTAAACCCAACATATGTTATATTGTAGCAAACGTATAAAACGGGGGTAATGGCGATTGGGTTAAAATATAAAACATATGTGTTGGCATGTTTGACGCATGCCAACGACCTTGAAAAACAATTAAGTGGTGTAAATTAATTTCACCCAATAAAGATGAATTTGAATAATGGGCCGCAAATATTTACATATAAAAAGAAAAGAGACAAAATATGTAAATGTAGAAAATACGATGTGTTTAACCCGAGGTTGGATTAAGTTGTGATGTAAACCTGCCCGGAACCGCCCGGCTGTCCAGTAGTCACAACAATACCTATCCAACGTGGGTGGTTAAACACAGAGCCCAATAAGGACCCGAGGTTAGACTGAGTTGTGGCGTTAGACTGCCCGGACCCAACCGACAACAGGCAGCAACAACAATACCTGTCTAATGTGAGAGGTCGAGGCTTTAATAAGACAATTAAAGCTGTGTCAGGATTAATAGGATTAAGTAAATTAAATTAATACTTAATCAAAATGGAACATGCTAAACTAGACAGACTGATTGGGGGTTAGGTTTACAAAACACTTAACCAACTTAGCATGTTGGCTAGAAATAGAAAACCTAGTAGTGGGGGACCCTTTTGAGCAGTAACCCTACAAGGTGTATCAGGATACCCTGAACTAGGCAGGGTGGGGCACGATTACTGGGCTGACTGTAAGAGGTCAAATCGACGGCGGTGGTGCAGCAGTGTAGGTTCTAACGGGGTGCGGGCGTGCACACATTCCGGCGCAGAAAAATAAGGCACTGGGCACCAGTAGCATACCTGTGCATCCTAGGATTGTGTCGGGCCGCCACCATGGGACTTGATACACTCCATGGTGGGACCAGCATAGGTAACTACAACAACGTGGGCCGTAAGACACATGTAACTGTGCGAGTAGGAGTCGATCATCAGAAATGGATCACTTCACCCTGATTATGGGGTGCCTGTTGGGAACTAGTTTATATGGGTACAGAGATTAATATGGGGTACGATAATATATTCGACTCTAGACAACTTAACTTAGTTTAGGGTGCTTTCCCATTTCCAGTTTATACCTATCATACCCAGTTCTTTATTCATAGATTGAATAGTCCTAGACTTACTCAGGCCTTATGTTTGACTCTCTTTTCTTTCGTCTTCTTTTCTTTCGTTCCCCCCCCCCCCCCCGGTCCACAGGGAGGGAATACCGCAGCTTGACCAGCTTTCACATCCAGCTTGAAGAGAAAGAATGTATTGCTTGGATCTTTTTCGTTTTGAACTATGGCTTTGGACAACAATTATGGGACTTATGCAGTTTATTTATGTTTTCTTTATACTTCTTTAAATAATGTAATCAAGACAGTTATGAAGATGTTATGTTTTTGGAAGTATTGTAAGACAAATTATGACATGGTTTGTGTAACACGTATTTTATTGAAATAAAAGTTGTTGTTGTTTCCCGCTGTTCAAAAATATGTGTTCTTATATCTATCTTGTAGATCTGTGACTTATACTTATAAACCTCCACCAAAATTAGGGCATTCCCTTTGAGAGTGACCCAAACGGAGGTGGGGTGTTTCAGAAATCTCATTTCACTTCCCCCTTTTTACATGATCTCGTTTTCAGGTAACGTTAATTTAAAATTAATGCTTTTAACACTTTAAATCCCATTTATATCATCCTGGTTTATTTTAAAACCTTTTCATCTTAATTTCGTCTAACTTAATTCAAATAATTAAGTGACATTTAAATTAAAGTTATCACCTTCGCTTAAAATTCTCTTATAACTTCGTTATAAAAAGTTCGTGGTTTTAAATATAAAAACCCATTCATAAGCTCCTTCCACCGTTCAATTGGATTACATTTCACCTTCGATCACATTTTTAAATACATTCTCATTTAAAAAGTAATCTTCCAAATTATTACTAATTACAATAATAACTTATTTCAACCATTAACTACTTTAGTAGTTAATTTCTTTATTAACTAAATTAAATAGTAAATCCCTTTTTAAAACCTCCTTTAAATTTTAAACAATAATCATTTAACTATTTTAATCAAAACACATTAATTTGATAATCAATTTCAATTCAAAAATGGTCGATTTAATTAACTCAAAACTCGATTATTTCGTTAACCAATTCCCATTAACTCTCATTTTAAATTAATTAATAATATAATTAAATTCCATTTAATTAATTCTTAACAAACCAATTTTCCAAATTTAACTATGCGATTTTATTTCTTATCTTGTACTTATAAATCTGATTTACATTAGTATTTACTTTATAAATTCAAATAATAATAAATCCAAGTCTTAAATAAATAAAATATTTATTTATTTCTCCTTAAGAACTTTTTTTTTCAAAATAAAACATTTCAAAATCTATCTCTAGTTATAAAATAAATTTTATAACTTCATCTTTATCGGCTCACGTGACGGTGAATCAATATCTATAAAACGATTGATTTTATAGGCCGTACGCTGTCAAATACTAAACCAATACTGCCAATTGGTTTAAACAAAACACAAGTTGAATTCTCAGTCAATAATCAATAATCTACTCTGAAACACCCCACCTCCGTTAGGGTCACTCTCAAAGGGAATGCCCTAATTTTGGTGGAGGTTTATAAGTACAAGTCACAGATATACAAGACAGATATAAGAACACATATTTGTAAACAGCGGAAGAACAACAAACTTTTATTTCATAAAGTCAAATACGTGTTACAACAACATCCTTTCCAAAAACATAACATAACACTTTCATAATCTGTCTTGAGTACATTATTTAAAGAAGCATAAATAAAACGTAGATAAACTGCAAAAGCCCCATAGTGGATTGTCCAAAGCCATAGTTCAAAACAGGAAAGTCCAAGCAATACATTTCTCTTCTTCAAGCTGGATGTTGAGGTAGGTCAAGCTGCTGTGTTCCCTCCCTGAGGACCTGGGGGGGGGGGGGGGGAAACGGAAGAAAGAAGACGAAAGAAAAATAGAGTCAGACATAAAGCCTGAGTAAGTCTAGTACTATTTTGTCTATGAATAAAGAACTGGGTATGATAAGTATAAACAAGAAATGGGCATGCACTATAAACTTGGTTAAGTTGTCTAGGGTCGAATATACTATCGTACCCCATGTTAATCTCTGAACCCATATAAACTAGTTTCCCATTGGCACCCCATAATCAGGGTGATGTGATCCATTCTATGATGATCGGCTCCTACTCGCGTAGTTACATGTGTCTTACGGCCCCCGATGTCGTAGTTACCTATGCTGGTCCCACCATGGGGTGTATCAAGTCCCATAGTGGCAACCCGACACAACCTTAGAGTGCACAGGTATGCTACTGGTGTCCAGTGCCTTATTTTTCTGCGCCGGAGTGTGTGCACGCCCGCACTCCGTTAGAACCTACACTGCTACACCACCGCCGTCGATTTTTGACCTCTTACAATCAGCCCAGTAATCGTGCCCCACCCTGCCTAGTTTCAGGGTATCATGATACACCGTGTAGGGTTACTGCTGAAAAGGGTCCCCCATTACTAGGTTTTCTATCTCTAGCCAACATGCTAAGTTGGTTAAGTGTTTTCTAACCTAACCCCACCAGTCCGTTTAGTTTAGCATGTTCCATTTTGATTAAGTCTTAGTCCACTTAATCCTAACAATCCTGATTCAGCCTTAATTGTCTTATTAAGGCCCTAACCTCTCACATTAGACAGGTATTGCTGTGGCTGCCTGTTGCCGGTTGGTTCCGGGCAGTCTTACGCCACAACTCAGTCTAACCTCGGGTCCTTATTGGGCTCCATGTTTAACCTCCCACATTGGATAGGTATTGTTGTGACTACTGGACAGCCGGGCGGTTCCGGGCAGGTTTACATCACAACTCAATCCAACCTCGGGTTAAACATATCGTATTTTCTACATTTATATATCTTGTCATTCTTCTTTATTTCTTATATGTAAATATTTGCGGCCCATTATTAAGTTAATGGTGTAAAGGTTACACCAATCATGGGCCCAACCCATACTTGAATTTGGGCCCTTCTACTTTAGTTTTCATTCATTAGTAATTTTAACCCAACATTATTTTCCCCCGTTTTACACGTCCGTTTATATATATTGGGCTTAGCCTTTTAAAGCCCAATTTAGCCATGCAAAAAGGGGAGGCTTAAAGCGTGATTACATACACAAAGAGGGGAAGGTGAGCGCATGAACTTGCATATGACGTTGGAAATACATAATAGAAACTGGTGTACTTGCATAGTGGTAACATAGGTGACATGAATCAAAGCATGTGAACTTGTAATTGAGATATCATTATTGACCCATGAACCTATATTTTTACTTAGGCATAATGTCAAACATAAGCATGGCATAAATACTTTTAGCATAAACATGGCATAATGTCAAACATGGCATAAATACTTCTAGCATAAACATGGCATAATGTCAAACGTAAGCATGGCATAAATACTTCTAGCATAAACATGGCATAATGTCAAACATAAGCATGGCATAAATACTTCTAGCATAAACATGGCATAATGTCAAACATAAGCATGGCATAAATACTTCTAGCATAAACATGGCATAATGTCAAACATAAGCATGGCATAAATACTTCTAGCATAAACATGGCATAATGTCAAACATAAGCATGGCATAAATACTTCTAGCATAAACATGGCATAATGTCAAACATAAGCATGGCATAAATACTTCTAGCATAAACATGGCATAGGTATAGTTAAATTTGTTCATGGCATAAATATAAACAAGTCATGTTCATAAGGTTTCTACATGTTTACAAAGAGGATACTTTGTTACTAACACAAAAGCATAGTTCAACTTAATTAAATTTAATCACATAACGATGGTATACTTATGCATAAATATTCCTAATCATGGTGTTTGCTTTTAACTTGCAAAAAAGGGATTTTTGTGTCTAACTTAGCCATGTCTCACATATGTCATCAGATAATTCTTTTAAACAAGATAGACTTAATCATGAATTTCAATTATGCCCAATATCATTCATAGCCTAGCCATATTCATAAGTTTTGCAAAAGCATGACTTAATACATGGATTATGGTGTCAAAATTCCAACATAGTTTCATATGAACTATAACAACCAAACTTGTCTCAATTACTTGCAAAATGATTTATGCACAAAATAGACATCATGATGGCATAATAACAAAGCCCCAAACTTGCATGAATTTCAATCAACTACATACATGTAGCTTCAACATAGACTACATAATTTGCGCAATATTCCAAACGTATATTTGCATAGAACTACCGCATGTAGTTCTTTATAATTGAATGACATAATTCAGAATATCCAAAAGTATATAAATCGCACAAATACGAATTTCATTGCCACAATTCAAGCATACATATCTACACAATCATTTGTTCATACCAAAGTAATACTCTACTTACAATGGTTGCGGCAAATTCTCTAATTAAGAGATATGATTCCTTTGTTGAATTGATTAGCTTTAGGTTGCTTGAATTGCTTTAGGCTTTAGAACTTTCTCCCTAATCCTCTCTCTCTAGATGGCGGCTACTCTTAGTCGTTCCTCAGCAACATGGCGGCTATGCTCTTAATTTGAATGAATAGATTAGGGTTTAGTCTAGGGTTGTTTATATAGAGGTTAGGAATTGATTAGAACCATTGATGTTGCTAGGTTAGATCGTAGCCATTCATTAGATAGAGAGACCAATTAAAACTTGCCACCTAGCCCTAATGACAAAGCAACCCACAGAAATTCGACCAAACACAGACCAGGCCAGCCAGGAGGGACTGGGTTCGATTTTCAAAAATTAAACTTTAAATTGAGCTGTTTTAGTCTATTTGAATTGTATCTATTGTATACATATATTTTTGCATATATATATATATTCTCATATATATACATATATTTTCTTTATTTCCTTATATGTACGTTCTTATCCTTTCAAAATTTGAATTTGTATACGTACATGTATTTGCATGCTCAGTTGGCCCTCTCTAAAACAGAGATAAAAATTATGTCGCCGCCGGGGTTCGAACCCCCGACCTCCATGCTACAAATCCAATGCCTTAACCAACTGAGCTACAGAGGCTTTTGTTAATAAGTCTTAGAATAATAATAATTATTGTCCTCTCCTTACTTCTCTTTTTTCATGTTTTGCTGTAATATTTAAATTAAAGATATCTTCTTCATACGTTATCCGTTTTGCGCAAACTCGGACTCTATCTCAAGCAGAATTCCGAGAAGAACGCAATGGTGATGTCCGTTTCCCTTAATTTTTCTGTTACAATTTAATTATACTTTAATTTGTTAATTTACTGTTAACGGAAAAATCCGGGGTGTTACATTCTCCCCCACTTAAAAGGATTTCGTCCCCGAAATCTTCAAGTTTAGGAAGAATGTAAATCCTAACATTCAATCATCCATCTACTCATCCATCAAATACGAGCATCCATTGTCCTTAAAAGACTTCTAATGCTTCATGATCATATGCGAAGTGTGTGTGTTCATGAACTTATCTAATGCAAAATCAGGCGGTCTACTGATTCAGTTGACCTCCTTAATGCGAATCATGTAAGTGCCATGTATCCATTATGTATGCAGATTTTTCCCTATTCATGATTCTACATGGGTGCACAATCTTTCATACAAATGCAACATCCATATGACAACACATTACAATTCAACCATATACGAGTGCAAACATATATGCATATGCAATATGAAGTGACTGAGCCGATCTAAAACCTAGATTGTGTGTGTATATGCAGCCACGAGCAACCACTAGCAATCACTTGCAACCACTTGCAACCATCATACATAACATGTTTCAACTACATGTTTCCATCCAAAAAGATTCTACCTAAAAGATAAGGTCGAGGAAATATACCTAAAAAGATAGATAAAAGCGCAACTTAAGGAAAATGAAAGATCAAGGATGTACCCTCGAACAGAAAAGGGTAGGCTGTGCGTATTCTAGCTTCAGTTTCCCAAGTCGCGTCTCCCTCGGCGTCGCTCCACTGAACTTTGACGAGTTTGACTTCGCGGTTGCGTAGCTTCTTCACTTCCGTTCCTAGTATGCGGGTTGGAACTTTTCTTATGGTTGCTTCGCGTTCCACTTCGGCCTCTTCGAGGATATTTGGCTCTACCACTTCAGCAGACTCATGTAGACATTTTCGGAGATGTGAAACGTGAAAAACGTTGTGGACTCCGGCCAATTTCTCGGGTAGCTCTAATCTATAGGTCATTTTCCAAATTTTCTCAATGATAGGAAATGGTCCTACCTAAAGGTATAGTCGAATGATAGAAGCAAGTAAAAATTTTGTGCCCATTAGGCAATGTCAAAACTGGAAATCTATGCCACATATATATTGATTAGGAGAAGAACTTTCTAAGCATCAGCCCCGAAGACCGAAATCAACATCAGACTGACACCCAAAGAATTAATCAACCCAACCACCACATATGATTCTAGGAAACTAAGCATGATGGAATCCTTTTTGGTCACAAGGGAGTCCCTTCCTAAGTCCAACTATGTTGCCAAATGTACTTACTAAGGTGATTCTTTACAACTCATGCATAAGTGAAATGAACCTTCAGCCTTAGTGGCGAACACTCCTGGAGTGCCCTATTCTGAAATGCTCCACCTAATGAACCCCTTCTCTAGAAGCTCTTTAATCTGTTTACTGAGCTCTTTTCTTTCTCGTGGAGCCATGTGTCTAACGGGCAACGCAACGGGCTTTGCATTATCTACAAGATATATGCGGAAGTCTATTTCCCGCTTCGGAGGCAAGCCCTTCACCTCTTCGAAGACATCCGGATATTTCCGGACCACTCTAACTGATTGCAAATTTTCAACAGAGGCATCTAGCGACTCAAGATAACTAAGCATAACCGCATACGAGGGATTACAAGAAATTTCCAAAGTATTACTGAGCTGGGTTAGGAGCCTAACAACCCTTTTCTCACAATCAAGGATGGCCCCATTACTGGATAGCCAATCCATACCCAAAATCAAACCATACCCCGCAAAGCCCAAAACAAAGGCACTACATTCAAATTCTACACTTAGAATAGAAATTTTCAAATCCAAACAGATCATAGACAAATGAGCTGGGCCCCCAATTGGGTTTGAAACAATTAAGGGGTCCTCTACCATACTAGTTTTTAGGTGCAGAGATTCTACTAAAGCAGACGAGATAAAGGAGTGTGATGCGCCAGAATCAAATAAAGTGCGAACGAGGTGATCATAAAGATAAACTACACTTTCTACAGAAGTGTTTGTACCTCGCTGTTGCAAAGGTGGCGCTTCCAGCACATGAACCTGTGCCCCTGGGGTGGATCCAGCGCCCTGCCCCTGTCCTCGTTTCCTTGGGCAGTCCTTAGCCCTGTGGCCTGTCTGACCGCATGAAAAGCACCCACCATTCTCCTTGGCCTTCTTTTTCCGGCAGTCCTTTACTAAGTGCCCCACTTTGCCACAGAAATTACACGTCCTCTTCTCTTTGTTGCCTTCCCCGCCTTTCTTAAAGTCTGTCTTCTTAGGCTGCAAACCCTCTTTCTTCCCTTGAGAGCTTTCTGCCTTTGCCTCCTTCTTGCCCTTATCCTCCTCATTCAGCAATGCCATTTGCACCAATCTTTCATACGTGGCCCCCATGGGTATATGTGTCATGGCCAAACTGTGTAATGGCTCATTTAACCCTTTGACGAAACGGAGAGCCTTCTTGTGCGGGGTGTTGACTAGGTCAAGCCCAAACCTAGCCAGCTCATCAAACTGATTCACATACTCTCTAACAGTCTTGTCCCCTTGCTTAAGAAATAAGAATTTTTCTAACTGCAAACTTCTTTCCGCATCTGAGAGAAATTTGGTCTCAAACCTTGCCCTAAAGTCCTCCCATGTTTCTACTGGTCTTTCAGCATTAGTGACTTCCCACCAGTAGGAAGCCTCGCCCTTCAATAGCCACACCGCCAATTGTACTTTTTGTCTGTCCTCTACCTCAAAGATGATGAATAGATCCTCAGTTTCCTTCAGCCAATTTCTAGCTGCTACGAAGGACTCAGTTCCATGGAAATCCCTTCCTCCCATAGCTTTAAAATCCTTACATATCTTAGCAAACGCGTTTCCTCGTGGAGGAGGTGGAGGAAGAGGTGCTGCTGCAGCTGGATGATTCCCTGCAGCTGGGGGAGGAGGAACGGTAGGACCTGGTTGAGTGGCCCTAGCTTCTAAGAATCGTCTAAACCAACCAGGTATTGGTACTCCTTCCGGCAAGTTAAGATCTTCGGACATGCTGAAACAAAAGGGATAGATTCAAAACGAAGGATAAGAGATAGTACCTATGGCTTTGGGGAGTGGACTTTGCCTTTTTTAAAATAAAATAATATTTTTATCTTTTAAAAATGCTTCTTTAAATTTCCTTTTTGAAAATAAATTTCCAAAACTTTTTATCTTATCTGGTAAACCTATGCTCTGATACCAAGTGAAACACCCCACCTCCGTTAGGGTCACTCTCATAGGGAATGCCCTAATTTTGGTGGAGGTTTATAAGTACAAGTCACAGATATACAAGACAGATATAAGAACACATATTTGTAAACAGCGGAAGAACAACAAACTTTTATTTCATAAAGTCAAATACGTGTTACAACAACATCCTTTCCAAAAACATAACATAACACTTTCATAATCTGTCTTGAGTACATTATTTAAAGAAGCATAAATAAAACGTAGATAAACTGCAAAAGCCCCATAGTGGATTGTCCAAAGCCATAGTTCAAAACAGGAAAGTCCAAGCAATACATTTCTCTTCTTCAAGCTGGATGTTGAGGTAGGTCAAGCTGCTGTGTTCCCTCCCTGAGGACCTGGGGGGGGTGGGAAACGGAAGAAAGAAGACGAAAGAAAAATAGAGTCAGACATAAAGCCTGAGTAAGTCTAGTACTATTTTGTCTATGAATAAAGAACTGGGTATGATAAGTATAAACAAGAAATGGGCATGCACTATAAACTTGGTTAAGTTGTCTAGGGTCGAATATACTATCGTACCCCATGTTAATCTCTGAACCCATATAAACTAGTTTCCCACTAGCACCCCATAATCAGGGTGATGTGATCCATTCTATGATGATCGGCTCCTACTCGCGTAGTTACATGTGTCTTACGGCCCCCGATGTCGTAGTTACCTATGCTGGTCCCACCATGGGGTGTATCAAGTCCCATAGTGGCAACCCGACACAACCTTAGAGTGCACAGGTATGCTACTGGTGTCCAGTGCCTTATTTTTCTGCGCCGGAGTGTGTGCACGCCCGCACTCCGTTAGAACCTACACTGCTACACCACCGCCGTCGATTTTTGACCTCTTACAATCAGCCCAGTAATCGTGCCCCACCCTGCCTAGTTTCAGGGTATCATGATACACCGTGTAGGGTTACTGCTGAAAAGGGTCCCCCATTACTAGGTTTTCTATCTCTAGCCAACATGCTAAGTTGGTTAAGTGTTTTCTAACCTAACCCCACCAGTCCGTTTAGTTTAGCATGTTCCATTTTGATTAAGTCTTAGTCCACTTAATCCTAACAATCCTGATTCAGCCTTAATTGTCTTATTAAGGCCCTAACCTCTCACATTAGACAGGTATTGCTGTGGCTGCCTGTTGCCGGTTGGTTCCGGGCAGTCTTACGCCACAACTCAGTCTAACCTCGGGTCCTTATTGGGCTCCATGTTTAACCTCCCACATTGGATAGGTATTGTTGTGACTACTGGACAGCCGGGCGGTTCCGGGCAGGTTTACATCACAACTCAATCCAACCTCGGGTTAAACATATCGTATTTTCTACATTTATATATCTTGTCATTCTTCTTTATTTCTTATATGTAAATATTTGCGGCCCATTATTAAGTTAATGGTGTAAAGGTTACACCAATCATGGGCCCAACCCATACTTGAATTTGGGCCCTTCTACTTTAGTTTTCATTCATTAGTAATTTTAACCCAACATTATTTTCCCCCGTTTTACACGTCCGTTTATATATATTGGGCTTAGCCTTTTAAAGCCCAATTTAGCCATGCAAAAAGGGGAGGCTTAAAGCGTGATTACATACACAAAGAGGGGAAGGTGAGCGCATGAACTTGCATATGACGTTGGAAATACATAATAGAAACTGGTGTACTTGCATAGTGGTAACATAGGTGACATGAATCAAAGCATGTGAACTTGTAATTGAGATATCATTATTGACCCATGAACCTATATTTTTACTTAGGCATAATGTCAAACATAAGCATGGCATAAATACTTTTAGCATAAACATGGCATAATGTCAAACATGGCATAAATACTTCTAGCATAAACATGGCATAATGTCAAACGTAAGCATGGCATAAATACTTCTAGCATAAACATGGCATAATGTCAAACATAAGCATGGCATAAATACTTCTAGCATAAACATGGCATAATGTCAAACATAAGCATGGCATAAATACTTCTAGCATAAACATGGCATAATGTCAAACATAAGCATGGCATAAATACTTCTAGCATAAACATGGCATAATGTCAAACATAAGCATGGCATAAATACTTCTAGCATAAACATGGCATAATGTCAAACATAAGCATGGCATAAATACTTCTAGCATAAACATGGCATAGGTATAGTTAAATTTGTTCATGGCATAAATATAAACAAGTCATGTTCATAAGGTTTCTACATGTTTACAAAGAGGATACTTTGTTACTAACACAAAAGCATAGTTCAACTTAATTAAATTTAATCACATAACGATGGTATACTTATGCATAAATATTCCTAATCATGGTGTTTGCTTTTAACTTGCAAAAAAGGGATTTTTGTGTCTAACTTAGCCATGTCTCACATATGTCATCAGATAATTCTTTTAAACAAGATAGACTTAATCATGAATTTCAATTATGCCCAATATCATTCATAGCCTAGCCATATTCATAAGTTTTGCAAAAGCATGACTTAATACATGGATTATGGTGTCAAAATTCCAACATAGTTTCATATGAACTATAACAACCAAACTTGTCTCAATTACTTGCAAAATGATTTATGCACAAAATAGACATCATGATGGCATAATAACAAAGCCCCAAACTTGCATGAATTTCAATCAACTACATACATGTAGCTTCAACATAGACTACATAATTTGCGTAATATTCCAAACGTATATTTGCATAGAACTACCGCATGTAGTTCTTTATAATTGAATGACATAATTCAGAATATCCAAAAGTATATAAATCGCACAAATACGAATTTCATTGCCACAATTCAAGCATACATATCTACACAATCATTTGTTCATACCAAAGTAATACTCTACTTACAATGGTTGCGGCAAATTCTCTAATTAAGAGATATGATTCCTTTGTTGAATTGATTAGCTTTAGGTTGCTTGAATTGCTTTAGGCTTTAGAACTTTCTCCCTAATCCTCTCTCTCTAGATGGCGGCTACTCTTAGTCGTTCCTCAGCAACATGGCGGCTATGCTCTTAATTTGAATGAATAGATTAGGGTTTAGTCTAGGCTTGTTTATATAGAGGTTAGGAATTGATTAGAACCATTGATGTTGCTAGGTTAGATCGTAGCCATTCATTAGATAGAGAGACCAATTAAAACTTGCCACCTAGCCCTAATGACAAAGCAACCCACAGAAATTCGACCAAACACAGACCAGGCCAGCCAGGAGGGACTGGGTTCGATTTTCAAAAATTAAACTTTAAATTGAGCTGTTTTAGTCTATTTGAATTTTATCTATTGTATACATGTATTTTTGCATATATATATATATTCTCATATATATACATATATTTTCTTTATTTCCTTATATGTACGTTCTTATCCTTTCAAAATTTGAATTTGTATACGTACATGTATTTGCATGCTCAGTTGGCCCTCTCTAAAACAGAGATAAAAATTATGTCGCCGCCGGGGTTCGAACCCCCGACCTCCATGCTACAAATCCAATGCCTTAACCAACTGAGCTACAGAGGCTTTTGTTAATAAGTCTTAGAATAATAATAATTATTGTCCTCTCCTTACTTCTCTTTTTTCATGTTTTGCTGTAATATTTAAATTAAAGATATCTTCTTCATACGTTATCCGTTTTGCGCAAACTCGGACTCTATCTCAAGCAGAATTCCGAGACGAACGCAATGGTGATGTCCGTTTCCCTTAATTTTTCTGTTACAATTTAATTATACTTTAATTTGTTAATTTACTGTTAACGGAAAAATCCGGGGTGTTACATACTCAATCACCCAAACAAGACATTTCATACTTGACAAAATGAAATAAATAATATATTTGAGGAATCCGGTTGGATCCCTCAACCTGTTCTTCCCTGTATTCAGAACGGTTATCACAAAACAGATCATTCAGTTTCATTTAACTGAAATGAATAACGACCATTTAACATCAACCACAACAAATGCAAACAATTCAACTATTTAAACGCGTTTATAAAATAAACGTGACCAATAAGATAAGTTACCTTTATTGGAACCAATCGTTAAAAATAACGATTTGGTATTTCACTGAAATTAAACACAGTTTAATTTCATCAGTTAAATTAACAAACAATTGTATAACTAGCAAATAAGCAACCATCAGCAAGCAGAACACACAAAATGAAGAACCCAATTTATATAAAATATAAATGGGAAAACTGAGTGAGTTTAACTCACCTTGATTTGTTGTTGTTGAAACAGTTCGTTCTAATTAAATTAAACTGACGTTTAATTTAATTAAAAATCCCAGTAGCTGTCAACTTTGTGAAACCAGTTCCACATGCTATGCTCGTCGATATGATTTGACGCCACTGTACGATAACGTTATAAAATTAATATGGTATTTCCTATTTAAATAATATTATTAAAATTTAATACTATCCTTGAATTATCTAAAATTGAACATTATATAAAAATCTTGAGTGGCGCACGTTTAAACCTCATTAGGTAAATTTAAATCATGGTTTGTCACAAAAGAAAACTACCAAGGCTTTTGTTAGAAATGTGTATAGGCATGTCCCCTTGAATTTCCAGTCACATAAAAACTTGTATAGGCGGCATTTGGCACGATTAATCATAGTATAATTAATCAACAATTAGGCAAAAATAAATAAGGTTTAAGCACATTAAATACGAACTTAGGCATATTAATCTATTAACTAGTCATGCTATAACCGTTTAACTAACGTATAATATATAAATAGTACATAACCGTTACTTATGTTGGTTAAATCAGTGATTAAGCATCACTAAACATAATTAGGCACGATAAACGTACTGTTCACTATCCTCTTCTTTTCGTTATTTGGAAACCGCATGCCCAATCCCATTTTCCATCTACACGGCACATACCCATCTCCTGACAGCTCCGCCACCTCCGACTCGAACCGCCAACCTCACATGTCTGTCACCAAGTCCATTGAAAATCCACGCACCCTATATTGGATAGTCCGTCACCATTTCCCAGATCCAAACATCCCACTGACCTTCTCCTACTGTTTCTTCCCAAAACGCAAGTTTCCCCACTTCCCGCAACAACTCTCCTTTCCACCGCTTCTTCACATTCCCGAACCACCCCAAATTTTCACGTCAGCCTTCACGGTGATTGGGTTAGTCTGAATTTTTCAAGAATGGAACCATTGTTTCTACTGACTGCACCATCCCCGTCCGCCGTTCAACACTTGCGCCTACATCTAGCTATGAGATCATCTGCTGGCATAAAAGTTTGGGTAAGCCTTCGGTCGTTCTGTGGGTGTGGATCTCGGTTATAACTGTAGGGATTTTTGGTTTCAGACGCTAACAGAGAAGAGTGGAGAATTGTTTTGGTGTGCTGCAAGTGAACGACGTTATTTATACGGGAAGAGCCTTGGCATCCAAGGAATGCACAATAGACCGTAAAATATAGCATGTTTCCTGTTCATGTAGGCATGCAGTGCACTAGGACTGTAGCATGTGTTTTCCATTTCAAAAGTGTCTGTTTTGATGGGAAAACATATGTACAGTTGATGGCAAAAATACATGAGAGGCCGTAGGTCACCTGGAAGTAAGAAAGGTTTGCAGTCTGTGTTATCTTTTCATGGGGTAGCTGTGCTCTTTTAGAATGGACGTTACGGTTTAGTAATTTTCTGGGGTAGGCAAGAGACTGTAGTTGTAACGACCTAGATTTCGCCCGAACCCAATCGATCGCAAGATCGATTAAGACCGTTCAAAACCCGCGTACGTTAACATTGGGCATACAACACATCAGAACAAAAACACAGACTTTTATAACATCAATAATAAATGTTACATCAGAGTACAGAATATATCAGAGTACATCAGTAAATAATACAGCGGAAGATACATTTAAAATAAATTAAATACATTGCAGCGGAACTAATCTCAGCGGAAAGCCATCAATAACTGGACCCAGCTTCAGACATCAATCCAGGATCATGCTTAACTATATCTGCAAAAAGCTACTCAACTTCCCGTGCCAACACCTACTAGCACCGCCCAATCATGACGAACTTGGCCCCCTATTTCGTCCTAGAAATCACCGCGACCGCCGGTCCTTGTGGCTCGAAATTCGCAAAATCCGTGCACTGAAACTCGATCATCACCATATGGATTCGAAGCTCTCTAAATTCTCTTCGATTTGGTATATCATATGTTAATTTTCATTGAACGGATTGAGAGATATTAGCGTTTGAAATTGGGTAATTTCTGGCCTTCGGTTTTAGACATGGCGGCTGGCCAAATTAGGGTTAGGGTTTTCGGATTTAATAATATTTTAATATTAAATCTCTTTTTACATGGTTTAAAGGTAAAAATCCGGACTTTCTCCGATTTGGGCCTGCTTACTATCGATCTTAACGTTTTGAGGCCTTCTGAACGCGATGGGCTATGTCCCGGGCTCCAATTCTGATGTCTATAACGTTTTTTTCTCGGTTTTTAATTTAAAAATACAATATTAAATAAATAATTTAATTTCTACCATACATTTAAATATGCCGGGGCCACATACAACCTCAGAAAATTCTAAAAAAAAATATTTTTAGCTTTCTTATGGCGATACGAATCCAACCAAATTATTTTCGTCGAATTCCGAGACTGTTCGAAAAATTGCTATTTTTAAGGCGTTTAAATTTAACTGTAATAGTCAAAACACATTTTCTTTCGCCACGCTCACATATTAATTCGAAAAATTCTGAAAATTGAAACCTATTGACATTCCGGTTCAAACAAAAGTGGTTTCGTCGAAAACGGAGGTCGTTTGAAAAATGACTATTTTCAAGGTCAATATATTTAATATTAAAAATACATTTTTAAACAAATAATTTTCGAAACTCAAAATATATAAGTGCTTACTGTTTTTCAATGCAGAAACGTCATTCCAAACTCAATGGAAGTGGTTTCGAGTCGAAATTACTTCATATGTGAAAAGTAGACTTTCGGGCCATATATATTATATAAATTCTACAACGACCTTTCTAAAAATTGAATTGGCCATAACTTTTGATTTCCGCTATGAAATTTCAATTTTTCAAATTCGTTAGAAAGATAGTTTTAAATAGATTCTAATATTTTTGGATTCACTAAAATCCGTTAAATTTTGCATCCTGTACGGTCAGTCAAAGTTCAAGTTTGACTTTTCAAACTACCGCGTTATTTCTTATTCCATTTATATTTAAATTAAATTTATTCGTTCTAACTTCGATTAAAATAAATTCTAGCCATTATTATTAATAATAAATTATATTATATCTTCAAAATTCATTAAAATTTTCTAAAATAAAAATTTTAAATTGGTTCAGAATTTGCGGGTTGTTACAGTAGTTTTGATGATTTTAAAACACATGCAACAGCTGTGTTCTTTGGAGAAGGTAAGAAGAGTTCGGCATTCTTTGGAGAAGGTAAGAGTTAGGGTAGGCATGAGTTTGTTTAACTTATAGGGTGTACGTGCCATACTTTATTTTATATGTTGGTTTATTATTATTTAATTTAACGAAACTTACGGGTAAACTAATTGATAAAAACCCCTACAAATGATTTCTACTTTCTAATAAAAAGGCTAATCTTAATGTTAAAAGATATTCCGGATCCAATGGGACAAGTTTCGTTGAATTCCGACATTGTATGGAAAATTTTCCTTTATAAAACCAGAAATAAACACGCATTTAATTTTTCCACAATCACCAGATAAATCAAATCAACTTGAAACTTTGAAATCTTACACTAATTTGTTGATACGAACCCAACGGCACCAGTTTCGTCGCATTCCGAGACTGTTTCCCCGGTAGGCTATTTTTATCGCGCACCGCAATGCCCTTTTTAATGCCAAATTATCCGGTCTCTAAAAATAGTAAACTATATACCTATCCTGACTCTAATCGACGATACGAACTCAACGGGACTGGTTTCGTGGCCTAATTCGATTGTCTTCTCAAGTTACAGTCAAATAACCTTTTTTTTAATTTAAATATGCGCCATAGAAAATGAACGGGCGTTTACGGTTACCATGGTCACATACGACATCGGTTTTCCACGCCATTCACCACCATACAATAATTTAACGATATAGTTCTAATGAAACTGATTTCGTCGAAAACAATGTCCATTTGCAAAATGGTTATTTTAAAGGCCTATATTTTAATAACGATTTTCATAGCGATTATTTCAGATTTTGATTTGGCCGTAACTCACTATTTATAATACAAAATCTGGAATTTTCTCATTCATATGAAAATTATCGTCAATACGCTTCCAACGTTTCTTATTTCACAGAAATCCGACTTATATCGGATCCTGTATTCTCAGTTGAAGTTCAAAACCAAATATTACGAACTGCCGCGCGATTTCGAGCTCGTTTTATATTATAAATAAAATTAACGATAAAATTTCGTTTTAATAACGAATTCTATATTAAAAACCATTATATTCCCAAATAAAAAAATAAAAATAAAAAAATTAAATAAATATTTGTCCACCGAAAATACGGGATATTAAAGTAATAATCGAAGTGAGCTTCTTTGAAGGAAGACTATTAGTATATATGGAATTTAAAAAGGCTTTGTCGTTATTTCATTTATATTTTTAGTCGAATACGGAAATTGATATCGATTATATATTGATCTATTTTCCATGAAGATTCCGTAATTAATGGAATGTGATTTTGGGTTTATCGTGAACTGTGTTTTAAATAACATTAGTGCTTTAACCCAGTTAAAGACAGGATTACATATCTAACATTGTATTTCGAACTATATTGTTGATCTCTGCTAAATATTTATCTTTTTGGTGGTGGAGAATTTATTCTCATGCTTAACTCCCTTCTTTGAGACATACGAGCTTAGATGTTATATATTGGCAGAAATCAGTGGTACGGTGTAGATTGTCGATGCGGCATGTTTGATTTCCCAAAGTTAAATAATTATTAATAATGATTGTTGGAAGATTAAACCAAAGTGGAGTTTTAATGAATATTTAAATTGGATTGAAATGTGAATGCGGAAATTTAAATTATCAAATTTGGGAAATGATCGAGAATGGAGTACCACCAGTTTTACTCTAGGTGATAGTTAAATCTTTAATTAGATTTGAACGTGAAATGGTAATTAAATTTAGCGATGACACCATGGTGTTAGATATGGAGTATTACCAGTTTTGCTCCATGGGATGAATAGGTTGGGATTGGTAAATAAAACAAATAATTACTTCAATAAGGTGCGCTAATCCGAACTAGTATGGATATACCTTAATTTGGTTTGAATTGATACTCAAAGGAAGATTAAAGAATAAATTTAAAGAATTTATCTTAGATAAAATTAATGAGAGCCTTTCCCTAATGATGTGGATATTTGAATAAAAGAATATTATGAATTGGAATGAGGTGTATGTTGTGTTTGTGTAGCACTTGTTTATAATATACGCGAGGTGTTTGGAAAGTCCGGTTTTAAACCCATTGTGATTAATTGATTCAACGATAAGTCGATGATCAAGACGGTGGTCGAAGACTAGAGGTCTTCACATCGTCTGGATGATTACTGATGTCTTGATTGGGCTGTACACCCAAGACAAGGTAATAAGTGTTGATCGTCCAGACATACCTGGAGATCGATCGGATATGCGAGGACCTCTCTCTTGTATTGGACATATGGGACAAGGAATAAGGTGCCTCCGGTTTCGTTCAGACCCATAATGAACTTGCAAATGGAATCGTGTATGACATTGAACTTTATTCTGTGTTGATTGATTTATATTAAATATATATATCTGTTTGGTGACGGAGAATTTATTCTCTTGCTTAACACCCTTCTATGAAATGTACAAGCTTAGAGGTTATATATCGATAGACATCAGATGCATGGCGTGAATTGTATGTGTGTCATGCTAATATGCAAATGATCAAGGCTTTTGTTGAAATGAAGAGATTTGTGGTTGATGATCAAAGCATGGCTTTAAATAGCATAGCTTTGTGTATAGCGTTAATTCGCGAGCCTCACACCTCGGTATGAGTCAAAAACGAGATCGTGACTACAGGGAGTGCACGACGTTTCTTTCTATCTATGGGTGGTGTCATGGTATGGGGCCTAGACATTTATATATTCTTACCTATGTGGATGATGGATAGCAAGGCGCCGCGGTTACATCGATCACTACAGGGCCGATGGATAGGTCTGATAGGACCGGGAAAATTGTGTTCAGGAATATTAATCCACTAACGTAAGTGTGCAGCAACCCTTAAGATCCAAGGGTTCACTGCGGGTGATTCTGAGGCATTTGCTAGAGTGTCTCGAATCGGTGAGGAGCCATCCATTGCCTCGATTCATAGATGGAATCCAATTTCCAATACGTGGCATTTCGGTTTTAGTTGCAGAACTAGTATGGCGACATAGTAGCATGGGATACTATGTCGTCTATGATTGATACATTTATGTTTGAAGTGATTTTGACACTATACACTTATAGTAATATCAAAATGATTTGTTTTAAACGTACCCAACATGTTTGGCTATCGTAAGGTAACACTCTATCCTCCGGCTTGCGTTGCATTGTGTGATGGGACCTGAGTCTTATAATAGTTTCATTTTTCCAAAAAGCATTGCGTTGTTTATAAACTGTTTTATGCATTGGTATTCTTGGGAGGAAATCTGTTACGTGTTATATAGCGTGGTCCCTTGATTTACTCTATCTTAAAGTAAAGTTTCTAAATAACTGTTTTAGTTCTTACACCAGTACTACAACTGACCTGGAGTTTATTGTTTTAACCTAAACTCTGGGTGCCTATATTTTCCACACGGGAAGCTAGTAGTTTTGGTTTTGCAGATATTATTTTCCCAGGATCCTGGATTTACAGCTGGAGCTATATTCGGAAAGCTTTGTAACCGTATATCTCTTTCAGTTGTGTTATGTATGATTTTTCCGCTGCAATGTAATTTTAACCTCTGATATTTTTCTGATGTACATTATTTATTCATACTCTGTATATATTCTTGAACTCTGATGTAAATTATTGTAATAGCAATGAAATGTTCTTCTGTTTGCGTTCTGATTTGTCGTGTTCTCAACTCAATCTGGGCTTTCCCGTAAGGGGCGAGTTTGGGTCTTGTCAGCCAATATCAACCATCTGCAGTAGGTTTTCTTCGTGTCAAGTCAACAAAACAAGCAAATGGTCAAATACTCTTGCATAAAATAAAATCCATCTTTATTTTGAACTGAACATATACATAATGTAAATCTTAAAATTTTCAATAAAATTAGGTTACAACAAAAGAATCCAGTCCCGATATCCCCCTATATCTTTTCATTTGACCATCTAATTTGGAACATGCATTGTGTGTAAATCTAAACATAGTTCAATCAGTAAGAAACGTAGAATAGTGCATGTGTGCATGTATCAGTAACTGGACCAAAGGCATTTTCCATCCTAATAAGAATCTCACATTTCTTGGTTACATTACTTGAAAAATGTCAAAGTGTGCCTAAATGCTCTATTGTACTTTTGCATGTGCTAGGAGTTTTAGAGAAGTCAGAAAAATATTTCGGTAATCACGTGTTCCCAACTTTAACAAAAAGAATAGTTTCTAATGCTTGTCATTTTGCCTGGTTTCTATATGTCAAAAGTCAATGCTCACTATCTAACAGTAAAAATTCTATGATGCAAACTTATTTCACCTATATCATTGTGTATCCAAATAATCCTCTTAAATACATTATTCATTTTATTGCTTTTCCGTCTTTAATTTTTTTACCATTAATTCTAGAGCAGCGTGCTGAATGCTAGTGTAGCTCGGAGTAGCCTTTTAAATCAAGATATGAGAACTAGATTTTGGTCATATTAAATTTACATGGTTTCAATCGATTTTAGATGTTTTGGTTTTGGCTAGGAAGCATTGGTGCGGGTGCACGGATATGGGTGCACGATATGGGGATACCTGAATTCGGCAAATTCAAAAATATAAGGATTCGAGTGCAGAGGGATAGGACAAATATTAAAATATTAAAAATATATATAATCCAAAAGATCAATTAAAACGTGCCGGCCATGTTGCAGAATTGAAGGATGCAGAATTGCAGAACTGAAGAATAAGAGTTTTAGAAGAAGATAATAACTGCACAGATTGTAATATTGTTTTTATTGGATGTAACGTTAAGCTATGTACACTTATTTGTACATGACTATAGTCAAATAAGTTCGGCCCATCTTATTACATGTGTTTAGCACGTGAGTACTCAGAATATAAAAGATAATGTTACAGCCGCATATCTCATTTCTTTATAAACCCTAAAACACGAAGGTACTCTTCTAGTGCAGCCGCCGCCTCTCCAACGACGCCACCACCTCTCCAGCGACGCCATCGCCTCTCATGCGCCACCACCTCAACCCTAAAACACGAAATCTACCACTAATGACGGCCAATCAACGTCAAGAGATTTTGGTATAAGTCAGCCGCACCACTGCGCACCCATGCGCACCTACGCACCCCGATACGGTAGTTCGTCATGTAGGTGCTGCACCCCTGCTTTTTAGGGTTTTGGTTTTGATTTCGGTCCTGATTTTGATTTTTTTATTTGATGGAAAAAATATGAAAATATTTATTAAAATTAAACCAGTTGTTATAATCAAACCGGCCGTTAGGGAGGTTTGCTTACTATCACTTGGCCAAAATCAATTTTTCCGAAGCTAAAAAAGTACACCTTTCTCGGAATTGTTTTCTCCGATGTTTTTAATGGTTCAAATTCTAATGCCTAAATTTTCTCTAAAATATCCATTATATTTCAAATCTACTTTAGATCTACCGTTAATATCATATTTCTACTACAATAATTAATCTACATAGATTATTTATAAAATGTAACAAATTTTAAAAATACATCAAATTCTTAAATCAATCTAGTGTTAGTCGATTAATTTAAAAATAGAACAATAAAATTCTTTTAAATTAAAAAATCAAACGGTCGGTTTGTTCACCGTTGTATATTATACAGGTTAGATTAGAAAAACAAGATTATAATCGAACCAACTTTACAAAGCAGATCCATAGAGTGAATAGTATATTTGCTCACTTAATTTAGTTTAATATGTAAGTTCAGTAGATAATGTATCGGTCCAGTATACATTATAATCAAACGGACAAAGCAGGTCAATTAGTATGTCAGCGTAGTAAATAGCTATAATCTCTCATGATTGCAAATTGCATATCAATTTTACTTAATGCAAACTAGAGTATTCCCATTATATCCTTTATACATATTAAATGGAATACACCCTAATAAATGCTTACACCGATTAAGAAATGGACACTGATTATGTATGGCATAAATAAACATAGGAAAGTGTCAAACGTGAAATTTTTCAATATGCATGGTATGAACTGGGAAGGTGCGATACATTATATTCTTGTGACCATTCCATTAAATGGAAAACACTAATTACGCATGGCAACATGAAAAGGAAATGGCATGGACTTGGGAAGGTGTCTTACGTGAAGGTTTTAAAGAAATAGGTGTCTTACGTGAAGGTATTGAAGAAATGGAAATGGCATGCATGGTTTTAGAAATATGAAGAAAAAAAATGGTGTTCTTGTAAAATAAAAGGACCGGTTTTGCATACCAAAAATGACTAGAAATATATGCGGGACCCAAAAAGGGACACATCGAACTCAAATGGCTCTACTTCAAAAATGAAATGCGCAAGCCATTTCGCAATTTCAGCACGAACCGAGCACTGAAACTGAAAAATTATTATATTGTGGAAATCAGCACGATGAGATAGACACAATGGTATATAATTTGCAGTGTCACGATGCTCCATTCAAAATCGCATTTCAGATCCCTTTAAATAGAAAATGCGGATGGGAAAACGGAGGCCAGAACGTCCGATTTTCGTGAAGTGAATTTCTTCGTTGGATTCGTGGCAACGAATAGAATAATTTTCATGTTTGTCCGAACTGATTTCGAAGAGAAATTAAAATTAATAAAATTTGAACTGTTATATGCGGCTTTGCACTGAGAATTGTAAAATTTTCCGACAAAATTACAATATTATTCTAAACTTATATATGTTTATAATCTATTTTCTAATAAATTCTAGAATTTATATAAACTTATATATATATATATGTATGTATTCAAAGTTAAGTTTATATATTTTTTGAATTTATAATGGATGTGAATGAATTCAATTATACATCAACTGAATGCGAAATTTGAATTGGTTTAAATATTATGATTTGAATTTAAGTAATGACTTTGAACAATACGACTTGAATTATAAGATACAGTTTTGTTTAAACTGAATTATATGATAAAAGGGGGAAAAGTAAATGTAAAAATACAAAATTTACAATATTAAAAATATAAAAAATGACAATAGTATTCCACAAATCTCCTTCACCCACTAATACTAAAAAATAAAAAATGACATTAGTATTACACAAATCTCCTTCAACCACTAATACTATTTCACCCATTTTTCTTCGACTTCTTGTTCCTGTTAATACTTTTTATTTTAAAAATAATAATTCATTTATGAGTAGTTGTAAATTCAAATTATATTTATTTTGAGATACTAATTAATTAATTAACAATAAATTATAAAATAAATTACATATATTAAACACACGATAATAACATTTAATATTATACATACAATAATTATCATATGTATTACATATACTTGACTACATTACACATTATCATTTAGCTAGCCACATATCAATTTCCAATTCTTAATCCTGGAATTTAGAGGAGCATCCCATCCTTGTACAGAATCTTCACGAAATCTGAACTAAAATCCAAAAATTTCTGGAATAGGACAATTATCGATCAAAGAGACCAGCAAATAACGATTATAGTGTTAATAAAGTATCGCATGAGTTAATAATTGAAGCACAATCATATTGATAATATACATACCGAAACAAAGTGATCACATTTTCTTAGAAAATAAACACAGATTAATTTATGTGGATTAATAATGCCTCTTGGAACATATAATGGAAAATATGTCAAAGTACCTGTGACGACAAGGAATTTCGCTCGGTCCGAACCAGTCGCTAAACCGATCCAGGCCGTTCGAAATGCCCTATCGTTTGAGAACAGGACAAAACAGAACGCATACAGAAGAACATTTCATTGTATATTACAACAATGCATCAGATTACAAGAATATACAGAGTAAAAATGAATATTACACAGAAATATCAGAGATTTAAATTACATTTAAATACATAGCAGCGGAAAATAATACAATACACAACTAGAAGAGATATACGGATACAAAGCTTTCCGGATATCGTTCCAGCTGTAAACCAGGATCCTGTGAATATAAATCTGCAAAACCAAAACTACTAGCTGCCCGTGTCAAAATAGGGGCACCCAGAGTTTAGGTTAAAACAATAAACTCCAGGTCAGTCATGGGACTGGTGTGAGAACTAAAACAGTTATTAATCTTTATTTTTAAAGTCAGGTAAATCAAGGGACCACGCCGTATAACACGGAACGGGTTTCCTCCCAAGAATACCAGTGCATAAAACAAACAGCGCAATGCTAAATAAAGAAAAATGAAGCTGTTATAAGACCCAGGTCCCATCACACAATGCAACGCAGTCGAGGATAGGGTTTTCCCTTATAACAGCCAAAGAATGCTTGATACGTTTTAAAACAAATCATTTGATACTATAATAAGTGCATAGTGCATAAAACAACTTCAAATCATAAGTATCAATCATAGGCGGCATGAGCGCCCCATCCCACTATGTCACCATATATAGGTTTACAAATAAAACCGCAAAGTCACGTATTTGGAAATTGGATTTCCGTCTATGAACCGAGGCAAAAGATAGTCCTCAACCGATTCGAGACAATCTAGCCCATGTCTCAGGATCAGAACGCATCAACCCTTTAGATCGTCAGGGCCGGTCCACCGATGTGGATTATTATGCCTGAACAATACGTCTCTCCGCCCTTTGGGGCGTAAGTCTGGTCCGTCAGCCGACCAGAATGCATTCGGCCGAAACCGATATAACCGAGGCGCCTCGCAACAGCAACAACCACATAAGTCAAACTCGTCAGGGCGTGTAAAACCACTGACGCCACTTCTAGCTAGAAAGAAACGCAAGTCCTCCCTGAGGTCCGTCTCCCGTTTTTGGTTCATACCGGGTGCGAAACACGCGAGGTAAACGTTACACAAAGCTACGCCGCAAAGGCCGTGCTTTGATCATCACCACAAGACTTTGCTTTTCAACAGAAGCCTTGATCATTTGCATCTTAGCATGCCACACAGGCAAACCATCCTATGCAACCGATATCAGTCACACAGAATGAAATCCGATGTCAGACACACAGTCCATTTACAAGTCCGTTCTGGGTCTGAACGAAACCGGGAGCACCTAGTACCCCGCATATCCATCGATCTCCAAGTACGTCTGGACGATCACTAACTGTTTCCATCTTCTTGGGTGTACAGCCCAATCAAGATCATCAGTTATCACCCAAACGACGTGAAGACCTCCGGTCTTCGACCATCGTCTTCATCTTCGACTTATCGTCGTATCAGTTATTCAGAATGGGATAAACCCGGTCTTTCCGAATAACTCGCGTATATTTTAAATAAGTGTTACACAAACACAACATACGCCTCATTCCAATTCATTAGTCACTAACCGTAAATTAATCAAGAGAATAATTCCCCAAATATTAACCCCGAAGGCCGAAACCAACATCAGATCAATATCCAGAAAACCATTCTGCTTGGCTAACCGACAGTTAGTTTCTAAATTTCACGTTCAAATCTAATTAAAGATTTAACTATCGCCAGGAGCAAAACTGGTGATACTCCATTCTCGATCTTTTCAATCTAATTAAAGATTCATTAAAACTCCACTTAGTTTTAATCATTATCTGGGTTAAAGAATCAGTGTCATTTAAAACACGATTCACGATAAACCCAAAATCCCATTCCATTAATTATCGAGTTAAAGAACAAGTGTTATTTAAAACACTGTTCACGATAAACCCAAAAATCAATACCAATTCAATTCCAATTAAATATCATTTAATTGGTACACTTCATTAAATCTAAATAAAAAGATTTAATCTTTTCTCAACTGGGTTCAAGAACAGTGTTAGTGAAGACACCATTCACGACAAACCCAAATCACATTCGATTAATTATCGGGTTAAAGAACAAGTGTTATTTAAAACACTGTTCACGATAAACCCAAAAATCAATACCAATTCAATTCCAATTAAATATCATTTAATTGGTACACTTCATTAAATCTAAATAAAAAGATTTAATCTTTTCTCAACTGGGTTCAAGAACAGTGTTAGTGAAGACACCATTCACGACAAACCCAAATCACATTCGATTAATTATCGGGTTAAAGAACAAGTGTTATTTAAAACACTGTTCACGATAAACCCAAAAATCAATACCAATTCAATTCCAATTAAATATCATTTAATTGGTACACTTCATTAAATCTAAATAAAAAGATTTAATCTTTTCTCAACTGGGTTCAAGAACAGTGTTAGTGAAGACACCATTCACGACAAACCCAAATCACATTCGATTAATTATCGGGTTAAAGAACAAGTGTTATTTAAAACACTGTTCACGATAAACCCAAAAATCAATACCAATTCAATTCCAATTAAATATCATTTAATTGGTACACTTCATTAAATCTAAATAAAAAGATTTAATCTTTTCTCAACTGGGTTCAAGAACAGTGTTAGTGAAGACACCATTCACGACAAACCCAAATCACATTCGATATTCAATACAAGGTTCTGAATAGAAAATATATCGGCTTATATTCAATATCGAATTCTACGACTAACAAATGTCGTATTGGAAATAACGATATAAATGTATATCTTTCAAATTTCCATGACAACACCTGTATAATCACGAATTCCAACATCGAAATATTCCGAAGACAATTTCGATTCAAATCCACTCCAATGCATTCATTGGAAATTTTGGTTATTTTCAAACCCATTTCGAATTCAATTTATTTATAAAAAAAATAAATAGAATTATAATTCTAGTTCAAAACTAGTTTATTTCGATAAAAATCTATTTTTATCTTTTCAAATATGGAGTTTTTCATCCCAATTCTTTCTAAATCATTTCTTATGATTTTACACAAATTATTACTATTTTTAATAATTTTATCAAGGCCCGTTCAGTCGATTTCCAACAATGGCCATCGAACTGCACTTACAGCGACCTTTTTCGAATTTGATTTGGACATAATTCCAAATCCAACCGTTAGATTTCTAATTTCTAATATTCTTTAGAAAGCTCTTTTCGATACGAACCCAACGGTTCCGGTTTTAGGAGAATTCGACGGTCGGATCTCCCGTAATGTCCGTTTGAAATAAATGGTCGAAATTCGCGAACTGCCGCGGCGCGGCGCGTTCTATTCAGGCCATTATATTATATATATAATATATACTTCGTCGATTTCTATTTAAAACGAATTATATAAATAGTTTTAAATTCGTTTCAAAAGCAATTTCAACTTCCTTTTCAATTCAAATCAAAATTGAATTCTTCTCTATAAATTCGTTCCTATTAAATTCAAATTTCAATTCAATTTGAATTCGTTTTCAATTCAATTCATTTTGAAATCGTTTTCAATTCAATTCATTTCGAAATCGTTTTCAATTCAATTCATTTCGAAATCGTTTTCAATTCAATTCATTTCGAAATCGTTTTCAATTCAATTCATTTCGAAATCGTTTTCAATTCAATTCATTTCGAAATCGTTTTAAAATCGATATAAATATCGATCACGTCAAAATGGCGTCAATCTAATCAACACGGCTTCATATATTGATATTTCCAAATATTCCATTTCGAATATTTCTATTTCAAATATTTCTATTTTAAAACTGGAATGAGGCCCAATCAATTACCATATAAAGTTAATTATATGGATTTTCATACAACACATGTATAATAGCATTGAAAAATAATCAACCATCAACCAAAGTGCACTACACTGTATAAGCATCAAATATAGATATCTAACGCTTATAACAGCCTGTCAATCAATCGATCGACATATTTAATCAATCAGGATGAGTGAACTTCAAATTTCATCCCAACACCCGTGTGGGGTTTCAAACAATCAAACACAGATGTTATTTGTGCAGTTGGGCGATGTGTGAAATTTATCGACCCAATCAATATCAGTCAAATCAGTGTATATACAAACAAATCGGCCGATTTGTTTATAACTATTCATTTATTCACATTCACGTTAAAAATTATATTTTTAACGATAAAACATTTTATTTTAACCTATGAATTTCTATTCAATTCATTTACACAATAAAATGATATTTTTATTTTCTAACATATTTTAGAAAATTTCGGCGGCATAACGGCACGATACTAGAAACGGGACAAGGCCTAGCCTTATCCCCGGTCTAGTGAAGGCCCACGCCATTCACTCATCAATCAAATCAATTTCATTTTGCAAACCACAAAATTTGGAGTAAGGGTCTAACCTAGCCTTACTCCTACGCCTTATAACGGCGCACGTCTAATCCTAGCCAATTTATCGATTCGATTTTTCACACCACAAACCACATTCAAACCAATATCGCAATCAATCACCAAACAGTCAAACAAACAAGTCCATGGTCTGTGGACGATTGTGTCGGGTGCTACTAAGCACCGTCTGCATCCTAGTATAAATATATAACTAGAAAAGAAATAGAAAGGTGAGAAATTCTCACATATAGCTATCCTAGCTCCACGGCACTCCTTTGCAGAAGTCTTCGTCGTTTCGCCTTTTTGTCACCTTCGTTGTCCGCTTTTACTACATATGTAAAAATCGAATTTTTACTATGCTATTCAATATATAAAAATCTGATTTTTCTATCGAAGTTCAATATATAAAAATCATATTTTCCTATCGAAGTTCAATATATAAAAATCGAATTTTTACTTCGAAGTTCAACATATAAAAATCATATTTTCACATCTATGTTATATAGATAAAAATTATATTTTTATCACGCTATTTTCCACCTAAAGATTTTGCCTTTTCAAAGATAAAGATTTCGCCTTTTTACTTTCAAAGAACTCGCCTTTTTATTTTTAAAGTACTCGCCTTTTTATTTTCAAAGTTCATATCTTTTTTTTTTTAAAAAAAACAAAGTTGATAACTTTATAAAAACAAAGTTGTTTTTATTTTTTTTAAAAACAACATATATTTTCAAAACAATTTCATATATGTTTTCAAAACAATCTTTTTTTTTTTTTTTTAAAAAAGATTAAACCTTTTAAAATAAAATCAGTTTTTAAAATCATTAAAAATTCAGTTTTAAAAATCAAAATAAAAAAACAGTTTTCAAAATAAATAAAAAAAACAGGTTTCAAGTAAAAAAAAAAAAAAACAGTTTTCAATCTTTAATAAAATCAGTTTTCAATCTTTAATAAAACAGTTTTCAATCCTTAATAAAACAGTTTTCAATCCTTAATAAAACAGTTTTCAATCTTTAATAAAATCAGTTTTCAATCTTTAATAAAATCAGTTTTCAATCTTAATAAAATCAGTTTTCAATCTTAATAAAACAGTTTTCAATCTTTAATAAAAACAGTTTAAAAAAAAATAAAAGTAAACAGTTAAAATAAAAGTAAAATAAATTTAAAAACTTACGGGGGAGGCCTGTGCTTGTTCGTCAGTGGAAGGGGGGGTTTCAGAGGGCGGCGTCGGGTTGGTGGAGCGCAAGCGGAGGCGGGCTAGGGTGGGTTGCGTCGGTGGGTTTTTCGAGTAGGGGGAAGGTGCGGTGGGCTCGTCGAGGGAGGGGGAAGGTGCGGTGGGCTCGTCGAGGGAGGGGGGAGGTGCAGTGATGGGCGGCGGCGCCTCAGGGGGGGGCGGCTGTCGATAACTAGGTTTTTTTTTTTTTTTTTCTGAAAACCGATTTGAAAAATAAGAGAGGGGGGGGCCAGGGTAATAAAGGGAAGGAGGGAATATTAAATTATTATTTTATTTTATATTATTATATTGAATTTTAAACGTGCATTTCAATTTACCGGGGCCACACACTAACTAGAAAAATTCCCAAAAAATATTTTCTAGCTTCGTATTGACGATACGGTCCTAACAAAACTAGTTTCGTCGAATTCTAAGACCGTTTGAAAAATGGCCAATTTCCAGTCGATTAAAATCAACTGAAACTGGTCAAACGCGTTTTCCTTTGCCACACTCACATATTGATTCGAAAAATTATGAAATTTGAAACCTAGCAATAACTTTACATCCCGGACCCAACAAAACTGGTTTCGTCGAAATCCGAGGTCGTTTGCAAAATGGCTATTTTTAAGGGCTATATATTATATTAAAATATATATAAATTCCACAGCGACTATTTCTAATTTTCAACTGGACATATCTCATCATTTATAAAGTGAAATCTCAGTTTCTCAACTTCGTTGGAAAGATATCATCAATTAGATCCTAATGTTTTTGGTTTCACAAAAATCCGGATTGTTTTGCACCCGGTACATTCAATTGAAGTTTGAAATCGAATTATCGAACTACCGCGCCATTTTTAATTCTATTTATAATTATATATAAATATTTATATTCTAACGACGACGTATATAATATATACGTTCGAATTATATTCAAAATAAATTTCTCGTCGATATTATTTAAAATAATTCATTTTAAATAATCAAAATTCGCTAAAATTGCCAAAATAAAAATTTCAAACTGGCCCAGATTTTCCGGGTTGTTACAATCTCCCCCACTTAAAACTTTTCGTCCCCGAAAAGGAACAAAGTCGAAAGTGGTTTGATAATTCAACTCTACGCTCGATCTGGCTTCCATTCTCCAACTCTTTAGTTTCTGAGAATTTTCAAAATTTCAAAAATTTGGCTAACACCCTAAATTTTCGAAAAATTTCGCCATAACCTCCCCTGCAATGGGAGCATCGGGAAATTGCAAATAGCGTTCCCGGTCCTTCAGATCTCAAAAAGAAAAAGAAAAAGCCAAGCGGCTAGCCAATAGGCTCATAAAATCATCATCACCCAAACAAAACAGGAAATTATGTAGTAAACATGTACCTATTTGTCGGGCAAACAAATTTTATTCTCGGCTCTAGCCTCCTTGCTATGACCTGTTCAATGATATATATGTATATGCAAGCAAACGCGACCAATTTTCAATACAGTTCCATATGTGATTCAGTTAGGCTAAATGGTTCAAAATTAGCAAACAAATGAACAAACAACACAAACATCAATCAATTAGTGAATTAGAGTTTCAAATTCATAATTTTGATACACATACAAAAATCATGTTTTTGATGCCAAATCACACAATTAGCCCTATCTAATTTTGGTTCTCACACCAGTCTAATGGAAATATATAGAAAATCACACCTTCGAAACACGAAGCTAATTACTAATGATGACGCGTCAACCATCAGAATCAGGTCCGTGCGACTAGGGTGTAATTCTATATCTATCCAGTATATTAAAACTTTAAATACACGTTTGCAAGGCGTATATGCAAAATCTGTATATACTGGACTGTCCAAAGTCAATATAAATAATCAAATACGAATAATTGATTTAAATTTTCAAAACAAAATTTGTTTTCATTTTTAAAAATATACTCTTCACACCCGTTCTAGGATACTACTGATCCTATCTCTAACGAGTCATTCTAATTGGATATTACTAATCCAATATCTGATGAATTCTTTCGTACGGTTCTAATGTGTCTTGTTCTCTAGCTTTGTAAACCAAAGCTCTGATACCAAATGTGACGACAAGGAATTTCGCTCGGTCCGAACCAGTCGCTAAACCGATCCAGGCCGTTCGAAATGCCCTATCGTTTGAGAACAGGACAAAACAGAACGCATACAGAAGAACATTTCATTGTATATTACAACAATGCATCAGATTACAAGAATATACAGAGTAAAAATGAATATTACACAGAAATATCAGAGATTTAAATTACATTTAAATACATAGCAGCGGAAAATAATACAATACACAACTAGAAGAGATATACGGATACAAAGCTTTCCGGATATCGTTCCAGCTGTAAACCATAATCCTGTGAATATAAATCTGCAAAACCAAAACTACTAGCTGCCCGTGTCAAAATAGGGGCACCCAGAGTTTAGGTTAAAACAATAAACTCCAAGTCAGTCATGGGACTGGTGTGAGAACTAAAACAGTTATTAATCTTTATTTTTAAAGTCAGGTAAATCAAGGGACCACGCCGTATAACACGGAACGGGTTTCCTCCCAAGAATACCAGTGCATAAAACAAACAGCGCAATGCTAAATAAAGAAAAATGAAGCTGTTATAAGACCCAGGTCCCATCACACAATGCAACGCAGTCGAGGATAGGGTTTTCCCTTATAACAGCCAAAGAATGCTTGATACGTTTTAAAACAAATCATTTGATACTATAATAAGTGCATAGTGCATAAAACAACTTCAAATCATAAGTATCAATCATAGGCGGCATGAGCGCCCCATCCCACTATGTCACCATATATAGGTTTACAAATAAAACCGCAAAGTCACGTATTTGGAAATTGGATTTCCGTCTATGAACCGAGGCAAAAGATAGTCCTCAACCGATTCGAGACAATCTAGCCCATGTCTCAGGATCAGAACGCATCAACCCTTTAGATCGTCAGGGCCGGTCCACCGATGTGGATTATTATGCCTGAACAATACGTCTCTCCGCCCTTTGGGGCGTAAGTCTGGTCCGTCAGCCGACCAGAATGCATTCGGCCGAAACCGATATAACCGAGGCGCCTCGCAACAGCAACAACCACATAAGTCAAACTCGTCAGGGCGTGTAAAACCACTGACGCCACTTCTAGCTAGAAAGAAACGCAAGTCCTCCCTGAGGTCCGTCTCCCGTTTTTGGTTCATACCGGGTGCGAAACACGCGAGGTAAACGTTACACAAAGCTACGCCGCAAAGGCCGTGCTTTGATCATCACCACAAGACTTTGCTTTTCAACAGAAGCCTTGATCATTTGCATCTTAGCATGCCACACAGGCAAACCATCCTATGCAACCGATATCAGTCACACAGAATGAAATCCGATGTCAGACACACAGTCCATTTACAAGTCCGTTCTGGGTCTGAACGAAACCGGGAGCACCTAGTACCCCGCATATCCATCGATCTCCAAGTACGTCTGGACGATCACTAACTGTTTCCATCTTCTTGGGTGTACAGCCCAATCAAGATCATCAGTTATCACCCAAACGACGTGAAGACCTCCGGTCTTCGACCATCGTCTTCATCTTCGACTTATCGTCGTATCAGTTATTCAGAATGGGATAAACCCGGTCTTTCCGAATAACTCGCGTATATTTTAAATAAGTGTTACACAAACACAACATACGCCTCATTCCAATTCATTAGTCACTAACCGTAAATTAATCAAGAGAATAATTCCCCAAATATTAACCCCGAAGGCCGAAACCAACATCAGATCAATATCCAGAAAACCATTCTGCTTGGCTAACCGACAGTTAGTTTCTAAATTTCACGTTCAAATCTAATTAAAGATTTAACTATCGCCAGGAGCAAAACTGGTGATACTCCATTCTCGATCTTTTCAATCTAATTAAAGATTCATTAAAACTCCACTTAGTTTTAATCATTATCTGGGTTAAAGAATCAGTGTCATTTAAAACACGATTCACGATAAACCCAAAATCCCATTCCATTAATTATCGGGTTAAAGAACAAGTGTTATTTAAAACACTGTTCACGATAAACCCAAAAATCAATACCAATTCAATTCCAATTAAATATCATTTAATTGGTACACTTCATTAAATCTAAATAAAAAGATTTAATCTTTTCTCAACTGGGTTCAAGAACAGTGTTAGTGAAGACACCATTCACGACAAACCCAAATCACATTCGATTAATTATCGGGTTAAAGAACAAGTGTTATTTAAAACACTGTTCACGATAAACCCAAAAATCAATACCAATTCAATTCCAATTAAATATCATTTAATTGGTACACTTCATTAAATCTAAATAAAAAGATTTAATCTTTTCTCAACTGGGTTCAAGAACAGTGTTAGTGAAGACACCATTCACGACAAACCCAAATCACATTCGATTAATTATCGGGTTAAAGAACAAGTGTTATTTAAAACACTGTTCACGATAAACCCAAAAATCAATACCAATTCAATTCCAATTAAATATCATTTAATTGGTACACTTCATTAAATCTAAATAAAAAGATTTAATCTTTTCTCAACTGGGTTCAAGAACAGTGTTAGTGAAGACACCATTCACGACAAACCCAAATCACATTCGATTAATTATCGGGTTAAAGAACAAGTGTTATTTAAAACACTGTTCACGATAAACCCAAAAATCAATACCAATTCAATTCCAATTAAATATCATTTAATTGGTACACTTCATTAAATCTAAATAAAAAGATTTAATCTTTTCTCAACTGGGTTCAAGAACAGTGTTAGTGAAGACACCATTCACGACAAACCCAAATCACATTCGATATTCAATACAAGGTTCTGAATAGAAAATATATCGGCTTATATTCAATATCGAATTCTACGACTAACAAATGTCGTATTGGAAATAACGATATAAATGTATATCTTTCAAATTTCCATGACAACACCTGTATAATCACGAATTCCAACATCGAAATATTCCGAAGACAATTTCGATTCAAATCCACTCCAATGCATTCATTGGAAATTTTGGTTATTTTCAAACCCATTTCGAATTCAATTTATTTATAAAAAAAAATAAATAGAATTATAATTCTAGTTCAAAACTAGTTTATTTCGATAAAAATCTATTTTTATCTTTTCAAATATGGAGTTTTTCATCCCAATTCTTTCTAAATCATTTCTTATGATTTTACACAAATTATTACTATTTTTAATAATTTTATCAAGGCCCGTTCAGTCGATTTCCAACAATGGCCATCGAACTGCACTTACAGCGACCTTTTTCGAATTTGATTTGGACATAATTCCAAATCCAACCGTTAGATTTCTAATTTCTAATATTCTTTAGAAAGCTCTTTTCGATACGAACCCAACGGTTCCGGTTTTAGGAGAATTCGACGGTCGGATCTCCCGTAATGTCCGTTTGAAATAAATGGTCGAAATTCGCGAACTGCCGCGGCGCGGCGCGTTCTATTCAGGCCATTATATTATATATATAATATATATAATATATACTTCGTCGATTTCTATTTAAAACGAATTATATAAATAGTTTTAAATTCGTTTCAAAAGCAATTTCAACTTCCTTTTCAATTCAAATCAAAATTGAATTCTTCTCTATAAATTCGTTCCTATTAAATTCAAATTTCAATTCAATTTGAATTCGTTTTCAATTCAATTCATTTTGAAATCGTTTTCAATTCAATTCATTTCGAAATCGTTTTCAATTCAATTCATTTCGAAATCGTTTTCAATTCAATTCATTTCGAAATCGTTTTCAATTCAATTCATTTCGAAATCGTTTTCAATTCAATTCATTTCGAAATCGTTTTCAATTCAATTCATTTCGAAATCGTTTTAAAATCGATATAAATATCGATCACGTCAAAATGGCGTCAATCTAATCAACACGGCTTCATATATTGATATTTCCAAATATTCCATTTCGAATATTTCTATTTCAAATATTTCTATTTTAAAACTGGAATGAGGCCCAATCAATTACCATATAAAGTTAATTATATGGATTTTCATACAACACATGTATAATAGCATTGAAAAATAATCAACCATCAACCAAAGTGCACTACACTGTATAAGCATCAAATATAGATATCTAACGCTTATAACAGCCTGTCAATCAATCGATCGACATATTTAATCAATCAGGATGAGTGAACTTCAAATTTCATCCCAACACCCGTGTGGGGTTTCAAACAATCAAACACAGATGTTATTTGTGCAGTTGGGCGATGTGTGAAATTTATCGACCCAATCAATATCAGTCAAATCAGTGTATATACAAACAAATCGGCCGATTTGTTTATAACTATTCATTTATTCACATTCACGTTAAAAATTATATTTTTAACGATAAAACATTTTATTTTAACCTATGAATTTCTATTCAATTCATTTACACAATAAAATGATATTTTTATTTTCTAACATATTTTAGAAAATTTCGGCGGCATAACGGCACGATACTAGAAACGGGACAAGGCCTAGCCTTATCCCCGGTCTAGTGAAGGCCCACGCCATTCACTCATCAATCAAATCAATTTCATTTTGCAAACCACAAAATTTGGAGTAAGGGTCTAACCTAGCCTTACTCCTACGCCTTATAACGGCGCACGTCTAATCCTAGCCAATTTATCGATTCGATTTTTCACACCACAAACCACATTCAAACCAATATCGCAATCAATCACCAAACAGTCAAACAAACAAGTCCATGGTCTGTGGACGATTGTGTCGGGTGCTACTAAGCACCGTCTGCATCCTAGTATAAATATATAACTAGAAAAGAAATAGAAAGGTGAGAAATTCTCACATATAGCTATCCTAGCTCCACGGCACTCCTTTGCAGAAGTCTTCGTCGTTTCGCCTTTTTGTCACCTTCGTTGTCCGCTTTTACTACATATGTAAAAATCGAATTTTTACTATGCTATTCAATATATAAAAATCTGATTTTTCTATCGAAGTTCAATATATAAAAATCATATTTTCCTATCGAAGTTCAATATATAAAAATCGAATTTTTACTTCGAAGTTCAACATATAAAAATCATATTTTCACATCTATGTTATATAGATAAAAATTATATTTTTATCACGCTATTTTCCACCTAAAGATTTTGCCTTTTCAAAGATAAAGATTTCGCCTTTTTACTTTCAAAGAACTCGCCTTTTTATTTTTAAAGTACTCGCCTTTTTATTTTCAAAGTTCATATCTTTTTTTTTTAAAAAAAAACAAAGTTGATAACTTTATAAAAACAAAGTTGTTTTTATTTTTTTTAAAAACAACATATATTTTCAAAACAATTTCATATATGTTTTCAAAACAATCTTTTTTTTTTTTAAAAAAAAGATTAAACCTTTTAAAATAAAATCAGTTTTTAAAATCATTAAAAATTCAGTTTTAAAAATCAAAATAAAAAAACAGTTTTCAAAATAAATAAAAAAACAGGTTTCAAGTAAAAAAAAAAAAAAAAACAGTTTTCAATCTTTAATAAAATCAGTTTTCAATCTTTAATAAAATCAGTTTTCAATCTTTAATAAAACAGTTTTCAATCCTTAATAAAACAGTTTTCAATCCTTAATAAAACAGTTTTCAATCTTTAATAAAATCAGTTTTCAATCTTTAATAAAATCAGTTTTCAATCTTAATAAAATCAGTTTTCAATCTTAATAAAACAGTTTTCAATCTTTAATAAAAACAGTTTAAAAAAAAATAAAAGTAAACAGTTAAAATAAAAGTAAAATAAATTTAAAAACTTACGGGGGAGGCCTGTGCTTGTTCGTCAGTGGAAGGGGGGGTTTCAGAGGGCGGCGTCGGGTTGGTGGAGCGCAAGCGGAGGCGGGCTAGGGTGGGTTGCGTCGGTGGGTTTTTCGAGGAGGGGGAAGGTGCGGTGGGCTCGTCGAGGGAGGGGGAAGGTGCGGTGGGCTCGTCGAGGGAGGGGGGAGGTGCAGTGATGGGCGGCGGCGCCTCAGGGGGGGGCGGCTGTCGATAACTAGGTTTTTTTTTTTTTTCTGAAAACCGATTTGAAAAATAAGAGAGGGGGGGGGGCCAGGGTAATAAAGGGAAGGAGGGAATATTAAATTATTATTTTATTTTATATTATTATATTGAATTTTAAACGTGCATTTCAATTTACCGGGGCCACACACTAACTAGAAAAATTCCCAAAAAATATTTTCTAGCTTCGTATTGACGATACGGTCCTAACAAAACTAGTTTCGTCGAATTCTGAGACCGTTTGAAAAATGGCCAATTTCCAGTCGATTAAAATCAACTGAAACTGGTCAAACGCGTTTTCCTTTGCCACGCTCACATATTGATTCGAAAAATTATGAAATTTGAAACCTAGCAATAACTTTACATCCCGGACCCAACAAAACTGGTTTCGTCGAAATCCGAGGTCGTTTGCAAAATGGCTATTTTTAAGGGCTATATATTATATTAAAATATATATAAATTCCACAGCGACTATTTCTAATTTTCAACTGGACATATCTCATCATTTATAAAGTGAAATCTCAGTTTCTCAACTTCGTTGGAAAGATATCATCAATTAGATCCTAATGTTTTTGGTTTCACAAAAATCCGGATTGTTTTGCACCCGGTACATTCAATTGAAGTTTGAAATCGAATTATCGAACTACCGCGCCATTTTTAATTCTATTTATAATTATATATAAATATTTATATTCTAACGACGACGTATATAATATATACGTTCGAATTATATTCAAAATAAATTTCTCGTCGATATTATTTAAAATAATTCATTTTAAATAATCAAAATTCGCTAAAATTGCCAAAATAAAAATTTCAAACTGGCCCAGATTTTCCGGGTTGTTACAGTACCCATTTGGATAGGGTCTAAAGCAACTAAAATCATATTACACATAGTCCCAGTCACCGCACCCATTTCATCCATAGACATCCAATACTCCGTTGAACAAGGATTTGCATAGTAGTTAATCTTACGTAATGTAATCCCGGCTTCATCCATATTTTTATGCCATATTTTCATCCAAAAGTCTAAACATCTTTCTATGAAATCATGTAAATCCATACGCACCCTTCTCCATTGATCTTCTGACCTATAAATTTGATTAGATACTGATCGATAACCACAATTACCGTTTGCAGAAACATTCACGTATTCATGAATATGAGGAGTGACCAACCATGGAATTTCTAAAGGGATGGATTCTTCCCTCACGGTAGTTTTATGCTTATTATCAGATTTAAGCTTTTTGTTAACGTGCTCAAAGTATGAAGAATCTCTTTTTTTTGGAACTCCTAGATGTCGGGCGACCTTTACTTTTCCGATCACTAAAAGGCTCTTCAAACGAAAGTGATTCTAGGAGTACCATCTTCTCCAGTTGAGATATATACATTTTCTTCACCTCCGATGATTGTTCATCATCAAATTAAAGTAATACAATAAAATCTCATCATCATCTTGAAATTGTGTCATGTCATCATCAGAAAAATAAGAAGTACCTTCCATGTGAAGAGTTCCCCAAAAAACATGAACACTGTCTAACTCAATGCTCCTTCCTTCCTTATCCGTCAATCTAATCTCATGTGCACATGGGAGACCATGTGATGTTCGCAAGTAACAATCGCAAGTTTTAGGGTTAGTGTCAACTCCATGCCGATTATATTCCTTAAAAATCTTTTTAATGGCCATGTGAGAAATTTTACCAGTCAACTCAGACAAAAGATGTAAAACAGTGATATGAAGATCTTTATTTGTGGACCTCACAAAACTAGTGTAACGACCCGAGGAATTTGCGATCCTAATTATCGATATAAACTCAATGTCAACTATCCAAGCATCAGAAATACCGGATAGTTAATAGAAAGAGGTTAGAGGGTGAGAATAGATAAGATAGAAAAATTAGAATAGAAGAAGAAGAAGATCACAACAACAGAATCAGAGTAACACAAATCTTATAGTGGAACGAATAAAATATAACATAACTTTGAAATTAAAACCAATATGTGTATACAATACCATTTATCAGAGTACAACACTTACAACACAGCGGAAATAAACAATTGCTATGAAATCCTGAAGCCTCCTGCTCCAAGCTCTCAGTATATGTAAATCCCGACTACTTGACTGCCCGTACAAAATTGGACACCCAAGAGTTAGGGAAAACAAAACAAAATAAACTCCGGGTCAATCATGGGACTGGTGTGAGTAAAACAATTTAAAACAGTTTGAGAAAATAAATGATGTAATAACCCGAAAATCTGGGCCAGTTTAAAAATTTTATTTTGGCAATTTTAGCAAATTTTGAACATTTAAAATGAATTATTTTAATAATATCGACGAGAAATTTATTTTGGATAGAATTCGAACGTATATATTATATACGTCGTCGTTAGAATATAAATAATTATATATAATTAAAAAAGGAATTGAAAACGGCGCGGTAGTTCGATAATTCGATTTCAAATTTCAATTGAACGTACCGGGTGCAAAACAATCCGGATTTTAGCGAAACCAAAATTAATGGAATCTAATTGAGGATATCTTTCCAACGAATCCGAAAAATTGAAATTTCATAGCGGGAATCAAAAGATAAGTCCAGTTGAAAATTCTGAATAGTCGCTATGGAATTCAGGCCCTTAAAAATGGAAATTTTGCAAACGACCTCGGATTTCGACGAAACTACTTTTGTTATGTCCATGATGTCATGTTATTGCTAGATTCCAAATTTCATAATTTTTCGAATCAATATGTGAGCGTGGAAAAGAAAAACGCGTTTAACCAGTTTTAGTTGATTTTAATCGACGGGAGAATGGCCATTTTTCAAACGGTCTCAAAATCTGACGAAACTAGTTTTATTAGGACTGTATCGTCAATACGAAGGTAGAAAATATTTTTCTACAATTTATAGAGTTCGTATGTGACCCCGGTAAATTGAAATGCGCGTTCAAATTCAATATATAGAGTTATATGTTGATTTTGACGAAAACTGATCGAAACTATCGAATCAGCTTACGATACATATCCCATTGGGTTCGGAATAGGGGTAAAACGCTATAGACGACAGGCGGTGGGCCTCGTTTTGAGGTCAAAATAAAAAGTCAACATTTTATAAATTTAAAATATTAAAATAATTAAACTCCTTTCCTCTCTCTACCTTTATTCACTCAGCCCCCCCCCCCCCCCCACCCCCGATTTCATTTCAAAGAAGAAAAATAAAAAAATGGAGGAGCCGCCGCTTCTCCCCTCGTCGCCGTCGCGGTGGCGCTGCCCCCCTTGCTTAAAAACTGTCGCGCCACCCTCCAGTTCCCCCCCTCGCTCTGGCGATCGCCCAAGATCCCACCGCCCTCCACCTCGCGTCAGCGTCCACCCCCCCTCCAACAGATCAATTCGTAATCGAAGGAAGCTCTGAACCCAAAGTGAGCCACCGCCGGCCTGATGGGCTCCACAGCCGCCTGGGTCAACTTCCGCCCCCCTCCCCCCCCCCCCCAACAGCCCTCCAACCGAGTTCGACGTGAATAAAGCAAGAGGGTGAGCTTTCTTTTTAAATTATGATTTTATTTAAATATAAAACTTTGTTAAAATCAGTTTTGAATAAATGAAATCAGTTTTATACATATAGCAATGAAAGGAAGGGATTGTTAGTTGATAAAAATTGGGGTTTTATATAGTATTGATATTAAAGGTATAATCTTTATTATGGTAGAAGGTTAAAAATGCAATTTTTATATAGTAGAGTAATAAAGATGCGATTTTTATATAGTATCGATGTAAAAATAGAATTTTTATCTATATAGCAACGAAGTAAAAATAGAATTTTTATCTATATAGCAACGAAGTAAAAATAGAATTTTTATCTATATAGCAACGAAGTAAAATTACGATTTTTATATATTGAATAGCGAAGTAAAAATACGATTTTTATATATTGAATAGCGAAGTAAAAATACGATTTTTTGTATATTGAATAGCGAAGTAAAAATACGATTTTTATATATTGAATAGCGAAGTAAAAATACGATTTTTATATATTGAATAGGGAAGTAAAAATACGATTTTTATATATTGAATAGCGAAGTAAAAATACGATTTTTATATATTGAATAGCGAAGTAAAAATACGATTTTTATATATTGAATAGCGAAGTAAAAATACGATTTTTTATATATTGAATAGCAAAGTAAAAATTCGATTTTTATACATTGAATAGTAAAGTAAAAATGTGATTTTGATATATGTAGTGGCTACGGGCAACGAAAGTGACCAAAGGCGAGAACGACGAAGATTTCTATAAAAGAAGTGTCGTGGAGTTAGGTTAGCTATTGGTGAGAAATTCTCAGTTTAAATTTCTTTTTTTAGTTATACAAATATATATACTGGGATGCAGTCGGTGTTTAGTAGCACCCGACACCATCGTCCACAGACCATGGACTAGTTTGTTTGGTTGTGTGGTTGGTTACATTATTTGATTTGAATTTGATTGTTTGGTGAAATGGAATGGATTTGATTGATATGTGTATGGCATGGGCCATTATTAGACCGGGGATAAGGCTAGGCCTTGTCCCGTTTCTAGCATCGTGTCGTTATGCCGCCGAAATTTTCTAAAATAAGTTAGAAAAATAAAGATATCATTGTATTTAATAAATAAACCGAATAGAATATTCGTAGGTTGGATAAAATAATTTGGTTGTTAAAAATATAATTTTTAACGTGAATGTGAATAAATAAGTATTCATTTACAAACCGGACGGTTTGTTTATGTACACCTATTTGAAGGACATTGATTGGGACGATAAATTTTACACATCGCCCAACAGCACAAATAAAAATCATTGTTTGTTGATTTGAAACCCCACACGGGTATTGGGATAATATATGACATACACTAATCCCAATAATTAGTTGTATGTTGATCGATTGATTGACAGGCTGTTATAAGCGTTAGATATCTATATTTGATGCTTATACAGTATATTGCACTTTGGATGATGGTTGATTATTTATCGTTGCTATTATATACATGTGTTGTATGGAATCCATATAATTAGCTTTATATGGTAATTGATTGGGCCTCATTCCAATTTAGAAAATGAAGAATATTATAAAATAAAGGTTCATGTGTTGACCGTACTCATCCGTTGAGATTAGTCATGTGTTGAACGAAATATTTTAATTATAAAATTTACATCTTTATCATTATAAAATAAAGGTTCATGTGTTGACCGTACTCATCTGTTGAGATTAGTCATATGTTGAACAAAATATTTTAACGATAAAATTTACATCTTTATCATATATAGAATTATTAATTAACTGGAAAATAGATAAGATGAGTGGCCTCCTGGATCTTGATCTGATGTTGGTTTCAGCCTTCGGGGTTAATATTTTGGGAATCGTTCTCTTACTAGTTTATGGTTGGAGTCTGATTTGAAATCAAACGATAGATACCATAATTTTTATAAAATTTATTAAATAACAAAAATAGTCACACGTGGACAGTACTCGTTCGTTGAGATTAGTCATGTGTTGACAAAAATATAGATTCACGTATTGAATAGAATAAATATTCATTTGTTGAATAGAATAACGGAATTATTGAAATACATAAAGCCATGTTGATTAGAGATGCGCTATTTTGATGCGAACGATATTTATATCGATTATATTCGTTTTTATAATGAATATTGAAAAGAGATAAAAATTGAATTGAATATATAACGAATTCGAATTGAATTGAATAGAAAACGAATTCGAATTGAATTGAATATAAAACAAATTCGAATTGAATTGAATATAAAACGAATTCGAGTTGAATTGAATATAAAACGAATTCGAATTGAATTGAAAACGAATTGAAATAGGATAAAAATCGATTTGAAATTAATTCAAATTGAACTGAAATTTGAATTGAATTGAAATGAATTTTAAAACGAATTTATAAGGAAAAATTCAATTTTGATTTGAATTGGAAATGGAAGTTGAAATTGTTTTTGAAATGAATTTAAAACTATTTATAAAATTCATTTTAAATAGAAATCGACGAAATATATATTATATATATATTATATAATGGCCTGAATAGAACGCGCCACGCCGCGGCAGTTTGCGAATTTCGACCATTTATTTCGAACGGACATTACGGAAGATCCGACCGTCGGATTCTCCTAAAACCGAAACCTTTGGGTTCGTATCGAAAAGGGCATTCTAACGAATATTAGAAATGTGAAATCTAATGGTTGGATTTGGAGATACATCCAAATCAAATTTGGAAAAGGTCGTTGTAAGTGCAGTTCGATGGCCGTTGTTGGAAATCGACTGTACGGGCCTTGATAAAATTGTTAAAAATAGTAAAAATTTGTGTAAAATCATAAGAAATGATTTGGGGAAAATTGGGATGAAAAACTCCATATTTGAAAAGATAAAATAGATTTTTATCGAAATGAACTAGTTTTGAACTAAAATTAAAACCCATTTATTTTTAAATAAATAAATTGGATTTGAAATGGGTTTTAAATAGGATTGATCTGTGGGTTTATCGTGAACATTATTTTAAAATACCACTTGTTCTTTAACCCGATAATAAATAGAATGTGATTTGGGTTTATCGTGAACTGTGTTTTAAATGACATTAGTTCTTTAACACTGTAAAAGGAGTTTTAACGAATCTGCAATTAGATTAAAATGTGCATTGATAATCTAAATTATCGAATTTGGAAAATAAGCGAGAATGGAGTATTACCAGTTTTGCTCCAAAGTGATAGTTAAATCATTAATTAGATTTGAACGTGAAATGGTAATTAATTTTACCGATAACACCACGGTGTTAGATATTGAGTATTACCAGTTTTTCTTCATGGGATGAATAGGTTGGGATTGGGAAATAAAATAAGTAATTAGTTCGGTGTGGTTCGCTAATCTCGACTAGTTTGGAAAGCCATAATTTGGTTTGGAATGACATCCAAAGGAAGATTAAAGAATAAATTTAAAGAATTTATCTTGGATAAAATTAATGGGAACTTTTGCCTAAGAATATGAAATTTAGAAACTAGTTGTAGGTTAGTTAAGAGGAATGGTTTCCTGGGTATTGATCTGATGTTGGTTTCGGCCTTTGGGGTTAATATTTGGGGAATTGCTCTCCTACTGATTTACAGTTAGTGACTAATGAATTGGAATGAGGCGTATGTTGTGTTTGTGTAACATTTGTTTTTAATATACGCGGGTTGTTCGGAAAGGCCGGGTTTATACCCATTCTGAATAACCGATTCGACGATAAGTCGAAGATGATGACGGTGGTCGAAGACCGGAAGTCTTCACATCGTTTGGATAATTACTGATGATCCTGATTGGGCTGTACACCCAAGAGGATGGAAATAGTTGGTGGTCGTCCAGACGTACTTGGAGATCGATGGATATGCGAGGAAAGTGCCTCCGGTTTCGTTCAGACCCAGAACGAACTTGTAAATGGATTGTGTGTCTGACATTGGATTTTATTCTGTGTTGATTGATTTCTGTTAAATATATATCTGTTTGGCGGCGGAGAATTTATTCTCTTGCTTAACGCCCTTCTCTGAGACGTACGAGCTTAGAGGTTATATATCGATAGATATCAATCGCATAACATGAATTGCCTGTGTGGCACGCTGAGATGCAATGATCAAGGCTTCTGTTGAAAAGCAGAGTCTTGTGGTTGATGATCGAAGCACGGCTTTAATACAGCGTAGCTTTGTGTATAACGTGAATTCGCGAGCCTCACACCTCGGTATGAGTTAAAAACGGGATACGGACCGTTGGGAGAACACGACGTTTCTTTCTAGCTTTGGTGGTGTCAGTGACTTACCGGCCCTGACATTTATATACTTTTCACCTTTGTGGTTGTTGGAATGAGGCGCCTCGATTTTAGGTCTATAAGGACCGGGAAACGTGTGTTCAGGAATAATTAATCCTCAAACGTAAGAGAGGACCGGCCCAACCGATCCAAGTGGCTGCCCAGAGCGTGTAGTCCTGAGCATTTGCTAGAGTGTCTCGAAGCGGAGAGGAGCTTGCCCCTTGCCTCGACTCATAACGGAAATCCAATTTCCAATACGTGTATTGTCGTTTTAATTGTAGAACTAGTATGGCGACATGATATATGGTACCCATGCCGTCTATGATTGATATTTATGATTGAAAATTGTTTTGACACTATACACTTATTATAGTATCAAATGATTTGTTTTAAACGTACCAAGCATGTTTGGCTATTATAAGGGAAAATCCTATCCTCCGGCTTGCGTTGCATTGTGTGATGGGACCTGGGTCTTATAATAGCTTCATTTTTCGAAAAAGCATTGCGCTGTTTATTCTATGCACCGGTATTCTTGGGAGGAAACCCGTTCCGTGTTATACGGCGTGGTCCCTTGAATTACTCTCTTTCAAAGTAAAGTTTTAAATAACTGTTTTAGTTCTCACACCAGTCACATGACTGACCTTGAGTTTATTGTTTTAACCTAAACTCTGGGTGCCCCTATTTTCTACACGGGCAACTAGTAGTTTTGGTTTTGCAGATTTATATTCACAGGATCCTGGTTTACAGCTGGAATGATATCCGGAAAGCTCTGTATCCGTGTATCACCTTTAGTTGTGCTTTGTATTATTTTCCGCTGCTATGTAATTTATTGTAATCTCTGATATTTTTCAAATGTAATTTATTCATTTAAACTCTGTATATTCTTGTATCTGATGGAATTGTTGTAATAGCAATGAAATGTTCTTCCATCTGCATTCCAATTTGTCTTGTCCTCACAGTAATTCGTTCTTTCTCATCTCTTCGGAGACCGGGGAAGTTCGGGTCGCTTCATTTTGTATCAGAGCTTTGGTTTACAGAGCTCGAGAACAAGACACATTAGAACCATACGAAAGAAATCATCAGATATTGGATTAGTAATATCCAATTAGAATGACTCGTTAGATCAGTAGTATCCTAGAACGAGTGTGAAGAGTATATTTTTCAAATGAAAACAATTTTGTTTTGAAAGATAAATTCAAGTATACGTATTTGAATATTTATTTACTTTGAATTTGGATAATCCGATATATAAAGATATTGCATATATGCGTCACGAACGTATATTCGAAGTTTTAATATACCGGATTGATATAGAACCGCACTCTAGTAGCCTGGAGATATTCTGATGGTGGTTCGAAACATCATCAGCATTTATTTTCGAGTGACGAAGGTGTGATATCTATATATTTCCATTAGACTGGAGTGAGAACCAAACCTAATATAGCTAGAATACTTTGTTGTGAATTGGCATCAAAACATGATTTTCTGTATATGTATCAAAATTATGAATTTGAAACTCTAATTCACTAATTGATTGATGTTTGTGTTGTTTGTTTATCTGTAGATAATTTTGAACCATTTAGCCTAATTGAATCAAATATTGAATTGTATTGAAAATTGGTCACATTTGCTTGCATATACATGTACTTACATTGAACAGGTCATAGCAAGGAGGCTAGAGCAGAGAATAAAATTTGTTTGCCCGACAAATAGGTACATGTTTACTATAACTTACCGTTTTGTTTGGGTGATGATGATTTTATGAGCCTATTATCTTGCCGCTTGGATTTTTCTTTTTCTTTTTAAGATCAGAAGGCCTATATGGCAATTTTGGGATTTTCCCGTGGCTCCCGGTACAGGGGAGGTTATGGCGAAATTTTTCGAAAATTTAGTGTGTTAGCCAAATTTTTGAAGAATTTGAAAATTCTCAGAAACTGAAAAGTTGGAGAATGGAAGCCAGATCGAACGTAGAATTGATTAATCGAACCACTTTCGACTTTGTTCCTTTTCGGGGATGAAAAGTCTCAAGTGGGGGAGATTGTAATAACCCGAAAATCTGGGCCAGTTTAATTTTTTTTTTTTGGCAATTTTAGCGAATTTTGAACATTTAAAATGAATTATTTTAATAATATCGACGAGAAATTTATTTTGGATAGAATTCGGACATATATATTATATACGTCGTCGTTAGAATATAAATAATTATATATAATTAAAAAAGGAATTGAAAATGGCGTGGTAGTTCGATAATTCAATTTCAAATTTCAATTGCACATACCGGGTGCAAAACAATCCGGATTTTAGCAAAACCAAAAATAATGGAATCTTATTGATGATATCTTTCCAACGAATCCGAAAAATTGAAATTTCATAGCGGGAATCAAAAGATAAGTCCAGTTGAATATTCTGAATAGTCGCTATGGAATTCAGGCCCTTAAAAATGGAAATTTTGCAAACGACCTCGGATTTCGACGAAACCACTTTTGTTAGGTCCGTGACGTCATGTTATTGCTAGATTCCAAATTTCATAATTTTTTGAATCAATATGTGAGCGTGGCAATGAAAAACGCATTTGACCAGTTTCGGTTGATTTTAATCGACTGGAGAATGGCCATTTTTCAAACGGTCTCAGAATCTGACGAAACTAGTTTTGTTAGGACCGTATCGTCAATACAAAGGTAGAAAATATTTTTCTGCAATTTATAGAGTTCGTTTTGTGACCCCGGTAAATTGAAATGCGCTTTCAAATTCAATATATAGAGTTATATGTTGATTTTAACGAAAACTGATCGAATCAGCTTACGATACATATCCCATTGGGTTCGGAATGGGGGTAAAACGCTATGGACGACATGCGGTGGGCCTCGTTTTGAGGTCAAAATAAAAGTCAACATTTTAAAATTTTAAAATATTAAAATAATTAAACTCCTTTCCTCTCTCTACCTTTATTCACTCAGCCCCCCCTCCCCCGCGATTTCATTTCAAATAAAAAAATAAAAAAAATGGAGGAGCCACCGCTCCTTCCCTCATCGCCTTCGCGGTGGCGCAGCCTCCCTTGATTAAAAACTGTCGCGCCACCCTCCAGTCACCCCCTCCTCGCTCTGTCGATTGCCCAACACCCCACTACCCTCCACCTCGCGTCAACGTTCACCCCCCCCAGCAGATCCATTCGCAATCGAAGGAAGCTCCGAACCCAAAGTGAGCCACCGCCGGCCTGATGGGCTCCATCGCCGCCTGGGTCAACTTCCGCCCCCCCAGCAGCCCTCCAACCGAGTTCGACGTGAATAAAGCAAGAGGGTGAGTTTTCTTTTTAAATTCTGATTTTATTTAAATATAAAACTTTGTTAAAATCAGTTTTGAATAAATGAAATCAGTTTTATACATGTAGCAATGAAAGGAAGGGATTGTTAGTTGATAAATTTGGGGTTTTATATAGAATTGATATTAAAGGTATAATCTTTATTATGGTAGAAGGTTAAAAATGCAATTTTTATATAGTAGAGTAATAAAGATGTGATTTTTATATAGTATCGATGTAAAAATAGAATTTTTATCTATATAGCAACGAAGTAAAAATAGAATTTTTATCTATATAGCAACGAAGTAAAAATACGATTTTTATATATTGAATAGCGAAGTAAAAATACGATTTTTATATATTGAATAGCTAAGTAAAAATACGATTTTTATATATTGAATAGCGAAGTAAAAATACGATTTTTATATATTGAATAGCGAAGTAAAAATACGAGTTTTATATATTGAATAGCGAAGTAAAAATACGATTTTTTATATATTGAATAGCGAAGTAAAAATTCGATTTTTATACATTGAATAGTAAAGTAAAAATGTGATTTTTATATGTGTAGTGGCTGCGGACAACGAAAGTGACCAAAGGCGAGAACAATAAAGATTTCTATAAATGAAGTGCCGTGGAGTTAGGATAGCTATTGGTGAGAACTTCTCACTTTAAATTTCTTTTTCTAGTTATACAAATATATATACTAGGATGCAGACGGTGTTTAGTAGCACCCGACACCATCGTCCACATACCATGGACTTGGTTGTTTGGTTGTGTAGTTGGTTAGATTATTTGATTTGAATTTGATTGTTTGGTGAAATGGAATGGATTTGATTGATATGTGTATGGCATGGGCCATTATAAGACCGGGGATAAGGCTAGGCCTTGTCCCGTTTCTAGTATCGTGCCGTTATGCTGCCGAAATTTTCTAAAATAATTTAGAAAAATAAAGATATCATTGCATTTAATAAATAAAACGAATAGAATATTCATAGGTTGGATAAAATAATTTGGTCGTTAAAAATATAATTTTTAACGTGAATGTGAATAAATAAATATTCATTTACAAACCAGACGGTTTGTTTATGTACACCTATTTGAAGGACATTGATTGGGACGATAAATTTTACACATCACCCAACTGCACAAATAAAAATCAGTGTTTGTTGATTTGAAACCCCACACGGGTATTGGGACAATATATGACATACACTAATCCCAATAATTAGTTGTATGTTGATCGATTGATTGACAGGCTGTTATAAGCGTTAGATATCTATATTTGATGCTTATACAGTATAGTGCACTTTGGATGATCGTGGATTATTTATCGTTGCTATTATATACATGTGTTGTATGGAATCCATATAATTAGCTTTATATGGTAATTGATTGGGCCTCATTCCAATTTAGAAAATGAAGAATATTATAAAATAAAGGTTCATGTGTTGACCGTACTCATCCGTTGAGATTAGTCATGTGTTGAACGAAATATTTCAATAATAAAATTTACATCTTTATCATTATAAAATAAAGGTTCATGTGTTGACCGTACTCATCCGTTGAGATAGTCATGTGTTGAAGGAAATATTTTAACGATAAAATTTACATCTTTATCATATATAGAATTAGAAACTAACTAGAAAATAGATAAGATGAGTGGTCTCCTAAATCTTGATCTGATGTTGGTTTCGGCCTTCGGGGTTAATATTTAGGGAATCGTTCTCTTACTAGTTTACGGTTGGAGTCTGATTTGAAATCAAACAATAGATACCATAATTTTTATAAAATTTATTAAATAACAAAAGTAGTCACACGTGGACAGTACTCATTCGTTGAGATTAGTCATGTGTTGACAAAAATATAGATTCACGTATTGAATAGAATAAATATCATTTGTTGAATAGAATAACGGAATTATTGAAATATATAAAGCCGTGTTGATTAGAGATGCGCTATTTTGATGCGAACGATATTTATATCGATTATATTCGTTTTTATAATGAATATTGAAAAGAGATAAAAATTTAATTGAATATATAACGAATTCGAATTGAATTGAATAGAAAAAAAATTTGAATTGAATTGAATTGAATATAAAACGAATTCGAATTGAATTGAATATAAAACGAATTCGAATTGAATTGAATATAAAATGAATTCGAATTGAATTGAAAACGAATTGAAATATGATAAAAATCGATTTGAAATTAATTCAAATTGAACTGAAATTTGAATTGAATCGAAATGAATTTTAAAACGAATTTATAAGGAAAAATTCAATTTTGATTTGAATTGGAAATGGAAGTTGAAATTGTTTTTGAAACGAATTTAAAACTATTTATAAAAATCGTATTAAATAGAAATCGATGAAATATATATTATATATATATAATATAATGGCCTGAATAGAATGCGCCACGCCGCGGCAGTTCGCGAATTTCGACCATTTATTTCGAACGGACATTACGGAAGATCCGACCGTCGGATTCTCCTAAAACAGGAACCGTTGGGTTCGAAGCGAAAAGAGCTTTCTAACGAATATTAGAAATGTGAAATCTAACGGATGGATTTGGAGATACGTCCAAATCAAATTTGGAAAAGGTCGTTGTAAGTGCAGTTCGATTGCCGTTGTTGGAAATCGACGGTACGGGCCTTGATAAAATTATTAAAAATAGTAATAATTTGTGTTAAATCATAAGAAATGATTTGGGGAAAATTGGGATGAAAAACTCCATATTTGAAAAGATAAAAATAGATTTTTATCGAAATGAACTAGTTTTGAACTAAAATTAAAACCCATTTAATTTTAAATAAATAAATTGGATTTGAAATGGGTTTTAAATAGGATTGATCTGTGGGTTTATCATGAACAGTGTTTTAAAATACCACTTGTTCTTTAACCCGATAATAAATAGAATGTGATTTGGGTTTATCGTGAACTGTGTTTTAAATGACATTAGTTCTTTAACCCTGTAAAAGGAGTTTTAATGAATCTGCAATTAGATTGAAATGTGCATTGATAATCTAAATTATCAAATTTGGAAAATAAGCGAGAATGGAGTATTACCAGTTTTGCTCCAAAGCGATAGTTAAATATTTAATTAGATTTGAACGTGAAATGGTAATTAATTTTACAGATAACACCACAGTGTTAGATATGGAGTATTACCAGTTTTTCTTCATGGGATGAATAGGTTGGGATTGGGAAATAAAATAAGTAATTACTTCGGTGTGGTTCGCTAATCTCGACAAGTTTGGAAAACCATAATTTGGTTTGGAATGACATCCAAAGGAAGATTAAAGAATAAATTTAAAGAATTTATCTTGGATAAAATTAATGGGAAACTTTCCCTAAGAATATGAAATTTAGAAACTAGCTGTAGGTTAGTTAAGAGGAATGGTTTCCTGGGTATTGATCTGATGTTGGTTTCGGCCTTCGGGGTTAATATTTGGGGAATTGCTCCCTTACTGATTTACGGTTAGTGACTAATGAATTGGAATGAGGCGAATGTTGTGTTTGTGTAACATTTGTTTTTAATATACGCGGGTTGTTCGGAAAGGCCGGGTTTATACCCATTCTGAATAACTGATTCGACGATAAGTCGAAGATGATGACGGTGGTCGAAGACCGAAAGTCTTCACATCGTTTGGATAATTACTGATGATCCTGATTGGGCTGTACACCCAAGAGGACGGAAATAGTTGGTGGTCGTCTAGACGCACTTGGAGATCGATGGATATGCGAGGAAAGTGCCTCCGGTTTCGTTCAGACCCAGAACGAACTTGCAAATGGATTGTGTGTCTGACATTGGATTTTATTCTGTGTTGATTGATTTCTGTTAAATATATATCTGTTTGGCGGCGGAGAATTTATTCTCTTGCTTAACGCCCTTCTCTGAGACGTACGAGCTTAGAGGTTATATATCGATAGATATCAATCGCATAGCACGAATTGCCTATGTGGCACACTGTGATGCAATGATCAAGGCTTCTGTTGAAAAGAAGAGTCTTGTGGTTGATGATCGAAGCACGGCTTTAATACAGCGTAGCTTTGTGTATAACGTGAATTCGCGAGCCTCACACCTTGGTATGAGTTAAAACCGGGATACAGACCGTTGGGAGAATAATACGTTCCTTTATAGCTTTGGGGGTGTCAGTGACTTACCAGCCCTGACATTTATATACTTTTCACCTTTGTGGTTGTTGGAATGAGGCGCCTCAATTTTAGGTCTGTAGGGACCAGGAAACGTGTGTTCAGGAATAATTAATCCTCAAACGTAAGAGTGGACCGGCCCAACCGATCCAAATGGCTGCCCAGAGTGTGTAGTCCCAAGCATTTGCTAGAGTGTCTCGAAGCGGAGAGGAGCTTGCCCCTTGCCTCGACTCATGACGAAAATCAAATTTCCAATACGTGTATTGTGGTTTTAATTGTAGAACTAGTATGGCGACATGATATATGGTACCCATGCGTCTATGATTGATATTTATGAGTGAAAATTGTTTTGACACTATACACTTATTATAGTATCAAATGATTTGTTTTAAACGTACCAAGCATGTTTGGCTATTATAAGGGAAAACCCTCTCCTCCGGCTTGCGTTGCATTGTGTGATGGGAATGGGTCTTATAATAGCTTCATTTTTCGAAAAAGCATTGCGCTGTTTATTCTATGCACTGGTATTCTTGGGAGGAAACCCGTTCCGTGTTATACGGCGTGGTCCCTTGAATTACTCTCTTTCAAACTAAATTTTAAATAACTGTTTTAGTTCTCACACCAGTCACATGAATGACCTGGAGTTTATTGTTTTAACCTAAACTGTGGGTGCCCCTATTTTCTACACGGGCAGCTAGTAGTTTTGTTTTTGCAGATTTATATTCACAGCATCCTGGTTTACAGCTGGAATGATATTCGGAAAGCTCTGTATCCGTATATCACCTTCAGTTGTGCTTTGTATTATTTTCCGCTGCTATGTAATTTATTGTAATCTCTGATATTTGTCGAATGTAATTTATTCATTTATACTCTGTATATTCTCGTATCTGATGGAATTGTTGTAATAGCAATGAAATTTTCTTCCGTCTGCATTCCAATTTGTCTTGTCCTCACAGTAATTCGTTCTTTCTCATCTCTTCGGAGACCGGGGAAGTTCGAGTCGCTTCAAATGATATCTCATAAGACCACGTCGTATAACGGAATGGGTTTTCCCTTATGAGAATCCAAAACACTTGATTCAACATTCAAAAATCATTTTGAAAGAAACGATAATCTTTATATCATAAACTCTATTAATATTATAATAGTGTCTATCAACCACAATATAATAATCATCAAGTAGAAGCTTTTATCTCACGTTCCACATACATAATATATAATCAAAAACCGCGGGCGCTTATTGGTTAACGAATTCCAACTGGCAAGATATGGGACCACCTTCTGACAATGTATCTCTAGAAAGGAATACACTGGGTTCAAAAGGAACATCTTGTTACCCAGGCTAAACATGACCGGTCACTCATTTTGTTAGAGTGTACCGAATGTATTATCACCAACGGTTGGGCGCTTATTGATATATACACATGACACTTCCTCACAGATAGACTTTGCTAACAAAATGGCTAACCTCAACCAGCTGCAGTAGGTTTTCTTTGTGTCAAGTCAACAAAACAAGCAAATGGTCAAATACTCTTGCACAAAATAAAATACATCTTTATTTTGAAACAGAACATATACTTACTGTAAATCTTAAAATTTTCAATAAAATTTGGTTACGACAAAAGAATCCAGTCCCGATATCTTTTCTTTTGAGCATCTAATTTTGAACATATATTGTGTGTAAATCTAAACATTATTCAATCAGTAAGAAACGTAGAACAGTGCATGTGTGCATGTATCAGTAACTGGACTAAAGGCATTTTCCATCCTAATCAGAATCTCACATTTCTTGGTTACATAACTTGAAAATTGTCAAAGTGTGCATGAATGCTCTATTGTGCTTTTGCGTGTGCTAGGAGTTTTTGAGAAGTCAAAAATATATTTCGGTAATCACGTGTTCCCAACTTTAAACAAAAAGAATAGTTTCTAATGCTTCTCATTTTGCCTTGGTTCTATATGTCAAAAACCAATGCTCACTAGCTAACAATAAAAATTCTATGATGCAAAATTATTTCATCTATATCATTGTGTATCCAGATAATCCTCTTAGATACATTATTCATTTTAGGATAAATTTTTAAAATAGGCTAGTTTTTAAAACTAATGGCACACATAAGCTAGTTTCAAAACTATTTGCTAATATAGGCTAGTTTTGGCCAGCTCAGCCATAAGCTAGCCAACTTTTTTTGTTTTTTTAAATACCGAGCGCACATGCCAAGCGAGCCAGTATAAATTTACACTGCGCACTTGCCAAGTGAGCCAGTACAAATTTAAGCTAGCGCAATTAGTAAGTGAGCCAACAAAAATTTGCACCGGCGCACTTAGCAAGTGCACCGGTGTATATTTAATCATTTATGATAGTTAGTAATTACAAATGTTATTTGCCATATATTTATTAGTGATTATTAGTATTATTTATTAATTAGTAACTGTAATTATATATTATTTATTAATTATAATTTTTTAATTCATAATTAGTAATTATTAATATTAAATATGATTTATTATTAGCAATTATAAATTATATTATGTATTAAATAATAATTTTAAAGCATAATAACCTATTAGTTAGTTAATGATAATAATTTAATAGCATTTAAAAATTAGGGTGTGTTTGGCATAAGTTCGTATTAAGTTTTAAAATTAGGCTCACATGCGGTCATAAACTTATTGTAAATTTAGTCTCTATTTTTCAAAAATTCAATAAAAAAATAAATATAAAATATAAAAAAATCACGTAAATTCTTCTTATTAAAAACATGTAAACGTAAAAAAATTCAGACGAAAAAACCATCATTAACCACATCAAAAAACAACAACTACAAAACAGCGAAACTATAGTTAAATGCATAATTGTATGCATATATTTGAATTTTCTTTCATACATCTTTGCAAGTATCCCAGTTATGCATCTGTGTTAAATTTATTGCATAAACTTGTGTAAGTATTTCATAATTCGTGCATACAAGTGTGCAACAATTCGCAGCCTTCAAATTAGTTCACATTTATTTGCATTTAGATGTGCAAATAAATAGCACACATGTGTGCAACAATCTGCAGGCAAAATTTCAGTTAAGTTTTCTTTATGCAATACTTGCATGTATTTCAAAATAGTTGCACATATGTATGCAAGTTTCGGTCCGGATTTTCAATAGAAACAGCATATGCAATAGTTGCATACATATGTGTAACTATTGGTAATAGATGCATACATGTATGCAACTTTTTTTTTAATTTGTGTGGACTTCCGAGAACATTTCCATATTTTAGAAAAAAAAATTACCTGACAACGCTTTTTATTTTGGCATAAAACATAAAAGGCGGAAGCTTCAAAAAGAGGGACTAGGTTTGCATTGAAAACATGGGAGGGATGTGAGCCTAATTAAGTTTCAAAACAGGGGGCAAAGCCTTATTTCCACTAAAAATTAATTATTAAGTATCAATTATTGATTATTAATGGTTAGCTATTTAGCAGCATTTATTAATTTTTAAAAAACCAATATTATATATTAATTACTACATTTTAGTTATTTTTTTAAAGTAATTATTAAAAGTAATTATTTAATGGTAATTGTTAACTGTAAAAAATTAATTTCTAAATGGTTAATATTAAATATTAGTCTTAATTGCTAAGTATCAGTTATTGACTATTAATTCTTAATTAATTAAGAGTAAATGTTAATTATCAAATAATCGACATTATTCATTAAATATTATTTACTAATTATTAATAATTAGCAATAGTTAATTATTATACATAAACTATTTTTTGTTATTAATTTTAATTATTAAATGCTAATTGTTATTACTACTTAGTCATAGTTAAATATTAATTAATTAATAAATGCTAATTATTTTGAACATGTTATCAATTTTCAATTAATGGTTAATTAAATAATAATTAAATATAATAATTATTTAGTTGATTGTGCTTTGAAATTAATATTTAATACATAATATAATTTATAATTACTAATAATAAATAATATTTAATATTAATAATTATTAATTATGAATTAAAAATTATAATTAATAAATAATATATAATTACAGTTAGTAATTAATAAATATTACTAATAACAACTAATAAATATATAGCAAATAATATTTATAATTACTAACTATCATGAATGATTAAATATACATTGGCGCGCTTGCCAAGTGCGCTAGTGCAAATTTGTATTGGCTCACTTGCCAAGTGCGCCAGTGTAATTTTGTACTAGCTCACTTTGCAAGTGCTCCAATGTAAATTTATACCTGCTCACTTGGCAATTGCGCCCCGTATTTTTTTAAAAGTTGGCCAGCTCATCGATGAGCTGGCCAAAACTAGCTTATATTTGCAAATAGTTTTGGAACTAGCCTATTTGTGCATTAGTTTAAAAAACTAGCCTATTTTGAAAATTTGTCCTTCATTTTATTGTTGTTCCGTCTTTATTTCATTTTTTTACCATTAATTCTAGAGCAGTGTGCTAGATGCTTGTGGTAGCTCAGAATATCATTTTAAATCAAGGTATGAGAACTCGGTTTTGGTCATATGAAATTTACATGGTTTCGATCGATTTTAGATGTTTTGTTTTGTCTAGGAAGCATTGATGCGGGTGCACGGATATGGGTGAAGTGACACGAGGATACGTGAATTCGGCAAATTCTAAAATATAAGGATTCGAGTGCAGAGGGATAGGACAAATATTAAAATATTAAGAATATATATAATCCAAAAGATTAATTAAAACATGCTGGCCATGTTGTAGAATTGAAGGATGTAGAATTGTAGAATTGAAGAATAAGAGTTTTAGATGAAAATAAGAATTGTAAAGATTGTAATATTGGTTTATTGAATGTAACGTTAAGCTATGTACACACACACACACACACACACACACACATATATATATATACACACACACACACACACACACACACACACCTGACTGTAGTCAGATAAGTTCGTCCCATCTGATTACATGTGTGTACCACGTGAGTACTCAGAATATAAAAGATAATGTTACATCTGCATATCTCATTTCTTTATAAACCCTAAAACACAAAGGTACTCTTCCAGTGCAGCCGCCGCCTCTCCAACAACGGGACCACCTCTCAAGCGACGCCACTGCCTCTCCAGCGATGACACCGCCTCTCATGTGCCACCACCTCAACCCTAAAACACGAAATCTACAGCTAACGACAGCCGATCAACATCAAGAGATTTTGGTGTAAGTCAGCCGCACCACTGCGCACCCATGTGCACTTGCGCACCCCGCACCTCGATACGATAATTTATCATGTAGGTGCCGCACCCCTGCTTTGTAGGGTTTTGGTTTCGATTTCGGTCCTAATTTTTTTTTTGATGGAAAAATATATGAGAATATCTATTAAAATTAAACCAGATGTTATACTCAAACCGACCATTAGGGAGATTTGCTTACTATCACTTAAGCCAAAATCAATTTTTGTGAAGCCAAAAAAGTACTTCACCTTTTTCGGAATTGTTTTTCCTATGTTTTTAATGGATCAAATTCTAATGCCTAAAATTTCTCTAAAATATCCGTTATATTTAAAATCTACTTTAGATCTACCGTTAATATCATATTTCTACTATAATAATCGATCTAGATAGATTATTTAGAAAATGTAACAAATTTTAAAAATACAGCAAATTCTTAAATTAATCAAGTTTAGTCCATTAATTTAAAAATTGAACAAAAAAATCTTTTAAATTATAAAATCAAATGGTCGATTTCTTCACCGGTATATGATTATACTAGTTTAGTAGTTAACCATAGATTAAAAAAATATTATAACTGAACCAACTTTACAAAGCAAATCCAAATTAGAGTGAACAGTACATTAAGCAGATCGAAATTAGTAGGGCTGCACAAAGTTTGGGTTGGGCCGGGTCTAGCCAAATACTTCATCCGACCCGTATTGGTTTGGGTTGATGAAAATTGAACCCGCACCCAACCTCATATAGGGTTGGGTTGGGTTGATGTATGGGTTGGGTCGGGTTAAATAGGGTTGGGTTGGGTTGTATGTATGATTAATCCATAACAAAAATTTTGACTTAATAATTTATGTTTTAAGACATGCAAAACATACCTCACGGAAAAACCAACCAATTTCTCACACTAGTACACCACGCAACAGACCCAGCACACAATATAACTAAATATCCTACGCATATCCAACTAAATATAAGCAAGTTAATAATGTATGAAGACCAAGGCCAAGCTAGATGGAAAAGCAGCTGCTTGGAATGAATAAATTTTCATTAATTCGGTGTAGATATCAAAGAAGAAGTGTGAAAGGTTTTTTATTTCTTCAAAGTGAGGTTGGGTTGGGTAAATATAGGGTTGGGTTGATTGAAAAATTAAACCCGACCCATATATAGTACGGGTAAAAAATTGAAACCCATATCCAATCCGAACTACTTTGGGTTGGGTCGGGTTTATGTGGGTTGGGTCGGATTGGTGGGTGGGTTTGGTCGGATTGGTGGGTTGGGTCGGGTTAAAAATTGAAACCACATGTAATGCTTTTATGATATGTTGCTGGTTCTGGGCTTGAAGTTTGGTCAACTAACTCTTCAAAAAGGATGAAACAGCAAATCCAAACTTCCTGTTGTGAGTTACTATCAGAAGTCATAACTAATTCATTTACTTTTCAGATTCCTATTGACGCATAAAAAGGTTACCATTGGAAGTTTGTGCCTTAGATAAAATTGGATGCCAGACAAAAACTTGCTTTGAGTAGCAGGGAAAAAAGGTTAATTCTATTTAAACCTATATATTTGCCGAGTGTACCCATATTTCTATGAAAAATTAATGATAAAACTACTCTTGTTTTGCTATATATAGTTTTTCTTTATTTTTCAGCGTATCTCATAGAGCTCCTACGTGGTGTCTTTAGGACACAACATAAGACCACTACGTGAGGTGCTTTAGGGCACCACGTAGGGCTTTTACGAGTAAAAAGAAAATTGGCTCTTTTTAAATTGTACATGGGTAACTCAGCAAAATGTTGGGTTTCATCGGTTTTTTTTTTAAATTTAATGGGTTTACTCAGCAAATCAGTGGGTTTAATTGGAATTACCCAAAAAAATAATGGATGATACAAGTGGACAACGAGAATTAATTTCGACTCAATAAAATACAATAAGGACATTTAAAATTCTCATTAGCAGCATTGTTTTAATTTAGTTTTCCATGTTCTTCTTGGCTGATAATTTGATTTCCAAGCCGTTTTTCTTTCTCTATTGAAGTCTGTAAGTGATTAATTAGTTAATAAGGTTACTCAAAACTTTGGGGGTGGTTTGGAAGAACTAGATAGCTTTCATACAATGTACTATACAACCTCTATATTGCTATATTTCCTTTTGTCCATTTATATACAGGTCTCGGTTTTTGTTGGGTCCTAATTTGCTTGATTATGCTTATTGGATCGGGTTAAGGGCATGTCAGCAATGTTGGCGTAAACCAAAATTCATTAATTACTCTAGTGTTTATTAAAATAAAAGGTCATTAAGTGTCATGTCTATCAATGAAGTGTCATGTCCATTAGACGAAGTATCATGTCTATTGGTGAAGTGTTATGTCTTTAAGTCTAAGAGTCATATTAAAGTTTGTGTATCTCTTAGTAAAATGTGATGTCCATTAAATGAAGTGTCTTGTAAGGCTATATGTAAAGCCTATCATTTTAGTTGTAATCAATGCGGTGAATAAAAAAAGTGCAATAAAATACTATCTTCTCCCTCCTACAAAATATTATCTCTTTCCTCCAACAATTTGTATCAATGCTTCTCTACTCCATTAAGCTGGTATCAAAGCTCCTTTAAATAACCAACAAATTGGTATCAAAGCCAAAAATAACTCCAACAAATTGGTATCATAGCTTCTCTACTCCAACAAACTGGTATCGGAGCCTGATTGAAATATGACATTTCAATTTCTTTTTCCGTTTGTTCTCACAAGAGAAAACTTTGAAGCATGGAGTAACAAAAAGAAAGAAGAATTGATCTCTAAAGGATTATGGGAGATCGTTGAAAATGACTTTGAAGATCCCGAAGATACTAAAGATTTGATGGAGAAAGAAATAAGATCAATCACAATATTGAGTTGGAATGATCGGCAAGCTCGTATTGTGATGACTGCAAATATCGATGATGAAGCATATAATCATATTATTAGAGAAAATTGCGCAAAAGATGCATGGAATTTATTAAAGGAGATTTATGGTAAGAATGTTGAGGAGAACATACACGAAGATAAATTGAAAGAGGTTATTTCTGAAACCAAAGCTGAAAATAGCGTAACCGAGCTCGCAAACGTGCCAAATGGCAACGAAGCCAAAGTTCACATTGAAGATGTTAAAGTCAACTAATGATGTGAAAGATAATGCAAACAATATGAAATACGGGAATGTTGCAAACAAGGCTGAAGAAGAAAAAGATGATGAATCACTACCCAAATTCGACGATGCTGCAAAAGAAAATCAAACTACCGAAAATTATGTAAAAGACACGGTTAGTATAGCATTGCGCATATGGAAAAAGAATATGAAATAGTGGTTTCAAAAGAAGCAAACTCTCTTCAGAGCAATACACCCGTAGTTGAGCATAATAAGAACAAAAGGATGAAGCACAAAAATGCTGCAACTAAACCAAAAAAGAAGAAGGTCATGGTGACTGAAGTTGTTGCGGGTGGATCAGTCGACATCAAAGAAGCAAATGCTGCTACAATCCATGAAGTCATGGAATCATATGAGGTTGAAATTAATGGGAATGTATTTCAAGTAAAAAGTGTGAGAAACTTGAATGGGCATATCACTAGGCCTTATCAAATTTATGCTGGAAAATCAGTGCCCATTGTTAAAGGTGGCGAGAAGACGAAGTTTTTTGCTATTGGGATTTTTTACTTCAACTGAAAAAAGATTTATAAGAGAAGACTTTGAGTATAGCAGTTACATGAAAAACTTCGATGTTGGGCACATACCATTGAGATTACCTAGAGCAAAGCAACTGTTGGGAACAATCAACAAATGTCTAGTCATATTATTCTTATTTTTGCCAAAATATGTGAGATATAAAGGAATCAAAGTCATGAGATGTTCTCAAAAGCTTGAAAGATCCGAAAAGGAACACAAACGGGATCGTATTCAAGAAATGTCGCTACATTAGGCAGTTGAAGGAATTTTAGTTTAGGGAAGACATTGTTGGCGTAAACCAAAATTCATTAATTACTCTAGTGCCTATTGAAATAAAAGGTCATTAAGTGTCATGTCTATTAATGAAGTGTCATGTCCATTAGACGAAGTGTCATGTCTATTGGTGAAGTGTTATGTCTTTAAGTCTAAGAGTCATATTAAAGTTTGTGTGTCTCTTAGTAAAATGTGATGTCCATTAAATGAAGTGTCATGTAAGGCTATATATAAAGTCTATCATTTTAGTTGTAATGAATGTGGTGAAGGAAAAAGTGCAATAAAATACTATTTTTTTCATCCTACAAAATATCATCTCCTTCCTCCAACAATTTGTATCATTGTTTCTCTACTCCAACAAACTGGTATCAAAGTTTCTTCAAAAAACCAACAAATTGGTATCAAAGCCAAAAAAATCCAACAAATTAGTATCAATGCTTCTCTACTCCAACAAGCAAGGCAAGTATGTCGGCAAGACATGTGTATGTCAGCATTTATCAACATGTGGTGCTGCTGCAATGTGGTAGTGGAATTTTTTTAGGTAAAATTTGAGCATATGTTAGCATTTCCATACAAAGTTGTCGTGATCAACGCCTTTATGTAAGTGTCATGTTCGTCTTATAATTGATGATTGTAATGAAATATTTGATGTGCACATTACACTATAGTAAGAACCATGTTAAGGATATGTTACTTTGTAAAATGGCCATTCAATTTGTGTTTAAATTCAATTAATATACTCCCTCCGGTTCACAATGTAAGAAGTTTTAAGAAGTTTGCTTTGTTTCAAAATATAGGATGTTTAAGCATGTTATTCTAACTTGTGCTTCCCATGATAAATGATAGTAACCCAAAGGTTACTTTATAAATATTTTTTATTATTGAAAAGGTAAAAAGTGGTTGATGGGCATAGGAATAGTAGTTGGCACGTATAAAAAGAGAAATTAATATGTAAGACAAAACTAATTAAATATGGGGTAAATTGTCATTTGATTTTTTCCTTAACTCTTGTGTAAACCTCTAAAACATCTTACATTATGAATCAGAGGGAGTATTTGGCATGTACAATCAAAGTGTAAATGTTTGCTATACGGAGACAGTATTATTGACGTATTGTCCAGTTGTTGTACATTATTTTTCAGCCTTTTCTCTCAACATATTTTAATGGCTGCTTTGATTTCGCCATCTTCTTCAAAACAAAAGCAGACGATCTTTGTGTTTGTGTTCCCACTTCATGTTGCTAAGGAGATGACCTCTATCTTAATTTATTCTATCAGATCTGTTATATTCAAATAGCAGTCATGATAATTTCAAACTGAGTCGAAGTCTGGAAGTAGATAACGTTACATATTCGAAGATGATAAAATTCTATTTGTACAGAAGCAAATCAAGAAATACTATGGGCAAATAAGGTACAACTCAATTTGTGTAGAAGCAAATCAGGTTCAGTGCAACCTCGTCCTACTTCTGGATATGACTAGTCAATGAAGTAAACAACCACCATCAGGAATTTTATATCGATAATTAAAAAAATGAAAAAAAACAAGTATTGCATTTAAGCTAAAAGAAAGAAATAGAGAGGAGGAAAAAAACGCATTCGCTAATTCTTTTAAGTGCTAATGAAATCTAGCTACAAATCAAGCGATATAAACATCATTGTAAGGGTCTATTCGGGGGTTCAAAATGAACCGTTTGGTCGTTAGACGCGTCCGTTTCCCAACGGTTGGAATTCCGGCCGTTGCCTTTCTTCCTTTAAATCCCCCCTCCATTCCTTCTTCCTCACTTCTCCCGCTGCTTCCTTCTCCTTCATTGCTTCCTTCACCAAATTCTGGTATTTTTTTTAGTCTTTTCTATATTTTTTTCACCTTTTTTATAAATTCTTTTTTCCAGTCAAATAGAACATTCTTCTACCATTGGTTCTTACTTTTCCAAAGCCTCTACTACTTCATGGTTAGTGGATGGAACTGAGGCATTCATAGACATTTGTCTCAACAATATTCAACTTCGAGGAACCAATAAATTCCTGACTGCTGTGCAAGATGAATTCAACGAGAGGTTCAAAAACGATTTGACTCAGACCCAAATAAAAAACAAGTAGGGTAATCTAAAAAGGATCTGGACTTCTTGGAATGCTCTATTACAGATTCCTGGCGGTTTTTGGGATGCTTCATAGAACCGTTGGATGGATTAGACGATTGGTGGCATGGGCCTGCACGCATGTACCAAAGGTTTTGGAGACAGCCACCTCTGAAGTTCAGGGAGCAAGACCAGCTTTTTGGGGATGCATTAGCACAGGAACCTGTAGTTATCAGATTCCCCTTACACCATAGCCCTTTAGTCCACCGCTAGTTCAGTCTTCACGCAGGTAGTCGACTGAACGGAGACAGTCGACGCGCACCACATCTAGTAGGGCATCTGTGACGGCCATCCCCGCACCAGCCGATATTTCCAATGAAATACGTTGTGCCGATACCCAATCTAGGGAAAGACACCAGGTAGATAGTACGTATATGACAGCGCGTTTCATTGGAAATGTCGGCTGGTGCGGGGTGGGCCGTCATAGCACCTCCTCTTTAATCAGCCTTCGTTCAGACAGATCGTTTCTCCATAGCGGTGGAACGATGGTATGCCCTTCTCTCGACCATCACTAATGTCGACAAGTGGGAGATCATTGAGAGTTTTCGCCTCAACCGGTCTATTTTGGAGGTGATGGAGACCTTACCTGATGTAGAATTGTTGGGGGTACAAGGGTTATCATCTTACAAGATTCTACAAACGTTAGTAGTTTGTTGTATGTTTTCGTATTATTATTATGTAGTGAACTGTTATGTTTTCGTTTTATTATTATATAGTGAACTGTTATGAAATATTATTATGTACTGAAATGATATGTTTGGTTGTCAAACACATTCTCCGCTAACTACAATTCTCCGCTAACGTTCTCCATTCAAAAACTCTGCTCAAATTCTATGCTTCCACTTGCGCCAAACACAACCTAAGTGTTCTAGGAACATCTCCTTTGAATATGGGCTTGAAAAAATTGGTGGATATTGTCCTTTAGTATGCATATAAGACACAATGCAGTCTTGGCATGTAGATGGATTTCAATCCTTGGTTGTTGTGTAAGTCCCAGTACAGTAAAGTTATTGATAAAAATATGAAATAGCGTGATTACAAAAAACTAATGAATATAAATAATGGATATAGGTATGGCTGATAATGGTCTGAACAAATAAGGGAAATGTACGGTTTGTTAATTGCAAGACACGCATTTGAGGTAACCAATTTTTATTAATATTAATTTAAATAAACCACAACTAGTGATTTATTATGTTCTAAGATGCATAATAACTATGAGATGTAGGAATATATATGTCTATAGCTAATTCATAGTACTATAACACAAAGTCATACTTCTCATCACTTAAACATCTATGCTAATGTTTGTATACCTGTATAGTATCTGTATCATAGTTGCGAAGACTGAACCGTAAGTCAAACCATGGTACTGTAAAATCTAAGATTCCCATAGTTCAACCGGTCAGATCATGAGAACCGCACTGGTGGTTTAGTTCTATTTTTATGGTTTAAACGTAAAACTATTTTAAATATAAATAAAATTTAACCAAATATGATAAACACCCTTGTATAAACTAGTTGGGACACTTTGATATGATGCATGATGTCATGATTTCGGTTTTCGTCTTCAACCCACTTGTCATGTAGAATATTATAGACTATTTAATTGGAATAATTATATAAAAACTCATAATGGCAAAGTTGTAAATTTACTAATTTTATAATTAAAGAGGATTAGTTCAAAATAGTTCATAAAATGCACACTAATAGTGAACAAAAATTTAACAACAATTACTATGAAATTATTTGTTAAATTTATTATGTCAAAAAATGAAAGGTAAAACAGTTATTATTTCTCAAATATGAGGAACCATGAGGTTCAAAGAGGTCAGTCTAAGGGTTTTTAAAGGGTTTTGAGGTTAAATTGTGGATTTGTGCACGTGCAAGGTTATTCCATTTTCAAAGTCGTGACGCATCAAGGTCAAAAGTTAGTCGTGGTCATACCGAGATTGATTTGGGTCTAAAACACTAATCAATATGCATGGTCTACTATATTAGTAGCAGTGGATAACCTAGGCATGTGGAACATGAGATCATCAATGTGGAAAACGGAGTACGCCGATACTTAGGACAGTAACACTATATAAGAATATGGACAAATAAAGAGAAATTTTAGAACCCTCTGCCCACCAAAGTATTGAAGTGTGGAAAGGCAATTAGCCATGGTTGATTGTAATAAAAATGCAAATTATATTAGTAAAATGAATATATGAATCACAATTTTGTGGATTATGAACATTTAATTGAAATATATTCATTTTGATATTATGTTGTTCAATCTTTAGTTGACATCCATTTTGATTTTACATGTTTATTAAATTACCCACAATAACTGTTTATTATTATATACATGTATATAACTTATTCCGTTATTTTGGTAATGTGTGAAAGGAATTTTTTTTGCATCTGCTGGTAGTAACAGTGGATGCAAATGGAATGTTTTTTGCATCAGTTGTTATTTGTGACGACCCCAAACCCCCGTTCCACGGTGGCAAGGGTAATCTTTGGAATATAACACATAAACAAATAACAGCAGAACATAAATATATAAATGCACCAGATAATGTACATCCAATTACATTGGAAATAATAATCATCAGAGTTACATAGTATAATAGGATCATACTTAGTACAAAATACAGTTTCAGCTTTACATAAAATGTCTATAGCGGAATCAAAACATAATATGTACAACAGGAGTTGAACAGCATAAAAAGAAAGAAGTTATAGAATCCATCTTCAGCTCCATAACTATCTAGAGAGAGCCTACTAAAACCTGAATACAAGGCTTCCCGTGTAGAAAATAGGGCACCCGAGTTTGCAAGTGAAACAAATTACGAGTCAATCATGGGACTGGTATGAGAAATCTACTTAACATATTTTACAATACGGCCAATCACAGGACAATGCCGCTAACGCGGAACAGGTTTACACCATTGGATTGCCAGTGCTTAAAACAAGTAAATCATTTAAACATCGCAATGCTTTTTATAAAAATGAAGCCATTATAAGACTCAGTTCCCATCACACAATGCAATGCAAAACAAGGGATAGAGTTTTTACCTTATAATGGCCAAAATACGCTTGATACGTATAAAATAGAAACATTTGATATTATTACTAGTGTTTATATGTATCAAAAACAATTTCAATCATAAGTATCAATCATAGACGGCAAAAAGGCCCTATACCACTATGTCGCCATATATAGGTTTTCAATCAAAACCGCAGGATGTCGTATTTGGAAATTGAATTTCCGTCGTGAACCAAGGCAAGGGATCGTCCTTACCGCTTCGAGACAATCTAGCCCATATATCAGGACCCAAACACAGGTGGGCCCTTGGATCGTCAGGGCCGGTCCATACGGAGTGGATTAAAATGCCTGAACACTGCGTTTCCCCGCCCTGTGGGGCGTAAACTGGTCATATCCCGACCAAACCATTGGCCCCGTAACAACCGATATAACCGAGGCGCCTCGCTATCCATTATCCACATAAGTAAAATGTACGGGCGTGTAAAACCCAAAACACCACTCCTAGATAGAAGGAAACGCATGTCCTCCCTGAAGTCCTCTCCCGTTTCTGGTTCATACCGGGGTGTGAGGCCCGCGAATCAACTCTAAACACAAAGCTAGCTATTTAGAGCCCTGCTTTGATCATCAACCATAAGGCTTTGCTTTTCAACAAAAGCCTTGATCATAGCATCTCAACATGCCACGTTGTCAATCTACAACGTCAGACACACGTCCATTTACAAGTCCGTTCTGGGTCTGAACGAAACCGGAGGCACCTTATTCCTCTCCCGTATGTCCAATACAGGAGAGAGGCCCTCGCACATCCAAACAATCAACAAGTACATCCGGACAACCACCATTGTAACCCCTTCAGGGCAGCAACTCCCCTCAAAGGCATCAGTAGCCATCCATTCGATGTGAAGATCATCGGTCTTCCACCGTCTTCATATCTTCGACTTCTAATCGTCGACCAATTATTTGAAATGAGAATTAACTCGGCCTTTTCAAATAATTCACGTATATTTAGAATTCAAATCAATTCAATTCCTGGTTAAATTATTCGACATTCATAATTCAGTTCATTAATCTAATTTTCACATCAAACACATTCAACCATCAAATATCCAATAAACCGGGTAAATTCGGTTTATTTCCATTCCATTTCATTTATAATATTTTATAACGATTTATCGCTATTTTTAATTATTTAAAACTAGCCAATTTATATTCAAACGACGCTTCAGGCCATAACGAGACCATGGCGCTGTTTTTCTTCAGATTTGATTTACACATATTTGAAAATCTAACCGTTGGATCTTTACAAATTTAATACCATTAGAAAGATCTTTTCAAAGCAGACCCAACGATTCCAGGTGTGGGAAAATCCGACGTTCGGATCTCCCTGTACAATCGTTTAAAGTTACGATTTCAAAATACGAACTATAGCGTCGTTATTCGATTTGTTTTAATTATATTTATATATATGTATATATAAATAAAATTCATTCTGGCTCTGTTTTCATTCAGATTTGAATTAAACATTTCACACAATCTAACAGTTGGATCTTTACAAATTTGATATCGTTGGAAAGATATTTTCAAAGCGAACCCAACAGTTCCAGTTTCGGGGAAATCCGATGGTCGGATTTCTGGTATAATCATTTAAAATCACGATTCCAAAACATGAACTACAGCTTCGTTTTTAGTTTTAATTATATATATATATATATATATATATATATATAAAATCCGTTCTTCGATTTCCAAACCATTTTCATTTCACACATGTGGTAAAAATAATATTTTTAGCCAACAAATATTCATTTCAACACATGACTATTTTTAACACTTCATATATAATAAAAATATGATTTTTATTGTTAAAACAATTTATTTCAAAAATGAATGTTTTTTGCTATTCATATATGTTATAAAAATGTGATTTTTACTGTTAAAACAATTTATTTCAAAAATGAATATTTTATCATCACATGAATATATTTCAACACATGAATATTTTAGAGAATTTCGGCAGCATAACAGCAGGGTAGTCAAAACCGGCACCGTCTCGAGTACGGCTCCTCGCTCTACCTTAAAGCCTCACAGCATTTGACAAGGGGGATTTCAATATCTAGTTCGTACGCAGACGAATTTTCCCATAAACTAATCCTATTTCGTTTCAACCACAAACAATCATTATCAACCATTCGCATTTTTCAACCAAATTTCACGTCAACCAAAATCCAAACAATCACAACCAATATATATCTTCCATGGTCTTTGGACGAGGGGAGTATATATATATATATATATATATATATATATATATACGTATATAAATATATTTTGATTTCATTTCAATTCCATTCACCACACATATGATTTTTACAACGCATATATAACTTATACATTGCACATATAATTTATACAACGCTTATACATGAGGTGTATAACGCTTATATAACTTATACATCGATTATATAATTTATACATCGCCATTCCATATTGTTTATAATTTAGAAATCTCACATTGGGTTCCACTCCTATAAAAATTGTAGGAAGCTCCAAAAATTCTCCGGTCTCTTCTATAATGTAGAAGTCGTCCACACGAGTCCTATGTCTCTTGTTTCACTGGATTTCGACAAAATATGTTAAAGATATGATTTTTATACAAAAAACAATATTCGCAACGCTTTTAACTGTTATAAACAGTTTAAATAAACAAGGCCGATACCTTTTCAAACTGATTCAAACTAGGGTTTCGAATTAACTTCAAATCCGTGTACTTTGAAGATGATAGGACTTTACCACCCCGTAGTGCTTCGGAAGGGCTTCTCGCGCGTGATGGTCTCGCTCAGCTCGATGAAGGATCGGGGGAGAAAGTGGCTGCGACGCGGCTCCACTTTCGAGGCTCCTATCTCGAGCAACACACCACTACAGGGGGCGAGACAGGTCTGGATGTGTAGAGGATGGGAAGATCTATGGAAACCTCAACAGGAGGGAGGTTTAATTTCGCGTGTGGAGGGAGGAAGAAACGAACAATTTCCGTCATTCGTTGAAATGGGAGGCGGCGCGATTTCGTGTTCTGATGTTAGGGTTTGACTTTTATAGAAAATTTTATATTATTTTATTAATATTTATTTCCAACTTTTATTCTTTATCTATTCTAATTCCAAATCGAACCCAACGACTGTCCCCCCAGCTAAATACCCTCATTCCGGACACAATGGAATATGTTTCGTAGGCCCATTCGACTGCTTCAATTAGTTTTTCTTCAAGTTAAAATAGAAAACATTCAAATATGGATTTGAATGTACATTTCAATTCACCGGGGCTACATACTGATCCCAAAAAATCCAGAAAAATAAATCTAGCTATGTTTGGACGATACGGTCCCAACAAAAATGATTTCTTCGAATTTGGAGACCGTTTGAAAAATGGCCATTTTCTGCTCGATCCAAATTGACTGAAATTTACCAAACACGTTTTCTTTTGCCACGCTCACATATTAACTCCAAAAATTATGGAATTTGAGACCTACAAATAATTTGACATCCCGGATCCAACAAATATGGTTTCGTCGAAAACGGAGGTCGTTTGCAAAATGTCTATTATCAAGGGCTATATAAACTCAATATCGACCTTTTTGAAAAGTCATTTGGCCATACCTTTTGATTCTCGCTATTAAATTTCGATTTTTCAGATTCGTTAGAAAGATATTCATAAATAGATTTAAATATTTTTGGTTTTAATAAAATCTGTTTTATTTTGCATCCTGTACAGTCAGTCAAAGTTCGAATTCAAAATTTCAAACTACCACGCCATTTCCGGCCTTGTTTTGTAATTAAAATAAATATATTCGCTTTAACTTCGATCCAAACAAATTTTTCGTCGTTATTATTTAAAACAATTTATTTTATATACACTAAATTCATCAAAATAGCCAAATTAAAAATTTTAAATTGGTTCTGATTTTCCGGGTTGTTACATTATTAACAACCAGTGACAAGACATAACAAATTTACACAGGTTATTAGTAGCAACTGACACAAAAAACCACTTTTTGCATTGTTTGCGTTGGTCAGATTTACGTTTAACACCCCAAAACGGTGTTTTTTTGATGATTTTCTTGCTTGTGAAAGAGTGTGTTAGGTTTAGATACCGTTTCCATAATGAAATTTCTATTTAATGCTTCCAGTGACTTTTGAAAGTTCATTCCTATAGCAAGCAAGATAAAATGACAAGTGCTGACCAAACTTATGGTTAACACACCAAAATGGTAAATTCCAGTAGAATCCCTTGCTTACGAAATGAGTGAATCTGGTTTGGGAACAATTTCCATAAAGAAGTTCCTGTAGTATGCTTTCGATGATTTTCGAAAATAAATTTCTATGGAAGACAAGATACAATCATAAGATCTCGGTTGCAAAAAAATTAGAAGACAATTCAATGATAGTTTGTATTCTCTACTGAATTGGCTTGGTTAATGTTTCTCTTTAAGTTTCGGGATGATCCTTTCGGTCGGACCAATAGTCTTCGGTGCTGTGATTTGGAAAATTTAGTATTTCCGTTATTAGCAACCTTGTTGCTCTCTAAAGTATCCTATCAGTAAGGCAAGCGTTGAACCTCTCGGAGTGGTTGGAGTAGGATCTAGGATTTTAGTTAGGCTAAATAATCTTAGGCAACCATCAATAGGCAATAGTGTATAAGGTCTTAGGAATTCCAATTGCAAAGCGAGCTTAAATTGTAATTGTGACCTTTTCGTAGTCTTTTTGGAATACGTCTCGGTTTGATCATTGCCTTCAGAACTAATTAGTAGGAAACCTGCAAAGTTATGATCATAATAATAAAGTAATAATTAAATAATTATGACTACATTACCTTAATTGCTTGGCAAAAACTATTATTATTGATCTGTGTGTTACAGACTCTTTTCCCTAAATCAATTTTAAGAATAGGGTTCAAAATTCAAACTTGTGAATATAAGATTGAGAATGACATTTTTTCCTTCTTTATTTTTTATGTATGTTCTATTTTTGAAAAAAAAAAGAATAAGGAAAATGATTTTTCCCTAGCTCTGAAAGTGAATATTGATGAGTAGGCTCTGTCTCTGTTGATGGTTGCTGGTCTTTGCAATCCTTTATCCCAGTTTCGACTTCCGGTTTTCTCTTGGTTAGTTTGGTGTTAATATCCCCCCTCTAGTGAAGTGGTGTTCTTGACTTTTCAAGTCAACCGCTTCAATTTTCAATGCATGTGACATCATTTCCGCCTCTTGGTATTCCCGTATGAATGGTTAGATCTGAATCAACGATTATCTTTTCTTCTTCACTGTCCTTGTCTTTTATAAACAACACATTCTTTCTCTTGCTTTTCTTTTCATTTGCAAATATCATTTCAAAGTCGCAAGCATCAAAATTTAACGAAAAAGGTTCAATTTCTAAAATTCAATCCGATTACTAATTTCAAGCGAATTATTCACTTTTCACTTTGATTTTCACAATCGACTCATGGATTTTGACTTATTAGGGCTTCTGCCCTTTGATTAATTAATAATCAATTTTGGGTTTAAGTTGATCAATGAAGTCGATCGTGAAAATTCGAAAAGGACTCGTGAATTTCAATTATAATTTGACACTTTTTCATTTCATTCACACTTGCTTATTATTTTTATGTGTTTGATATGAGTTTTGGGTTTAAATCCGTCCATGTCAAACTACAATTATTCAGTTTTAATACGTTCAGGGTGGTGCTTTTGGCTTAATAATCAAAACTTAATTGATTACCAAAGCCCAAAATGTAACATCCACCTCTATACTCATATTAGCCAAGATCATTACAACTAATGATTTCAACTAAACTAAAAAATAAAGCTGTTGAGGAATAATCATTTGTATAATAGCTTTGAATGAATGTTAAACGTGTCGGATAATGTGGTGTTCCTTTGTGAAATCACATGAGGAAACCTAAGGCATCCAATTCAAGTTCCAATCTACTACACAGTGGTTATATATAATTCAGAATTAATATAAAATACTTAAAAATTGTAAGGACCCGATACTTCCCCGGTCTCCAAAGAGGAGAGGAAGAACGGATTGCCTTGAGGACAAGACGAATCAGAACACAAACAGAAGAACATTTCATTGTATATTACAACAATTTCATCAGATTACAAGAATATACAGAGTATGAATAAATATTACACATCATAAAATATCAGAGATTTAAATTACGTAGCAGCGGAAAATAATACAAAACACAACTGAAAAGAATATACGGATACAGATCTTTCTGATTATCATTCCAGCTATAAACCAGGATCCTGTGAATATAAATCTACAAAACTAAAACTACTAGCTGCTGTAATAACCCGGAAATTCTGGGCCAGTTTAAAATTTTTATTTTGGCTATTTTAGCGAATTTAGAATATTTAAAATAGATTATTTTAAATAATATCGACGAGAAATCTATTTTGCATATAATTAGAACGTATATATTATATACGCCGTCGTTAGAATATAAATAATTATTTATAATTATAAATGGAATTGAAAATGGCGCGGTAGTTCGATAATTCGATTTCAAACTTCAATTGAATGTACCGGGTGCAAAACAATCCGGATTTTAGTGAAACCAAAAATAATGGGATCTAATTGATGATATCTTTCCAACGAATCCGAAAAATCAAAAGTTCGTAGCGGGAATCAAAAGATATGTCCAGTTGAAAATTCTGAATAGTCACTATGGAATTCAGGCCCTTAAAAATGGGAATTTTGCAAACGACCTCGGATTTCGACGAAACCAGTTTTGTTGGGTCCGTGATGTCAAGTTATTGCTAGATTCCAAATTTCATAATTTCTCGAATCAATATGTGAGCGTGGAAAAGGAAAACGCGTTTGACCAGTTTCAGTTGATTTTAATCGACTGGAAAATAGCCATTTTTCCAACGGTCTCAGAATTCGGCGAAATTAGTTTTGTTAGGACCGTATCGTCAATACGAAGCTAGAAAATATTTTTATGGGATTTATAGAGTTAGTATGTGACCCCGGTAATTTGAAATGTACGTTTAAAATTCAATATAGTGATTTAAATGTAAATTCAACGGAAACTAATTCAAACGATCGAATCAACTTGCGATACATATCCCATTGTGTTCAGAATGGGGGTGAAACGCTAGGGACGACAGGCGGTGGGCCCCGTTTTGAGGTCGAAATTAAAATTTACTTTATGGAAAAAAATAAATAAAATAAAATAATAAAAATATTTATATATAAATATCCCCCCCAATTGCCCCTAGACCTAATCGTTCAGCCCCGAATTAAAATAAAAACCCGCCTACAACTGACCGCTCAACCCGACGCTCCTCCTCCCACCGTCGACCACCCCCCCCTCAGGCACGATGCCGCCTGCTCCCTCTCTCGAGTTTCTCACTCCTCCCCTTTTGACGGAGAAGGCCAACCCACCACTCGCTCCCTCCTCTCGAACGAAGCCCGAAACCCCCCCAAGCCACCTGGAAGCGAACGATGCCCCACCTGAACCCGGGCACCCACCTCCGGCGACGGCCGTAGCTCCTCCCCGACTGCCGCGCGCCAACAAAACCCCCTCCCTCCGTCAGCTCTCCACCACCTCGGTGAGTTTCCCCTTTCTTTTTATTTTGTTTTATTTTATTTACTATGAGATCTACATGATTTTTAAACTGAAATTATCATGATTTTTAAACTGAAATTTATTCATATATTTTTGTGATAAAATCCGAAATTAATATATATAGTTTTGATTTAAAAAGGTAGAATTTAAATAAAAGAACTTTGTTTTAAAAAGGTTGATTTTTGAAAATGAATATCGTTGGAAAAGCAAGAAGATTTGATTTTTACAAGTAAAAAGGTTCAATTTTTTGTTTAAATACAAACAATAGATTTTTATCAATACAAGGAATAGATTTTTATAAACGAAAAGGTGATTTTCATTTGTAAACACGAGTTATAAAAATAGGATCTTTATTTATAAAAGAGCGAGAAAAAGCGAGGATTTTTTTTTTTTAGAGAAAGCTTGAATTTTTATAAAAGAAAGTTAGGAATTCTTATGTATTTCAATGGCGAAATAAAAATATAATTTTTACACGATAGGAATATTAAAAATATCATCTTTATATAGGTAGCGAAATAAAGGCGATATTTTTAAATATAAAAAGGCGATATTTTTAGATATGAAAAGACAATATTTTGAGATGAGTAGTGAAGTAAAAATATGATTTTTACTTCGAGGAAAAAAAAAATAAAAACTTTATTTTATATAAAGGCGAAAACTTTATTTTTATAAAGGCGAAATAAATATTTTTGAAATGGAATTTTTATCTATATGACTTCGAAATAAAAATATGATTTTTATATATTGAACTTCGAAATAAAAATTCGATTTCTTATATATTGAATAGCGAGGTAAAAATGTGATTTTTACATATGTAGTGAAAGCGGACAACGAAAGTGAAAGGAGGCGAAACGACGAAGACTTCTGCAAATGAAGAGCCGTGGAGCTAGGATAGCTATATGTGAGAATTTCTCACCTTTCAAATTTATTTTCTAGTTATATATATATACTAGGATGCAGACGGTGCTTAGTAGCACCCGACACAATCGTCCACAGATCATGGACTTGTTTGTTTGGTTGCATAGATTAGTTATATGATTTGATTTGAATTTGGTTGTTTGGTGATTTTGATTGATGTGTGAATGGCGTGGGCCTTCACTAGTCCGGGGATAAGGCTAGGCCTTGTCCCTTTTCTAGTATCGTGCCGTTATGCCGCCGAAATTTTCTAAAATAAGTTAGAAAAATAAAAATATCATTTTATTGAATAAATGAATTGAATAGAAATTCATGTATTGAAATAAAATGTTTTATCGTTAAAAATATAATTTTTAACGTGAAGTGAATAAAATAGAATATTCATTTACAAACCAGACGGTTTGTTTATGTACACCTATTTGAATGACATTGATTGGGACGATAAATTTTACACATCGCCCAACTGCACAAATAAAATCTGTGTTTGATTGTTTGAAACCCCACACGGGTGTTGGGATGAAATTTGAAGTTCACTCATCCTGATTGATTAAATATGTCGAACGATTGATTGACAGGTTGTTATAAGCGTTGAATATCTATATTTGATGCTTTTGCAGTGTAGTGCACTTTGGTTGATGGTTGATTATTTTCAATGCTATTATATACATGTGTTGTATGAAAATCCATATAATTAACTTTATATGGTAATTGATTGGGCCTCATTCCAATCGTGAAAATAAAGAATATTTTGATAATAAGAAATATTTGAAATAGAATATTTGAAAATAGAAATTTATGAAGCCGTGTATGGACGCCATTTTGACGTGAACGATATTTATATCGATTTGAAAACGATTTCGAAATGAATTGAATTGAAAACGATTTTGAAATGAATTGAATTGAAAACGATTTCGAAATGAATTGAATTGAATATGAATTCAAATTGAATTGAAATTTGAATTGAATAGAAATGAATATTCAAAACGAATTTATAAAGAAGAATTAAATTGTGATTTGAATTGAAAAGGAAGTTGAAAATGTTTTTGAAACGAATTCAAAACTATTTATATAATTCGTTTTAAATAGAAATCGACGAAGTATATATTATATATATATTATATATATAATATAATGGCCTGAATAGAACGCGCCGCGCCGCGGCAGTTCGTGAATTTCGACCATTTATTTCAAACGGGCATTACGGGAGATCCGACCGTCGGATTCTCCTAAAACCGGAACCGTTGGGTTCGTATCGAAAAGAGCTTTCTAACGAATATTAGAAATTAGAAATCTAACGGTTGGATTTGGAATTATATCCAAATCAAATTCGAAAAAGGTCGCTGTAAGTGCAGTTCGATGGCCATTGATGGAAATCGACTGTACGGGCCTTGATAAAATTATTAAAAATAGTAATAATTTGTGTAAAATCATAAGAAATGATTTGTGAAGATTTGGGGTGAAAAACTCCATATTTGAAAAGATAAAAATAGATTTTTATCGAAATGAACTAGTTTTGAACTAGAATTATAATTCTATTTATTTTTAAATAAATAAATTGAATTTGAAAAGGGTTTTGAAAATAACCAGAATTTCCAATGATTGCATTGGAGTGGATTTGAATCGAAATTGTCTTCGGAATATTTCGATGTAGGAATTCGTGATTATACATATGTTGTTATGGAAATTTGAAAGATATATATCTATATCGTTATTTCCAATACGACATTTGTTGGTCGTAGAATTTGATATTGAATATAAGCCGATATATTTTCTATTCAGAGCCTTGTATTGAATATCAAATGTGATTTGGGTTTGTCGTGAATGGTGTCTTCACTAACACTGTTCTTGAACCTAGTTGAGAAAAGATTAAATCTTTTTATTTAGCTTTAATGAAGTGTACCAATTAAATAATATTTAATTGAAATTGAATTGATATTGATTTTTGGGTTTATCGTGAACAGTGTTTTAAATAACACTCGTTCTTTAACACGATAATTAATGCAAGGTGATTTTGGGTTTATCGTGAACCGTGTTTTAAATGACACTGATTCTTTAACCCAATCGAAGATTAAAACTAAGTGGAGTTTTAATGAATCTTTAATTAGATTGAAATGATCGAAAGTGGAGTATCACCAGTTTTGCTCCAGGCGATAGTTAAATCTTTAATTAGATTTGAACGTGAAATGGTAATTGAATTTACCGAAAACACTGTGGTGTTAAATATGAAGTATTACCAGTTTTACTTCATGGGATAAATAGGTTGGGATTGGGAAATTAAAACAAATGATTACTTCGGTAAGGTTCGTTAATCCCGACTAGTTTGAATTGAGATTCAAAAATAGAATAAAGAATAAATTCAAGGAATTTATCTTGGATTAAATTAATGGGAACCTTTCCCTATGAATGTGAAATTTAGAAACTAACTGTCGGTTAGCCAAGCAGAATGGTTTTCTGAATATTGATCTGATGTTGGTTTCGGCCTTCGGGGTTAATATTTGGGGAATTATTCTTTTGATTAATTTACGGTTAGTGACTAATGAATTGGAATGAGGCGTATGTTGTGTTTGTGTAACACTTATTTAAAATATACACGAGTTATTCGGAAAGATCGGGTTTATCCCATTCTGAATAACTGATACGACGATAAGTCGAAGATGAAGACGATGGTCGAAGACCGGAGGTCTTCACGTCGTTTGGGTGATAACTGATGATCTTGATTGGGCTGTACACCCAAGAAGATGGAAACAGTTGGTGATCGTCCAGACGTACTTGGAGATCGATGGATATGCGGGGTACTAGGTGCCTCCGGTTTCGTTCAGACCCAGAACGGACTTGTAAATGGACTGTGTGTCTGACATTGGATTTTAGTCTGTGTGATTGATCTCTATTAAATATATATCTGTTTGGCGGCGGAGAATTTGTTCTCTTGCTTAACGCCCTTCTCTGAGACGTACGAGCTCAGGGGCTATATATTGATGGATATCAAACGCATGGAGTGAATTGCCTGTGTGGCATGCCTAAGTGGCAATTGATCGAGGCTTCTGTTGAAAAGCAAAGTCTTGTGGTGATGATCAAAGCACGGCCTTTGTGGCATAGCTTTTTGTAACGTTGATTCGCGAGCTTCACACCCGGTATGAACCAAAAACGGGAGAGGACATCAGGGAGGACTTGCGTTTCTTTCTAGCTAGAAGTGGCGTCAGTGGTTTTACACGCCCTGACGAGTTTGACTTATGTGGTTGTTGCTGTTACGAGGCGCCTCGGTTTGATTGGACGATCCGGGTCCGATGGAGTCATTTGTTGGCTCATTTACGCCCCATAGGGCGGAGAGACGTAGTGTTCAGGCATAATAATCCACATCGGTGGACCGGCCCTGACGATCCAAGGCCCACCTGAGTTTGGGACCTGAGACATGGGCTAGATTGTCTCGAAGTCGGTGAGGACTATCTTTTGCCTCGGTTCATAGACGGAAATCCAATTTCCAAATACGTGACTTTGCGGTTTTATGTGTAAACCTATATGTGGCGACATAGTGGCATGGGACGCTCATGTCGCCTATGATTGATACTTATGATTTGAAGTTGTTTTATACACTATGCACTTATAATAGTATCAAATGATTTGTTTTAAAACGTATCAAGCATTCTTTGGCTGTTATAAGGGAAAACTCTATCCCCCGGCTTGCGTTGCATTGTGTGATAGGACCTGGGTCTTATAACAGCTTCATTTTTCTTTATTTAGCATTGCGCTATTTGTTTTATGCACTGGTATTCTTGGGAGGAAACCCGTTCCGTGTTATACGGCGTGGTCCCTTGTTTTACCTAATGATTTAAAATAAAGATTAATAACTGTTTTAGTTCTCACACCAGTCACATGACTGACCTGGAGTTTATTGTTTTAACCTAAAATCTGGGTGCCCTTATTTTGACACGGGCAGCTAGTAGTTTTGGTTTTGCAGATTTATATTCACAGGATCCTGGTTTACAGCTGGAACGATATCCGGAAAGCTTTGTATCCGTATATCTACTTCTAGTTGTGTATTGTATTATTTTCCACTGCTATGTATTTAAATGTAATTTAAATCTCTGATATTTCTGTGTAATATTCATTTTTACTCTGTATATTCTTGTAATCTGATGCATTGTTGTAATAAACAATGAAACATTCTTCTATATGCGTTCTGTTTTGTCCTGTTCTCAAACGATAGGGCGTTTCGAACGGCCTGGATCGGTTTAGCGACTGGTTCGGACCAAGCGAAATTCCTTGCCGTCACAGTTGGTATCAGAGATTTGGTTTACAAAGCTCAGAGAACAAGACACATTAGAACCGTACGAAAGAATTCATCAGATATTGGATTAACAATATCCAATGAGAATGACTCGTTAGAGAAGGGATCAGTAGTATCCTAGAACGAGTGTGAGGAGTAAATTTTCAAATGAAAACAAATTTAGTTTTGAAAATTTAAATCAACTATTCGTATTTGATTATTTATTTTAATGATTAGGACAGTCCAGTATATAAAGATTTTGCATATACGCCTTGCAAACGTGTATTTGAAGTTTTAATATACTAGATAGATATAGAATCACACTCTAGTCGCCCGAAGATGATTCTGATGATAGTTCGAACATCATCAGAATTGGCATTCGTGTTTCGAAGGTGTGATATCTATATATTTCCTATTGACTGGTGTGAGAACCAAAATTAGATAGGGCTTATAGTTGTGATTTGGCATCAAAAATCTGATTTTTGTATATGTATCAAAATTATGAATTTGAAACTACAATTCACTAATTGATTGATGGTTTTATTGTTTGAATAATTAAAATTTGAACCATTATGCCTTATAGCATCAAATATTGAACGATATTGAAAGTTAGTCGCATTTGCTTGCATATACATATACTTACATTGAACAGGTCATAGCGAGGAGGCTAGAGCCAGAGAATAAAATTTGTTTGCCCGACAAATAGGTACATGTTTACTACATAATTTACTGTTTTGTTTGGGTGATGATGATTTTGTGAGCCTATTGGCTAGCCGCTTGGCTTTTTCTTTTTCTTTTTGAGATCTGAAGGACCGGGGAAGCTATTTGAAATTCCCCGATGCTCCCATTGCAGGGGAGGTTATGGCGAAATTTTTCGAAAATTTAGGGTGTTAGCCAAATTTTTGAAATTCTTGAAAAGTTCTTAGAAACTAAAAAGTTGAAGAACTTAAGCCGTAATCAAAACAATGGAAGTTGAGCTGAATAATCAAACCACTTTCGACTTTGTTCCTTTTCGGGGACGAAAAGTTTTAAGTGGGGGAGATTGTAATAACCCGGAAATTCTGGGCCAGTTTAAAATTTTTATTTTGGCTATTTTAGCGAATTTAGAATATTTAAAATAGATTATTTTAAATAATATCGACGAGAAATCAATTTTGAATATAATTAGAACGTATATATTATATACGCCGTCGTTAGAATATAAATAATTATTTATAATTATAAATGGAATTGAAAATGGCGCGGTAGTTCGATAATTCGATTTCAAACTTCAATTGAATGTACCGGGTGCAAAACAATCCGGAGTTTAGTGAAACCAAAAATAATGGGATCTAATTGATGATATTTTTCCAACGAATCCGAAAAATCAAAAGTTCGTAGCGGGAATCAAAAGATATGTCCAGTTGAAAATTCTGAATAGTCGCTATGGAATTCAGGCCCTTAAAAATGGGAATTTTGCAAACGACCTCGGATTTCGACGAAACCAGTTTTGTTGGGTCCGTGATGTCAAGTTATTGCTAGATTCCAAATTTCATAATTTCTCGAATCAATATGTGAGCGTGGCAAAGGAAAACGCGTTTGACCAGTTTCAGTTGATTTTAATCGACTGGAAAATAGCAATTTTTCCAACGGTCTCAGAATTCGGCGAAATTAGTTTTGTTAGGACCGTATCGTCAATACGAAGCTAGAAAATATTTTTATGGGATTTATAGAGTTAGTATGTGACCCCGGTAATTTGAAATGTACGTTTAAAATTCAATATAGTGATTTAAATGTAAATTCAACGGAAACTAATTCAAACGATCGAATCAACTTGAGATACATATCCCATTGTGTTCAGAATGGGGGTGAAACGCTAGTGACGACAGGTGGTGGGCCCCGTTTTGAGGTCGAAATTAAAATTTACTTTATGGAAAAAAATAAATAAAATAAAATAATAAAAATATTTATATATAAATATCCCCCCCCCAATTGCCCCTAGACCTAATCGTTCAGCCCCGAATTAAAATAAAAACCCGCCTACCACTGACCGCTCAACCCGATGCTCCTCCTCCCACCGTTGACCACCCCCCCTCAGGCACGATGCCGCCTGCTCCCTCTCTCGAGTTTCTCTCTCCTCTCCTTTCGACGGAGAAGGCCAACCCACCACTCGCTCCCTCCTCTCGAACGAAGCCCGAAACCCCCCCAAGCCACCTGGAAGCGAACGATGCCCCACCTGAACCCGGGCACCCACCTCCGGCGACGGCCGTAGCTCCTCCCCGACTGCCGCGCGCCAACAAAACCCCCTCCCTCCGTCAGATCTCCACCACCTCGGTGAGTTTCCCCTTTCTTTTTATTTTGTTTTATTTTATTTACTATGAGATCTACATGATTTTTAAACTGAAATTATCATGATTTTTAAACTGAAATTTATTCATATATTTTTGTGATAAAATCCGAAATTAATATATATAGTTTTGATTTAAAAAGGTAGAATTTAAATAAAAGAACTTTGTTTTAAAAAGGTTGATTTTTGAAAATGAATATCGTTGGAAAAGCAAGAAGATTTGATTTTTACAAGTAAAAAGGTTCAATTTTTTGTTTAAATACAAACAATAGATTTTTATCAATACAAAGAATAGATTTTTATAAACGAAAAGGTGATTTTCATTTGTAAACACGAGTTATAAAAATAGGATCTTTATTTATAAAAGAGCGAGAAAAAGCGAGGATTTTTTTTTTAGAGAAAGCTTGAATTTTTATAAAAGAAAGTTAGGAATTCTTATGTATTTCAATGGCGAAATAAAAATATAATTTTTACACGATAGGAATATTAAAAATATCATCTTTATATAGGTAGCGAAATAAAGGCGATATTTTTAAATATAAAAAGGCGATATTTTTAGATATGAAAAGACAATATTTTGAGATGAGTAGTGAAGTAAAAATATGATTTTTACTTCGAGGAAAAAAAAATAAAAACTTTATTTTATATAAAGGCGAAAACTTTATTTTTATAAAGGCGAAATAAATATTTTTGAAATGGAATTTTTATCTATATGACTTCGAAATAAAAATATGATTTTTATATATTGAACTTCGAAATAAAAATTCGATTTCTTATATATTGAATAGCGAGGTAAAAATGTGATTTTTACATATGTAGTGAAAGCAGACAACGAAAGTGAAAGGAGGCGAAACGACGAAGACTTCTGCAAATGAAGAGCCGTGGAGCTAGGATAGCTATATGTGAGAATTTCTCACCTTTCAAATTTATTTTCTAGTTATATATATATACTAGGATGCAGACGGTGCTTAGTAGCACCCGACACAATCGTCCACAGACCATGGACTTGTTTGTTTGGTTGCATAGATTAGTTATATGATTTGATTTGAATTTGGTTGTTTGGTGATTTTGATTGATGTGTGAATGGCGTGGGCCTTCACTAGTCCGGGGATAAGGCTAGGCCTTGTCCCGTTTCTAGTATCGTGCCGTTATGCCGCCGAAATTTTCTAAAATAAGTTAGAAAAATAAAAATATCATTTTATTGAATAAATGAATTGAATAGAAATTCATGTATTGAAATAAAATGTTTTATCGTTAAAAATATAATTTTTAACGTGAAGTGAATAAAATAGAATATTCATTTACAAACCAGACGGTTTGTTTATGTACACCTATTTGAATGACATTGATTGGGACGATAAATTTTACACATCGCCCAACTGCACAAATAAAATCTGTGTTTGATTGTTTGAAACCCCACACGGGTGTTGGGATGAAATTTGAAGTTCACTCATCCTGATTTATTAAATATGTCGATCGATTGATTGACAGGCTGTTATAAGCGTTGAATATCTATATTTGATGGTTTTACAGTGTAGTGCACTTTGGTTGATGGTTGATTATTTTCAATGCTATTATATACATGTGTTGTATGAAAATCCATATAATTAACTTTATATGGTAATTGATTGGGCCTCATTCCAATCGTGAAAATAAAGAATATTTTGATAATAAGAAATATTTGAAATAGAATATTTGAAAATAGAAATTTATGAAGCCGTGTATGGACGCCATTTTGACGTGAACGATATTTATATCGATTTGAAAACGATTTCGAAATGAATTGAATTGAAAACGATTTCGAAATGAATTGAATTGAAAACGATTTCGAAATGAATTGAATTGAATATGAATTCAAATTGAATTGAAATTTGAATTGAATAGAAATGAATATTCAAAACGAATTTATAAAGAAGAATTCAATTGTGATTTGAATTGAAGAGGAAGTTGAAAATGTTTTTGAAACGAATTCAAAACTATTTATATAATTCTTTTTAAATAGAAATCGACGAAGTATATATTATATATATAATATAATGGCCTGAATAGAACGCGCCGCGGCAGTTCGTGAATTTCGACCATTTATTTCAAACGGGCATTACGGGAGATCCGACCGTCGGATTCTCCTAAAATCAGAACCGTTGGGTTCGTATCGAAAAGAGCTTTCTAACGAATATTAGAAATTAGAAATCTAACGGTTGGATTTGGAATTATATCCAAATCAAATTCGAAAAAGTTCGCTGTAAGTGCAGTTCGATGGCCATTGATGGAAATCGACTGTACGGGCCTTGATAAAATTATTAAAAATAGTAATAATTTGTGTAAAATCATAAGAAATGATTTGTGAAGATTTGGGGTGAAAAACTCCATATTTGAAAAGATAAAAATAGATTTTTATCGAAATGAACTAGTTTTGAACTAGAATTATAATTCTATTTATTTTTAAATAAATAAATTGAATTTGAAAAGGGTTTTGAAAATAACCAGAATTTCCAATGATTGCATTGGAGTGGATTTGAATCGAAATTGTCTTCGGAATATTTCGATGTTGGAATTCGTGATTATACGTATGTTGTTATGGAAATTTGAAAGATATATATCTATATCGTTATTTCCAATACGACATTTGTTGGTCGTAGAATTTGATATTGAATATAAGCCGATATATTTTCTATTAAGAGCCTTGTATTGAATATCAAATGTGATTTGGGTTTGTCGTGAATGGTGTCTTCACTAACACTGTTCTTGAACCCAGTTGAGAAAAGATTAAATCTTTTTATTTAGATTTAATGAAGTGTACCAATTAAATAATATTTGATTGAAATTGAATTGATATTGATTTTTGGGTTTATCGTGAACAGTGTTTTAAATAACACTCGTTCTTTAACCCGATAATTAATGGAAGGTGATTTTGGGTTTATCGTGAACCGTGTTTTAAATGACACTGATTCTTTAACCCAGTCGAAGATTAAAACTAAGGGGAGTTTTAATGAATCTTTAATTAGATTGAAATGATCGAAAGTGGAGTATCACCAGTTTTGCTCCAGGCGATAGTTAAATCTTTAATTAGATTTGAACGGGAAATGGTAATTGAATTTACCGATAACACTGTGGTGTTAAATATGAAGTATTACCAGTTTTACTTCATGGGATAAATAGGTTGGGATTGGGAAATTAAAACAAATGATTACTTCGGTAAGGTTCGTTAATCCCGACTAGTTTGAATTGAGATTCAAAAATAGAATAAAGAATAAATTCAAGGAATTTATCTTGGATTAAATTAATGGGAACCTTTCCCTATGAATGTGAAATTTAGAAACTAACTGTCGGTTAGCCAAGCAGAATGGTTTTCTGAATATTGATCTGATGTTGGTTTCGGCCTTCGGGGTTAATATTTGGGGAATTATTCTCTTGATTAATTTACGGTTAGTGACTAATGAATTGGAATGAGGCGTATGTTGTGTTTGTGTAACACTTATTTAAAATATACGCGAGTTATTCGGAAAGATCGGGTTTATCCCATTCTGAATAACTGATACGACGATAAGTCGAAGATGAAGACGATGGTCGAAGACCGGAGGTCTTCACGTCGTTTGGGTGATAACTGATGATCTTGATTGGGCTGTACACCCAAGAAGATGGAAACAGTTGGTGATCGTCCAGACGTACTTGGAGATCGATGGATATGCGGGGTACTAGGTGCCTCCGGTTTCGTTCAGACCCAGAACGGACTTGTAAATGGACTGTGTGTCTGACATTGGATTTTAGTCTGTGTGATTGATCTCTATTAAATATATATCTGTTTGGCGGCGGAGAATTTGTTCTCTTGCTTAACGCCCTTCTCTGAGACGTACGAGCTCAGGGGCTATATATTTATGGATATCAAACGCATGGAGTGAATTGCCTGTGTGGCATGCCTAAGTGGCAATTGATCGAGGCTTCTGTTGAAAAGCAAAGTCTTGTGGTGATGATCAAAGCACGGCCTTTGTGGCACAGCTTTGTGTAACGTTGATTTGCGAGCTTCACACCCGGTATGAACCAAAAACGGGAGAGGACATCAGGGAGGACTTGCGTTTCTTTCTAGCTAGAAGTGGCGTCAGTGGTTTTACACGCCCTGACGAGTTTAACTTATGTGGTTGTTGCTGTTGCGAGGCGCCTCGGTTTGATCGGACGATCCGGGTCCGATGGAGTCATTTGTTGGCTCATTTACGCCCCATAGGGCGGAGAGACGTAGTGTTCAGGCATAATAATCCACATCGGTGGACCGGCCCTGACGATCCAAGGCCCACCTGAGTCTGGGACCTGAGACATGGGCTAGATTGTCTCGAAGTCGGTGAGGACTATCTTTTGCCTCGGTTCATAGACGGAAATCCAATTTCCAAATACGTGACTTTGCGGTTTTATGTGTAAACCTATATGTGGCGACATAGTGGCATGGGACGCTCATGTCGCCTATGATTGATACTTATGATTTGAAGTTGTTTTATACACTATGCACTTATAATAGTATCAAATGATTTGTTTTAAAACGTATCAAGCATTCTTTGGCTGTTATAAGGGAAAACTCTATCCCCCGGCTTGCGTTGCATTGTGTGATAGGACCTGGGTCTTATAACAGCTTCATTTTTCTTTATTTAGCATTGCGCTGTTTGTTTTATGCACTGGTATTCTTGGGAGGAAACCCGTTCCGTGTTATACGGCGTGGTCCCTTGTTTTACCTAATGATTTAAAATAAAGATTAATAACTGTTTTAGTTCTCACACCAGTCACATGACTGACCTGGGGTTTATTGTTTTAACCAAAACTCTGGGTGCCCTTATTTTGACACGGGAAGCTAGTAGTTTTGGTTTTGCAGATTTATATTCACAGGATCCTGGTTTACAGCTGGAACGATATCCGGAAAGCTTTGTATCCGTATATCTACTTCTAGTTGTGTATTGTATTATTTTCCGCTGCTATGTATTTAAATGTAATTTAAATCTCTGATATTTCTGTGTAATATTAATTTTTACTCTGTATATTCTTGTAATCTGATGCATTGTTGTAATAAACAATGAAACGTTCTTCTGTATGCGTTCTGTTTTGTCCTGTTCTCAAACGATAGGGCGTTTCGAACGGCCTGGATCGGTTTAGCGACTGGTTCGGACCGAGCGAAATTCCTTGCCGTCACAGCTGCCCGTGTCGAAAATAAGGGCACCCAGTGTTTAGGTTAAAACAATAAACTCCAGGTCAGTCATGTGACTGGTGTGATAACTAAAACAGTTATTTAAAACATTATTTTAAATCCGATATATCAAGGGACACGCCATATAACACGGAACGGGTTTCCTTCCAAGAATACCAGTGCATATAACAAAACAACGCAATGCTTTTTGAAAAAAATGAAGCTATTATAAGACCCAGGTCCTATCACACAATGCAACGCCAGCCAGGGGATATGGTTTTCCCTTATAATAGCCAAACATGCTTGGTGCGTTAAAACAAATCATTTGATACTATTATAAGTGCATAGTGCCAAAACAATTTCAACCATAAGTATCAATCATAGACGGCATGAGTGCCCCATACCTGTAACGACCCAGAAAATCTGAACCAATTTAAAATTTTTAAATTGGCTAAAATAATGGATTTTAAATATTTAAAATAAATATTTTAAGTAATGGCGATGAAAACTGAGTTGAAATCGACAATTGAAAATGAATATAATTAATTATAATTATATATAGAATTGAAAATAGCGCGGTAGTTCGATAATTCGATTTCAAACTTCAATTGAATATACCGGGTGCAGAACAATCCGGATTTTAGTGAAACCAAAAATAATGGAATCTAATTGATAATATCTTTCTAACGAATCTGACCAATCGAAATTTGATAGCGGGAATCAAAAGATATGTCCAGTTGAAAATTCTGAATAGTCGCTATGGAATTCAGGCCCTTAAAAATGGACATTTTGCAAATGACCTCGGATTTCGACGAAACCACTTTTGTTGGATCCGCAGGGTAAAGTTATTGTTAGGTTTCAAATTTCATAATTTTTCGAATCAATATGTGAGCGTGGAAAAAGAAAACGCGTTTGACCAGTTTCTGTTGATTTTAATCGAATGGAAATTGGCCATTTCTCAAACGGTCTCAGAATTCGACGAAACTAGTTTTGTTAGGACCGTATCGTCAATACGAAGCTAGAAAATATTTTTCTGGAATTTTTCTAGTTAGTATGTGGCCCCGGTAATTTGAAATGTACGTTTAAAATTCAATATAGTAATTTAAATGTAAATTCAATGGAAACTGATTGTAACGATCGAATCAGCTTGCGATACATATCCCATTGTGTTCGGAATGGGGGTAAAACGCTATGGGCGACAGGCGGTGGGCCTCGTTTCGAGGTCGTATGTAAAAGTCACCTTTTTGCAAAAATTTAATAATTAAATAATAATAATAAAAAAAATTCCCTCCCCCCTTTATCTTCGTTCTGCCCCCCCCCCCCCCCTTTTCAAAAATAAAATCAGCAGAGAAAGGGAAAAAAAAACCCCTAAGACTGGAGATCGACGCCCCCAGAAGCATCGACGCCACCGCTCCGACCGACCGCCCTAGCTCCGATCAGGCGAGCGACCTCCCCTACCTCGCGCCCTCCCTCCAATCGAAGACCCCGTCCCCCAGTCCGATTCGCAGCGACCCAAGCCTCCCCCTGAAGCCTCGCCACCACCACCGAGATCCAGTGCCCCCGCCTCCGACGAACTACAGAAAACACCCCCCCCCCCTCTGTAAGTTTTTCGTTTTGCTATTTTATTTTTAAAGATTAAAAACTGATTTTATAAAATTTTAAAAACTGATTTTAATTATAAGCAAAAACTGATTTTATAAAATTTTATAAACTGATTGTATAAGATTTTAAAAACTGATTTTAATTAAAAGTAAAAACTGATTTTTTTAAAAGATTTAAGAACTGAATTTTTTAAGAATATTAAAAACTGTTTTTCTTAGATGCATAAACTGATTTTAAGAAAAAAAAGAACATAAAAAACTGATTTTTAAAAGGTATTGAAAACTGAAATTTTTAGAAGTATAAAAACTGATTTTGTTAAAAGAGAAAAAAAAAACTGATTTTTATAATTTTAAAAACTGATTTGAAAAACATTTTTAAAAACTGATTTTTAAAAGGTATTGAAGACTGATTTCTTTAAAAAGAAAAATCATATTTTTAGATATTGAAAGTCGAAGTAAAAATCATATTTTTATATATTGAATAGCATCGTAAAAATTCGATTTTTACATGTGTAGAGAATATGGGCGAAAGCGACAAAAGGCGAAGATTTCTATAAAGGAAGAGTCGTGGTATTGGATAGCTATTGGTGAGATTTCTGATTTAAAAATTATATATATATGTGTGAAAATAAAAGTGAATTGCTATATATAAATATCTATATATATATACGCCCCCTCGTCCACAAACCATGGACGATATTTATTGGTTGAAATTGTTGTGAAAATTGAATGATTGTTTGGGATTGTTTGTGATTGATATTGGTTGATTGCGGTTGAAAAATACCCATTAGTGGTTGTGAAATATTTGGTTGAAACCACATAGGATTAGTTTGTGGAAATGAAATAAATATATACATGCCGCCTGCGTGCGAACTAGATGCATGATCCCCATTGTCAAAAACCGCGAGGTTTTAAGGTAGAGCGAGGAGCCGTACTAGGGACGGTGCCGGTTTAACTACCCTACCGTTATGCTGCCGAAATTTTGAATAATATTTGTGTGTTTGAATTATTTTCATATGCTTAAACTATATTTATTCATTGTATAGAAAACATTCATGTGTTGAATTGATATTCATTCGTTGTTTAGAAATTCATGTGTTGAATGGTATTCATATTTTGAAATAAATTGTTCGATAATAAAAAATCACATTTTTATCTATATATAGAAACTATTGAAAACATTCATGTGTTGAATTGGTATTCATTCGTTGTTTAGAAATTCATGTGTTGAATGGTATTCATATTTTGAAATAAATTGTTCGATAATAAAAATCACATTTTTATCTATATATAGAAACTATTGAAAACATTCATGTGTTGAATTGATATTCATTCGTTGTTTAGAAATTCATGTGTTGAATGGTATTCATATTTTGAAATAAATTGTTCGATAATAAAAAATCACATTTTTATCTATATATAGAAACTATTGAAAACATTCATGTGTTGAATTGATATTCATTCGTTGTTTAGAAATTCATGTGTTGAATGGTATTCATATTTTGAAATAAATTGTTCGATAATAAAAAATCACATTTTTATCTATATATAGAAACTATTGAAAACATTCATGTGTTGAATTGATATTCATTCGTTGTTTAGAAATTCATGTGTTGAATGGTATTCATATTTTGAAATAAATTGTTCGATAATAAAAATCACATTTTTATCTATATATAGAAACTATAGAAAACATTCATGTGTTGAATTGATATTCATTCGTTGTTTAGAAATTCATGTGTTGAATGGTATTCATATTTTGAAATAAATTGTTTGATAATAAAAATAACCTTTTATCGACTATATGAACTATATAGAAAAATAGTGTTTTGAAATGAATCGGTTTACAATAAAAATCGCATTTTTATTGTATGCATAAATCGTTGAAATGTGAAGTGTTAAAAATAGCCACTTGTTCAAAATAAACATATATGAGATGAAATATTCATTAATTAGCTAATGAAATGATTTGCACCTATGTATGTAACATTAGAATAAATGATGTCTTTAAACCAAACAGAAATCAAATATGAAGTTGAATAGAAGAGGATAAATGATAAGAACTGTATATATATGTATATGCATATTCATTGAACAGGTTATAGCAAAGGGGCTAGAGAAGAGGAATAAAATTTTGTGCCCGACAAATAGGTACACATTTACTGATTTGTTTGGGTGATGATTTTAAGCCTGTTGGCTAGCCGCTTGGCTTTTTTCTTTTTCTTTTTGAGATTAGAAGGACCGGGAACGCTATTTGCGATTTCCCGATGCTCCCGGTGCAGGGGAGGTTATGGCGAAATTTTTCCAAAATTTAAGGTGTTAGAAAAATATTTGAAGTGAAAACAATATTGAAATTGTTGAATGAACTATATTTATATAAATATATAAATATAAATGAAATTAAAACGAAACAAAGCCGTGCAGTTCGTATTTTGAAACCGTGATTTCAAACGACTAGTGCGGGAAATCCGACCATTGGATTTTCCCGAAACCTCAACCGTCGGGTTCGCCTTGGAAATATCTTCCCAACGGCACCAACTTTGTAGAAATCCAACGGTTGGATCGTCTGGAATGTTTAATTCAAATCTAAAGAAAAACAGCGCCAGAAACGATTATATTTATTTATATATATAAATATAATTATATTTAATCGAATAACGACGCTGCAGTTCATATTTGGAAATCGAAATTTCAAACGATTGTACCGGGAGATCCGACCTTCGGATTTTCCCGAAACTGGAACCGTTGGATTCGTTTTGAAAAGACCTTTCTAATGATGTAAATTTTGTGAAGATCCAACGGTTAGATTTTCAGATATGTGTAAATCAAATCTGAAGAAAAACAGCGCCACGGCCACGTTATGGCCCGAAGCGTCGTTTCGAATAAATTAGCTATTTTAAAATAAATAAAAATAACGATAAATAGTTATAAAATATCATAAGCGATATGGAATGGAAATAAACTGAATTTGCTTGATTTATGTGATATTTGATGGTTGAATGTGTTTGGTGTGAAAATTACATTAAAGAACAAACGTGATGTTGTCAAATAATTTAACCATTGAAATAAATCGATTTGAATTTCTAAATATACGTGAATTATTTGAAAAGGCCGAGTTTATTCTCATTTCGAATAATTGACCGACGATTTAAAGTCGAAGATGAAGACGATGGTCGAAGACCGGAGATCTTCACTTCGTTTGGAAGGTAACCGAGGTCCTGATTGGGAGGCATCCCGAAATATGGATAATGAGTGGTGATCGTCCAGACGTACGTGTTGGTCGATGGGTTTGCGAGGTATTTAGTGCCTCCGGTTTCGTTCAGACCCAGAACGGACTTGTAAATGGACTGTGTGTCCGACATGGGAATTTGTTCTGTGTGATTGATAGCCATCAGTTGCACGGTGTGAATTGCCTGTGTGGCATGCTAAGATGCAGTGATCAGGGCTTCTGTTGAAAAGCAAAGTCTTGTGGTGATGATCAAAGCACCGCCTGTGTGGCGTAGCTTTGTGTATAACGTGAATTCGCGAGCCTCACACCCCGGTATGAACCTAAAACGGGAGAGGACATCAGGGAGGGCATGCGTTTCTTCCTAGCTAGGGTGGTGTCAGTGACCTACCAGCCCTGACATTTATATACTTTTCACCTATGTGGTTGTTGCTATTGCGAGGCGCCTCGGTTTGATCGGACGATCCGGGTCCGATGGAGTCATTCGTTGGATCGTTTACGCCCCAAAGGGCGGGGAAACGTATTGTTCAGCATAATAATCCACATCGGTGGACCGGCCCTGACGATCCAAGGGGCAGTTGCGGCTATTCCTGAGGCTCGGCCTAGGCAGTCTCGAATTCGGTAAGGACTATCTTTTGCCTTGGTTCATGACGGAAAACCAATTTCCAAATACGTGACTGTGCGGTTTTGATTGTATACCTGTATATGGCGACATAGTGGTATGGGGCATTAATGCCGTCTATGATTGATAGTTATGATTTGAAATTGCTTTCAAAACATATAAACACTAGAAATAATATCAAATGCCTTTGTTTTATTCGTATCAAGCATATTTTGACCGTTATAAGGAAAAAAACTCTATCCTCCGGTTTGCGTTGCATTGTGTGATGGGAATTGAGTCTTATAACGGCTTCATTTTTATAAAGAGCATAGCGATGTTTAAAAGAAAGATTTGTTTTAAAGCACTGGCGATCCAATGGACTAAACCCGTTCCACGAAAGTGGCGTGGTCCTGTGATTAGCCAATTATATATGTGTTGAGTGGATTTCTCATACCAGTCCCATGACTGACTCGTAGTTTGTTCACTTTCAAACTCGGGTGCCCCTTTTTCTACATGGGCAGCCTTGTATTCAGGTTTAGCTGGTTCTCTTCTGGATAGCTGGAGCTGAAGATGGATTCTATCATTTATTTCTTTTTATGCTGTTCAGCTCCTATTGTACATATTTTGTTTATTTCCGCTGTAGACATTTATGTATAGCTGAACTGTATTTGTACTAAGTAAGATCCTGTATACTGTGTAACTCAGATGATTACTTTTATCCAATATATTTTATTGTTCATTATCTGGTGTATTTATTTAATTCTGTTCTGCTATTATATGTTTCTGTGTTATATTCCAAAGATAACCTTGTTTCCGTGAGAACGGGAATTCGGGTCGTCTCAATACCACTATGTCGCCATATATAGGTTTACAATCAAAACCGCAAAATGTCGTATTGGAAGTTGGATTACCATCTGTAAACCAAGGCAAGGGATTGTCCTTACTGCTTCGAGACGCTCTAGCCCACCCCTCAGGCAATTACTCTATCAAGCCTTTGGATCGTCAAGGTCGGTCCACTCGATGTGGATTAAACTTAAACCCTGGAAAATGCGTTTCCCAGCCTTATGGGGCGTCAATGAGCTAAATGACTCCATCGGTCCCCGATCGACCGATATAACCGAGGCGCCTCGCAATCCATCAACCACATAAGTAAAGTGCCTGGGCGTGTAAAATCCAAAACACCACTCCTAGCTAGATAGAAACGCATGCCCTCCCTGAGGCCCTTCTCCCGTTTCTGGTTCACACAGGGGTGTGAGGTTCGCGAATTAACGCTACACAAAGCTACGTAGTATTAAAGCCGTGCTTTGATCATCAACCACAAGATTCTGCTTTTCAACAGAAGCCTTGATCATTTGCATCTCAGCATGCCACACAGGCAGTTCATGCCATGCGATTGATATCTATCGATATATAACCTCTTAGCTCGTACTTCTCAAAGAAGGGCGTTAAGAAAGAGAATAAATTCTCTGCCGTCAAACAGATATATATTTAATTGAAATCAATCAACACAGAATAAAATCCAATGTTAGACACACATCCATTTACAAGTCCGTTCTGGGTCTAAACGAAACCGGAGGAACCTTATTCCTCGCATATCCATCGATCTCCAAGTACGTCTGGACGATCACCAACTGATTCCCTCCTTTTGGGTGTACAGCCCAATCAAGATCATCAGTAATTTTCCAAACGATGTGAATACCTCCGGTCTTCAACCATCGTCTTCATCGTCGGCTTCTCGTTGATTCAGTTATTCAGAATGGGATAAACATGGTCTTTCCGAATAACTCACGTATATAATAAACAAGTGTTATAAAAACACAACATACGCCTTATTCCAATCCAGAATATTCCTTTATTCAAATATTCTTTTACTTTGGGAAAGGTTCCCATTAATTTTATCAAAGATAAATTCTTTAAATTTATTCTTTAATCTTCATTTGGATTATCAATTCAAACCAAATTATGGTTTATCCAAACTAGTCAGGATTAACGAACCTTACCGAAGTAATAATTTGTTAAATTTCCCAACCCAGCCTATTCATCCCATGAATTAAAACAGGTAATACTTCATATCTAACACCACAGTGTTATCGGTAAATCCAATTACCAATTCATGTTCAAATCTAATTAAAGATTTAACTATCGCCTGGATCAAAACTGGTGATATTTCATTCTCGATCATTTCAATCTAATTAAAGATTCATTAAAGCTCCACTTGGTTTTAATCCTCCCAAAAATCAATATTCAGTATTGTTTATCTTGGGAAATCGTATCCCGTCTTTAACTGGGTTAAACAACCAATGTCATTTAAAACACGATTCACGATAAACCCAAAATCACATTCTATTCCATCAGCCTTTAACTGTAAATTAGAAAATAGAAAATTCCCTAAGTAATAACCCCGAAGGTCGATACCAACATCAGATCAATACCCAGGAAACCATTCAACTTAACTAATCTCCAGTTAGTTTCTGATTTTCTTAACTCCATTGGGCCTAAGAACAATATTATTTACGATACCATTCACGACAACCCAAAATCACATTCCTTTAATAATGGAATCTTCATGGAAAACAAATCGATATATATATATATATATATGTAATCGATATAAACTTCCATATCCGACTAACAATATAAATGGAATAATGGCAAAGCCTTTTAAATTCCATATATATTAGCAGTCCTCATCCACAGAAATTCACTTCGATTATTACCAAATCGAATTCCATTCCATTCCAATTTATTTTATTTAAATTGGAAAACTTTACTTTGGAAAATCTCCTTTAAATCTTAACAAAAGATTTATAAATTCCAAATCACATTTCACTGTGAATCGGGTTAAAGAATGAATGTCGTTAAAACACAGTTCACAACAAACCCAATTCACATTCCATAAATTATCGGGTTAAAGGATAAGTATTATTTAAAACACCATTCATGATAAACCCAAAAATCAATTCCAAATAAATATCACTTAATTGGTACATTTCATTAAATCTAAATAAAAAGATTTAATCCTTTCCCTTAACTGGGTTTAAGAACAGTGTTAATGAAGACACCGTTCATGACAAACCCAAATCCCATTTGATATTAAATACAAGGCTCTGAATAGAAAATATATCGGTTTATATTCAATATCAAATACCACAACCAACAAATATCGTATTGGAAATAACGATATACATATATCTTTCAAATTTCCATAACAAAATCTGTATAATCACGAAATCCAACATCGAAATATTCCAGAGACAATTTCGATTCAAATCCATTCCAATTCAACTATTGGAAATTCTGGTTATTTTTAAAACACTTTTAAATCCAATTTATTTATTTCAAAAATAAATGGATTATAATTCTAGTTCAAAACTAGTTATTTCGATAAAAATCTATTTTTATCTTTTCAAAAATGGGATTTTTCATCCCAACTCTTTCCAAATCATCTCTTATGATTTTACACTAATTATTATTTTTTAATAATTTTATCAAGGCCCGTACAGTCGATTTTCATCAACGGCCATCAAACTGCATTTACGGCGACCTTTTCCAAATTTGATTTGGACATAATTCCAAATCCAACCATTGGATTTATAATTTCTTGTGTTCATTAGAATGCTTTTTCGATACGGACCCAACGGTTCCGGGTTTAGGAGAATCTGACGGTCAGATCTCCCGTAATGTCCATTCGAAGTCAATGGTCGAAATTAGCGAACTGCCGCGGCGCGGCGCATTCTATTAAGGCCATTATATATATATATAATATATATTATATATTTCATCGATTTCTTTTCAAAACGTATTTTATAAATCGTTTTAAATTCGTTTTCAAAACGATTTCAACTTCCTATTCAATTTCTAATCAAAATTGAATATTCCATATCATCGATATATAAATGATAATATTTTCGAAATATTAAATTTTGAAATCATTTCCATTTCGATATTCATTATAAAAAAGAATAAAATCGATATAAATATCGTTCACATCAAAATGGCGTCAATCTAATCAACACGGCTTTATATATTTAAATATAATCGTGTCCATCCCAAATCGGACATCAAAATCATATTTTGATTCTTCTCTGAATATTATTTGAAAATATTCGTTATTTTAAAATAATCGTTATTTTAAAATCTTCATTCTTTCTAAACTGGAATCAGACACAATCAATTACCATATAATGTTGATTATATGGATTTCACACAACCAATGTGTATAACAACAATGAAAACAACAATCCATCATCCAGAGTGCATTCTACACTGTATAAGCATTAAATATAAACATTTAGCGCTTATAACAGCCTGCCAATCAATCGATGGACATACAACAAATTATTGGGATTAGTATATGTCATATATCATCCCAATACCCGTGTGAGGTTTCAATCAACAAATAATGAATTTTATTTGTGCAGTTGGGCGATGTGTAAAATTTATCGTCCCAATCGATATCAGTCAAATGTGTGTACATAAACAAATCGTTCGATTTGTAAATGAATATTTATTTTATTCATATACACTTTAAAAATTATATTTTTAACTATAAAATATTTTTAACTATAAAATATTTTATTCGTTTCCACACCACACAATCAATTTTTCACAACACATCAATCAAGCAAACAAGTCATCCATGGTCGGTGGACGACGGGTGTCGGATGCTGCTAAGCACTGTCTGCATCCTAGTATATATTTCAACTAGTTTATAAAATAAAAGTGGAAAGATCTCACATTGGGGTTCCACTTCGTCATTCTTTATTTCTGGACAGTTTGGATTTGCCCGACATTCCAACTCAACCATCTCACGCTATTCACAATAAAAATCTCATTTTTATTCTTGCACTGTTCATATAAAACTCACATTTTTATATCGATAAAAATCTAATCTTCACACCATTAAAAATCTAATCTTTACACCGTTAAAAATCTATTCCTTACTAGTTAAAAAAATATAATCTTTCATGTTATAAAAATATAATCATTCATGAAACAAAAATCATATTTTTATTTAATCAAAATTCAAAACTTTATAGTTTAAAAATCAAAGCTTTATCATGTAAAAACCCATAGCTTTATTGTTTTAAAAATCACAACTTTATTAGGTTATGAAATATATAAAAATTCCCTACTTTATATAACTAAAGATCTAATCTTTCAATAGGTAATTACTTTAAATAAATAAAACAAATAAATATATAAAATTGTACATCGATTCGCAGAAAAGAATGGGTTAATCGCACACGGGATGGAGCAAGGAGGGAGGTGGCGGTCGTTGGGGCTGTGGGGGTGGTCGGAGAAGGCTCGGGGGAGGGCTAGAAACGACGTCAGAGGTCTGGGGTCAACGGCGAGGTCACGGCGTTGAAGGGGGAGCTAGGGTTTGGCGGCGGCTGTCGATTTGGAAAGGGGGAAGGCTGCGCGTCGGTTCGGAGAGAGGGGAGGGGAAAGTGGAGAGGTTGAAGTTGGCCGGAGGGGGAGAGGCGCGCGGTGGTGCTGGGGTCCCCTGCGATGGAGCAAAGGCGGCGCGGTGTCCCACCCAGGCAACGACGTGTTTGAAGAAAGGTCGGGTTTTTTTTTTTTCTTTTTTTTCTTGATTTTGACTGTAATGAAAGGGAGGGGTAGCTTTGACTCTTTTATAATTATATTTAATTATTTGATTAATTCCTAAAAGTTGACTTTTTATTCGACCACTAAACGAGACCGAACGACTGTCGCCCCTAGTTGATTACCTCCACTTCGAATACAATGGGATATGTTTCATAACCCAATTCGGCTGTTACGACCAGTTTTCGCTAAATTTAAAATATAAATCAATATATATTGAATTTGAATGCCAGGGCCACATACGGGCTCTAAAAATTCTAGAAAAATAAATCTGGCTATGCTTTGATGATACGGTCCTAACAAAACTAATTTCGTCAAATTCTGAGACTATTTGAAAAATGGCCATTTTCTGGTCGATCGAAATTGATTGAAACTGTCAAAACACGTTTTACTTCGCTATGCTCATATATTTCCTTCAAAAATTATGGAAATTTGAATCTAGCAATAATTTGACATCCCGGATCCAACAAAAGTGGTTTCGTCGAAAACCGAGGTCGTTTGCAAAATGGCAATTTTTAAGGGCTATATTTCCATAGCGACTATTCTGAATTTTCAACTGGGCATAACTTTTTATTCCTTCTATGAAATTTCAATTTTTTGGATTCGTTGGAAAGATACTTTCACATAGATTCTAATATTTTTAGTTTCACCAAAATCCGGTTTATTTTGAATCCTGTACCTTCATTTTAACTTTGAAATCGAATTTTCAAACTACCGCGCCATTTTCAATTCCTTTTATAATTAAAATAAAATATTTACATTCTAACGTCGATTCAAATAAATTTTTATGTTCAAATCCTATTCGAAATAAATTTCTCGTCGTTATTATTTAAAATAATTCATTCTAAATATTCAAAATTCACTAAAATCGCCAAAATAAAAATTTTAAATTGGTTCGGATTTCCTGGTTGTTACATTCTCCCCCACTTAAAACTTTTCGTCCCCGAAAAGAAATGAAGCTGAAAGTTGTTTAACTAACCTACTCAACTTTCATTCTTTTCATTATGGCTTAAGTTCTTCAACTTTCCAGTTTCTAAGAACTTTCCAAATTTTTCAAAATTTTGGCTAACACCCTAAATTTTCAAAAAATTTCGCCATAACCTCCACTGCACGGGAGCACCCGGAAATTCCCGAAATTGCCATACAGGCCTCTCTAATCCAAAAAGAATAAGAAACAGCTAAGCGGCTATCCAAGCGGCTAGCTAATCGGCTCATAAAATCATCCGAACCCAAAGAAATAAAATAAACATGTACCTATTTGTCGGGCAAACAATTTTATTCTTCTTCTCTAGCCTCCTTGCTACGACCTGTTCAATGTATATACATGTACATATATGCATTTCCAAACAATTTTCATTTCAGTTCAATATTTGATCAATTTGGTTATATGGTTCAAATTTTAATTAATCAACCAATAATCAAACAACACAATCAACAGTCAATTAGTTGATTATCATTTCAAATTCATAATTTTGATAAATAGTCGAAATCACATTTTTGATGCCAAATCACAACAGTAGACCCTATCTAATTTTGGTTCTCACACCAGTCAATTGGAAATATATGGAAATCCCACTTTCGTCACTCGAAAATAAATACTGGTGATGGCATACTTCGTCATCCGGACCATGTCCAGGCGACTAGAGTATGATTCCATATCTACCTAGTATATTTGAGACTTCGTATACACGTGGATCAGACGTATATGTAAAATCTTTATATACTCGATTGTCAAAATCAATTTAAAATAAAATATTCAAATACGAATAATTGATTTAAATTTCCAAAACAAAATTTGTTTTCAATTTTATTTTCAAAATATCACTCTTCACACTCGTTCTAGGATACTACTGATCCTATCTCTAACGATTCATTCTCAATGGATATTACTAATCCAATCTCTGATGAATTCTTTCGTTTGATTCTAATGTGTCTTGTTCTCCAATCTTTATAAACCAAAGCTCTCATACCACTGTAAGGACCCGATACTTCCCCAGTCTCTGAAGAGGAGAGAAAGAACGGATTGCCTTGAGGACAAGACAAATCCGAACACAAACAGAAGAACATTTCATTGTATACTACAAAAATTTCATCAGATTACAAGAATATAGAGAGTATGAAAAAATATTACACATCATAAAATATTAGAGATTTAAATTACATAGAAGCAGAAAATAATACAAAACACAACTGAAAATAATATACGGATACAGAACTTTCCGAATATCATTCCAGCTGTAAACCAGGATCCTGTGAATATAAATCTGCAAAACCAAAACTACTAGCTGCCCATTTCGAAAATAAGGGCACCCAGAGTTTAGGTTAAAACAATAAACAACAGGTCAGTCATGTGACTGGTGTGAGAACTAAAACAGTTATTTAAAACTTTATTTTAAATCGGATATATCAAGGGACCACACCGTATAACACAGAACGTGTTTCCTCCCAAGAATACCAGTGCATATAACAAAAAAGCGCAATGCTTTTTGGAAAAATGAAGCTATTATAAGACCCAGGTCCTATCACATAATGCAACGCAAGCCGGGGGATAGGGTTTTCCCTTATAATAGCCAAACATGCTTGCTACGTTAAAACAAATCATTTGATACTGTTATAAGTGCATAGTGTCAAAACAATTTCAATCATAAGTATCAATCATAGACAGCATGAGTGCCTTATACCACTATGTCACCATATATAGGTTTACAATCAAAACCGCAAAATGTCGTATTGGAAGTTGGATTTCCATCTGTGAACCAAGGCAAGGGATCGTCCTTACCGCTTCGAGACGCTCTAGCCTGCCCCTCAGGAAAGTACTCTGTCAAGCCTTTGGATCGTCAGGGCCGGTCTACTCGATGTGGATTAAATTTAAACCCTGGACAATGCGTTTCCTAGCTCTATGGGGCGTCAATGAGCCAAATGACTCCATCGGTCTCGGATTGACCGATATAACCGAGGCGCCTCGCAATCCATCATCCACAAAGTAAAATGTCCGGGCGTGTAAAACCTAAAACACCACTCCTAACTAGAAGGAAACGCATGCCCTCCCTGAGGTCCTTCTCCCATTTCTGGTTCACACCGGGGTGTGAGGTTCGCGAATTAACTCTACAAAAAGCTACGCTGTATTAAAGTCGTGCTTTGATCATAAACCACAAGACTCTACTTTTCAACAGAAGCCTTGATCATTTGCATCTCAGCATGCCACACAGGCAGTTCATGCCATGCGACTGATATATATCGATATATTACCTCTGAGCTCGTACGTCTCAGAGAAGGGCATTAAGCAAGAGAATAAATTCTCCACCGCCAAACAGATATATATTTAATTAAAATCAATCAACATAGAAAAAAAATCCAATATCAGACACACATCCATTTACAAGTCCGTTCTAGGTCTGAACGAAATCGGAGGAACCTTATTCCTCGCATATCCATCGATCCCCAAGTACGTCTAGACGATCACCAACTGATTCCCTCCTCTTGGGTGTACACCCCAATCAAGAGCATAAGTAATTATCCAAACGATGTGAAGACCTCCGGTCTTCAACCACCGTCTTCATTGTCGACTTCTCGTCGATTCAGTTATTCAGAATGGGATAAACCCGGTCTTTCCGAAAAACTTGCGTATATAATAAACAAGTGTTATAAAAACACAACATACGCCTTATTCCAATCCAGAATATTCCTTTATTCAAATATTCTTTTACTTTGGGAAAGGTTCCCATTAATTTTATCAAAGATAAATTCTTTAAATTTATTCTTTAATCTTCCTTTGGATTATCAATTCAAACCAAATTATGGTTTATCGAAACTAGTTGGGATTAGCGAACCTTACCAAATTAATCATTTGTTAAATTCCCCAACCCCAACCTATTCATCCCATGAAGTAAAAGAGATAATACTTCATATCTAACCCAATAGTGTTATCGGTAAATTCAATTACCAATTCATGTTCAAATCTAATTAAAGATTTAACTATCGCCAGGAGCAAAATTGGTGATACTCCATTCTTGATCATTTCAATCTAATTAAAGATTCATTAAAACTCCACTTTGTTCTAATCCTCCCAAAAATCAATATTAATGATTGTTTATCTTGGGAAATCATATCCCGTCTTTAACTGGGTTAAAGAACCAATGTCATTTAAAACACGGTTCACGATAAACCCAAAATCACATTCTATTCCATCAGCCTTTAACCATAAATTAGCAAGTGAACAATTCCCTAAGTAATAACCCCGAAGGCCGAGACCAACATCAGATCAATACCTAGGAAACCATTCAACTTAACTAATCTCCATTTAGTTTCTGATTTTCTTAACTCCGTTGGGTCTAATAACAGTATTATTAAAGATACCATTCACAACAACCCAAACTCACATTCCATTAACGATGGAATCTTCATGGAAAACAAATCGATATAAACTTCCATATCCGACTAACAGTATAAATGGAATAACGGCAAAGCCTTTTAAATTCCATATATATTAGCAGTTCTCATCCATCAAAATTCACTTCGATTATTACCAAATATAATTCCATTCCATTCCAAATTATTTTATATAAATTGGAAAACTTTACTTTGGAAAATCTCCTTTAAATCTTAACAAAAGATTTATAAATTCCAAATCACATTTCATTGTGAATCGGGTTAAAGAACGAATGTCGTTAAAACATAGTTCACAACAAACCCAATTCACATTCCATAAATTATCGGGTAAAAGAACAAGTTTATTTAAAACACCATTCACTATAAACCCAAAAATCTATTCCAATTCAATTCCAATTAAATTTCATTTAATTGGTACATTTCATTAAATCTAAATAAAACGATTTAATCCTTTTTCTCAACTGGGTTTAAGAATAGTGTTAATGAAGACACCATCCACGACAAACCCAAATCCCATTTGAATACAAGGCTCTGAATAGAAAATATATTGTCTTATATTCAATATCAAATACCACAACCAACAAATATCGTATTGGAAATAACGATACACATATATCTTTCAAATTTCCATAACAATATATGTATAATCACGAAATCCAACATTGAAATATTCCGAAGACAATTTCGATTCAAATCCATTCCAATTCAACTATTGGAAATTCTGGTTATTTTTAAAACCCTTTCAAATCCAATTTATTTATTTAAAAAATAAATGGATTATAATTCTAGTTCAAAACTAGTTCATTTCTATAAAAATCTATTTTTATATTTTCAAAAATGGGATTTTTTATCCCAACTGTTTCCAAATCATCTCTTATGATTTTACACTAATTATTGATATTTTTAATAATTTTATCAAGGCCCGTACAGTCGATTTCCATCAACGGCCATCGAACTGCACTTACGGCGACCTTTTCCAAATTTGATTTGGACATAATTCCAAATCCAATATTTATATTTCTAATTTCTTGTATTCGTTAGAAAGCTCTTTTCAATACGAACCCAACGGTTTTGGTTTTAGGAGAATCCGATGGTCAGATCTCTAGTAATGTTCATTCGAAGTCAATGGTCGAAATTCACGAACTACATCGGCGCGACGCGTTCTATTAAGGCCACTATATATATATATATATATATATAATTTATACATATATTATATATTTCATCAATTTCATTTCAAAACGTGTTTTATAAATCGTTTTAAATTCATTTTCAAAACGATTTCAACTTCCTATTCAATTTCTAATCAAAATTGAAAATTCCATATCATCGATATATAAATGATAGTATTTTCAAAACATTATACTTTGAAATCAATTCCATTTCGATATTCATTATAAAAATGAATAAAATCAATATAAATATCTTTCTTGTCAAAATGGCGTCAATCTAATCAACCCGGCTTTATATATTTAAATATAATCGTGTCCATCCCAAAACGGACATCAAAATTATATTTTGATTCTTTTCTGAATATTATTTGAAAATATTCGTTATTTTAAAACAATCGTTATTTTAAAATCTTCATTCTTTTTAAACTGGAATCAGACACAGTCAATTACCATATAATGTTGATTATATGGATTTCACACAACCAATGTGTATAACAACAATGAAACAACAATCCGTCATCCAAAGTGCATTCTACACTGTATAAGCATAAAATATAAACATTTAGCGCTTATAACTGCCTGTCAATCAATTGATCGACATACAACTAATTATTGGGATTAGTATATGTAATATATCATCCCAACACCCGTGTGGGGTTTCAATCAACAAATAATGAATTTTATTTGTGCAGTTGGGCGATGTGTAAAATTTATCGTCCCAATCGTTATCAGTCAAATGTGTGTACATAAAAAAATCGTTCGATTTGTAAATGAATATTTATTTTATTCATATACACATTAAAAATTATATTTTTAACTATCAAATATTTTTAACTATAAAATATTTTATTCGATTCCATATCACACAGTAAATTTTTCACAATACATCAATCAAACAAACAAGTTATCCATCGTCTATAGACGACGGGTGTCGGGTACTGCTAAGCACCGTCTGCATCCTAGTATATATTTCAACTAGTTTATAAAATAAAAGTGAGAAGTTCTCACATTGGGGTTCCACTCCATCATTCTTTATTTCTGAATGGTTTGGATTCGCCCGACATTCCAACTCATCCATCTCACGCTGGTCACAATAAAAATCACATTTTTATTCTTGTACTATTCATAAAAAAATTACATTTTTATATCGATAAAAATCTAATCTTCACGCCGTTAAAAATCTAATCTTTACACCATTAAGAATCTATTCCTTACTGGTTATAAAAATAAAATCTTTCATGTTATAAAAATATAGTCCTTCACGTTATAAAAATATAATCTTTCATGTTATAGAAATATAATCTTTCATGAAACAAAAATCATATTTTTATTTAATCAAAAATAAAATATTTATAGTTTAAAAATCAAAGCTTTATCATGTAAAAACCCATAGCTTTATTGTGTTAAAAATCACAACTTTATTAGGTTATGAAATATATAAAAATTCCCTACTTTATATAACTAAAGATCTAATCGTTCAATAGGTGGTTACTTTAAATAAATAAAACAAATAAATATATAAAATCTTACATCGATTCGTAGAAAAGAATCGGTTAATCGCACACGAGATGGAGCAATGAGGGAGGTGGCGGTCATTGGGGTTGTGGGGGTGGTCAGAGAAGGCTCGGGGGAGGGCTAGAAATGACGCCAGAGTTCTGGGTCAGGGGCGAGGTCACGGCGTCGAAGGGGGAGCTAGGGTTTGGCGGCGGCTGTCGATTTGGAGAGGGGGATGGCTGCGTGTCGGTTTTGTAACGACCCGGATTTCCGGATTTTCGGCGGCTTTGGTTATCGACATAAGCACGATGTCGATAACCAAAACATCGAAAAATCCTGGTAATTATTGAAAGAAATTAGAGGGTGAGAATAGATAAGATAGAAACTCGGAATAGAAGAAGAAGAAAAACACAACATCAGAGTAACACGAACCTCACAGCGGAACGAATAAAATATAATATATAACATAACTTTGAAATATAACAGTTATGTATACAATAGCACTTATCAGAGTACAACACTTACAACACAGCGGAAATAAACTATAGCTATATGATTCTGAAGCCTCCTGCTCCAGCTCTTCAATGTATCTGCAAATCCCGACTACTTGACTGCCCGTACAAATTTAGGAACCCAAAAGTTTAGGGAAAACAACAAAGTAAACCCCGGGTCAGTCATGGGACCAGTATGAGTAAAATAGTTTAAACAGGTATATGAACAAGTAAACGATATCTCATAAGACCACGCTGCAGAACGGAACGGGTTTTTCCCTTATGAGAATCCAAAATATCTTTATATCAAAAACCTTTTGATATTATAATAATGTCTATGTACAAATAGATATCAACTAGCAGAAACGCTTTCATCTCATGTTCTACATATATAGTATACAATCAAAATCGCAAGCACGTATTGGATAATGGATTTCCAACTATGACAAGGTATGGAACCACCTTCCGATCATTGTACTCTAGGAACGATACACTAGAGTTCAACAAGAACATCTTGTAACTCAGCCACACATGACCGACCACTCATTTCGCTTGAGTGTATCAAATGTACATCACCAACGGTTGGGATCAGCAACCGTTCCCGTATATATATATGGGGCATCATTGATAGATTTAAGAAACAAATGAATATTCTCTAGATAGGTGATTATACACCCTACTTCGGTGCGACCGACTTAGCCATGCTGCCTGCCCGATTTCTGTCATTTACTGTTTGATGAGGCTAGAAGCTACGCTTTATCATCACATCAGATTCACTTCGAATGCCACATTGTTAGGTCCATCGAAAATCACTAATTGACGTCTACAACAGTACATTACGTGTTAGCTAAAGAAGTTTCCTTCTCCGCTTCCACTCTTGGTACGGTTGAAGAAATCAATGTATGTGACCTTTCTGGAAATACTCTGTCAAACATTCATTCATACAAGTCATCCTCATTCACTTAGAATGTCACATCGTCATACCCGCCAAATCACAAATTGACTTATCCAAAAATAACACGGGTATACAGCTAAGAGAAACGAATTCCTCCGCCACCAAACGTGAATACGTTTGAACAGATCAACTTACGCGATCCATTGGATATACTCTGTCACACCTTCGTCCATACAAGTTGTCCTGGGACTGGACAAACCGAAGGCACTATTCCGTATATCCATCTTAGTCACTGTTATCTAAGATTTATACAATAACCCTTGCATTTTACTCCGTCTTCAATTATCTTTGGCATATATGATTCGCGACGCTTATGCCAATACAGAGTGGTTCTATGGATAATAATCCAACCGGTCTCTCCATATTAACAATGTTAAAATGGTCAAAACTTGGATAGTCTTTGAGTTAACTATAAAAAAAAAACAAGTGTGCAAACAACGATATTATTTCCAGATGGAAATTATATCGAACAAACATCATTTAACATTAATCTCTATAGTTCATTTATTTACTTATCTCCTGTTTCCCTATATTCTAAATTCTTATTTTCTTTTATCAGAAAACATTTCTGATTCTTATTTGGAAAACATTTCCAAAACTCCTTTACGATCAAACCTTACCATTTCTTAGTTAAGAAGGAAGTCACTCAAGTTGGGGTATAATTACCTCTCAGACCTTAACTGAACAACGTTATAACTTCAAAATGGTCAAAGTTTATCTTTTAATCTTTAACAACTTTTTTACGCCTTTCTCGGATCCAATTTTACTAATCCACTTCTACATTTAAAACATTGGTTATAACGATAACGTTATAATCCCTACTTTCGAATTATCTAACTTTAATTATAACTTCTATTCTTATTAGTGAATAACTAACCTAACACTTATTTATTTATGAATAAATAAATCTCTATTTAAACACTGGAAAGTATAAGTACTTTCCCGAATTCGATATAATCGAATTTGCCGATTAACTCTCTTCGAGAAATCTCTATTTGATTAACTCTTCTTCGAATAACCTATATTCGATTAACTTCTTCTCGAATAAACGATATTCGATAATCTTTCTTCGAATAACTAATATTCAATAACTCTTCCTTTTCAAATATCTCATATTTGAAAATCTCACTTCGATTAAACTATAATCGATAACTCCCTTCGATGAAACTAACATCGATAACTCCTTTCGATGAAACTAACATCGATAACTCCTTTCGATGAAACTAACATCGATTTATTTAACTCGACGAACTTAACTCGACTAACTTAACTTGACTCGACTAACTCGACTTACTTGGTTCGACCAATTCGATTCGATTAACTAGGCTCGACTAACTTGACTAACTTAACTCGACTTACTTGGTTCGACCAATTCAATTCGATTAACTAGGCTCGACTAACTTGGTCGAACCACCCGATCAACTCAACTTATTTAACTTAACTTATTTCTCAACTCGATTAACTCCTATTGAATAACTAATATTCGATTAAACTCCATTCGCTTGACTCTAGATCGCAGCGATCACAATGGTTACGCCTGACTCCCTCAGGAAACGTCCGACCGCCGTAGGCTATTTACAACTCTGCGAATTACGCTAGCAGTCGTACAAGATGGCAACTTACCCTGAATACTATGTTTGACTAACTCTGTCTCAAATAACTATATTAGATTAACTCTAGTTCGTTTTAACTCTAATCGGTTAACTCTAACTGAGTCACTCTAACTGATTAACTCTAACAGGTTAACTCTAACTGGTTAACTCTATTTGAATAACTCGACTCGACTAACCCCTCTCGAATAACATATTCGATTAACTAACTTTCGAATACCATATTCGATTAACTAACTTCAAATACCATATTCGATTAACTCCTTTCGAATGTCTATATTCGATTAACTAACTTCGAATACCATATTCGATTAACTAACTTCGAATACCATATTCGATTAACTCCTTTCGAATGTCTATATTCGATTAACTAACTTCGAATACCATATTCGATTAACTAACTTCGAATACCATATTCGATTAACTCCTTTCGAATGTTTATATTCGATTAACTAACTTTGAATACCATATTCGATTAACTAACTTCGAATACCATATTCGATTAACACTTTTCGAATGTCTATATTCGATTAACTAACTTTGAATACCATATTCGATTTCTCTTACGAATACCATATTCGATTACTAACTTCGAATACCATATTCGATTTACTTTATTCACTTTATAAAGATTTCCTTTTTAACAACGTTTTATTCATTTGAAAAGATTTACTTTTAAATAATGGTTCTACACTTTAAAAATGATTTCCTTTTTATAATGTTTCCTTTTCCATTATATTTGTAAATGGTTTACAAATATTTCCTTTCTCTATTTTATTCTATTTGCAAATGTTTTGCAAATATTCCCTTTTAAAATTTATTCTTTAAAAATATTCTAACTCCTTAAATTCCCGGGAAAATTCGCCATAACCTCCTTTGTATCGGGAGCATCGGGAAAATCCCCAAACTCGCCACACAGGCCTTTCCATTCAAAAAGAAATGTTTTGAATTTATTTTCCTTTTTAAAATATCTCCTATTTATAAATATCCCAATTTATAAATATTCCTTATTTATAAATATTTAAATTTATAAATATCTATTATTTATAAATATTCCAATTTATAAATATTCTGTTTTCAATATCACTTTGAAAATCCCCTTATCAACATTTCGGTATGTTATGGTATTCAATCATATCAAATCACGATGTTCAATATCTACCAAGCACATATAATCGCCCACAGATTTTATATCACATCATATAACAATATATGAAAAACAATAAAATAACTGTTGAGGAATCCAGTCGGATTCCTCCAACCTGTTTCCCTGCATCACAGATGTTAGACAATATAGATAACATCACTTTCAGTTCCATATGATATATTCTGTTAAACAGAATCAATATAGAAATTTAACTAACTGACTAGCAGTTCAATCAAACAATCAACACACAGTAAATCAGACAATTTCTAACAGTTCTAAAGATACAACATGAAATTATAAACTGTTTAGACTTAGTGAGATTTACTCACATTGGACTATCATCGTTAAATAACGATAATTGTCGTTTGATTCAGATCGGACAATTTATTTCGCCATAAATTGTAACTAGCTCGGATTCACTCCCGGTCAGTCTCATTGTGTAGTGCTCATCCATACGATCCCAACGGATCCAACCGTTCGAAATTCTGATTAAGTATGATCAAGATATTTCGTTAACAAGTTCGAACCTTATTTAATTTAAAAATAATTAAAAACTTCAAATGGGAATTACCCTCCTTGTTTCGGCCCAAACCCAAACTTAACACCAGACCCGAACTCTTCTTCCTCCTTCAATTTACACGCTGCCACTTCCTCAACCATTAACGCAACTCCATCCTCCACGTTCTTCCTCCTTGAACCACAAATCCGCAAACAAATGTCACCATCCCGTTCTCCTTTGATTCCTCTACCACCTCATCACGAACAAGAGAAGTTCGCACCCTCCAACCTAATTCCGTCGATCTCAAGCCTGACAGGTACCAAACGTTTTCATCTCGGAAATCATCAATACTTTGCAAACAGACCCTTTTCCTACCCCTGAGTCCAAAAACAACCTTAGAACTGCAATTCGATGAACCAAAATCCCAATACCCGAAACCCTAATTTGCTTGAATTTCCACTGTAAAAATGAGTGCGACAAAACCATAGTCGATCTCTACGAAACCCACACCAAAATGAAGGAGACACTCATAGAATCCAACCATGTATAACATAGGATTTATTGATTTTATTTTGAATTTCTTTGATTTTCTTTTGTTCGTTGTTTTCATGGTAAAATGGGAATTAGTGGCGGCCTGTATTCGGTTTTATAGGATGGTTGAAATCTTTCTTTGGTTGTAAACGAGGGCGTGTGGCCTTGTTTGGTCCACATAATTTAGTTAGGATATTTTCTTTTTATTATATAATATTCGATTCAGTCTTCTAAAATCACTGTGAACACATATGACACCTAAAAATCATGAAAACTGACACGCTGATAGAATTTGACATTACGGTCCCAACGAAACTGGTTTCGTCGAATTCCGACTTCGTATGCCGACACAGTGTATTTTTAACTGTCGAAATACTGACTGTATCTCACTCTAAAAATCCGTACGACCACACAGGGACTCTAAAAATCACGAAACTGGAAATCTAACAACTATTTGATGTTGCGGATCCAACAAAACTAGTTTCGTCGAATTCTGAGGTCGTATGAAAAAGTGGGTATTTCTAAAGCGTTGAATAGACCATTTAAATATATAAATATATTTAAATATAATTAAATATAATATTAATAAATTAATATTATCGTATAAAATCACAGTGGAATACCATACAACTCTAGAATATTCCTATATGAATTTCTAACTTGATATTCACTTCTGGGTCAACCCAATATTTGATTTATATTGAAATCCCTTTTAAAAATATAAATAATTCCTTTATAAAATATAAAGGAATTCCACAGCGACTTTTCTGAAATTTGATTTGGATATGAATCAAAATCTACACGATGAAATCTCGATATTTCTCTTCCACTAGAAAAATATGCTCCACCCGCTCCACACGTTTCTTGTTTCACAGAAATCCGACTTAAAACGAATCCTGTACATTCAGTTGAAGTTTGAATCGCCAAATAGCGAACTACAGCGCCATTTCGAGCTGTATTTTAATTATAATATAATTATATGTTCAAACTGTCGTCGATTGAATATATTCGTCAATATAATTCAACTCTAAGCTGAATTAAATCTTAGGGACGACCCTGTTCACCTTATATTGTGATTTCCAATATTTTTGATTATTACTGAATTAAATATATTATTTAATTATTTAAATTAATTAAATATTCACCATAATTTAGTTAACGATGATTTAAATCCCTAAATCACTATCTATATAATTAAATAAATTAATTATAATTCCTCTGACAATGCGGGTCAATACATTCTTTCCCACTTAAAATAATTTCGTCCTCGAAATTGCTAAGTTAGAGGACGACCCTATCTATTTGAATTCCTAAGATTTGTTTACCCCTTATTTCTGATTTCAACTGAACCAATTAATATCGATTAAAATATTTATTCATTTCGACTAATTAAAATTTTCAAAAATTCTGAAAATTTTCTAACACTTTAAATTCTCGGAAAATTTCGCCAGCACCTCCTTTGTACTGGTCAATGGCTCAAACTCCAACTCGCCTCTCTGGGCCTTCTTTAACCCAAAAGAAAATCGAAACGCCAAACAACTTGCCAATTCGGCTCATAAATTCCAAACTCATATAAAATATAAACTTGTATCTTTTTGTCGGGCATATTAACCTTATCACTTTCACCAGCTGTCAATTCAGCATATACCAATATCAATCAAATCAACTCTGATCTATTTATCCTCAACACAACCATTCGTTTGTCCGAGCCAAATTCAACTTTTAAATCAAAGTTCTATTCTCGATTCCAAATCCATAACTCCCTAACCAAATATCGTTTCAAATCCCTATCTTATAAATCCAATTTTATCTTGATAATTTTTATTACAATTCAAATTCCACTAAACCGTATTCCATTCCAGTTTGTCTCCACGAATTTTTTTTTTCAATTGCTTTTAAATTCAAACTGTCTTTTTCTTGGGAGTTTCAAATCACTTTTCCATATCAAAAATAAAAGTATTTATTTCAAAGTACCAAAACAACTTGTTTTTCTCCAACCATTCAAAAACAAAATCTTTGGTAGTAATCCGTCACTTACACACTCGAAAATGAACACCGATGTTGTCATGATCAACATCGGAATCTATTTTCCAGCTACCGAAGTGAGTTCAATAATATAGCACTTTCAAAACCCATTTTTAAACATTTCCAACTTGAAATCAATTCCAAATATCCTTTTACAATGTTGTAAACAAATTTAAAATCTCCCAGGATCTTAAAATTCACATATATTAAATCCAGGTTCATTTACAAACACCATTCCCATTTCTGGGATTTTAAATTCCAATTCTGATCTAAATTCAGATTCAGTTCATTTCAATTTCATATATTTTACTTATATCAATTCTTATTGGTTATATATAACCATTTCACATTTTATAATCTTACCTGATTATAATTACTACCAACACATCTTATATATGATAATATATCTTATATCCATACAGTGTCGGTCCATCGTATTCAATTGTTTATTTACTCCTACTGATACAGTGGATCAAACTGATCGACGAGAACTCATAAACTACTCAACCGACGAATCTCCACAATATAAAACCATTTTTATATCAAATACAAATACGCACTCGTATATATACACTCAAACTCAATCTAGGGTATTACTAACCCTATCTCTACCGAGTCACGCCACAGAGCCAAGTAATTCTAAACTTAAGCTCTGATACCAACTGTAACGTCCCGGATTTTCGGCGGCTTTGGTTATCGACATAAGCACGATGTCGATAACCAAAACATCGAAACATCCTGGTAATTATTGAAAGAAATTAGAGGGTGAGAATATATAAGATAGAAACTCAGAATAGAAGAAGAAGAAGAACACAACATCAGAGTAACACGAACCTCATAGCGGAACGAATAACATATAATATATAACATAACTTTGAAATATAACAGTTATGTATACAAAAGCACTTATCAGAGTACAACACTTACAACACAGCGGAAATAAACTATAGCTATATGATTCTGAAGCCTCCTGCTCCAGCTCTTCAATGTATCTGCAAATCCTGACTACTTGACTGTCCATAAAAATTTAGGAACCCAAGAGTTTAGGGAAAACAACAATGTAAACTCCGGGTCAGTCATGGGACTTGTATGAGTAAAACAGTTTAAACAGGTATATGAAAAAGTAAACGATATCTCATAAGACCACGCCGCAGAACGGAACGGGTTTTTCCCTTATGAGAATCCAAAATATCTTTATATCAAAATACTTTTGATATTATAATAATGTCTATGTACAAATAGATATCAACTAGCAGAAACGCTTTCATCTCACATTCTACATATATAGTATACAATCAAAATCGCAAGCACGTATTGGATAATGGATTTCCAACTATAACAAGGTATGGAACCACCTTCCGATCAGTGTACTCTAGGAACGACACACTGGGGTTCAACAAGAACATCTTGTAATCAGCCACACATGACCGACTACTCATTTCTCTTGAGTGTATCGAATGTACATCACCAACGGTTGGGATCAGCAATCGTTCCCGTATATATATATGGGACAACATTGATAGATTTAAGAAACAAATGAATATTCTCTAGATAGGTGATTATACACCCTACTTCGGTGCGACCGACTTAGCCATGATGCCGGCCCGATTTCTGTCATTTACTGGTTGATGAGGCTAGAAGCTACGATTTATCATCACATCAGATTCACTTCGAATGCCACATTGTTAGGTCCATCGAAAATCACTAATTGACATCTACAACAGTACATTACGTGTTAGCTAAAGAAGTTTCCTTCTCCGCTTCCACTCTTGGTACTGTTGAAGAAATCAATGTACGTGACCTTTCTGGAAATATTCTGTCAAACATTCATTCATACAAGTCATCCTCATTCACTTAGAATGTCACATCGTCATACCCACCAAATCACAAATTGACTTATCCAAAAATAACACGGGTATACAGCTAAGAGAAACGAATTCCTCCGCCACCAAACGTGAATACTTTTGAACAGATCAACTTACGCGATCCATTGGATATACTTTGTCACACCTTCGTCCATACAAGTTGTCCTGGGACTGGACAAACCGAAGGCACTATTCCGTATATCCATCTTAGTCACTGTTATCAAAGATTTATACAACAGCCCTTGCATTTTACTCCGCCTTCAATTATCTTTGGCATATATGATTCGCGATGCTTGTGCCAATATAGAGTGGTTCTATGGATAATAATCCAACCGGTCTCTCCATATTAAAAACGTTAAAATGGTCAAAACATGGATAGTCTTTGAGTTAACTATCAAAGAAAAACAAGTGTGCAAATAACGATATTATTTCCATATGGAAATTATATCGAACAAACATCATTGAACATTAATCTCTTTAGTTCATTTATTTACTTATCTATTGTTTCCCTATATTCTAAATTCTTATTTTCTTTTATCAGAAAACATTTCTGATTCTCGTTTGGAAAACATTTCCAAAACTCCTTTACGATCAAACCTTACCATTTCTTAGTTAAGAAGGAAGTCACTCAAGTTGGGGTATAATTACCTCTCAGACCTTAACTGAACAACGTTATAACTTCAAAATGGTCAAAGTTTATCTTTTAATCTTTAATAACTTTTTTATGCCTTTCTCGGATCCAATTTTACTAATCCACCTCTATATTTAAAACATTGGTTATAACGATAACGTTATAATCCCTACTTTCGAATTATCTGACTTTAATTATAACTTCTATTCTTATTAGTGAATAATTAACCTAACACTTATTTATTTATAAAAAAATAAATCTCTATTTAAACACTGGAAAGTATAAGTACTTTCCCGAATTCGATATAATCGAATTTGCTAATTAACTCTCTTCGAGAAATCTCTATTTGATTAACTCTTCTTCGAATAACCTATATTCGATTAACTTCTTCTCGAATAAACGATATTCGATAATCTCTCTTGGAATAACTAATATTCGATAACTCTTCCTTTTCAAATATCTCATATATGAAAATCTCACTTCGATTAAACTATAATCGATAACTCCCTTTGATGAAACTAACATCGATAACTCCTTTCGATGAAACTAACATCGATTTATTTAACTCGACGAACTTTAACGTAACTTGACTCGACTAACTCGACTTACTTGGTTCGACCAATTCGATTCGATTAACTAGGCTCGACTAACTTGACTAACTTAACTCGACTTACTTGGTTCGACCAATTCGATTCGATTAACTAGGCTCGACTAACTTGGTCGAACCACCCGATCAACTCAACTTATTTAACTTTACTTATTTCTCAACTCGATCAACTCGATTAACTCCTATCGAATAACTAATATTCGATTAAACTCCATTCGCTTGACTCTAGGTCGCAGCGATCACAATGGTTACGCCTGACTCCCTCAGGAAACATCCGACCGCCGTAGGCTATTTACAGCCCTGCGAATTACGCTAGCAGTCGTACAAGATGGAAACTTACCCTGAATACTATGTTTGACTAACTCTGTCTCAAATAACTATATTTGATTAACTCTAGTTCGTTTTAACTCTAATCGATTAACTCTAACTAAGTAACTCTAACTGATTAACTCTAACTGGTTAACTCTATTTGACCAACTCGACACGACTAACCCCTTTCGAATAAAATATTCGATTAACTAACTTTCGAATACCATAATCGATTAACTAACTTCGAATACCATATTCGATTAACTCCTTTCGAATGTCTATATTCGATTAACTAACTTCGAATACCATATTCGATTAACTAACTTCGAATACCATATTTGATTAACTCCTTTCGAATGTCTATATTCGATTAACTAACTTCGAATACCATATTCGATTAACTCCTTTCGAATGTCTATATTCTATTAACTAACTTCGAATACCATATTCGATTAACTAACTTCGAATACCATATTCGATTAACTCTTTTCGAATGTCTATATTCGATTAACTAACTTCGAATACCATATTCGATTTCTCTTTCGAATACCATATTCGATTACTAACATCGAATACCATATTCGATTTACTTTATTCACTTTATAAAGATTTCCTTTTTAACAACGTTTTATTCATTTGAAAAGATTTACTTTTAAATAACGATTCTACACTTTAAAAATGATTTCCTTTTTATAATGTATCCTTTTCCGTTCTATTTATAAATGGTTTACAAATATTTCCTTTCTCTATTTTATTCTATTTGCAAATGGTTTGCAAATATTCCCTTTTCAAATTTATTCTTTAAAAATATTCTAATTCCTTAAATTCCCGGGAAAATTCGCCATAACCTCCTTTGTATCGGGAGCATCGGGAAAATCTCCAAACTCGCCACACAGGCCTTTCCATTCCAAAAGAAATGTTTTGAATTTATTTTCCTTTTTAAAATATCTCCTATTTATAAATATCCCAATTTATAAATATTCCTTATTTATAAATATTTAAATTTATAAATATCTCTTATTTATAAATATTCCAATTTATAAATATTCTGTTTTCAATATCACTTTGAAAATCCCCTTATCAACATTTCGGTACGTTATGGTATTCAATCATATCAAATCACGATGTTCAGTATCGTCCAAGCACATATAATCTCCCATAGATTTTATATCACATCATATACCAATATATGAAAAACAATAAAATAACTGTTGAGGAATCTAGTCGGATTCCTCCAACCTGTTTCCCTGCATTACAGATGTTGGACAATATAGATAACATCACTTTCAGTTCCATATGATATATTCTGTTAAACAGAATCAATATAGAAATTTAACTAACTGACTAGCAGTTCAATCAAACAATCAACACACAGTAAATTATACAATTTCTAACAGTTCTAAAGATACAACATGAAATTGTAAACTGTTTAGAGTTAGTGAGATTTACTCACATTGGACTATCATCGTTAAATAACGATAATTGTCGTTTGATTCAGATCGGACAATTTATTTCGCCATAAATTGTAATGAGCTCGGATTCACTCCCGGTCAGTCTCATTGTGTAGTGCTCGTCCATACGATCCCAACAGATCCAACCGTTCGAAATTCTGATTAAGTATGATCAAGATATTTCGTTAACAAGTTCGAACCTTATTTAATTTAAAAATAATTAAAAACTTCAAATGGGCTTTACCCTCCTTGTTTCGGCCCAAACCCAAACTTAACACCAGACCCGAACTCTTCTTCCTCCTTCAATTTACACACTGCCACTTCCTCAACCATTAACGCAACTCCATCCTCCACATTCTTCATCCTTGAACCACAAATCCGCAAACAAATGTCACCATCCCGTTCTCCTTTGATTCCTCTACCACCTCATCACGAACAAGAGAAGCTCGCACCCTCCAACCTAATTCCGTCGATCTTAAGCCTGACAGGTACCAAACGTTTTCATCTCGGAAATCATCAATACTTTGCAAACAGACCTTATTCCTACCCCTGAGTCCGAAAACAACCTTAGAACTGCGATTCGATGAACCAAAATCCCAATACCCCAAACCCTAATTTGCTTGAACTTCCACTGTAAAAATGAGTGCGACAAAACCATAGCCGAGCTCTACGAAACCCACACCAAAATGAAGAGAGACACTCATAGAATCCAACCATGTATACCATAGGATTTATTGATTTTATTTTGAATTTCTTTGATTTTCTTTTGTTCGTTGTTTTCATGGTAAAACGGGAATTAGTGGCGGCCTGTATTCGGTTTTATAGGATGGTTGAAATCTTTCTTTGGTTGTAAACGAGGGCGTGTGGCCTTGTTTGGTCCACATAATTTAGTTAGAATATTTTCTTTTTATTATATAATATTCGATTCAGTCTTCTAAAATCACTGCCAACACATACGACGCCTAAAAATCATGAAAACTGACACGCTGATAGAATTTGACATTACGGTCCCAATGAAACTGGTTTCGTCGAATTCCGACTTCGTATGCCGACACAGTGTATTTTTAACTGTCGAAATACAGACTGTATCTCACTCTAAAAATCCGTACGACCACACAGGGACTCTAAAAATCACGAAACTGGAAATCTAACAACTATTTGATGTTGCGGATCCAACAAAACTAGTTTCGTCGAATTCTGAGGCGTATGAAAAAGTGGCTATTTCTAAAGCGCTGAATAGACCATTTAAATATATAAATATATTTAAATATAATTAAATATAATATTAATAAATTAATATTATCGTATAAAATCAGAGTGGAATACCATACAACTCTAGAATATTCCTATATGAATTTCTAACTTGATATTCACTTCTGGGTGAACCCAATATTCGATTTATATTGAAATCCCTTTTAAAAATATAAATAATTCCTTTATAAAATATAAAGGAATTCCACAGCGACTTTTCCGAAATTTGATTTGGATATAAATCAAAATCTACACGATGAAATCTCGATTTTTCTCCTCCAATAGAAAAATATACTCCACCCGCTCCACACGTTTCTTGTTTCACAGATATTCGGCTTAAAACGAATCCTGTACATTCAGTTGAAGCTCGAATCGCCAAATAGCGAACTACAGCGCCATTTCGAGCTGTATTTTAGTTATAATATAATTATATGTTCAAACTGTCGTCGATTGAATATATTCGTCAATATAATTCAACTCTAAGCTGAATTAAATCTTAGGGATGACCCTGTTCACCTTATATTGTGATTTCCAATATTTTTGATTATTTCTGTATTAAATATATTATTTAATTATTTAAATTAATTAAATATTCACTATAATTTAATTAACGACGATTTAATTCCCTAAATCACTATCTATATAATTAAATAAATTAATTATAATCCCTCTGACAATGCGGGTCATTACATTCTTCCCCACTTAAAATAATTTCCTCCTCGAAATTGCTAAGTTAGAGGACGACCCTATCTATTTGAATTCTGAAGATTTGTTTACCCCTTATTTCTGATTTCAACTGAACCAATTAATATCGATTAAAATATTTATTCATTCCGACTAACTAAAATTTTCAAAAATTCTGAAAATTTTCTAACACTTTAAATTTTCGTAAAATTTCGCCAGCACCTCCTTTGTACTGGTCAATGGCTCAAACTCCAACTCGCCTCTCTGGGCCTTCTTTAACCCAAAAGAAAATCGAAACGCCAAACAGCTTGCCAATTCGGCTCATAAATTCCAAACTCATATAAAATATAAACTTGTACCTTTTTGTCGGGCATATTAACCTTATCACTTTCACCTGATGTCAATTCAGCATATACCAATATCAATCAAATCAACTCTGATCTATTTATCCTCAACACAACCATTCGTTTGTCCGAGCCAAATTCAACTTTTAAATCAAAGTTCTATTCTTGATTCCAAATCCATAACTCCCCAACCAAATATCGTTTCAAATCCCTATCTTATAAATCCAATTTTATCTTGATAATTTTTATTACAATTCAAATTCCACTTAACCGGATTCCATTCCAGTTTGTCTCCACGAATTTTTTTTTTCAATTGCTTTTAAATTCAAACTGTCTTTTTCCTGGGAGTTTCAAATCACTTTCCAAATCAAAAATCAAAGTATTTATTTCAAAGTACCAAAACAACTTGTTTTTCTCCAACCATTCAAAAACAAAATCTTTGGTGGTAATCCGTCACTTACACACTCGAAAATGAACACCGATGATGTCATGATCAACATCGGAATCTATTTTCCAGCTACCGAAGTGAGTTCAATACTATAGCACTTTCAAAACCCATTTTTAAACATTTCCAACTTGAAATCAATTCCAAATACCCTTTTACAATGTTGTAAACAAATTTAAAATCTCCGAGCATCTTAAAATTCACATATATTAAATCCAGGTTCATTTACAAACACCTTTCCCATTTCTGGGATTTTAAATTCCAATTCTGATCTAAAATTAGATTCTGTTCATTTCAATTTCATATATTTTACTTATATCAATTCTTATTGGTTATATATAACCATTTCACATTTTATAATCTTACCTGATTATAATTACTACCAACACATCTTATATATGATAATATATAATATATCCATACTGTGTCGGTCCATCGTATTCAATTGTTTATTTACTCCTACCGATACAGTGGATCAAACTGATCGACCAGAACTCATAAACTACTCAACCGACGAATCTCCGCAATATAAAACCATTTTTATATCAAATACAAATACGCACTCGTATATATACACTCAAACTCAATCTAGGGTATTACTAACCCCATCTCTACCGAGTCACGCCACAGAGCCAAGTAATTCTAAACTTAAGCTCTGATACCAACTTTAACGACCCGGATTTTCGGCGGCTTTGGTTATCGACATAAGCACAATGTCGATAACCAAAACATCGAAAAATCCTGGTAATTATTGAAAGAAATTAGAGGGTGAGAATAGATAAGATAGAAACTCAGAATAGAAGAAGAAGAAGAAGAACACAACATCAGAGTAACACGAACCTCATAGCGGAACGAATAACATATAATATATAACATAACTTTGAAATATAACAGTTATGTATACAATAGCACTTATCAGAGTACAACACTTACAACACAGCGGAAATAAACTATAGCTATATGATTCTGAAGCCTCCTGCTCCAGCTCTTCAATGTATCTGCAAATCCCGACTACTTGACTGCCCGTACAAATTTAGGCACCCAAGAGTTTAGGGAAAACAACAAAGTAAACTCCGGGTCAGTCATGGGACTGGTATGAGTAAAACAGTTTAAACAGGTATATGAACAAGTAAACGATATCTCATAAGACCACGCCGTAGAACGGAACGGGTTTTTCCCTTATGAGAATCCAAAATATCTTTATATCAAAAACCTTTTGATATTATAATAATGTCTATGTACAAATAGATATCAACTAGCAGAAACGCTTTCATCTCACGTTCTACATATATAGTATACAGTCAAAATCGCAAGCACGTATTGGATAATGGATTTCCAACTATGACAAGGTATGGAACCACCTTTCGATCAGTGTACTCTAGGAACGATACACTGGAGTTCAACAAGAACATCTTGTAATCAGCCACACATGACCGACCACTCATTTCGCTTGAGTGTATCAAATGTACATCACCAACGGTTGGGATCTGCAACCGTTCCCGTATATATATATGGGACAGCATTAATAGATTTAAGAAACAAATGAATATTCTCTAGATAGGTGATTATACACCCTACTTCGTTGCGATCGACTTAGCCAGGCTGCCTGCCCGATTTCTGTCATTTACTGGTTGATGAGGCTAGAAGCTACGCTTTATCATCACATCAGATTCACTTCGAAAGCCACATTGTTAGGTCCATCGAAAATCACTAATTGATGTCTACAACAGTACATTACGTGTTAGCTAAAGAAGTTTCCTTCTCCGCTTCCACTCTTGGTACGGTTGAAGAAATCAATGTACGTGACCTTTCTGGAAATACTCTGTCAAACATTCATTCATACAAGTCATCCTCATTCACTTAGAACGTCACATCGTCATACCCGCCAAATCAGAAATTGACTTATCCAAAAATAACACGGGTATACAACTAAGAGAAACGAATTCCTCCGCCACCAAACGTGAATACGTTTGAACAGATCAACTTACGTGATCCATTGGATATGCTCTGTCAGACCTTCGTCCATACAAGTTGTCCTGGGACTGGACAAACCGAAGGCACTATTCCGTATATCCATCTTAGTCACTGTTATCTAAGATTTATACAACAGCCCTTGCATTTTACTCCGTCTTCAATTATCTTTGGCATATATGATTCGCGACGCTTATGCCAATACAGAGTGGTTCTATGGATAATAATCCAACCGGTCTCTCCATATTAACAACGTTAAAATGGTCAAAACTTGGATAGTCTTTGAGTTAACTATCAAATAAAAACAAGTGTGCAAACAACGATATTATTTCCCGATGGAAATTATATTGAACAAACATCATTTAACATTAATCTCTTTAGTTCATTTATTTACTTATCTCCTGTTTCCCTATATTATAAATTCTTATTTTCTTTTATCAGAAAACATTTCTGATTCTCGTTTGGAAAACATTTCCAAAACTCCTCTACGATCAAACCTTACCATTTCTTAGTTAAGAAGGAAGTCACCCAAGTTGGGGTATAATTACCTCTCAGACCTTAACTGAACAACGTTATAACTTCAAAATGGTCAAAGTTTATCTTTTAATCTTTAACAACTTTTTTACGCCTTTCTCGGATCCAATTTTACTAATCCACTTCTATATTTAAAACATTGGTTATAACGATAACGTTATAATCCCTACTTTCTAATTATCTAACTTCAATTATAACTTCTATTCTTATTAGTGAATAATTAACCTAACACTTATTTATTTATTAATAAATAAATCTCTATTTAAACACTGGAAAGTATAAGTGAAACACCCCACCTCCGTTAGGGTCACTCTCAAAGGGAATGCCCTAATTTTGGTGGAGGTTTATAAGTATAAGTCACTGATATACAAGACAGATATAAGAACACATATTTGTAAATAGCGGAAAAACAACAACTTTTATTTCATAAAAGCAAATACGTGCTACAACAACATCACCATAATTGTCTTACATCTTTTCCAAAAACATAACACTTTCATAATCTGTCTTGATTACATTATTTAAAGAAGCATAAATAAAACATAGATAAACTGCAAAAGCCCCATAGTGGTTGTCCAAAGCCATAGTTCAAAACGAATGGTCCAAGCAATACATTTCTCTTCTTCAAGCTGGATGTTAAGACTGGTCAAGCTGCAGTGTTCCCTCCCTGTGGACCTGGGGGGGAAACGGAAGAAAAGAAGACGAAAGAAAAGTAGAGTCAGACATAAAGCCTGAGTAAGTCTAGTACTATTCTGTCTATGAATAAAGAACTGGGTATGATAAGTATAAACAAGAAGTGGGAAAGCACTATAACTTGGTTAAGTTGTCTAGGGTCGAATATACTATCGTACCCCATGGTAATCTTTGAACCCATATAAACTAGTTCCCAACTGGCACCCCCTAATCAGGGTGATGTGATCCATTCTATGATGATCGGCTCCTACTCGCATAGTTACATGTGTCTTCCGGCCCCCGATGTTGTAGTTACCTATGCTGGTCCCACCATGGGGTGTATCAAGTCCCATGGTGGCGGCCCGACACAATCCTAGAATGCACAGATATGCTACTGGTGTCCAGTGCCTTATTTTTCTGCGCCGGAGTGTGTGCACGCCCGCACCCCGTTAGAACCTACACTGCTACACCACCGCCGTCGATTTGACCTCTTACAATCAGCCCAGTAATCGTGCCCCACCCTGCCTAGTTTCAGGGTATCCTGATACACCTTCTAGGGTTACTGCTGAAAAGGGTCCCCCGTTACTAGGTTTTCTATCTCTAGCCAACATGCTAAGTTGGTTAAGTGTTTTCTAACCTAACCCCCACCAGTCCGTTTAGTTTAGCATGTTCCATTTTGATTAAGTCTTTAGTTCACTTAATCCTAACAATCCTGACTCAGCCTTAATTGTCTTATTAAGGCCCTGACCTCTCACATTAGACAGGTATTGTTGTGGCTGCCTGTTGCCGGTTGGTTCCGGGCAGTCTTACGCCACAACTCAGTCTAACCTCGGGTCCTTATTGGGCTCCATGTTTAACCTCCCACATTGGATAGGTATTGTTGTGACTACTGGACAGCCGGGCGGTTCCGGGCAGGTTTACATCACAACTCAATCCAACCTCGGGTTAAACACATCGTATGTTCTACATTTACATATTTTGTCTTTCTCCTTTATTTTCTTATATGTAAATATTTGCGGCCCATTATTAAGTTAATGGTGTAAAGGTTACACCAATCATGGGCCCAACCCATACTTGAATTTGGGCCCTTCTATTTTATATTTTCATTCATTAGTAATTTTAACCCAACGTTATTTTCCCCCGTTTAACTCGTCCATTTATTATATATATATATTGGGCTTAGCCTTTTAAAGCCCAACTTAGCCATGCGGAAAGGGGAGGCTTAAAGCGTGATTACATACACGAAAAGGGGAATGTGAACGCATGAACTTGCAATATGACGTTGGAAATACAAAATAGAAACTGGTGTACTTGCATAGTAGTGACATATACTTTGGTCATAAAGCATAAGTGACATAAATCAAAGCATGTAAACTTGTAGTTAAGTTAAGCATATCATTATCGACACATAAGCTTTAACTACAACATAAACCTATATTCTTATTCAGGCATAATGTCAAACATAAGCAAATCATGTTCATAAGACTACTACATGTTTACAAAGGTGCCTACTTTTGTGACTAATACAAAAGTATAGTTAAATTTGTTCACATAACCATGGCATAAATATTTCTAACATGAAATCATGATTTTTACTTTAGTCATACAAACTTGCAAAAAGGGATTTTGAATCTAACCTAGTTATGTACCACATATGTCATCATATAATTCTTGTAAACAATATAGACTTAATTATGCAAAATATCAATCATAGCCTAGTCATATTCATAAGTTTGCAAATAGGTTTTCTAGTACAAAAGCATGACTTAATACATAGATCATGATGCCAAATTTTCAACATAATTTCATATGGACTATGATAACCCAAACTTATTCCAATTACTTCACAAAAATGATGTTTGTATAAAAATACACATTATGATGGCATAGTAGCAAAACCCCAAACTTGCATGAGTTTCAATTAAACAACTACATACATGTAGCCTCAACAAGGATTACATAATTTGCGAATATTCCAAACGTATACTTGCATAAAACTACCGCATGTAGTTTTTCATAACTGAATAACATAATTCGAGAATATCCAAACGTATACAATATTCCAAATCGATAAGAATCATAGTAACGCACAAATTATGAATTATTTATTACCACAACCAAGTATACAAACCAACACAGTTATTTGTTCATACCAAAGTAATACTCTACTTACAATGGTGAGGCGAATTCTCAAATTTAGGGATTGTAAGATGCGGTTTGATTTGATTGAGTTGCTTTATGCCTTAGAATTTGCCTCCTAATTCTCTCTCCAATTGGTGGCTACCCCTAGTCGTTCCTCAGCAAAATGGCGGCTTTGTTCTTATTTTTGAATGAATAGATTAGGGTTGAGTCTAGGGTCATTTTTATAGGGGTAATGAACTGATTAGGACCATTGATGTTGCTTGGATTGATCGTAGCCATTCATCCTAAGGAGAGACCAATTAGAGCTTGCCACCTAGCCCTAATGACAAAGCAGACTACAGAAAATCTGTCAACATAAAATAGGCCAGCCAGGTTGGACTGGGTTCGACCTGGCTCTGGACCAGGTCGACATGCCTGTCGACAGCCCTGTCGACCTGGCTAGACCAGGTCGACAGCCCAGTCGACCTGGGTGCGTTAGGCGGGTGTTTTTCCGCCCTGGCCCATTGGGTCCCATTTTGGAATTTTAAACTGTTTTATTCTGTTTGAATTTTAAACTTAATTCAGAAACTTCCGAAGGCCATATCTTCTTCATACGGACTCCATTTTTCGAAAACTCGGACTCTATTTCGCGTATTTTTCCGAGACGAACGCAATGGCGTATCCCGTTTCCCTTAGTTCTTTGATTTGAAATTAATTATACTTTAATTTGTGAATTTCACAGTTATAGAATTTGCGGGGTGTTACATTCTCCCCCACTTAAAAGGATTTCGTCCCCGAAATCTTCAAGTTTAGGAAAATGTATATCCTAACATCCAATCATCCATCTACTCATCCATTAAACACGAGCATCCATTGTCCTTAAGAGACTTCTAATGCCTCATGATCATATGCGAAGTGTGTGTGTACATGTACTTATCTAATGCAAAATCAGGCGGTCTACTGATTCAGTTGACCTCCTTAATGCGAATTATGTAAGTGCCATGAATCCATTATGTATGCAAATTTTCTTATTCATGATTCTACATGAGTGCACAATCATTCAATACAAATGCAACATCCACATGACAACACATTAGAGTTCAACCATATACGAATGCAAACATATATGCATATGCAATATGAAGTGACTGAGCCGATCTAAAACCTAGATTGTGTGTGTATATGCAACCACGAGCAACCACTAGCAATCACTTGCAACCACTTGCAACCATCATCCATAACATGTTTCAATTACATGTTTCCATCCAAAGGGTTTCTACCTAAAAGATAAGGTCGAGGAAATATATCTAAAAAGATAGATAAAAGCGCAACTTAAGGAAAAGGAAAGATCAAGGATGTACCCTCGAACAGAAAAGGGTAGGCCGTACGGATTCTAGGTTCAGTTTCCCAAGTCGCGTCTCCCTCGGCGTCGCTCCACTAAACTTTGACGAGCTTGACTTCGCGGTTGCGTAGCTTCCTCACTTCCGTTCCTAATATGCGGGTTGGAACTTTTCTTATGGTTGCTTCGCGTTCCACTTCGGCCTCTTCGAGGATACTTGGCTCTATCACCTCGGCTGACTCATGTAGACATTTTCGGAGATGTGAAACGTGAAATACGTTGTGGACTCCAGCCAACTTCTCGGGTAGCTCTAATCTATAGGCCATTTTCCCAATTTTCTCGATGATAAGGAATGGCCCTACGAACCTTGGTGCCAGTTTTCCTGTGGTTCCAAAACGAACAACGTTTCTTAGTGGTGATACTTTGAGAAAAACTCTGTCTCCAACCTCAAATTCAAGGTCGGTCCTTCTCTTCTCAGCATAGGACTTTTGTCTGTCTTGGGCCGTCTTCATCCTTCTTCGTATTAAGTCTACTTTCTCTGAAGTCTCTCGGATCATATTTGGTCCAAGTATGAGCTTATCAGTAGACTCCCACCAACAAGTGGGTGATCGGCACGGTCTTCCATATAAAGCTTCGAAGGGCGCCATTCCGATGGTTGTTTGATAGCTGTTGTTGTAGGCAAATTCCACCAAAGGAAGGTGGTCATCCCATGTCCCTCCGAAGTCAAGGACGCATAATCTTAAAAGGTCTTCTAAAACTCTGTTCACTCTCTCTGTTTGGCCATCGGTTTGGGGATGATAGGATGTGCTCAAGCATAACCGCGTTCCTACTGCTTCTTGCAGACTCCGCCAAAACTCACTGGTGAAGATGGGGTCTCGGTCACTAACAATGCTAGATGGTATTCCATGGAGTCGAACGATTTCTTTGAGGTAAAGTGATGCTAGGGATGAGGCAGTTCTTTTACTTTTGACAGGTAAAAAGTGGGCGCTTTTAGTAAGCCTATCCACTATTACCCAAATGCTAGTGTTGCCTCTCCAAGACCTAGGCAGCCCATCGATGAAGTCCATTGAGATGCTATCCCACTTCCACTGCGGGACCTCCAGAGGATGTAGTAGTCCGCCAGGCTTTTTCTCTTCCGCCTTAACCTGTTGGCACACCATACACTTAGAAACGAACTCTGCCACGTCCTTTTTCATGCCGTGCCAGAAGAAAGTCCTTTTTATGTCTTTGTACATTTTATCTCCGCCTGGGTGTATCGTCATCTTGGAGTGATGTGCTTCCTCGAGAACCTTCTTTATTAAATCTTTTGTCTGTGGGACGCATAGTCTTCCGTCTCGCCTTAGCAAACCCTTATCGTCGATGGAGTATCTGTTTACGTGACTTGAAGTTTCACCCCTAATTAGCCTGTCCATTATTTCCACAAGCTGAGGGTCTTCGCGTTGTGCTGTCCCTACTGAATCCACTAAAGTTGGGCGCACTTCGAGAGATGCTAGCAAGCCTGGTACGAAATCGGAGGAAGGCCAAAAGTCGAAGCTGGCTATAAACTCTAGGCTTTGTATTTCAGCAAACAACGGGCTTAGGGTCAATTTCTTTCGGCTCAACGCGTCTGCCACTACGTTGCCTTTGCCCGGAGTGTAGGAGATTTCGAAATCGTACGAGGCAATAAACTCCATCCATCTCTGTTGCCTCAAGTTAAGATCCTTCTGCGAGAAAAGATATTTCAACGATTTATGGTCAGTGTAAAGTTCGAACTTCTCACCTAGGAGATAGTGTCGCCAAGACTTGAGTGCAAAGACGATGGCGGCTAACTCAAGATCGTGGGTTGGGTAGTTCTTTTCGTGTACTTTCAACTGCCTCCCGCCATAAGCTACTACCCTTCCTTCTTGCATTAAGACGGCGCCTAGCCCTGTCCCACATGCATCCGTATAAACAGTGAACATCTTGCTCCCATCTGGCAGCGTCAAAACTGGGGCTGTAGTAAGAGCCCTTTTTAGTCGTTGGAAAGCAAACTCGCAATCCAAGTCCCAATTAAACACTAGATTCTTCTTGGTCAATTTCGTGAGCGGAGCTGAGATTTTCGCAAAATCCCTTATAAACTTTCGATAGAAACCTGCCAGTCCTAGAAAGCTTCGGACCTCAGTTGCATTCCTTGGTGTCTTCCAATCTTGTACCGCCACTACCTTAGCAGGGTCCACTGCTAACCCTTGTTTGGATACTATGTGCCCAAGGAACCTCACCTCTTCTCTCCAAAAGTGGCATTTGGAGAATTTGGCTTTTAGTTGATGGTCTGGCAAAGTTTCCATGATTGCCCTTAAGTGTTGAGCATGTTCCTCTTCACTCTTTGAGAAGATAAGGATATCATCTACGAAAACCACTACGAATTTGTTGAGGAAATCTCTAAATACCCTACTCATCAGGTCCACAAAGTAAGCAGGTGCATTTGTCAAGCCGAAAGGCATGACAAGCCATTCAAAGAAGCCGTCTGGGGTTCTGAACGCCGTTTTATCGATGCTATCTTCCGCCACCCTTAGCTGATGAAAACCGGTTGCTAAATCGAGTTGGGAGAAAACAGACGCTCCTACAAGCTGGTCTAATAAATCGTCAATTCTAGGGAGAGGGTGCCTATTCTTTTTCGTTAGCTTGTTGAGCTCCCTATAGTCAACACATAGACGGAGTGAACCATCCGCCTTTGTAGCGAACACCACTGGAGCGCCCAATTCTGAAATGCTTCTCCTAATGAACCCCTTCTCTAGAAGCCCTTTAATCTGTTTACTGAGCTCTTTCCTTTCCCGTGGAGCCATGTGTCTAACGGGCAACGCAACGGGCTTTGCATTATCTACAAGATATATGCGGAAGTCTATTTCCCGCTTCGGAGGCAAGCCCTTCACCTCTTCGAAGACATCCGGATATTCCCGGACCACTCTAACTGATTGCAAATTTTCAACAGAGGCATCTAGCGATTCAAGATAACTAAGCATAACCGCATACGAGGGATTACAAGAAATTTCCAAAGTATTACCGAGATGGGTTAGGAGCCTAACAACCCTTTTCTCACAATCAAGGATGGCCCCATTACTGGATAGCCAATCCATACCCATAATCAAACCATACCCCGAAAAGCCCAAAACAAAGGCACTACATTGAAATTCTACACTTAGAATAGAAATTTTCAATCCCACACAGATCATAGACAAATGAGCTGGGCCCCCAATTGGGTTTGAAACAATTAAGGGGTCCTCTACCATACTAGTTTTTAGGTGCAGAGATTCTACTAAAGCAGACGAGATAAAGGAGTGTGATGCGCCAGAATCAAATAAAGTGCGAACGGGGTGATCACAAAGATAAACTACACTTTCTACAGAAGTATTTATACCTCGCTGTTGCAGAGGTGGCGCTTCCAGCACATGAACCTGTGCCCCTGGGGTGGATCCAGCCCTCTGCCCCTGTCCTCGTTTCTTTGGGCAGTCCTTAGCCCTGTGGCCTGTCTCACCGCAAGAAAAGCACTCACCATTCTCCTTGGCCTTCTTTTTCCGGCAGTCCTTTACTAAGTGCCCCACTTTGCCACAGAAATTGCACTTCCTCTTCTCTTTGTTGCCTTTCCCGCCCTTCTTAAAGTCTGTCTTCTTAGGCTGCAAACCTTCTTTCTTCCCTTGAGAGCTTTCTGCCTTTGTCTCCTTCTTGCCCTTATCCTCTTCATTCAGCAATGCCATTTGCACCAATCTTTCATACGTGGCTCCCATGGGTATATGGGTCATGGCCAAACTGTGTAATGGCTCATTCAACCCTTTGACGAAACGGAGAGCCATCTTATGGGGGGTGTTGACTAGGTCAAGCCCAAACCTAGCCAGCTCATCGAACTGATTCACATACTCTCTGACTGTCTTGTCCCCTTGCTTAAGAAATAAGAATTTTTCCAACTGCAAACTTCTTTCCGCATCTGAGAGAAATTTAGTCTCAAACCTTGCCCTAAAGTCCTCCCATGTCTCCACTGGTCTTTCAGCATTAGTGACTTCCCACAAGTAGGAAGCCTCGCCCTTAAATAGCCACACTGCCAATTGTACTTTTTGTCTATCCTTTACCTCAAAGATGATGAATAGGTCCTCAGTTTCTTTCAGCCAATTCCTAGCTGCCACGAAGGACTCAGTTCCATGGAAATCCCTTCCTCCCATAGCTTTAAAATCCTTACATATCTTAGCAAACGTGTTTCCTCGTGGAGGAGGTGGAGGAAAAGGTGCTGCTGCAGCTGGATGATTTCCTTCAGCTGGGGGAGGAGGAACGGTAGGACCTGGCTGAGTGGCCCTTGCTTCTAAGAACCGTCTAAACCAACTAGGTATTGGTATCCCTTCCGGCAAGTTAAGTTCTTGGGGCATGCTGAAACAAAAAGGATAGATACAAAACGAAGGATAAGAGATAATACCTATGGCTTTGGGGAGTGGACTTTGCCTTTTTAAAATAAATTAAGATTTTTCTTTTAAAAATGCTTCTTTAAATTTCCTTTTTGAAAATAATTTTTCAAAACTTTTTATCTTATCTGGTAAACCTATGCTCTGATACCAAGTGAAACACCCCACCTCCGTTAGGGTCACTCTCAAAGGGAATGCCCTAATTTTGGTGGAGGTTTATAAGTATAAGTCACAGATATACAAGACAGATATAAGAACACATATTTGTAAACAGCGGAAAAACAACAACTTTTATTTCATAAAAGCAAATACGTGCTACAACAACATCACCATAATTGTCTTACATCTTTTCCAAAAACATAACACTTTCATAATCTGTCTTGATTACATTATTTAAAGAAGCATAAATAAAACATAGATAAACTGCAAAAGCCCCATAGTGGTTGTCCAAAGCCATAGTTCAAAACGAAAGGTCCAAGCAATACATTTCTCTTCTTCAAGCTGGATGTTAAGACTGGTCAAGCTGCAGTGTTCCCTCCCTGTGGACCTGGGGGGGAAACGGAAGAAAAGAAGACGAAAGAAAAGTAGAGTCAGACATAAAGCCTGAGTAAGTCTAGTACTATTCTGTCTATGAATAAAGAACTGGGTATGATAAGTATAAACAAGAAGTGGGAAAGCACTATAACTTGGTTAAGTTGTCTAGGGTCGAATATACTATCGTACCCCATGGTAATCTTTGAACCCATATAAACTAGTTCCCAACTGGACCCCCTAATCGGGGTGATGTGATCCATTCTATGATGATCGGCTCCTACTCGCATAGTTACATGTGTCTTACGGCCCCCGATGTTGTAGTTACCTATGCTGGTCCCACCATGGTGTGTATCAAGTCCCATGGTGGCGGCCCGACACAATCCTAGAATGCACAGGTATGCTACTGGTGTCCAGTGCCTTATTTTTCTGCGCCGGAGTGTGTGCACGCCCGCACCCCGTTAGAACCTACACTGCTACACCACCGCCGTCGATTTGACTTCTTACAATCAGCCCAGTAATCGTGCCCCACCCTGCCTAGTTTCAGGGTATCCTGATACACCTTCTAGGGTTACTGCTGAAAAGGGTCCCCCGTTACTAGGTTTTCTATCTCTAGCCAACATGCTAAGTTGATTAAGTGTTTTCTAACCTAACCCCCACCAGTCCGTTTAGTTTAGCATGTTCCATTTTGATTAAGTCTTTAGTTCACTTAATCCTAACAATCCTGACTCAGCCTTAATTGTCTTATTAAGGCCCTGACCTCTCACATTAGACAGGTATTGTTGTGGCTGCCTGTTGCCGGTTGGTTTCGGGCAGTCTTACGCCACAACTCAGTCTAACCTCGGGTCCTTATTGGGCTCCATGTTTAACCTCCCACATTGGATAGGTATTGTTGTGACTACTGGACAGCCGGGCGGTTCCGGGCAGGTTTACATCACAACTCAATCCAACCTCGGGTTAAACACATCGTATGTTCTACATTTACATATTTTGTCTTTCTCCTTTATTTTCTTATATGTAAATATTTGCGGCCCATTATTAAGTTAATGGTGTAAAGGTTACACCAATCATGGGCCCAACCCATACTTGAATTTGGGCCCTTCTATTTTATATTTTCATTCATTAGTAATTTTAACCCAACGTTATTTTCCCCCGTTTAACTCGTCCGTTTATTATATATATATATTGGGCTTAGCCTTTTAAAGCCCAACTTAGCCATGCGGAAAGGGGAGGCTTAAAGCGTGATTACATACACGAAAAGGGGAATGTGAACGCATGAACTTGCAATATGACGTTGGAAATACAAAATAGAAACTGGTGTACTTGCATAGTAGTGACATATACTTTGGTCATAAAGCATAAGTGAAATAAATCAAAGCATGTAAACTTGTAGTTAAGTTAAGCATATCATTATCGACACATAGGCTTTAACTACAACATAAACCTATATTCTTATTCAGGCATAATGTCAAACATAAGCAAATCATGTTCATAAGACTACTACATGTTTACAAAGGTGCCTACTTTTGTGACTAATACAAAAGTATAGTTAAATTTGTTCACATAACCATGGCATAAATATTTCTAACATGAAATCATGATTTTTACTTTAGTCATGCAAACTTGCAAAAAGGGATTTTGAATCTAACCTAGTTATGTACCACATATGTCATCATATAATTCTTGTAAACAATATAGACTTAATTATGCAAAATATCAATCATAGCCTAGTCATATTCATAAGTTTGCAAATAGGTTTTCTAGTACAAAAGCATGACTTAATACATAGATCATGATGCCAAATTTTCAACATAATTTCATATGGACTATGATAACCCAAACTTATTCCAATTACTTCACAAAAATGATGTTTGTATAAAAATACACATTATGATGGCATAGTAGCAAAACCCCAAACTTGCATGAGTTTCAATTAAACAACTACATACATGTAGCCCCAACAAGGATTACATAATTTGCGAATATTCCAAACGTATACTTGCATAAAACTACCGCATGTAGTTTTTCATAACTGAATAACATAATTCGAGAATATCCAAACGTATACAATATTCCAAATCGATAAGAATCATAGTAACGCACAAATTATGAATTATTTATTACCACAACCAAGTATACAAACCAACACAGTTATTTGTTCATACCAAAGTAATACTCTACTTACAATGGTGAGGCGAATTCTCAAATTTAGGGATTTGAAGATGCGGTTTGATTTAATTGAGTTGCTTTATGCCTTAGAATTTGCCTCCTAATCCTCTCTCCAATTGGTGGCTACCACTAGTCGTTCCTCAGTAACATGGCGGCTTTGTTCTTATTTTTGAATGAATAGATTAGGGTTGAGTCTAGGGTCATTTTTATAGGGGTAATGAACTGATTAGGACCATTGATGTTGCTTGGATTGATCGTAGCCATTCATCCTAAGGAGAGACCAATTAGAGCTTGCCACCTAGCCCTAATGACAAAGCAGACTACAGAAAATCGGCCAACATAAAATAGGCCAGCCAGGTTGGACTGGGTTCGACCTGGCTCTGGACCAGGTCGACATGCCTGTCGACAGCCCTGTCGACAGCCCTGTCGACCTGGCTAGACCAGGTCGACAGCCCAGTTGACCTGGGTGCGTTAGGCGGGTGTTTTTCCGCCCTGGCCCATTGGGCCCCATTTTGGAATTTTAAACTGTTTTATTCTGTTTGAATTTTAAACTTAATTCAGAAACTTCCGAAGGCCATATCTTCTTCATACGGACTCCGTTTTTCGAAAACTCAGACTCTATTTCGCATATTTTTCCGAGACGAACGCAATGGCGTATCCCGTTTCCCTTAGTTCTTTGATTTGTAATTAATTATACTTTAATTTGTGAATTTCACAGTTATAGAATTTGCGGGGTGTTACAATAAGTACTTTCCCGAATTCGATATAATTGAATTTGCCGATTAACTCTCTTCGAGAAATCTCTTTTTGATTAACTCTTCTTCGAATAACCTATATTCGATTAACTTCTTCTCGAATAAACGATATTCGATAATCTCTCTTCGAATAACTAATATTCGATAACTCTTCCTTTTCAAATATCTCATATTTGAAAATCTCACTTCGAATAAACTATAATCGATAACTCCCTTCGATGAAACTAACATCGATAACTCCTTTCGATGAAACTAACATCGATAACTCCTTTCGATGAAACTAACATCGATTTATTTAACTCGACGAACTTAACTCGACTAACTTAACTTGACTTGACTAACTCGACTTACTTGGTTCGACCAATTCGACTCGATTAACTAGGCTCGACTAACTTGACTAACTTAACTCGACTTACTTGGTTCGACCAATTCAATTCGATTAACTAGGCTCGACTAACTTGGCCGAACCACCCGATCAACTCAACTTGTTTAACTTAACTTATTTCTCAACTCAATTAACTCCTATCGAATAACTAATATTCGATTAAACTTCATTCGCTTGACTCTAGATCGCAGCGATCACAATGGTTACGCCTGACTCCCTCAGGAAACATCCGACCGCCGTAGGCTATTTACAGCCCTGTGAATTACGCTAGCCGTCGTACAAGATGGCAACTTACCCTGAATACTATGTTTGACTAACTCTGTCTCAAATAACTATATTTGATTAACTCTAGTTCGTTTTAACTCTAATCGATTAACTCTAACTGAGTAACTCTAACTGATTAACTCTAACTGGTTAACTCTAACTGGTTAACTCTATTTGACTAACTCGACTCGACTAACCCCTTTCGAATAACATATTCGATTAACTAACTTTCGAATACCATATTCGATTAAATAACTTCAAATACCATATTCGATTAACTCCTTTCGAATGTCTATATTCTATTAACTAACTTCGAATACCATATTCGATTAACTAACTTCGAATACCATATTCGATTAACTCCTTTCAAATGTCTATATTCGATTAACTAACTTCGAATACCATATTCGATTAACTAACTTCGAATACCATATTCGATTAACTCCTTTCGAATGTCTATATTCGATTAACTAACTTCGAATACCATATTCGATTAACTAACATCGAATACCATATTCGATTAACTCTTTTCGAATGTCTATATTCGATTAACTAACTTCGAATACCATATTCGATTTCTCTTTCGAATACCATATTCGATTAATAACTTCGAATACCATATTCGATTTCTATCTTCGAATACCATATTCGATTTACTTTATTCACTTTATAAAGATTTCCTTTTTAACAACGTTTTATTCATTTGAAAAGATTTACTTTTAAATAACGGTTCTACACTTTAAAAATGATTTCCTTTTTATAATGTTTCCTTTTCCTTTTTATTTGTAAATGGTTTACAAATATTTCCATTCTCTATTTTATTCTATTTGCAAATGGTTTGCAAATATTCCCTTTTCAAAATTATTCTTTAAAAATATTTTAACTCCTTAAATTCCCGGGAAATTTCGCCATAACCTCCATTGTATCGAGAGCATCGGGAAAATCCCCAAACTCGCCACACAGGCCTTTCCATTCAAAAAGAAATGTTTTGAATTTATTTTCCTTTTTAAAATATCTCCTATTTATAAATATCCCAATTTATAAATATTCCTTATTTATAAATATTTAAATTTATAAATATCTCTTATTTATAAATATTCCAATTTATAAATATTCTGTTTTCAATATCACTTTGAAAATCCCCTTATCAACATTTCGGTATGTTATGGTATTCAATCATATCAAATCACGATGTTCAATATCGTCCAAGAACATATAATCGCCCACAGATTTTATATCACATCATATACCAATATATGAAAAACAATAAAATAACTGTAGAGGAATCCAGTCGGATTCCTCCAACCTGTTTCCCTGCATCACAGATGTTAGACAATATAGATAACATCACCTTCTGTTCCATATGATATATTCTGTTAAACAGAATCAATATAGAAATTTAACTAACTGACTAGCAGTTCAATCAAACAATCAACACACAGTAAATCAGACAATTTCTAACAGTTCTAAAGATTCAACATGAAATTATAAACTGTTTAGACTTAGTGAGATTTACTCACATTGGTCTATCATCGTTAAATAACGATAATTGTCGTTTGATTCACATCGGACAATTTATTTCGCCATAATTTGTAACGAGATCGGATTCACTCCCGGTCAGTCTCATTGTGTAGTGCTCATCCATACGATCCCAACGGATCCAACCGTTCGAAATTCTGATTAAGTATGATCAAGATATTTTGTTAACAAGTTCGAACCTTATTTAATTTAAAAATAATTAAAAACTTCAAATGGGCTTTACCCTCCTTTAATTTAAAAATAATTAACAAGTTCGGCCCAAACCCAAACTTAACACCAGACCCGAACTCTTCTTCCTCCTTCAATTTACACGCTGCCACTTCCTCAACCATTAACGCAACTCCATCCTCCACGTTCTTCCTCCTTGAACCACAAATCCGCAAACAAATGTCACCATCCGGTTCTCCTTTGATTCCTCTACCACCTCATCATGAACATGAGAAGCTCGCACCCTCCAACCTAATTCCGTCGATCTCAAGCCTGACAGGTACCGAATGTTTTCATCTCGGAAATCATCAATACTTTGCAAACAGACCCTATTCCTACCCCTGAGTCCGAAAACAACCTTAGTACTTCAATTCGATGAACCAAAATCCCAATACCGAAACCCTAATTTGCTTGAACTTCCACTGTAAAAATGAGTGCGACAAAACCATAGTCGAGCTCTACGAAACCCACACCAAAATGAAGAGAGAGACTCATAGAATCCAGCCATGTATACCATAGGATTTATTGATTTTACTTTGAATTTCTTTGATTTTCTTTTGTTCGTTGTTTTCATGGTAAAACGGGAATTAGTGGCGGCCTGTATTCGGTTTTATAGGATGGTTGAAATCTTTCTTTGGTTGTAAACGAGGGCGTATGGCCTTGTTTGGTCCACATAATTTAGTTAGGATATTTTCTTTTTATTATATAATATTCGATTCAGTCTTCTAAAATCACTGCGAACACATATGACGCCTAAAAATCATGAAAACTGACACGCTGATAGAATTTGACATTACGGTCCCAATGAAACTGGTTTCGTCGAATTCCGACTTCGTATGCCGACACAGTGTATTTTTAACTGTTTAAATACTGACTGTATCTCACTCTAAAAATCCGTACGACCACACAGGGACTCTAAAAATCACGAAACTGGAAATCTAACAACTATTTGATGTTGCGGATCCAACAAAACTAGTTTCGTCGAATTCTAAGGTCGTATGAAAAAGTGGCTATTTCTAAAGCGCTAAATAGACCATTTAAATATATAAATATATTTAAATATAATTAAATATAATATTAATAAATTAATATAATCGTATAAAATCACAGTGGAATACCATACAACTCTAGAATATTCCTATATGAATTTCTAACTTGATATTCACTTCTGGGTCAACCCAATATTCGATTTATATTGAAATCCCTTTTAAAAATATAAATAATTCCTTTATAAAATATAAAGGAATTCCACAGCGACTTTTCTGAAATTTGATTTGGATATAAATCAAAATCTACACGATGAAATCTCGTTTTTTCTCTTCCACTAGAAAAATATACTCCACCCACTCCACACGTTTCTTATTTCACAGAAATCCGGCTTAAAACGAATCCTGTACATTCAGTTGAAGTTCGAATCGCCAAATAGCGAACTGCAGCGCCATTTCGAGTTGTATTTTAATTATAATATAATTATATGTCCAAACTGTCGTCGATTGAATATATTCGTCAATATAATTCAACACTAAGCTGAATTAAATCTTAGGGATGACCCTGTTCACCTTATATTGTGATTTCCAATATTTTTGATTATTTCTGAATTAAATATATTATTTAATTATTTAAATTAATTAAATATTCACTATAATTTAATTAACGACGATTTAATTCCCTAAATCACTATCTATATAATTAAATAAATTAATTATAATCCCTCTGACAATGCGGGTCACTACAGGTTTGGAGAGAGGGGAGTGGAAAGTGGAGAGGTTGAAGTTGGCTGGAGGAGGAGAGGCGTGCGGTGGTGCTGGGGTCCCCTACGACGGAGCAGAGGCGGCGCGGTGGCCCACCTAGGCGGCGACGAGTTTGAAGAGAGGTCGGGTTTATTTTTCTTTTTTTTTTATTTTGACTGTAATGAAAGGGAGGGGGTAGCTTTGACTCTTTTATAATTATTTTTAATTATTTAATTAATTCCTAAAAGTTGACTTTTTATTCGATCACTAAATGAGACCTAACGACTATCACCTCTAGTTGGTTACCCCCACTCCGAACACACTGGGATATGTTTCGTAACCCAATTCGGCTGTTATGACCAGTTTCCGCTAAATTTAAAATATAAATCAGTATATATTGAATTTCAACGCACATTTCACTTTACCACGGCCACATATGGGCTCTAAAAATTACAGAAAAATAAATCTGGCTATATTTTGACGATGCGGTCCTAACAAATCAAATTTCGTCAAATTCTGAGACTGTTTGTAAAATGGTCATTTTCTGGTCGATCGAAATTGACTGAAACTGTCAAAACACGTTTTGCTTCGCTACGCTCATATATTGCTTTCAAAAATTATGGAAATTTGAATCTAGCAATAATTTGACATCCCGGATCCAACAAAATTGGTTTCGTCGAAAACCGAGGTCGTTTGCAAAATGGCAATTTTTAAGGGCTATATTTCCGTAGCGACTATTCTGAATTTTCAACTGGGCATAACTTTTTATTCCCGCCATGAAATTTCAATTTCTCGGATTCGTTGGAAAGATATTTTCACATAGATTCTAATATTTTTGGTTTCGCCAAAATCAGGTTTATTTTGAATCCTGTACCTTCGTTTGAACTTTGAAATCGAATTTTCAAACTACCTGACACGACCCGAACTTCCCCGTTAAGGAAAACGCGGATAGCGTTGAGTACAAGACAAAATAGAACGCATACAAAAGAACATTTCAATGTATATCACAACAATGCATCAAATTACAAGAATATACAGAGTATAAATGAATATTACACAGAAATATCAGAGATTTAAATTACATATTAATACATAGCAGCGGAAAATAATACAATACACAACTACAAGAGATATGCGGATACAAAGCTTTCCGGATATCATTCCAGCTGCAAACCAGGATCCTGTGAATATAAATCTGCAAAACCAAAACTACTAGCTGCCCGTGTCGAAAATAAGGGCACCCAGAGTTTAGGTTAAAACAATAAACTCTAGGTCAGTCATGGGACTGGTGTGAGAACTAAAACAGTTATTAATCTTTATTTTTAAAGTTTGGTAAATCAAGGGACCACGCCGTATAACACGGAACGGGTTTCCTCCCAAGAATACCAGTGCATAAATCAAACAGCGCAATGCTAAATAAAGAAAAATGAAGCTGTTATAAGACCCAGGTCCCATCACACAATGCAACGCAGCCGAGGATAGGGTTTTCCCTTATAACAGCCAAAGAATGCTTGATACGTTTAAAACAAATCGTTTGATACTATTATAAGTGCATAGTGTATAAAACAACTTCAAATCATAAGTATCAATCATAGGCGGCATGAGCGCCCCATCCCACTATGTCACCATACTATGTTCTACAATTAAAACCGCAAATGTCACGTATTTGGAAATTGGATTTCCGTCTATGAACCGAGGCTAAAGATAGTCCTCAACCGATTCGAGACTGTCTAGCCCGAGCCTCAGGAACAGCCGCAACTGCCCCCTGGATCCTCAAGGCCGGTCCACCGATGTGGATAATTATGCCTGAACACTACGTCTCCCCACCCTATGGGGTGTAAGTCTGGTCCGTCAGCCGACCAGAATGCATTCGGCCGAAACCGATATAACCGAGGCGCCTCGCAACAGCAACAACCACATAAGTCAAACTCGTCAGGGCGTGTAAAACCACTAACGCCACTTCTAGCTAGAAAGAAACGCATGCCCTCCCTGGCGTCCTCTCCCGTTTTTGGTTCACAACCGGGGTGCGAGGCTCGCGAATTCACGTTACACAAAGCTGTGCCACACAGGCTGTGCTTTGATCATCACCACGAGACTTTGCTTTTCAACAGAAGCCTCGATCAATTGCCACTCAGGCATGCCACACAGGCAATTCACTCCATGCGTTTGATATCCATCAATATATAACCCCTGAGCTCGTACGTCTCAGAGAAGGGCGTTAAGCAGGAGAATAAATTCTCCACCGCCAAACAGATATATATTTAATAGAGATCAATCACACAGACTAAAATCCAATGTCAGACACACAGTCCATTTACAAGTCCGTTCTGGGTCTGAACAAAACCGGAGGCACCTAGTACATCGCATATCCATCGATCTCCAAGTACGTCTGGACGATCACAAACTGTTTCCATCTTCTTGGGTGTACAGCCCAATCAAGATCATCAGTAATCACCCAAACGACGTGAAGACTTCCGGTCTTCGACCACCGTCTTCGTCTTCGACACCTCGTCGAATCAGTTATTCAGAATGGGATAAACCCGGTCTTTCTGAATAACTCGCGTATATATTATAAAAGTGTTACACAAACACAACATACGCCTCATTCCACTTCAGAATATTCTTTTATTCAAATATTCCCATTAATTTTATCCAAGATAAATTCTTTAAATTTATTCTTTAATCTCCTTTGAATATCAATTCAAACTAGTCGGGATTAGCGAACCACACCGAAGTAATCATTTATTTTATTTCCCAATCCCAACCTATTCATCCCATGAAGTAAAACTGGTAGTACTTCATATCTAACACCACAGTGTTATCGGTAATTCAATTACCATTTCACGTTCGAATCTAATTAAAGATTTAACTATCGCCTGGAGTAAAACTGGTGATACTCCATTCTCGATCTTTTCAATCTATTTAAAGATTCATTAAAACTCCACTTAGTTTTAATATTTCTCTGGGTTAAAGAATCAGTGTCATTTAAAAACACAGTTCACGATAAACCCAAAATCACATTCATTAATTATCGGGTTAAAGAATGAGTGTTATTTAAAACACTGTTCACGATAAACCCAAAAATCAATATCAATTCAATTCCAATTAAATCTCATTTAATTGGTACACTTCATTAAATCCAAATAAAAAGATTTAATCTTTTCTCAACTGGGTTCAAGAACAGTGTTAGTGAAGACACCATTCACGACAAACCCAAATCACATTCGATATTCAATACAAGGCTCTAAATAGAAAATATATCGGCTTATATTCAATATCAGATTCTACGACTAACAAATGTCGTATTGGAAATAACGATATAAATATATATCTTTCAAATTTCCGTAACAACACTTGTATAATCACGAATTCCAACATCGAAATATTCCGAAGACAATTTCGATTCAAATCCACTCCAATGCAATCATTGGATATTCTGGTTATTTTTAAAACCCTTTTCAAATTTAATTTATTTATTTAAAAATAAATAGAATTATATTCCTAGTTCAAAACTAGTTCATTTCGATAAAAATCTATTTTTATCTTTTCAAATATGGAGTTTTTCATCCTAAATCTTCACAAATCATTTCTTATGATTTTACACAAATTATTACTATTTTTAATAATTTTATCAAGGCCCGTACAGTCGATTTCCACCAATGGCCATCGAACTGCACTTACAGCGACCTTTTTCCAATTTGATTTGGACATAATTCCAAATCCAACCATTAGATTTCTAATTTATCACATTCGTTAGAAAGCTCTTTTCGATACGAACCCAACGGTTCCGGTTTTAAGAGAATCCGACGGTCGGATCTCCCGCAACGTCCGTTTGAAATAAATGGTCGAAATTCACGAACTGCCGCGGCGCGGCGCGTTCTATTCAGGCCATTATATTATATATATAATATATATATTATATATATCGTCGATTTCTATTTAAAACGAATTATATAAATAGTTTTGAATTCGTTTCAAAAATCTATTTCAACTTCCATTTCAATTCAAAACAAAATTGAATTCTTCTTTATAGATTCGTTTCAAAATTCATTTCTATTCAATTCAAATTTCAATTCAATTCGAATTCATTTCAATTCACTTTCAATTCAATTCGAATTCGTTTTCAATTCAATTCATTTCGAAATCGTTTTCAATTCAATTCATTTCGAAATCGTTTTCAATTCAATTCATTTCGAAATCACTTTCAATTCAATTCACTTCGAAATCACTTTCAATTCAATTCACTTTGAATTCGTTTTCAATTCAATTCATTTCGAAATCGTTTTCAATTCAATTTATTTTGAATTCATTTTCAATTCAATTCATTTCGAATTCGTTTTCAATTCAATTCATTTCGAAATCGTTTTCAATTCAATTCATTTCGAAATCACTTAAAATTGATATAAATATCGTTCACGTCAAAATGGCGTCAATCTAATCAACACGGCTTCATAAATTTCTAATTTCAAATATTCTATTTCAAATATTTCTTTTTCAAATATCTCTTTTTCAAAACTGGAATGAGGCCCAATCAGTTACCATATAAAATTAATTATATGGATTTGCATACAACACATGTATATAATAGCATTGAAAATAATCAACCATCAACCAAAGTGCACTACACTGTATAAGCATCAAATATAGATATTCAACGCTTATAACAGCCTGTCAATCAATCGATCGACATATTTAATCAATCAGGATGAGTGAACTTCAAATTTCATCCCAACACCCGTGTGGGGTTTCAAACAATCAAACACATATTTTATTTGTGCTGTTGGGCGATGTGTAAAATTTATCGTCCCAATCAATGTCATTCAAATAGGTGTACATAAACAAACCGTTTGGTTTGTAAATGAATATTCTATTTTATTCACTTCACGTTAAAAATTATATTTTTAACAATAAAACATTTTTTTTCAACCTATGAATTTCTATTCAATTCATTCTTTAAATAAAATGATATTTTTATCTTTCTAACTTATTTTAGAAAATTTCGGCGGCATAACGGCACGATACTAGAAACGGGACAAGGCCTAGCCTTATCCCCGGTCTAGTGAAGGCCCACGCCATTCACACATCAATCAAATCAATTTCATTATGCAAACCACAAAGTTTGGAGTAAGAGTCTAACCTAGCCTTACTCCTTCGCCTTATAACGGCGCACGTCTAATCCTAACCAATTTATCGATTCGATTTTTCACACCACAAACCACATTCAAACCAATATCGCGATCAATCACCAAACAGTCAAACAAACAAGTCCATGGTCTGTGGACGATTGTGTCGGGTGCTACTAAGCACCGTCTGCATCCTAGTATATATATATAACTAGAAAAGAAATAGAAAGGTGAGAAATTCTCACAGATAGCTATCCAATCATCTTGACTCTTCTTTTGCAGAATTCTTCGTCGACCTCGCCTTTTTGTCGCTTTCGCCCGTATTCTCTACATATGTAAAAATCGAATTTTTACTATGTTATTCAATATATAAAAATCGAATTTTTACTACGACTTTCAATATATAAAAATATGATTTTTACTTCGACTTTCAATATATAAAAATATGATTTTTACTTCGACATTCAATATATAAAAATATGATTTTTACTTCGACTTTCAATATATAAAAATATGATTTTTACTTCGACTTTCAATATATAAAAATATGATTTTTACTTCGACTTTCAATATATAAAAATATGATTTTTACTTCGACTTTCAATATATAAAAATATGATTTTTACTTCGACTTTCAATATATAAAAATATGATTTTTACTTCGACTTTCAATATATAAAAATATGATTTTTACTTCGACTTTCAATATATAAAAATATGATTTTTACTTCGACTTTCAATATATAAAAATCGAATTTTTAGTTCGCTATTCAATATATAAAAATCGAATTTTTACTTCAAAGTTCAATATATAAAAATCGAATTTTTATTAATATTGATTCCGCCATTTCCATTTCAAAGATCTAATCTTTTACTTTTTAAAGTTTAAATCTTTTACCCTTTAAAAGATTAAACCCTTTTTCTATTTAAAGTTAAAAAAAAAACAAATCAGTTTTAAACTCTTAAAAAAAATCAGTTTTTATTATCTTTTCAAAAATCTGTTTTTAACTTCTTTTATAAATCAGTTTTTAACTTCTTAAAATCGAAATTAGTTTAACGAATTAAAATTAAAATAAAAACAAAATACGATAAAATACTTACAGTTTTTCGAAGAAGAAGGGGGGGGTTTCTGTCGTCGCGGTGGGGCTCCTGGCAGAGGAGGCTAGGGTTTGGTCTCGGTGGCTGTGGGGGTGCGATTCAGAAAAGGGTTCCATGGGGAAGGGTCGTGGCTCGTCGGAGCTGCTGCAGTGGAGGGGGGGAAGAGGAAGAGAGGCGGGAGGGTGCAGACGAAGGTCGGAGGGAAGACGCCTGCTCTGGCGGAGGCGCGTTCGATGAGGCTCAGGGGCTGAGGGCGTGATCGACATTTTTTTCTTTTTTTTTTCCTATTTTTTCTGTCAAACGAAAACGGGGGGGGGGGGGGGGGGCAAAGGTTATAGGGAGGAGAGAGGAATTTTTTTTTATTATTATTATTTAATTATTAAAAAGTTGACTTTTACATACGACCTCGAAACGAGGCCCACCTCCTGTCGTCCATAGCGTTTAACCCCCATTCCGAACACAATGGGATATGTATCGTCAGCTGATTCGGCTGTTACAATCAGTTTCCGTTAAATTTACATTTAAATCACTATATTGAATTTTAAACGTACATTTCAAATTACCGGGGTCACATACTAACTCTAAAAATTCTCGAAAAATATTTTCTAGCTTCGTATTGACGATACGGTCCTAACAAAACTAGTTTCGTCGAATTCTGAGACCGTTGGAAAAATAGCCAATTTCCAGTCGATTAAAATCAACTGAAACTGGTCAAACGCGTTTTCCTTCGCCACGCTCACATATTGATTCAAAAAATTATGAAATTTGGAATCTAGCAATAACTTAACATCACGGACCCAACAAAACTGGTTTCGTCGAAATCCGAGGTCGTTTGCAAAACGGCTATTTTTAAGGGCTATATATTATATAAAATATATATAAATTCCACAGCGACTATTTCTAATTTAAAACTGGACATATCTTATCATTTCTAAAATGAAATCTCAGTTTGTTAACTTCGTTACAAAGATATAGTTATACAGATTCAAATATTTCTTGTTTCGTTCAATTCTGACTTATATTGAATTCTGTATATTCATTTGAAATTAGAAATCGAATTTTCGAACTACCGCGCCATTTTCAATCCCTTTTATAATTATATATAATTATTATATATTCTAACGACGACGTATATAATATATACGTCGAATTATATTCAAAATAAATTTCTCGTCGATATTATTTAAAATAATTCATTTTAAATAAACAAAATTCGCTAAAATGGCCAAAATAAAAATTTTAAACTGGCCCAGATTTTACGGGTTGTTACAATCTCCCCCACTTAAAACTTTTCGTCCCCGAAAAGGAACAAAGTCGAAAGTGGTTTGATTATTCAGCTCTACGTTCGATCTGGCTTCCATTCTCCAACTCTTTAGTTTCTGAGAATTTTCAAAATTTCAAAAATTTGGCTAACACCCCAAATTTTCGAAAAATTTCGCCATAACCTCCCCTGCACCGGGAGCATCGGGGAATTTCAAATAGCTTCCCCGGTCCTTCAGATCTCAAAAAGAAAAAGAAAAAGCCAAGCGGCTAGCCAATAGGCTCACAAAATCATCATCACCCAAACAAAACAGGAAATTATGTAGTAAACATGTACCTATTTGTCGGGCAAACAAATTTTATTCTCTGGCTCTAGCCTCCTTGCTATGACCTGTTCAAGGATATATACATGTATATGCAAGCAAATGCGACCAAATTTCAATATAATTCAATATGTGATTCAATTAGGCATAATTGGCTAAAAATTAGCAAACAAATAAACAAACAACCCAAACATCAATCAATTAGTGAATTAGAGTTTTCAAATTCATAATTTTGATACATATACTGAAAATCTTGTTTTTGATGCCAATTCACAACAAGGTGTTCTAACTATATAAGTTTTGGTTCTCACACCAGTCTAATGGAAATATATAGAAATCACACCTTCGAAACTCGAACATAAATGTTGATGATGCGATCGCTATCATCAATATCATCTTCGGGCGACTAGAGTGTGATGCTATATCTATCCAATATATTAAAACTTCGAATACACGCGGATCAGACGTATACGCAAAATCTATATATACTGGATTGTCCACATCAATATAAATAAATAACCAAATACGAATAGTTGATTTAGATTTTCAAAACAAAATTTGTTTTCATTTGAAAAATATACTCTTCACACTCGTTCTAGGATACTACTGATCCTATCTCTAACGAGTCATTCTAGTTGGACATTACTAATCCAATATCTGATGAATTCTTTCGTATGGTTCTAATGTGCCTTGTTCTCTGCTTTGTAAACCAAAGCTCTGATACCAAACTGACACGACCCGAACTTCCCCGTTAAGGAAAACGCGGATAGCGTTGAGTACAAGACAAAATAGAACGCATACAAAAGAACATTTCAATGTATATCACAACAATGCATCAGATTACAAGAATATACAGAGTATAAATGAATATTACACAGAAATATCAGAGATTTAAATTACATATTAATACATAGCAGCGGAAAATAATACAATACACAACTAGAAGAGATAAGCGGATACAAAGCTTTCCGGATATCATTCCAGCTGCAAACCAGGATCCTGTGAATATAAATCTGCAAAACCAAAACTACTAGCTGCCCGTGTCGAAAATAGGGGCACCCAGAGTTTAGGTTAAAACAATAAACTCCAGGTCAATCATGTGACTGGTGTGAGAACTAAAACAGTTATTAATCTTTATTTTTAAATCATTAACTGACACGACCCGAACTTCCCCGTTAAGGAAAACGCGGATAGCGTTGAGTACAAGACAAAATAGAACGCATACAAAAGAACATTTCAATGTATATCACAACAATGCATCAGATTACAAGAATATACAGAGTATAAATGAATATTACACATAAATATCAGAGATTTAAATTACATATTAATACATAGCAGCGGAAAATAATACAATACACAACTAGAAGAGATAAGCGGATACAAAGCTTTCCGGATATCATTCCAGCTGCAAACCAGGATCCTGTGAATATAAATCTGCAAAACCAAAACTACTAGCTGCCCGTGTCGAAAATAAGGGCACCCAGAGTTTAGGTTAAAACAATAAACTCTAGGTCAGTCATGGGACTGGTGTGAGAACTAAAACAGTTATTAATCTTTATTTTTAAAGTTTGGTAAATCAAGGGACCACGCCGTATAACACGGAATGGGTTTCCTCCCAAGAATACCAGTGCATAAAACAAACAGCGCAATGCTAAATAAAGAAAAATGAAGCTGTTATAAGACCCAGGTCCCATCACACAATGCAACGCAGCCGAGGATAGGGTTTTCCCTTATAACAGCCAAAGAATGCTTGATACGTTTAAAACAAATCGTTTGATACTATTATAAGTGCATAGTGTATAAAACAACTTCAAATCATAAGTATCAATCATAGGCGGCATGAGCGCCCCATCCCACTATGTCACCATACTAGGTTCTACAATTAAAACCGCAAATGTCACGTATTTGGAAATTGGATTTCCGTCTATGAACCGAGGCTAAAGATAGTCCTCAACCGATTCGAGACTGTCTAGCCCGAGCCTCAGGAACAGCCGCAACTGCCCCCTGGATCCTCAGGGCCGGTCCACCGATGTGGATTATTATGCCTGAACACTACGTCTCCCCACCCTATGGGGTGTAAGTCTGGTCCGTCAGCCGACCAGAATGCATTCGGCTGAAACCGATATAACCGAGGCGCCTCGCAACAGCAACAACCACATAAGTCAAACTCGTCAGGGCGTGTAAAACCACTGACGCCACTTCTAGCTAGAAAGAAACGCATGCCCTCCCTGACGTCCTCTCCCGTTTTTGGTTCACAACCGGGGTGCGAGGCTCGCGAATTCACGTTACACAAAGCTGTGCCACACAGGCTGTGCTTTGATCATCACCACGAGACTTTGCTTTTCAACAGAAGCCTCGATCAATTGCCACTCAGGCATGCCATACAGGCAATTCACTCCATGCGTTTGATATCCATCAATATATAACCCCTGAGCTCGTACGTCTTAGAGAAGGGCGTTAAGCAGGAGAATAAATTCTCCGCCGCCAAACAGATATATATTTAATAGAGATCAATCACACAGACTAAAATCCAATGTCAGACACACAGTCCATTTACAAGTCCGTTCTGGGTCTGAACGAAACCGGAGGCACCTAGTACCTCGCATATCCATCGATCTCCAAGTACGTCTGGACGATCACAAACTGTTTCCATCTTCTTGGGTGTACAACCCAATCAAGATCATCAGTAATCACCCAAACGACGTGAAGACTTCCGGTCTTCGACCACCGTCTTCATCTTCGACACCTCGTCGAATCAGTTATTCAGAATGGGATAAACCCGGTCTTTCTGAATAACTCGCGTATATATTATAAAAGTGTTACACAAACACAACATACGCCTCATTCCACTTCAGAATATTCTTTTATTCAAATATTCCCATTAATTTTATCCAAGATAAATTCTTTAAATTTATTCTTTAATCTCCTTTGAATATCAATTCAAACTAGTCGGGATTAGCGAACCACACCGAAGTAATCATTTATTTTATTTCCCAATCCCAACCTATTCATCCCATGAAGTAAAACTGGTAGTACTTCATATCTAACACCACAGTGTTATCGGTAATTCAATTACCATTTCACGTTCGAATCTAATTAAAGATTTAACTATCGCCTGGAGTAAAACTGGTGATACTCCATTCTCGATCTTTTCAATCTATTTAAAGATTCATTAAAACTCCACTTAGTTTTAATATTTCTCTGGGTTAAAGAATCAGTGTCATTTAAAAACACAGTTCACGATAAACCCAAAATCACATTCATTAATTATCGGGTTAAAGAATGAGTGTTATTTAAAACACTGTTCACGATAAACCCAAAAATCAATATCAATTCAATTCCAATTAAATCTCATTTAATTGGTACACATCATTAAATCCAAATAAAAAGATTTAATCTTTTCTCAACTGGGTTCAAGAACAGTGTTAGTGAAGACACCATTCACGACAAACCCAAATCACATTCGATATTCAATACAAGGCTCTAAATAGAAAATATATCGGCTTATATTCAATATCAGATTCTACGACTAACAAATGTCGTATTGGAAATAACGATATAAATATATATCTTTCAAATTTCCGTAATAACACCTGTATAATCACGAATTCTAACATCGAAATATTCCGAAGACAATTTCGATTCAAATCCACTCCAATGCAATCATTGGATATTCTGGTTATTTTTAAAACCCTTTTCAAATTCAATTTATTTATTTAAAAATAAATAGAATTATATTCCTAGTTCAAAACTAGTTCATTTCGATAAAAATCTATTTTTATCTTTTCAAATATGGAGTTTTTCATCCCAAATCTTCACAAATCATTTCTTATGATTTTACACAAATTATTACTATTTTTAATAATTTTATCAAGGCCCGTACAGTCGATTTCCACCAATGGCCATCGAACTGCACTTACAGCGACCTTTTTCCAATTTGATTTGGACATAATTCCAAATCCAACCGTTAGATTTCTAATTTATCACATTCGTTAGAAAGCTCTTTTCGATACGAACCCAACGGTTCCGGTTTTAGGAGAATCCGACGGTCGGATCTCCCGCAACGTCCGTTTGAAATAAATGGTCGAAATTCATGAACTGCCGCGGCGCGGCGCGTTCTATTCAGGCCATTATATTATATATATAATATATATTATATATATCGTCGATTTCTATTTAAAACGAATTATATAAATAGTTTTGAATTCGTTTCAAAAATCTATTTCAACTTCCATTTCAATTCAAAACAAAATTGAATTCTTCTTTATAGATTCGTTTCAAAATTCATTTCTATTCAATTCAAATTTCAATTCAATTCGAATTCATTTCAATTCACTTTCAATTCAATTCGAATTCGTTTTCAATTCAATTCATTTCGAAATCGTTTTCAATTCAATTCATTTCGAAATCGTTTTCAATTCAATTCATTTCGAAATCACTTTCAATTCAATTCACTTCGAAATCACTTTCAATTAAATTCACTTTGAATTCGTTTTCAATTCAATTCATTTCGAAATCGTTTTCAATTCAATTTATTTTGAATTCATTTTCAATTCAATTCATTTCGAATTCGTTTTCAATTCAATTCATTTCGAAATCGTTTTCAATTCAATTCATTTCGAAATCACTTAAAATTGATATAAATATCGTTCACGTCAAAATGGCGTCAATCTAATCAACACGGCTTCATAAATTTCTATTTTCAAATATTCTATTTCAAATATTTCTTTTTCAAATATTTCTTTTTCAAAACTGGAATGAGGCCCAATCAATTACCATATAAAATTAATTATATGGATTTGCATACAACACATGTATATAATAGCATTGAAAATAATCAACCATCAACCAAAGTGCACTACACTGTATAAGCATCAAATATAGATATTCAACGCTTATAACAGCCTGTCAATCAATCGATCGACATATTTAATCAATCAGGATGAGTGAACTTCAAATTTCATCCCAACACCCCTTGGGGTTTCAAACAATCAAACACATATTTTATTTGTGCTGTTGGGCGATGTGTAAAATTTATCGTCCCAATCAATGTCATTCAAATAGGTGTACATAAACAAACCGTCTGGTTTGTAAATGAATATTCTATTTTATTCACTTCACGTTAAAAATTATATTTTTAACAATAAAACATTTTTTTTCAACCTATGAATTTCTATTCAATTCATTCTTTAAATAAAATGATATTTTTATCTTTCTAACTTATTTTAGAAAATTTCGGCGGCATAACGGCACGATACTAGAAACGGGACAAGGCCTAGCCTTATCCCCGGTCTAGTGAAGGCCCACGCCATTCACACATCAATCAAATCAATTTCATTATGCAAACCACAAAGTTTGGAGTAAGCGTCTAACCTAGCCTTACTCCTTCGCCTTATAACGGCGCACGTCTAATCCTAACCAATTTATCGATTCGATTTTTCACACCACAAACCACATTCAAACCAATATCGCGATCAATCACCAAACAGTCAAACAAACAAGTCCATGGTCTGTGGACGATTGTGTCGGGTGCTACTAAGCACCGTCTGCATCCTAGTATATATATATAACTAGAAAAGAAATAGAAAGGTGAGAAATTCTCACAGATAGCTATCCAATCATCTTGACTCTTCTTTTGCAGAATTCTTCGTCGACCTCGCCTTTTTGTCGCTTTCGCCCGTATTCTCTACATATGTAAAAATCGAATTTTTACTATGTTATTCAATATATAAAAATCGAATTTTTACTACGACTTTCAATATATAAAAATATGATTTTTACTTCGACTTTCAATATATAAAAATATGATTTTTACTTCGACATTCAATATATAAAAATATGATTTTTACTTCGACTTTCAATATATAAAAATATGATTTTTACTTCGACTTTCAATATATAAAAATATGATTTTTACTTCGACTTTCAATATATAAAAATATGATTTTTACTTCGACTTTCAATATATAAAAATATGATTTTTACTTCGACTTTCAATATATAAAAATATGATTTTTACTTCGACTTTCAATATATAAAAATCGAATTTTTAGTTCGCTATTCAATATATAAAAATCGAATTTTTACTTCAAAGTTCAATATATAAAAATCGAATTTTTATTAATATTGATTCCGCCATTTCCATTTCAAAGATCTAATCTTTTACTTTTTAAAGTTTAAATCTTTTACCCTTTAAAAGATTAAACCCTTTTTCTATTTAAAGTTAAAAAAAAAACAAATCAGTTTTAAACTCTTAAAAAAAATCAGTTTTTATTATCTTTTCAAAAATCTGTTTTTAACTTCTTTTATAAATCAGTTTTTAACTTCTTAAAATCGAAATTAGTTTAACGAATTAAAATTAAAATAAAAACAAAATACGATAAAATACTTACAGTTTTTCGAAGAAGAAAGGGGGGGTTTCTGTCGTCGCGGTGGGGCTCCTGGCAGAGGAGGCTAGGGTTTGGTCTCGGTGGCTGTGGGGGTGCGATTCAGAAAAGGGTTCCATGGGGAAGGGTCGTGGCTCGTCGGAGCTGCTGCAGTGGAGGGGGGGAAGAGGAAGAGAGGTGGGAGGGTGCAGACGAAGGTCGGAGGGAAGACGCCTGCTCTGGCGGAGGCGCGTTCGATGAGGCTCAGGGGCTGAGGGCGTGATCGACATTTTTTTCTTTTTTCTTTTTTCCTATTTTTTCTGTCAAACGAAAACGGGGGGGGGGGGGGGGGCAAAGGTTATAGGGAGGAGAGAGGAATTTTTTATTATTATTATTATTATTATTTAATTACTAAAAAGTTGACTTTTACATACGACCTCGAAACGAGGCCCACCTCCTGTCGTCCATAGCGTTTAACCCCCATTCCGAACACAATGGGATATGTATCGTCAGCTGATTCGGCTGTTACAATCAGTTTCCGTTAAATTTACATTTAAATCACTATATTGAATTTTAAACATACATTTCAAATTACCGGGGTCACATACTAACTCTAAAAATTCTCGAAAAATATTTTCTAGCTTCGTATTGACGATACGGTCCTAACAAAACTAGTTTCGTCGAATTCTGAGACCGTTGGAAAAATGGCCAATTTCCAGTCGATTAAAATCAACTGAAACTGGTCAAACGCATTTTCCTTCGCCAAGCTCACATATTGATTCGAAAAATTATGAAATTTGGAATCTAGCAATAACTTAACATCACGGACCCAACAAAACTGGTTTCGTCGAAATCCGAGGTCGTTTGCAAAACGGCTATTTTTAAGGGCTATATATTATATAAAATATATATAAATTCCACAGCGACTATTTCTAATTTAAAACTGGACATATCTTATCATTTCTAAAATGAAATCTCAGTTTGTTAACTACGTTACAAAGATATAGTTATACAGATTCAAATATTTCTTGTTTCGTTCAATTCTGACTTATATTGAATTCTGTATATTCATTTGAAATTAGAAATCGAATTTTCGAACTACCGCGCCATTTTCAATTCCTTTTATAATTATATATAATTATTATATATTCTAACGACGACGTATATAATATACACGTCGAATTATATTCAAAATAAATTTCTCGTCGATATTATTTAAAATAATTCATTTTAAATAAACAAAATTCGCTAAAATGGCCAAAATAAAAATTTTAAACTGGCCCAGATTTTATGGGTTGTTACACTACCGCGCCATTTTCAATTCCTTTTATAATTAAAATAAAATATTTATATTCTAATGTCGATTCAAATAAATATATACATTCAAATCCTATTCGAAATAAATTTCTCGTCGTTTTTATTTTAAATAATTCATTTTAAATATTCAAAATTCACTAAAATCGCAAAAATAAAATTTAAAAAAATTGATTTGGATTTCCGGGTTATTACTACAATATGATTTGAGTCAGACACATATATCCACATCACTAAAGCGGAAATAGATAAGAATATAACACATATATGTAAATATAAGGATAGTGGTCATGGTTGATCTACTATACAACAAAAGAATAGGTACACGATCTAGCCATAAGAATATGTATGCATAAAAAAGTCTCATATGCATATAACCCAAAGTTACTACAATGATAATGTAGTAACTGAAAGTCAAGGGGTGGTTCCTACTAGAAGTCTTGAAGAAGAACCTGTAATACCTCAGTCTGACCAGAGCATTTTTTATAAGAAAATGAACAATAAACTGATCAGTCTAGCTCTACTCTTCATAATAAACTGAGATAGAAATAGAGATATAAACAGTCAACGACATATAGGTAATAACAACAATGTTCGCATATAGAATGTGAAGCCTTAAAATGTCCATATAATCTGTCGAAGAAATCTCAGTGCTATATAAAGATATCTCATCCTAAATCATAAAGCTACTCCTAAGATATGATATTGCATATCCCGTCAATACGAATTGATCCGAAGACCCTTAGGACGATCTGAAGATCATTGATATAATTAAACGAACAGACGTTCATCCAGATTATCCGAAGATCATCGATATAATCAAATGAATCGAAGTTCCTCAGGATGATCTGAAGACATCGATATAATCAAATGAACCGTAGTTCCTCAGGATGATCATCGATATAGTCAAATGAACAGAATTTCTAAAAATGATCCGAAGATCCTCCAGATTCGAAGTTCCTAAAGTGATCATGATTGATCAAGGAAAGTGTAAATTACTCCAAGAAAATAAATATAAAAGTCAAACTACATGTCCCATAACCATTTGTTCTACTAGAATATTTACGAATAAGTTGTCTCGCTAGAAAAACTAAACGATCATTGCCACAATTTTCAATCAACAAGTCCAAGAATTATCCGTCAATGCAAACACAAGGGTTCACAGTCCTTGTTTTTCCTAAGGTGTTTAATTGGATTTCTCATACGAATGAGAAAAAGGTATATACACACACACACACACACACACACACTAGTAGATTAGAAGATTTATAAAATAACTTTGTACGAAAAATAACATTAGAACCATTTTAATAAAAGTTTTGGTATCTACGAATAATATAAAACCCTTTATTTAAAGTGGCAAATCTCGTAAAATATTGATTGTAATAACAACCAGTCTAAAAATTTACGTTTTAATTACGTGAATCAGTTCATGTAATATCGATTATAAATTTAATTAATCACAAATGAATTGAAAGTCCATCTAATTGAGTTGCTGTAATGCATGGATTAGAGTAATTAAAAAGTCAGTGGAAAAGGCTGAACGACCCAAAACTTGGCTTGGGATAAACCTGGATCATTCTATAATGTTTTCGTGGTCACCACTGGTCAATAACAAAAAACATGATTCAGACAACTGAATATATGATTTAGCAGGCTGAATCTATAATTCAGTTGACTGAATCTATTTTTCAGAAACTCTTTTCTATTTACTAAACTTCAGCTGACTGAGTTTCCTAATCAGCCGGTTGATTTAAGCCATTCAGCCGACTAAAGTATAATGTACACTTTTTTTATAAACTCAGGTAAAGGTCAGCTGGTTGAACCCCAACATTCGGCTAAATATTGACTCGGGCACTGGTTTGCCTAGGCCAAGTATACATAAAAGATTTCAGACGAGCACGACAATTGGTGAAGGCTAATAATGTTTTCCAAGTGTACATAAGGCTTCTAAGGCTCGCTGAATCAACCAATATCATAAGAATTGAATCTATACAAAGGTTTACGCTAGAGATCATTGAAATGAGATCAAAAAATTATAAAAAAGAATGTTCAAACAAACAATCCAAATCACATAATCCATACATAACATATATGTGCCAAGGGCAAACTAACCAAGCACGATTGCATGATTAAGTAGATGTGAGTTCCTAAAAACTCACCTTTGATTCTTGGAAGCAACAACGAGGTTCACAACTCTATTTCTTCCAGTTTTACTCTAACTACTCCTGTCTACACACAAACACATAATATCTTCTAAGAATCAGGTCTAGGAAAGCTCGAAAATAGAAAGAGAACAAGTTGAAGAAGATGGAGATGATTTAACCTAAGCTCTCTTCAAATTAGCAAAGCAAACACACAATTTTCTAAGAGATTTAGCTTAGGAATTTGTTTGGAAATAAAATGAGAAGGAACGAGTGGAAGGAGGTAGATAGGCTATGTAGGCAGCCTTCATTGGGTTAGTGACTAGTTTGACAAAACCAAGCCCGACTCAAAAGTCCCAATTTTCACTAACACCAAACATATCGATGTTTATACTCAAAATATTGTAAACGTCATTTTGAACACAGTGAAGTGGTCTCGATTCCAAATTCTCCCGTTTACAAAAAGTCACAATTTCAGGTTTTAAATCAAAGAAACGATATGATATTTAATTAAATTTCTTAATTAAATAATCGTAAATTATGCAGGTTGTTACAGACTTCCCCCTTAAAGAAAATGCAACCCCGTAGTTACTTAAGAAAACTCAAAAGTAAGAACCAAGCATCTCAAAATCTAAATATAATTAGATTAAACTAAGAAATTCACCTTTTGTTTTAATATTTAGTATACCATTCTTGTACTAACATTCACTCATGAATCATTTCACAAATTTTTAACTTTGAGTTACCAATCATTATATAACTTAATTCTATACATGTATAATGTTCCAATAAAAGTCATGAACATTTATATGCAACTAATTCATTTTTCTGATAAATGTTTCTCAACAAATATAGAATTTTCCTTACTTAAATTCTAAACATTCTTAACTTCCTTTTCATTATTTTAAAATTTTAAATTGCGAACTACCACACCATGATTTTTCTGAAAAATTGATTTAGAAATATATTAAAATCTACAAGTTGAAATTTAAATCTTTCTCTTTCATTAGAAAACTCTAATCCAATAGGTCCGGATGATTCTTATTCTCAAGAACTCTAACCTATATTGGATCATATACACTCAACTGAAGTTCATTTCTCAAAATCACGAACTACCGCTATGCGGCAAGCTCGTTTTAATTAAATCACTAATTTATTTATTGTCAAAATTTTGGGTTGTTACATTCTCCCTTTCGTAAAAAGGATTTCGCCTCGATTAGTGTACATCCATTTTGCAACCAAGTGCGCATGTGCATAGTGTACATAATGGATCGCAACAACAAAACTTGCATGCATAGTGATTCTAAACCGAATCCTTCTATATGTGTGCTTTTTATTTTGAAAACATGATGCAAACACCCTAAATATGCTTGCTGAACTATGAAGTTTGAAAAAAAAATCCATTCATAACCCTAACATGACTACGATTAGAAATGTAAAGCAGCTAATTTTACGTCCAAAAATCCTACCATCCAATTCGTTAACACATCTAAATCGTCTCCTATTTATTTCTTCCATGTCGGAAAAAGAAAACTAAAGCGGAGAAATTTAACGTTTCCTCCGCTCACAAATGTTCCAATTCTCATCTTACAACGGAATTTTACCTCAACTATCGCAAAAATACTCCAAAAATTCCCAATTATAGACTGCAAAAGAGGCTTAAAACAAGCTCTAATACATAAAACGAGTTAATTAATAACCCACGACATCTTCAACAAGGTATGAAAACAACATTTCATGGCTTGAACAACCTTCCCTTGTTATCGTTAACGTCTTTTCGTATCGTCATTCCTAATGCACTACTATAACACATAAACAAACCATTCAAAATCTTCCTTATGCTTGAATGTGATTATATAATCGATTTTTTTTATTAAAATAAATTTCTACTTTAAAACTTCCTTATGAAAGAATTGAAGTTCCATTTCGATATTGTTTTACATTTTTTATCAGATTTGTTAAAAGACAAAATTTTGCTAATGTACGCTTTACAACGTTTAAACCATCTACTTTATATATAACAGTTGTTTAAACATAGGTCACTAACGCACCAAAATTCATTTTTTTTTACAAAAATCGAATTTAAAAGAAAGTGAATCCAAAATGTAATTTTTCACTAAGGATATATCAAATATATATAATTTTTTAAGCAGCATTTGCAAAAAAATTCGAAAGTATATTTTGTGGAAACTTGAACGATTCACGTCTCGTGTTTGTGTAGAAGGAAGTCAGTCACGCGAAAACCGAAACCACACACAAAACTAAAAAAAAAATCTTGGCTTAAAAATGAACAGAAGACAAATAATGAATATATCCGTGACGAAACAACACAAAAACCTGTCCTTCACTAAAATTTATTATCTACTGAATTCTACACTTTCCAGCTCTAAACAAATGTTAGTTAGATAAGAAAAATAAGATTTCATTTCGAATTTCAATACAATCAAGCGTGAAAGACAAACACATATGAAGTCCCATTATAGTCGTCGTGCGAATTGCAAGAGCAAACACACTAACAGTTACTAGAACAACTACTACAACAACAAATATAAAATGCTGGAAAGTGAAAGTCAACAACAAGACAACAACACAAAAACACCAAAATATTGTCTATAAACACCGCGACGTCTTGCTCCCCAACTGGAACTCAAATCATTTCCACAACTTTCGACTAGTCATATCACGAAAGAAAAATTCTCAACCTCGTGTTGTAGACATTGCGGGTGTTGTTGGAGGTTTCCATATCGCTATCTCTTCTAGGAGAGAAGTAGCGATGACAAAAGAAACCTATAACAAATTTGTTTGTCACAGAGATTCACCTAACATTATCAAAAGACAAAAATGGATAAGTGAAAATACAGCGATTAACTCCACGAAATAGCACATAGGAACAACAAGCTGAATCAAATATGATGCAGTACAAACATAATGGTAATGCCATCGATCCAAGTAAATATTGATTTCCACATCATAAGACAAATCAAGTTGTAACTTACTAATTTTAGAATAATGTGCTAAATAAGTCACACATCTACATGGGTAGTTCAAACATAGAGTACTAAATCCAAAAACCGACATTTAAAGAAGAGATCTGCTGCAAAATCTCCAAAATCGGTCAAACCAAAGACCAATCAAGTCTGCACAAAATAAAATGCCTTTAAAAGTCTCATCGAGATTTTCCTCAGAATACCGTCCAAAGATATCTCAATCTTCACCTTTGAAACGATGATTGCCTTCATTAAAAATCTACTCCTGTAAGATATGGCAAAGGCAGATGCAGCACAAACAAAAACCCTATTCAAAAACTTCGAAGCAAAGGATCTGTGCAAGTCCAAGTCTACTACTGATTCTCTTAGCTCTTAAGCGATGAAACCTTATGCTCAATGCTATCCAAACAAACGGTCCCTCCCCCTAGGAATTAGACTTAAATGACACGAGAAAGATCAGATAGTGCAAGTAGGTATTATATGCAAAGAAATGATCAGAGAGAAAAAAATGAGTTTAGATCTTAGAGTACTAAAGGTGCGAGATTTAATGCGCAAACTAGCGTAGAAAAAAGAGGAGACGAGGCAACGACAAAGAAAGAGAAGAAGAATAAAATATAGTTCGGGTAGATGAGGAAGGAAGGACGAAAGAAAAACGTTTATGGAGGGAAATTAGGATGCAACTTTTACGGCTGAGTCATAGGTTCAAGTTGTACCAAAACTCATCAACTAGCTGACCACTCTAGGTATAACACTAAACAGTAAACTGTTAAATGGGCTTTGGACAATAGTTGATCCTTGACCTTATTAAGGTTGGATTAAAATACTTATAGTTCCGCATCATCTATTAAGATTTGAGCGAATCCGAAAAATACTTGTCCTCATCACGATGGTATTATAGACTGCACTCAAACTCTGAACCATCTCCGAAGATTTAAAGAAGTCTCAACAAAAGGCTAAGACCACAGGACAACCGAACAAATTCCCAAAAAAATAAAAATTCAGCTTGAAATCCGTAATAAAATTAGAAACGGATTTTTCTCTTACCTAGTTGACAAACAACACGAACAATTTACTAAATCTAATACCCCAAGCTGAATAGAATTGTCCTTAGACTTTTCCAAGAGAAAATTTTGAAAACTTTTAGATATTTAATTTTTGTTTTAAACTAAGGGTCTTATACTATAAATCCATATTTATAATCTATATTAAAAAATTTATGTTCTAGTTTATCCTACTTACTGGAACTACCTTTCCATGTTTTGGATTGTCGAGATTTTAGATCTCTAAAAAGGTTATTTATGATAATTTCTATAAATCATCCAAAATATTTAAAAAGAGAAATATTAAAAATCATAAGGAATGGGTAGTTATTGTTTCTTTATTTTGAGGCTTATTCCTTATCGTTTTCAAATTCCTTCTTTTACCAAATGGATTATTTGCTAAAATTACACAAAATCCAATGTTTTGAAACATTGTTAGATTTAATTTTATAAGATTTATTCACTTACACAAATCTTTATATTTCTTAAAACAAATTCTTGAAATCCATACTTTAAAATTTCTAAAACCCCTTTCTTATCTCAAAAACTATTTCAGAAACTAAAATCTCTCCGTATATATAAGACTAAGGATTCAAGCGAATAACTCTATCAAAAAAATATCCAAATTTATGAAGGAATACATTTCGTGATTATGCTCCCATACTATAACGACACACTAACATGAATTTCCTATTTCAAGACTAAAATAAGGTCATCGAATGTAGTTTCCCAACGAAATCAAAAACAAGAAATCGTGACTGCCTTAGTTGTAGCTAACTTTTCGTCCAGTCACCAAGCTCAAATCCACGAGATCCATTATATGTCGTTCTCATACCCTTAACGGCAATATCACCAAAGCTTCGTTGGTATGTTGAGGTTGGTTAGGACTCGAACTCACCATATTTTGGCTTTTAGTCGTTATAGCCCTATTTTAAATAGTGTAATTCACGTCACGTCCCTATTTTTGTTCAAAATTAGAATGACATCCAGTCCAACTTTCATATTTAAAGTTGGTCCCTATTTTGGGAAGTTACTTGTTTTCCATAAAAAAAAATGCGCTGGTATATTAGAATTTTTTTTTTCAAAAAATCGTAAATATTCCTAGAAGCATTCTGAAAAAAAAGTTGTATACATGTATGCAACTATTAATTATTAATAGTTGCATACATGTATGCATATAAAGTTGAACTAAGTTGCATGTGTTACAAATAGTTGCGTACATGTATGAAACCATTCCTTATAAGTGCATACATGTATGCAATAAAGATAAAAAGGAGGAAGACTTACGAAATGTGCATGAATGTATGCATTTATTCTGTGTAAGTGCATAAATGTATGCAACAATGTCTGAAATCTTTGAATGCTTGAAAAAACAGGACATAATTCAATGTATGCATAAAAGGATGCGTATATTGCAGTTTAACCGCATACATGTACGCATTTACACTACAGTTTGATGCATCACTGAAATATATGCATGAATGTATGCAACTATGTACAAATAGCTGCATCTTTTGATGCATAATACCGCTATTTCACTGTTTTTATGTTTTTTTAGGTTTTCGATGCTTTTTTGGTGGTTTTAACGCATGATTTTGATGACGATTAGTTATCTTATTTAATTATGATTTTTCCTGATATTTTTTGGTTTTTGATGAATTTTCGAAAAATAGGAACCTAATTTACATGAAAAGTTGGACCGGATGTAAGCCTAATTTTGAAACTTATTAGGGATGTGAGCCAAACTTGGACTCACGACTATTACATCGTTGGATTAATTTAAAGTCGAGTGGAACAACGAAAGAAAATAGAAAAAAAAATCAAATACGTTATCTCACTAAATCCTAATTTGTTAATTCCTCTGACCATTTAACTTGGATTTGATACCAAATGTAACACCTCACACTTGTCCAAGCCCGTATTTTGACAAAAATAGTAACTCAAACTCATTCAAGAACGGGGAGTATAAATCTGGTACCTACAAATAATGACCATGAGCATAATTAGAGTAAAATAAAACGAACTCACATCGGAAACAAGATAAGATAACTAATATATACTAGGACTGCTACCTTAGAGCACAACGTCACGTTGATATCAAGCATGAGAGAATGAGAACCGAAAACCAAACTGAACATCTACTAAGACTTTTCTTCCCTAAGCTAAACCTGAGAGTGGTTATGAGGAGGGGTGTCAGAACAACAAGTTCTAGTGAGTAGAATATGTATAACACTGTCTATAATACACAAATGTATCTCGTTTGGTCAAAACCAAAACATACTCCCAACAAGACTTGTAACTTTAACCTAACCTTGCAAAGATTTACGCATGAAGACTAACTACCCTACCCGAGGTAGTATCTCCAATGGTAATGACGTATCGTTATCGAGATAAAACATTTACACATAATTATGAAGTCTTTAAACCACCATTCAACCAATTACCAAAAATTAGGAGGTGAATATTTCATAAGGAGTTAATTATCTCTATATAGCAACTTAAAACCTCACTATCAATACAAGATAAGGGCGGTTCCTTACGATCACTTAAGACCCAAGGTGGACCCATCAGTCACTTAATACCTTACTCAGTGGTTTACCCTACACTAATATAAATTAGAGTACACTAGCTACTAAGTTCTACTAATTTAAGGCTTCCATCTTCTACCCATATACCCATGCCTCGCATAAGGCGAGAGATAGCAAGCGGTCACTTATTACCTACATGATAGGTAGATGACTTCTCGTCATTAATGATCTTTCCCAGGCAGTCCCTCGTGTTATTATCTAGCTGGCCCTTATAAGATAATCCCCTAGCCACTTACTACTTCCAGCATGATAATCAGACCTATAGTACCTATGTAGTGGTCACTTAATACTTAATCCCAAGGCGAACACTCACCCTACTCACTTACAACCCAGAGGAATCGGATCAACGCAGGGATTACAAAACTCGCACCAAATAGTCATTTAATACTTCTTGTTTATAGGGAGGTGAGCTAGGCATCACTTAACACCCTTTTTGGGGGTGGTTTTAACTGCTTGATACCTTTAACCCGATGTAGGCTATGCTTACAAATTATTTCCTTTTAAAAGTTTCCTCTTTTGGGACGGGAAGCATGTTCTACAACCACTTAATACCTCGCATTTAAGATGAACCTTATTTTAGGAAATAACAATCACTGTGAAATTAGATATCATCACCGCTTCCTATGATTAATGATATCTCACATCAGATGTACATATATCCGACTCTTGGAAAGTCTAGACTTATGTTGAATAAGGCAACTGACCTCACATAATTAACCTATGAAGTCCAATCTTGATTCATAATTATATCAATTCTAGATTAACTAGAAACAAATATGGAAAACCTATAACTTCCTATCCTAGGATGTTTATTTATTAATTTCCTTTGTGGACTTAGTATGTACTACGCCAATCAATCCCCATTAATTCCCCTCTCCATTTCTTTTATTATTATTAATTAGGTTACCTACCACTAATGACAGAACAATCATATTCCTAAAGGCATGAATTAAACTATCAAATGCCCTTTATGACACTAACGGTCATATTTTCCTAAGACATTCACTATCCTGTTAAATGCCAACTATATCAACCCCATTTGAATTCTAGTCTAGTTAGTGTAACTCTCAAATATCACTACAAATTTAATTTCATTAAATTCTTAAGTGAATATGTGTATATATATATATATATAAATAAATTTGCTATTTATTTATTTATTTATTTATTCCTTAATTGGAGTTACAACCCCTATTCTTAGGTACTCATTTATTTGTAACCGTTTAGGCATGTTTATCTTAATTAATTGATTTCCAAAAGTGAATATGGTTACAATATCTATTACCCTATTCACGACCTCTTTAATTTAGAAACAAACCCTATATTGATTGTTACAACGATCATGAACGTTTAATTTTAATTCATTGTACGAATTATTACCATACATTTATTCCTATAAAATGAAAATACTTCAAATTCAAACACACATTAACACACAAATATTTATTTAATAATAGCATTATTGATGTAGACTTGGATGGATAAGATTAATATGTATATTTATATTTTATTTTTGAATGAAAAGTTAACGTAGTTACTAATATGTATCTTTTTATTATGTATTATTTATGTTCTGGTCTAAACTAGTGAACAAAACAACCCCTTTTGTAATAACCCGAAAATCTGGGCCAGTTTAAAATTTTTATTTTGGCCATTTTAGCGAATTTTGAATATTTAAAATGATTTATTTTAAATAATATCGACGAGAAATTTATTTTGAATAGAATTCGACGTATATATTATATACGCCGTCGTTAGAATATAAATATTTATATATAATTATAAATAGAATTGAAAATGGCGCGGTAGTTCGATAATTCGATTTCAAACTTCAATTGAATGTACCGGGAGCAAAACAATCCGGATTTTAGTGAAACCAAAAACATTAGGATCTAATTGACGATATCTTTCCAACGAAGTTAACAAACTGAGATTTCACTTTATAAATGATAAGATATGTCCAGTTGAAAATTCTGAATAGTCGCTATGGAATTCAGGCCCTTAAAAATGGACATTTTGCAAACGACCTCGGATTTCGACGAAACCAGTTTTGTTGGATCCGCAGTGTCAAATTATTGCTAGCTTTCAAATTTCATAATTTTTCGAATCAATATGTGAGCGTGGCAAAGGAAAACGCGTTTGACCAGTTTCAGTTGATTTTAATCGACTGGAAAATGGCCATTTTTCTAACGGTCTCAGAATTCGACGAAACTAGTTTTGTTAGGACCGTATCGTCAATACGAAGCTAGAAAATATTTTTCTGTGATTTATCAAGTTAGTATGCGACCCCAGTAATTTGAAATGTACGTTTAAAATTCAATATAGTGATTTAAATGTAAATTTAACGGAAACTGATTGTAACAATCAAATCAGCTTGCGATACATATCCCATTGTGTTCGGAATGGGGGTAAAACGCTATGGACGACAGGCGGTGGGCCTCGTTTCGAGGTCGTATGTGAAAGTCAACTCTTTAGGATAAAATAAATAAATTAATTAATTAAAAAAAATATAATATCTCTCTCCTCTTTAATCCTCCTGCCCCCCCCCCCTCGGTTCTAAAATAAATTAAGTATAAAAAAAAAAAACCGCGATGGAGGGAGCAGCTCGAGCCACCGCTGGCGCCTCGGCCTCCTCCCCATGGGCGTCGCCCCCCTCTCCTCCTCGTCCTCCGTTCTCCTCTCTTCCCCTCCTCGCGAAGACCGCATCCCCTCGCACCCAAATCGACACGCCACCAAACCCTAGCCGCCACCTACCACCTGCTGCCCCACCTCCGACGCCCTCAACTCCGCTGTCACCTCCCCTTCGTCTCAGACCGACGATGAAGCGCCTCTCCTCCACCTTGAACGCACGGCAGCAGCCCCACCCCCATTAAAAACAGTAAGCTTCTACCTTTTTTTTTTCTTTTTTCTTTATTATTTGTTTAAGGATTATCAATATGATTTTTCTTGTGTAAGAAAAAAGGAAGGGATTTGCTTTCATGTATAGTTTTAAAATGAGAATAGCATGATGTTTTTGAAAATATGAAAGACTATATTTTTATTATGGAAAAGAGGTGATTTTTATAATGCAAACAAAGTGGTAAAAATTCGATTTTTATATATTGAATAGCAAAGTAAAAATTCGATTTTTATATATTGAATAGCAAAGTAAGAATTCGATTTTTAAATATATGAAGTGAAACACCCCACCTCCGTTAGGGTCACTCTCAAAGGGAATGCCCTAATTTTGGTGGAGGTTTATAAGTACAAGTCACAGATATACAAGACAGATATAAGAACACATATTTGTAAACAGCGGAAGAACAACAAGCTTTATTTCATAAAGTCAAATACGTGTTACAACAACATCCTTTCCAAAAACATAACATAACACTTTCATAATCTGTCTTGAGTACATTATTTAAAGAAGCATAAATAAAACATAGATAAACTGCAAAAGCCCCATAGTGGATTGTCCAAAGCCATAGTTCAAAACAGGAAAGTCCAAGCAATACATTTCTCTTCTTCAAGCTGGATGTTGAGGCTGGTCAAGCTGCTGTGTTCCCTCCCTGAGGACCTGGGGGGGGGGGGAACGGAAGAAAGAAGACGAAAGAAAAGCAGAGTCAGACATAAAGCCTGAGTAAGTCTAGTACTATTTTGTCTATGAATAAAGAACTGGGTGTGATAAGTATAAACAAGAAGTGGGCATGCACTATAAACTTGGTTAAGTTGTTTAGGGTCGAATATACTATCGTACCCCATGTTGATCTCTGAACCCATATAAACTAGTTTCCCACTGGCACCCCATAATCAGGGTGATGTGATCCATTCAATGATGATCGGCTCCTACTCGCATAGTTACAAGTGTCTTATGGCCCCCGATGTTGTAGTTACCTATGCTGGTCCCCCCATGGGGTGTATCAAGTCCCATAGTGGTAACCCGACACAACCTTAGAGTGCACAGGTATGCTACTGGTGTCCAGTGCCTTATTTTTTCTGTGCCGGAGTGTGTGCATGCCCGCACTCCGTTAGAACCTACACTGCTACACCACCGCCGTCGCTTTGACCTCTTATAATCAGCGCAGTAACCGTGCCCCACCCTGCCTAGTTTCAGGGTATCCTGATACACCTTTTAGGTTTACTTCTGAAAAGGGTCCCCCGTTACTAGGTTTTCTATCTCTAGCCAACATGCTAAGTTGGTTAAGTGTTTCCCTAACCTAACCCCACCAGTCCGTTTAGTTTAGCATGTTCCATTTTGATTAAGTCTTTAGTTCACTTAATCCTAACAATCCTGACTCAGCCTTAATTGTCTTATTAAGGCCCTGACCTCTCACATTAGACAGGTATTGTTGTGGCTGCGTGTTGCCGGTTGGTTCCGGGCAGTCTTACGCCACAACTCAGTCTAACCTCGGGTCCTTGCTGGGCTCCATGTTTAACCTCCCACATTGGATGGGTATTGTTGTGACTACTGGACAGCCGGGCGGTTCCGGGCAGGTTTACATCACAACTCAATCCAACCTCGGGTTAAACACATCGTATGTTCTACATTTACATATTTTGTCATTCCTCTTTATTTCTTATATGTAAATATTTGCGGCCCATTATTAAGTTAATGGTGTAAAGGTTACACCAATCATGGTCCCAATCCCATACTTGAACTTGGGCCCTTCTATTTTATATTTTCATTCATTAGTAATTTTAACCCAACGTTATTTTCCCCCGTTTTACACGTCCGTTTATTATATATATGTTGGGCTTAGCCTTTTAAAGCCCAACTTAGCCATGCGACAAGGGGAGGCTTAAAGCGTGATTACATACACAAAGAGGGGAAGGTGAGCGTATGAACTTGCGAAATGACGTTGGAAATACAAACTAGAAACGGGTGTACTTGCATAGTGGTAACATATATTTTGGTCATAAAGCATAGGTGACATGAATCAAGGCATGTAAACTTGCATAGGTTTAACTGCAACATGAACCTATATTCTTATTTATGCATAATGTCAAACATAAGCATGGCATAAATTTTTCTAACATAAGCATGGCATAATGTCAAACATAAGCATGGCATAAATATTTCTAACATGAAATCATGATTCTTACTTTAGTCATGTAAACTTGCAAAAAGGGATTTTGAATCTAATCCTAACTATGTACCACATATGTCATCATATAATTCTTTTAAACAAGATAGACTAAATCATGGATTTTAATTATGCCAAATATCATTCATAGCCTAGCCATATTCATAAGTTTTCAAATAGGTTTTCTAGTACAAAAGCATGGCTTAATACATGATGCCAAATTCTCAACATAATTTCCTATGGATTATAATAACCAAACTTGTTCTAATTACTTACAAAATGATTCATGCACAAAAATATACATCATGATGGCATAGTAGCAAAACCCCAAACTTGCATAAATTTAAATCAACTACATACATGTAGCTTCAACATGGATTACATAATTTGCGAAATATTCCAAACGTATACTTGCATAGAACTACCGCATGTAGTTCTTTATAACATGAATAACATAACTCAAGAATATCCAAACATATATAATATTTCAAATTGATAAGAACGCACAAATATGGATAACTTTATTGCCACAATTCAAGCATACAAACCAACACAATTGTTTATTCATACCAAAGTAATACTCTACTTACAATGTTTTGATGAATTCTCTAGTTTAGGGATTGAAGACGCAAATTCCTTTGTTGAATTGATTTGATTTAGGTCTCTTTAAGCTTTTAATCTTCCTCCTAATCCTCTCTCTAGTTGGCGGCTACTCTTAGTCGTTCCTCAGCAACATGGCGGCTATGTTCTTAATTTTGAATGAATAGATTAGGGTTTAGTCTAGGGTTGTTTATATAGAGGTTAGGAACTGATTAGGACCATTGATGTTGCTTGGATTGATCGTAGCCATTCATTCGATAGAGAGACCAATTAAAACTTGCCACCTAGCCCTAGTAACAAAGCAGACCACAGAAAATCGGCCAAACACAGACCTGGCCAGCCAGGTTGGCTGGGCTCGACCAGGTCGACACCCCTGTCGACAGGGCTGTCGACAGCCCTGTCGACATGGGTAGCCCAGGTCGACAGCCCAGTCGACCTGGGTGGCCTAGGCGGGTGTTTATCCGCCCTGGCCCATTGGGCCCGATTTTTAATTATTTTATTCTGTTTGAATTTTAAACTTGATTCTCAAACTTCCGAAGGCCATATCTTCTTCATACGGACTCCGTTTTTCGAAAACTCGGACTCTATTTCGCGTATTTTTCCGAGACGAACGCAATGGCGTATCCCGTTTCCCTTGGTTCTTTGATTTCAAATTAATTATACTTTAATTTGTTAATTTCACAGTTATAGAATTTTTGGGGTGTTACATTCTCCCCCACTTAAAAGGATTTCGTCCCCGAAATCTTCAAGTTAGGAGGAATGTATATCCTAACATCCAATCATCCATCTACTCATCCATCAAACACGAGCATCCATTGTCCTTAAAAGACTTCTAATGCTTCATGATCATATGCGAAATGTGTGTGTACATGTACTTATCTAATGCAAAATCAGGCGGTCTACTGATTCAGTTGACCTCCTTAATGCGAATTATGTAAGTGCCATGAATCCATTATGTATGCAAATTTTCCTATTCATGATTCTACATAAGTGCACAATCATTCAGTACAAATGCAGCATCCACATGACAACACATTAAAGTTCAACCATATACGAGTGCAAACATATATGCATATGCAATATGAAGTGACTGAGCCGATCTAAAACCTAGATTGTGTGTGTATATGCAACCACGAGCAACCACTAGCAATCACTTGCAACCACATGCAACCATCATCCATAACATGTTTCAACTACATGTTTTCATCCAAAAAGATTCTATCTAAAAGATACGGTTGAGGAAATATACCTAAAAAGATAGATAAAAGCGCAACTTAAGGAAAAAGGAAAGATCAAGGATGTACCCTCGAAAAGAAAAGGGTAGGCAGTACGTATTCTAGCTTCAGTTTCCCAAGTCGCGTCTCCCTCGGCGTCGCTCCACTGAACTTTGACGAGCTTTTCTTCGCGGTTGCGTAGCTTCTTCACTTCTGTTCCTAAGATGCGGGTTGGAACTTTTCTTATGGTCGCTTCGCGTTCCACTTCGGCCTCTTCGAGTATATTTGGCTCTACCACTTCAGCAGACTCATGCAGACATTTTCGGAGATGTGAAACGTGAAATACGTTGTGGACTCCAGCCAACTTCTCGGGTAGCTCTAATCTATAGGCCATTTTCCCAATTTTCTCGATGATAGGGAATGGCCCTACAAACCTTGGCGCTAGTTTTCCTGTGGTTCCAAAACGAACAACGTTCCTTAGCGGTGATACCTTGAGAAAAACTCTGTCTCCAACTTCAAATTCAAGGTCGGTCCTTCTCTTGTCGGCATAGGACTTTTGTCTGTCTTGGGCCGTCTTCATCCTTCTTCGTATTAAGTCTACTTTCTCTGAGGTCTCTCGGATCATATCTGGTCCAAGTATGAGCTTATCAGTAGACTCCCACCAACAAGTGGGCGATCAGCACGGTCTTCCATATAAAGCTTCGAAGGGCGCCATTCCGATGGTTGCTTGATAGCTGTTGTTGTAGGCAAATTCCACCAAAGGAAGGTGGTCTTCCCATGTCCCTCCGAAGTCAAGGACGCATAGCCTTAAAAGGTCTTCCAAAACTCTGTTCACTCCCTCTGTTTGGCCGTCGGTTTGGGGATGATAGGCCGTGCTCAAGTATAACTGCGTTCCTACTGCTTCTTGCCGACTCCGCCAAAACTCACTAGTGAAGATGGGGTCTCGGTCACTAACAATGCTAGACGGTATTCCATGGAGTCGAACGATTTCTTTGAGGTAAAGTGATGCTAGGGATGAGGCAGTCCTTTTACTTTTGACAGGTAAAAAGTGGGCGCTTTTAGTAAGCCTATCCATTATTACCCAAATGCTAGTGTTGCCTCTCCTAGACCTAGGCAGCCCATCGATGAAGTCCATTGAGATGCTATCCCACTTCCACTGCGGGACCTCCAGAGGATGTAGCAGTCCGCCAGGCTTTTTCTGTTCCGCTTTAACCTGTTGGCACACCATACACTTAGAAACGAATTCTGCCACGTCCTTTTTCATGCCGTTCCAGAAGAAAGTCCTTTTTATGTCTTTGTACATTTTATCCCCGCCTGGGTGTATCGTCATCTTGGAGTGATGTGCCTCCTCGAGAACCTTTTTCACTAAATCTTTTGCTTGTGGGACGCATAGTCTTCCGTCTCGCCTTAGTAAACCTTTATCGTCAATGGAGTATCTGTTGAGGTGACTTGAAGTCTCACCCCTAATTAGCCTATCAATTATTTCCACAAGCTGAGGGTCTTCGCGTTGTGCTGCCCCTACCGAATCCACCAAAGTTGGGCGCACTTCGAGAGATGCTAGCAAGCCTGGTACGAAGTCGGAGAAAGGCCTAAAGTCGAAACTGGCTATAAACTCTAGGCTTTGTCTTTCAACAAACAACGGGCTTAGGGTCAATTTCTTTCGGCTCAACGCGTCTGCCACTACGTTGCCTTTGCCCGGAGTGTAGGAGATTTCGAAATCGTACGAGGCAAGAAACTCCATCCATCTTTGTTGCCTCAAGTTAAGATCTTTCTACGAGAAAAGATATTTCAACGATTTATGGTCAGTGTAAAGTTCGAACTTCTCACCTAGGAGATAGTGTCGCCAAGACTTGAGTGCAAAGACGATGGCGGCTAACTCAAGAACGTGGGTCGGGTAGTTCTTTTCGTGTACCTTCAACTGCCTCCCGCCATAAGCTACTACCATTCCTTCTTGCATTAAGACGGCGCCTAGCCCTGTCCCACATGCATCCGTATAAACAGTGAACATCTTGCTCCCATCTGGCAGCGTTAAAACTGGGGCTGTTGTGAGAGCCCTTTTTAGTCGTTGCAAAGCAAACTCGCAATCCAAGTCCCAATTGAACACTAGATTCTTCTTAGTCAATTTCGTGAGCGGAGCTGAGATTTTCGCAAAATCCCTTATGAACTTTCGATAGAAACCTGCTAGTCCTAGAAAGCTTCGAACCTCAGTTGCATTCCTTGGTGTCTTCCAATCTTGTACCGCCACTACCTTAGCGGGGTCCACCGCTAACCCTTGTTTGGATACTATGTGCCCAAGGAACCTCACCTCTTCTCTCCAAAAGTGGCATTTGGAGAACTTGGCTTTTAGTTGATGGACTCGCAAAGTTTCCATGATTGCCCTTAAGTGCTGAGCATGTTCCTCTTCACTCTTTGAGAAGATAAGGATATCATCTACGAAGACCACTATGAATTTGTTGAGGAAATCTCTAAATACCCTACTCATCAGGTCCACGAAGTAAGCAGGTGCATTTGTCAAGCCGAAAGGCATGACAAGCCATTCAAAGAAGCCGTCTGGGGTTCTGAACGCCGTTTTATCGATGCTATCTTCAGCCACCCTTAGCTGATGAAAAACGGTTGCTAAATCGAGCTGGGAGAAAACAGACGCTCCTACAAGCTGGCCAAACAAATCGTCAATTCTAGGGAGCGGGTGCCTATTCTTTTTCGTTAGCTTGTTGAGCTCCCTATAGTCAACACATAGACGGAGTGAACCATCCGCCTTTGTAGCGAACACCACCGGAGCGCCCCATTCTGAAATGCTCCTCCTAATGAACCCCTTTTCTAGAAGCTCTTTAATCTGTTTACTGAGCTCTTTCCTTTCTCGTGGAGCCATATGTCTAACGGGCAACGCAACGGGCTTTGCATTATCTACAAGATATATGCGGAAGTCTATTTCCCGCTTCGGAGGTAAGCCCTTCACCTCTTCAAAGACATCCGGATATTCCCGGACCACTCTAACTGATTGCAAATTTTCAACAGAGGCATCTAGCGATTCAAGATAACTAAGCATAACCACATACGAGGGATTACAAGAAATTTCCAAAGTATTACCGAGCTGGGTTAGGAGCCTAACAACCCTTTTCTCACAATCAAGGATGGCCCCATTACTGGATAGCCAATCCATACCCAAAATCAAACCATAACCCGAAAAGCCCAAAACAAAGGCACTACATTGAAATTCTACACTTAGAATAGAAATTTTCAATCCCACACAGATCATAGACAAATGAGCTGGGCCCCCAATTGGGTTTGAAACAATTAAGGGGTCCTCTACCATACAAGTTTTTAGGTGCAGAGATTCTACTAAAGCAGACGAGATAAATGAGTGTGATGCGCCAGAATCAAATAAAGTGCGAACGGGGTGATCATAAAGATAAACTATACTTTCTACAGAAGTATTTATACCTCGCTGTTGCAGAGGTGGCGCTTCCAGCACATGAACCTGTGCCCCTGGGGTGGATCCAGCCCTCTGCCCCTGTCCTCGTTTCTTTGGGCAGTCCTTAGCCCTATGGCCCGTCTCACCGCAAGAAAAGCACCCACCATTTTCCTTGGCCTTCTTTTTCCGGCAGTCCTTTATTAAGTGTCCCACTTTGCCACAGAAATTGCACTTCCTCTTCTCTTTGTTGCCTTTCCCGCCCTTCTTAAAGTCTGTCTTCTTGGGCTGCAAACCCTCTTTCTTCGCTTGAGAGCCTTCTGTCTTTGTCTCCTTCTTGCCCTTATCCTCTTCATTCAGCAATGCCATTTGCACCAATCTTTCATACGTGGCTCCCATGGGTATATGGGTCATGGCCAAACTGTGTAATGGCTCATTCAACCCTTTGACGAAACGGAGAGCCTTCTTGTGTGGGGTGTTGACTAGGTCAAGCCCAAACCTAGCCAGCTCATCGAACTGATTCACATACTCTCTGACTGTCTTGTCCCTTTGTTTAAGAAATAAGAATTTTTCTAACTGCAAACTTCTTTCTGCATCTGAGAGAAATTTGGTCTCAAACCTTGCCCTAAAGTCCTCCCATGTCTCCACTGGTCTTTCAGCATTAGTGACTTCCCACCAGTAGGAAGCCTCGCCCTTCAATAGCCACACTGCCAACTGTACTTTTTGTCTATCTTCTACCTCAAAGATGATGAATAGGTCCTCCGTTTCTTTCAGCCAATTTCTAGCTGCTACGAAGGACTCAGTTCCATGGAAATCCCTTCCTCCCAGAGCTTTAAAATCTTTACATATCTTAGCGAAAGTGTTTCCCCGAGGAGGAGGTGGAGGAAAAGGTGCCGCTGCGGCTGGATGATTTCCTTCAGCTGGGGGAGGAGGAACGGTAGGACCTGGCTGAGTGGCCCTTGCTTCTAAGAACCGTCTAAACCAACCAGGTATTGGCACCCCTTCTGGCAAGTTAAGTTCTTGGGGCATGCTGAAACAAAAAGGATAGATTCAAAACGAAGGATAAGAGATAGTACCTATGACTTTGTGGGGACTTTGCCTTTTTAAAATAATATTTTCCTTTTAAAAATGCTTCTTTAAATTTCCTTTTTTGAAAATAAATTTTCCAAAACATTTTATCTTATCTGGTAAACCTGGCTTTGATACCAAGTGAAACACCCCACCTCCGTTAGGGTCACTCTCAAAGGGAATGCCCTAATTTTGGTGGAGGTTTATAAGTACAAGTCACAGATATACAAGACAGATATAAGAACACATATTTGTAAACAGCGGAAGAACAACAAGCTTTATTTCATAAAGTCAAATACGTGTTACAACAACATCCTTTCCAAAAACATAACATAACACTTTCATAATCTGTCTTGAGTACATTATTTAAAGAAGCATAAATAAAACATAGATAAACTGCAAAAGCCCCATAGTGGATTGTCCAAAGTCATAGTTCAAAACAGGAAAGTCCAAGCAATACATTTCTCTTCTTCAAGTTGGATGTTGAGGCTGGTCAAGCTGCTGTGTTCCCTCCCTGAGGACCTGGGGGGGGGGGGGGAACGGAAGAAAGAAGACGAAAGAAAAGTAGAGTCAGACATAAAGCCTGAGTAAGTCTAGTACTATTTTGTCTATGAATAAAGAACTTGGTGTGATAAGTATAAACAAGAAGTGGGCATGCACTATAAACTTGGTTAAGTTGTCTAGGGTCGAATATACTATCGTACCCTATGTTGATCTCTGAACCCATATAAACTAGTTTCCTACTGGCACCCCATAATCAGGGTGATGTGATCCATTCAATGATGATCGGCTCCTACTCGCATAGTTACATGTGTCTTACGGCCCCCGATGTTGTAGTTACCTATGCTGGTCCCACCATGGGGTGTATCAAGTCCCATAGTGGTAACCCGACACAACCTTAGAGTGCACAGGTATGCTACTGGTGTCCAGTGCCTTATTTTTTTCTGTGCCGGAGTGTTTGCACGCCCGCACTCCGTTAGAACCTACACTGCTACACCACCGTCGTCGCTTTGACCTCTTATAATCAGCCCAGTAATCGTGCCCCACCCTGCCTAGTTTCAGGGTATCCTGAGACACCTTTTAGGTTTACTTCTGAAAAGGGTCCCCCGTTACTAGGTTTTCTATCTCTAGCCAACATGCTAAGTTGGTTAAGTGTTTCCCTAACCTAACCCCACCAGTCCGTTTAGTTTAGCATGTTCCATTTTGATTAAGTCTTTAGTTCACTTAATCCTAACAATCCTGACTCAGCCTTAATTGTCTTATTAAGGCCCTGACCTCTCACATTAGACAGGTATTGTTGTGGCTGCTTGTTGCCGGTTGGTTCCGGGCAGTCTTACGCCACAACTCAGTCTAACCTCGGGTCCTTGCTGGGCTCCATGTTTAACCTCCCACATTGGATGGGTATTGTTGTGACTACTGGACAGCCGGGCGGTTCCGGGCAGGTTTACATCACAACTCAATCCAACCTCGGGTTAAACACATCGTATGTTCTACATTTACATATTTTGTCATTCCTCTTTATTTCTTATATGTAAATATTTGCGGCCCATTATAAAGTTAATGGTGTAAAGGTTACACCAATCATGGGCCCAATCCCATACTTGAACATGGGCCCTTCTATTTTATATTTTCATTCATTAGTAATTTTAACCCAACGTTATTTTCCCCCGTTTTACACGTCCGTTTATTATATATATGTTGGGCTTAGCCTTTTAAAGCCCAACTTAGCCATGCGACAAGGGGAGGCTTAAAGCGTGATTACATACACAAAGAGGGGAAGGTGAGCGTATGAACTTGCGAAATGACGTTGGAAATACAAACTAGAAACGGGTGTACTTGCATAGTGGTAACATATACTTTGGTCATAAAGCATAGGTGACATGAATCAAGGCATGTAAACTTGCATAGGTTTAACTGCAACATGAACCTATATTCTTATTTATGCATAATGACAAACATAAGCATGGCATAAATTTTTCTAACATAAGCATGGCATAATGTCAAACATAAGCATGGCATAAATATTTCTAACATAAGCATGGCATAATGTCAAACATAAGCATGGCATAAATATTTCCAACATGAAATCATGATTCTTACTTTAGTCATGTAAACTTGCAAAAAGGGATTTTGAATCTAATCCTAACTATGTACCACATATGTCATCATATAATTCTTGTAAACAAGATAGACTAAATCATGGATTTTAATTATGCCAAATATCATTCATAGCCTAGCCATATTCATAAGTTTTCAAATAGGTTTTCTAGTACAAAAGCATGGCTTAATACATGATGCCAAATTCTCAACATAATTTCCTATGGATTATAATAACCAAACTTGTTCTAATTACTTACAAAATGATTCATGCACAAAAATATACATCATGATGGCATAGTAGCAAAACCCCAAACTTGCATAAATTTAAATCAACTACATACAGGTAGCTTCAACATGGATTACATAATTTGCGAAATATTCCAAACGTATACTTGCATAGAACTACCGCATGTAGTTCTTTATAACATGAATAACATAACTCAAGAATATCCAAACGTATATAATATTTCAAATTGATAAGAACGCACAAATATGGATAACTTTATTGCCACAATTCAAGCATACAAACCAACACAATTGTTTATTCATACCAAAGTAATACTCTACTTACAATGGTTTGATGAATTCTCTAGTTTAGGGATTGAAGACGCAAATTCCTTTGTTGAATTGATTTGATTTAGGTCTCTTTAAGCTTTTAATCTTCCTCCTAATCCTCTCTCTAGTTGGCGGCTACTCTTAGTCGTTCCTCAGCAACATGGCGGCTATGTTCTTAATTTTGAATGAATAGATTAGGGTTTAGTCTAGGGTTGTTTATATAGAGGTTAGGAACTGATTAGGACCATTGATGTTGCTTGGATTGATCGTAGCCATTCATTCGATAGAGAGACCAATTAAAACTTGCCACCTAGCCCTAGTAACAAAGCAGACCACAGAAAATCGGCCAAACACAGACCTGGCCAGCCAGGTTGGCTGGGCTCGACCAGGTCGACACCCCTGTCGACAGGGCTGTCGATAGCCCTGTCGACATGGGTAGCCCAGGTCGACAGCCCAGTCGACCTGGGTGGCCTAGGCGGGTGTTTATCCGCCCTGGCCCATTGGGCCCGATTTTTAATTATTTTATTCTGTTTGAATTTTAAACTTGATTCTCAAACTTCCGAAGGCCATATCTTCTTCATACGGACTCCGTTTTTCGAAAACTCGGACTCTATTTCGCGTATTTTTCCGAGACGAACACAATGGCGTATCCCGTTTCCCTTGGTTCTTTGATTTCAAATTAATTATACTTTAATTTGTTAATTTCACAGTTATAGAATTTTTGGGGTGTTACATGAAGTGATTATAAAAATATGATTTTTAAATTGAAAGTAAACAAATAAAAATGTGACTTTTCTTTTAAAGACATCAAAATATAAAAATGTGTGATTTTTATATATGTAGTGACTACGGGCAACGAAGGTGGAAGAAAAGGCGAGAACGAAGAAGATCTCTACAATAGGAGTGTCGTGGTATTGGATAGCTTTCGGTGAGAACTTCTCACTCTTCAAATTTCTTTATTCTAGTTATATATATATATATATACTAGGATGCAGACGGTGCTTAGTAGCACCCGACACCCGTCATCCACAGACCATGGATGGCTTGTTTGTTAAATTGTTTGGTTGTGTAGTTGGTTAGTCTATTTGGTTTAAATTGAATTGTTTGGTGAATTGAGATTGATTTGATTGATGTGTGAATGGCGTGGGCCTTCACTAGACCGGGGATAAGGCTAGGCCTCGTCCCGTTTCTAGTATCGTGCCGTTATGCCGCCGAAATTTTCTAAAATATGTTAGAAAAATAAAAATATCACTTTTATTGTGTAAATGAAATGAATAGAAACTCATGTGTTGAAATAGAATATTTTATCGTTAAAAATATAATTTTTAACGTGAAAGTGAATAAATAAAATATTCATTTACAAACCGAACGGTTTGTTTATGTACACTGATTTGACTGACATTGATTGGATCGATAAATTTTACACATCGCCCAACTACACAAATAAAATCTGTGTTTGATTGTTTGAAACCCCACACGGGTTTGGGATGAAATTTGAAGTTCACTCATCCTGATTGATTAAATATGTCGATCGATTGATTGACAGGCTGTTATAAGCGTAAGATATCTATATTTGATGCTTATACAGTGTAGTGCACTTTGGTTGATGTTTGATTGTTTATTATTGCTATTATATACATGTGTTGTATGGAATCCATATAATTAACGTCATATGGTAATTGATTGGGCCTCATTCCAATCGGGAAAGTAATGAATATTATAAAAGAAAATTCATGTGTTGAATATAAAAATAGTGATGTGTTGACAGTACTCATGTGTTGAGATTAGTCGTGTGTTGAAATAAATATAGATTCATGTGTTGAATGGGATAATATTAATTTGTTGGATAGAATAAAGAAGTTTTGAAAATATAAAGCCGTGTTGATTAGATTGACGCCATTTTGACGTAAACGATATTTATATCGATTTTATTCATTTCGAAATGAACTGAATTGAAAACGATTTCGAAATGAATTGAATTGAAACCGATTTCGAAATGAATTGAATTGAAAACGATTTCGAAATGAATTGAATTGAAACCGATTTCGAAATGAATTGAATTGAAAACGATTTCGAAATGAATTGAATTGAAACCGATTTCGAAATGAATTGAATTGAAACCGATTTCGAAATGAATTGAATTGAAACCGATTTCGAAATGAATTGAATTGAAACCGATTTCGAAATGAATTGAATTGAAAACGATTTCGAAATGAATTGAATTGAAACCGATTTCGAAATGAATTGAATTGAAACCGATTTCGAAATGAATTGAATTGAAAACGATTTCGAAATGAATTGAATTGAAAACGATTTCGAAATGAATTGAATTGAAAACGATTTCGAAATGAATTGAATTGAAAACGATTTCGAAATGAATTGAATTGAAACCGATTTCGAAATGAATTGAATTGAAAACGATTTCGAAATGAATTGAATTGAAAACGATTTCGAAATGAATTGAATTGAAAACGATTTCGAAATGAATTGAATTGAAAACGATTTCGAAATGAATTGAATTGAAAGCGAATTCAAATGAATTCAAATTGAATTGAATAGAAATGAATTTTAAAACGAATTTATAAAGAAGAATTCAATTTTGATTTGAATTGAAATGGAAGTTGAATTTGTTTTGAAACGAATGTAGAACTATTTATAAAATTCGTTTTAAAAGGAAATCGACGAAATATATAAAATATATATATATATATATTATATATATATAATGGCCTGAATAGAACGCGCCGCGCCGCGGCAGTTCGTGAATTTCGACCATTTATTTCAAACGGACATTGCGGGAGATCCGACCGTCGGATTCTCCTAAAACCGGAACCGTTGGGTTCGTATCGAATAGAGCTTTCCAATGAATATTAGAAATTTGAAATCTAACGGTTGGATTTGGAGTTATGTCCAAATCAAATTCGAAAAGGGTCGCTGTAAGTGCAGTTCGATGGCCGTTGTTGGAAATCGACTGTACGTGCCTTGGTAAAATTATTAAAAATATCTATAATTTGTGTAAAATCATAATATATGGATTGGAAAGAGTTGAGCTAGAAAATTCCACATTTGAAAAGATAAAAATAGATTTTTATCGAAATAAACTAGTTTTGAACTAGAATTAAAATCAATTTATTTTTGAAATAAATAAATTGAATTTGAAAGTGATTTTAAAAATAATCAATACTCCCAATACGTGGATTGGACCGGAGTTGAATCGAAATTATCTTCAGGATATTTCGATGTTGGATTTCGTGACTATACAAATATTGTTATGGGGATTTGAAAGATATTTTATATCGTTATTTCCAATACGATATATGTTGGTTTCAGAATTTGTTATTGAATGTAAGCCGATATATTTTCTATTCAGAGCCTTGTATTTAATATCAAATGTGATTTGGGTTTATCGTGAATCGTGTTTTAGAAGACATTGGTTCTTTAACCCAGTTAAAGGCAAGATATCGATTTTTGAGAAGATTAAAACTAAGTGGAGTTTTAATGAATCTTTAATTAAATTGAAAAATGAATTGATTATTTAAATTATCAAATCTGAAAGGTGATCGAGAATGGAGTACCACCAGTTTTGCTCCAAAGCGATAGTTAAATCTTTAATTAGATTTGAACGTGAAATGGTAATTAATTTTACCGATAACACAGTGGTGTTAGATGTGGAGTATTACCAGTTTTCTCCATGGGATATATAGGTTGGGATTGGGAAATAAAATAATAATTACTTCGGTGTGGTTCGCTAATCCCGACTAGTTTGGAAAACCATAATATGGTTCGAAATGATATCCAAAGGAAGATTAAAGAATAAATTTAGAAGAATTTATCTTGGATAAAATTAATGGGAACCTTTCCCTAAAAATATGATTTTGTGAATAGAAGAATATTCTGAATTGGAATGAGGAGTTTGATGTGTTTGTGTAACATTTGTTTATCATATACGTGGGTTATTCAGAAAGGCCGGGTTTACACCCATTCTGAATAACCGATTCGACGAGATGTCGAAGATGAAGACGGTGGTTGAAGACCGGAAGTCTTCACATCGTTTGGATAATTACTGACGATCCTGATTGGGCTGTACACCCAAGAGGATGGAAATAGTTGGCGGTCGTCCAGACGTACTTGGAGATGGATGGATATGCGAGGAAAGTGCCTCCGGTTTCGTTCAGACCTAGAACGGACTTGTAAATGGATGGTGTGTCTGACATTGTATTCCTTTATATTGTATTTGTTGATCTCTGCTAAATATATATTTGTTTGGCGGCGGAGAATTTATTCTCTTGCTTAACGCCCTTCTCTGAGACATATGAGCTCAGAGGTTATATATTGGCAGAAATCAGTGGTACGATATGGATTGATAGTGTGGCATACTGAGATGCAGTGATCCAGACTTTTGTTGAAAAGCAAAGTTTGGTGGTTGATGATCAAAGCGCAGCTGATATAGCATGGCTTTGTGTATAGCGTTGATCCGCGAGCCTCACAGCCCGGGATGGTGGTAAACTGATGGTTTGATCAGTATACATTTTTAGTGTAGTGGATTCGGTCGACCGATATTGAGCTTCGTGCTCGGGGGGATAGAGTAAGCGGTGTTTTCTCTTGCTGGGACGTAAGCCGCGGTGATACTTGAGTCCCAAAAGTGCGGATGTGCATAGCGGTGTTTTCTCTCGCTGAGACGTAAGCTGCGGTGATTTGTACTACGCGATCGATTTTTCGAATCAGGAGCCACCATGATGGAAATCCAATTTCCAATACGTGTATTTCGGCTTTATTTGTAGAGCCTAGTATGGCGACATAGTGGGATGGGGCACTCATGCCGTCTATGATTTATATTTATGATTGAAATTGTTTTTGACACTATACACTTATTATAGTATCAAATGATTTGTTTTAAACGTATCAAGCATGTTTGGCTGTTATAAGGTAAAACCCTATCCTCCGGCTTGCGTTGCATTGTGTGATGGGACCTGGGTCTTATAATAGCTTCATTTTTCGAAAAAGCGTTGCGCTGTTTATTCTATGCACTAGTATTCTTGGTAGGAAACCCGTTCCGTGTTATACGGCGTGGTCCCTTGAATTACTCTCTTTTAAAGTAAAGTTTTAAATAACTGTTTTAGTTCTCACACCAGTCACATGACTGACCTGGAGTTTATTGTTTTAACCTAAACTCTGGGTGCCCTTATTTTCGACACGGGCAGCTAGTAGTTTTGGTTTTGCAGATTTATATTCACAGGATCCTGGTTTACATCTGGAATGATATCCGGAAAGCTTTGTATCCGTATATCTCTTCTAGTTGTGTATTGTATTATTTTCCGCTGCTAAGTATTTAAATGTAATTTAAATCTCTGATATTTCTGTGTAATATTCATTTATACTCTGTATATTCTTGTAATCTGATGCATTGTTGTAATAACAGTGAAATGTTCTTCTGTTTGTGTTCTGATTTGTCTTGTCCTCACAGTAATTCGTTCTTTCTCATCTCTTCGGAGACTGGGGGAGTTTCGGGTCGCTTCACTTTTTGTGTTTAATTTTGTTTTAAGATTTAAAATCTTAAAGAAGATTACTTACCCAAATTTTTGTAAATCTTTGCCTAAATCATTAAAAGAGGAAAACTGGCATTATTTTAGATCATAAGGAAATAAGTTAATATTATATTTAGAATGGCTGTTGCAAACTACATTAGAAAATACATGAATTTGCACATCTCTTCTTATTTGGTTGATTTATTTTCCGTGTAGATTTTAAATAATGCATTTTAATACAAAATGACAAAAATGGCAAAAATTACAATAAACAAATGAAACCATAAAATATGTCAAACACAGTAGGATTTTATTACTTTAAATCAAAAACTACTCAAACTCTAAATCAAGACCCAAATCTAAGAATGTGGAACAAATGCTACACTTTTAACAATGGTTTTTGAAATGATTTCTAGATCCAAGGTGTTTACAGTACCAAACTAAATCTAAGAGCATTTCTATGTAGTATAATTTAATTAACTGAAAAGGCCTACAAACACAATATTCAAACCTCATTCTATTCTTTCGGATTTGACAAAAACAAACAAATCTGATAACATTTAGGCATATAATTCAGATATACACAAATGAACCGTACAAGTTATTGTAAACGATGTATATAATTTCCCACTCACTTGAAAGCTATCCAAATTTGAGTATGAATAAAACTTTTAGTACTACAATTCCCAAATCTAATATATCTACACTTATTTCAAAATGGGGATTCTTTTAGATTTGTAGATCTGCAAGAAAATAGGAAAAGTGGAAGGAAATCTAAATGGAAGAACGCCTATTCGTAGTGTCATCTCTTTTGCACAAGAATATGATTCTAATCCTCTCAAATCTATGTTTGCTGAATTTGTATATGTTTAGATTTGTTTTAGAAGAAAATATTTGGAAGAAGAGAAAATGGCAGAGCTTCGCTACTACTTTCAGAATTGTGTCCAAAAGAATGGGGGTCCTACTCTTTATTTATAGGCATAAAAATGATCCTAGATCGTTAGATTAAGTTCAATAAAGATCCGTCCATTTATATATGTTTTATGTATAAAGTTATACCACCAACCCTAGGCGCCATTGAGCGAATTCACGCCCAGGGGGTTGACTGCTTGGTCGACAGCTATGGTCGGCCGCCTTAGGTCATTTTTGTCCAGTGAAGGCCAGTTATAAATGGTATAAAATTCTACATATTCCATTATAAGAAAATGCATTTTTCACTGCAATAGAGAATGACGTTCCCATTATAAAAGCTAACAAAAACTTTTTGTTGGGTAGAAAATTGGAATCTAAACTCTGTGAAAATTGACTCGCCTAAATTTCACATTTTTCTTATAACGTCGTTACCACGCCACCTTTTTTCCTTCTTTCCTCTTCCGCATTACGTACGCAAACACTATACTGCCGATCTTCCCCCACATTATTGAAACCTAACCGAAATCCTAAATATACATGAAAACTCTCATCAGATTTTGTTCGCACTTTATTCCGCCTACAACATACAGTTCGCTTGTGCCAAAAATCCCTTGAATACCTGATGGAATACAAAAAGAGCATAAATCCCGTTCCAAGTTCACTTGATAACTAGGAGTACCATTCGCTTCAATATTATCGATCAGTTCTCTTTAGTTGCACGATTTGAGGTATTCTTATAACTTTGAATGAAAAATCAAACTTATTATTTTTGTTTTTATTGTTTATATTCAAGTTATGTTTTCAAGATTTAGAAAAAGAAGAAGAATGGTCTGTATAGTAGGGTTAATCAATAATAATAGGTTTTGTTTAATGTGGAGGAGTGTGTTATGCTTTAGGTGGTTCCTACCATTTCTAGGTTGAGGGGAAGTGGCACTGGGTTGTTTGGTTTTATATTTATTGTGGGTGTTTTAGGTTTGGTTATATGATATCGGATGATGATGGTTATTTCCATTTAGTGTTTACAGTGCAGTTCTTTGTTCAGCTACAAAATTGATTTTTTCCATCAAATCATCAACAATCATTGTACCAAATTTAAGATATAAAGTATACACAGGATTATCATGAAATAATTAACATAAAAATATTGTTCTAGGAAATAGCAAGAATTTTTGTACTCATACTGTTTAGTCCTATCCTAGAAAAATCAAACTAAGGTGTTCCTGTTGATAGTGACATGGTCCCAATTTACTATCAATTGCGAACGATACAATGGGGACAAGACAGAATAATGCAATACAAAAAAGTTCATTTGGATATTATGGGATAATTGAAGAAAACCTATCATGTTTGCAGACAATCACCTTGCTTGACCTACTATGGCTGTTCCGTGTATAAGTTGAACTAGAGTAAGGAGTTTAATATGAGTTTGAATCAATGATGGCATGTTAAAGGGAATTTTGGATTTTAGAGGATGTGGTGACCTTACTGTGACACCCCACGTCCGTTAATGTCACTCGTTAAGAGAATTCATTAAGTTTCGTGAAATGTTATAGGTAAATAGAAACATAAACGTTACCAGACAGATATAAAATAGCAGCGAAATTTAAAACTTTATATAGAAGTAAACATCGTGCTTCAAAACATAGTTACATCTTGAGTCAGAAACACATAAAACCCAGTACATCAACTTAAAATTTTCGTCTTGCACTTAAATCATCAGAGTACAATAATAAAAGAAGCATAATCCCCAAAACATAGCCATAGTAGTGAGATATAAAATCAAGCAGTACATCTAAGCAGCTCCAAGCAGGGTGAAGGAAAAATCCTGATCAAGCTTGAGTATTCCCACCATGAGAATCTTAGGGCCGGGGGGGGGGGGGGGGGATGGAAGAGAAAGAAGAGGATACAAAATAGTTAGACATATAGTCTGGCGAGTCTAGTTACTTTTAGCGTATAAATAAGTAAAATTATCATGATAGGCATATAAATTGGATAAGAGAAATATAGCATAGAAGACAGGTATGACAAGGCAAACAGGATAAACTGAACAGAACGTGCAATGTGCTTCTCTACTACTTTTCGCTTTCTCTGCACCAATACTAGTTGTAACACCCCGAATTTTCTGTTAACAATAAATTAACAGATTAAAGTATAATTTATTCTAAATGAAAGAATTAAGGGAAACTGGTTACGTCGTTGTGTTCGCCTCGGAATTCTGCTTGAGATAGAGTTCGAGTTTTCATAAATCGGACTCCGTATGAAGGAGTTATGACCTCCGGAAGTTTCAGAATTCAATTTAAATTCAAACGGTTCAAAATCCAGTTCAAAATTCGAAAACATACCCAAACTGGGCTAGGCGGAAATTTTCCCGCCTAGGACCCAGGTCGACCAAGGGTTCGACCTGAGGGTCAACCTGGGTAACCCGGTCGACCATGTGGTCGACCAGGGGGTCGACCAGCCCAATCGACCTGGTCAGGTCTTGGCTGGCCTGGTCGGGTTCTTAGCGATTTTATGAGTTCTGGTGTGTCACTAGGGCTGATTTGTCACTTTCTAATTGGCTCCTCTTGGTGTGCATGGTCTGGATTCACTCTATGATCATCTGACGGCTCAAATCAATCTGAAATTCTATAAATACAACCCAACTCTCAACCTAAATTCACACAAATAAAATAGAGCTTAAGCCGTCATGCTGCCAAGAGGAAACTAAGAGTAGCCATCAGTTGGAGAAAGCTTAGAGACGAGAAAAACTAAAGTAAAAACAAGATTCATACACTGTTTATCTACCCAAAGGAAAGCATTGCAAATTCAGAACTGAGGAACCAGAACTCAAGTTCGTCGTTTGTTGTAAGTATAGTGATTTTTCCGATGAGAATAAAATTGAGACTTGATTCGATGTAAAATGGAAATGGAATTTTACTATTGTATAACGACGAAGCTAATTCATATCTGTGTATTGCAATGATTGTATTGTGAATGGTATTGGGATGTTTGTGGTATAATTGATTTGATGTTGGTCCTATTGTACATTTAGAATGGAAGCAACATCACATACAAGTATATGGTTAATGTTAGAATTTACACCTATATATTTATATGTTTAACATAGGTTGTATGCATTTTTCTAAGTCCAAGTTAGGACTTATATACACATGTTCTATGTTAAGACCATTATGCCTACATGATAAAATCCCTTGTATATGTTCTTATGTTCTTTCCAAGTTTGTAATTGGGTCCATGCCAAGTACCATTCAGTTTCACACGATTATTACAAGTTTCGTGTTATAATAGGATACATGATTTGATCTAGTTCATGCTTTTGGGTTAATGACAAAAATAGACATTTTTATGGACATGTAATAACTTTGTCACATGCTAGTTTGTGTTTGAAGTTATGCCTAGATAAAAATATGTTTAGGCTTATGTTTTATGCAAGTCTAAATTATGCCATTTCATGTGACATCTATTTAATTAGATTCTTATTTGAATGCAGGTTCACATGACAAGTTGAAACCCATGATTTTATGTTAATTAGATCGCAAAGTTGCAAGTTCATATGTCACACACCCTTTATGTTATTTAGAATATTTCATGTTCTTGGCTTTCCCTTCTATGTTTATAACTTGGGCTGAAATATCTAGCCCAACATTCATTATAACCTTGCGAACGTACAAACGGGGGAATATCGTTGCGATTAAACATGAAAAATATAGGGAATTGGCATGTTTGGCACATGCCAATAATTGGTGTCACTTAAAGGGTATAAATTCTTATACCAAAAAGGATGAACTTGGAAAGTGGGCCATAACATTTAATTTTTAACAAATTTGCATATAAGAATAAAAAGAAAAATATGTAAATTTAGAAAATACGAGTATGCTTAACCCGAGGTTGGATTGAGTTGTGATGTAAACCTGCCCGGACCCGCCCGGCTGTCCAGTAATCACAACAATCCTATCCAATGTAGGCGGTTAAGCATTGAGCCCAATAAGGACCCGAGGTTAGACTGAGTTATGGTGTAAACCTGCTCGGAACCGACCGGCACATCCAGTAACCGTAACAATAGCTGTCTAATGTGAGTGGTCGGTGCTTTAACTAATTAAAGTTAAGGACAGACAAGTTAGGATGGTAAGGTTAAGTTAACTAAAAAACTTAACCAATTCAACATGTTAATTAAACAGATGGGTGTGGTTAGGTAAATACAAACACTTAACCACTTAACATGTTTGACTAGAAACCCCTAGTAAAGGGGACCCATTTCAGCAGTAACCCAATTAGGTATCATGTTACCTTGAAACTAGGCAGGGCGGGGCACGATTACTGGGCTGATTGTAAGCGGTCAAAGGCGACGGCGGTTGGTGCAGCAGTGTAGGTTCTAACGGAGTGCGTGCGTTCACACACTTCTGAGCAGACAAATAGGGCACTGGGCACCAGTAGTATAACCTATGCATTCTAGAATTGTGTCAGGCCGCCACCGTGGGACTTGATACACCCCATGGTGGGACCAGCATAGGTATCTACAAATCATTATGGGTCGTATGACACAAATGATTTTGCGAGTAGGAGCCGATCTTTAGAATGGGGATCACTTCACCTCGATCATGGGGCGCCAGTCGGAACAAATACTAGTAGGTGCAGAGATATAGTGTGGGTTGCGATAGTATATTCTGTTAAAAACTGCTTTATCTTAGTTTATGATACTTTCCTATTCCCAGTTTATACCTGTCATGCCCTTATTCCTATTCTTATACTGAAGAGTCACTAGACTTACCAGGCTTTATGTCTGACTCTAATTTCTTTCGTCTTCTTTTCTTCCGTTCCCCTCCCAGGTCTAGAGGGAGGAAACAACCCAACTTAGTCAGACTCTTTGCAAGCTTCAAGATAGTAGATGTATGGTTTGGACTCTCTTTCCTTCGCTATGGCTTTTGGACATGTTCTATGTGGATTTATGAAGCCTTAAGTATGTTTTATGCTTCTTTATTTAAAAATCAAGACAGAAATGATGATGTAATGTTTTGGAAGTTATTGTGAGACAATTATGGAAATGTTTTGTGTGAAAACGTATTTATGAAATGAAAATCTGATTGTTTTCCGCTGCTAATATATATATATATATATATGTGTGTGTGTGTGTGTGTGTGTGTGTGTGTGTGTGTGTGTTTATATCTGTCTTGTGTTTTATCTGTGACTTTTACTTATAAACCTCCATCAAAGTTAAGTCATTCCCTTTGTGAGTGACCTTAACGGAGGTGGGGTGTTTCACTTGGTATCAGAGCACAGGTTTACCAAATTAGATAAAGGTTTTTGAAACTATTTTCAAAAATAAGTTTAAAAATGCATTTTTTTCAAGAAAATTCATTGTTTTTAAAAGGCATAATTCTCCAAAGCCATATGCTCTATCTCTCTATCCTTTTGTCTTGAATACTTTCATTTTTATTCCAGCATGTTTGGAGATCTTAGCCTTCCAGAAGGAGTACCGATACCTGGCTGGTTCCAAAGGTACCTTGAGGCTAGGGCCAATAATGCGGGCCCAGCAGACATTCCTCCTCCCACAGTGGAAGCGGTTCCTTCTCCTCCTCCTCCTCCTCGTGGAAATGCTTTCGCTAAGACGTGTAGAGACTTCAAGGCTGTGGGTGGAAAGGACTTTTATGGAACTGAATCCTTTGTGGTAGCAAGGAACTGGCTGAACGAGACCGAAGATTTGTTTGTCATCTTTGAAGCTGACAACAGGCAAAAGATACAGTTAGCAGTATGGTTGCTTAAAGATGAAGCTTCCTATCGGTGGGAAGTTACCCATGTTGAGAGGCCAGTAGAAACTTGGGAAGATTTCAGGATGAGGTTTGAGATGAAATTCTTCCCCCAAGCTGAAAGAAGCCTTCAGATGGAGAAGTTCCTAACTCTTAAACAAGGAAGTATGACAATCAAGGAGTACGTCAATCAGTTTAATCAGTTGGCCAGATTTAGGCTGGATTTAGTAAACCCCCAACATAAGAAGGCTCTTTGCTTTGTCAAAGGTCTGAATGAGCCCCTACACAGCCTTGCTATGACCATATACCCATGGGAGCGACTTATGAAAGCTTGGTGGATATGGCGCTGCTACACGAGGAAGATAAAGGCAAGAAAGAGGAAAAGGTGGAAGTGCCTTAAGAAAAGAAAGAGGGTTTACAGACTAAGAAAACAGACTTCAAGAAGGGCGGGAAAAACAACAAATCCCGTGAAAAGAGAAAGTGTAATTTCTGTGGCATTGTTGGAAATATAGTTAAAGACTGCAGAAAGAAGAAGGCGAAGATGAATGGTGGTTGTTTCCATTGCGGCGATACTGGACACATGGATAAGGACTGCCCAAAGAAGCGGGGGTAGGGACAGAGGGCTGGATCCACTTCAAGGGGACAGGTTCACACGCTAGTGGCACCTCCGCAAGAACAAGGTAGAAATATTTCTGTAGAAAGCTTAGTTTATCTCTATGATTATCCAGTTCGCACTCTCTTTGATTCTGGTGCATCACACTCATTTATTTCATCTGCTTTAGTAGAATCTCTGCACCTAGACACTAGTATGATAGAAGATCCCTTGGTTGTTTCGAATCCAATTGGGGGCTCATCTTATTTGTCAATGGTTTGTTTGGATTTGAAAATCTCTATTCCAAGTGTTTAGTTTAGATGTAGTGCCTTTGTTTTGGGTTTCTCGGGATATGGACTGATCTTAGGCATGGACTGGTTATCCAGTAATGATGCCATTCTCGATTGTGAGAAGAGAGTGGTTAGAATCTTGACACGGCTCGGTAACACTCTATAAATTTCTTGTAATCCCTTGAATTACGTTATGCTCAGTTATCTAGAGTCGCTTGATGCTTTTGTTGAGAATTTGCAGTCGGTTAGAGTGGTCCGTGAATATCTGGATGTCTTTGAATAGGTGAGGGGCTTACCTCCGAGGCAGAAATAGACTTTCGCATATATCTTGTTGATAATGCAAAGCCCATAGCTTTACATGTTAGACACATGACTCCAAAGGAGAGAAATGAGCTCATTAAGCAAGTTAAGGAGCTTCTCGAGAAGGGGTTTATAAGGCGGGGTATCTCGGAATGGGGTGCTCCAGTGGTGTTCTCCACCAAAGAAGATGGCTCACTACGTCTTTGTGTGGACTATAGGGAGCTAAACAAGCTGACTAAGAAGAATAGACACCCGCTTCCCAGAATAGACAATTTGTTTGATCAGCTTGTAGGTGTGTCGGTCTTCTCCCAACTTGATCTGGCTACTGGGTTCCATCGGCTAAGGGTAGCTGAAGATAGCATTGATAAAATGGCGTTTAGAACCCCAGACGGTTTCTTCAAGTGGCTTGTCATGCCTTTCGGCTTGACAAATGCACCCGCTTATTTCGTAGACCTAATGAGCAGGGTGTTCAGAGAATTCCTCAATAAGTTCGCGGTGGTCTTCGTAGACGATATTTTGATCTTCTCAAAGAATGAGGAAGAACATGCTCAGCAGCTGAAGGAGATCATGGAAACCCTTCGAGTTCATGAGCTGAAAGCCAAATTCTCCAAGTGGCACTTTTGGAGAGAAGAAGTAAGGTTTCTTGGACATGTAGTGTCCCAAGAGGGGTTAGCTGTGGACCCCGCGAAAGTAGTGGCAGTGTAAGATTAGAAGACACTAAGAAATGCAACCGAAGTCCGAAGCTTTCTTTGGCTAGTAGGTTTTTACCGAAAGTTCATTAGAGATTTCACGAAAATCTCAACTCCACTCACAAGGCTAACAAAGAAGAATTTAGCGTTCGATTTGGATTGTGATATTGCTTTCCAATGCTTGAAAAGGGATCTTACAACGGCTCTAGTTCTGACTTTGCCTAATGGAAGCAAGACATTCACAATATACACGGATGCTTGTGGTACGGGACTAGGCGCTGGGCGCTGTTCTGATGCAAGAAGGGAAGGTAGTAGCTTATGGTGGAAGACAATTGAAAGTTCATGAAAAGAACTACCCAACCCACGATCTTGAGTTGGCCGCCATCGTCTTTGCGCTTAAGTCTTGGCGTCATTATCTCCTAGGTGAGAAGTTCGAATTATATACTGAACATAAATCGTTGAAGTATCTTTTCTCGTAGAAAGATCTTAACTTAAGACAGCAAAGGTGGATGGAGTTCCTTGCCTCATATGATTTTGAGATTTCCTATACTCCTGGCAAGAGCAACGTAGTAGCAGACGCCTTGAGTAGAAAGAAGCTGACCTTAAGCCCACTCTTTGTCGAAAGGCAAAGCTTGGAGTATATAGCCAGTGTTGACTTTAGGCCCTCCTCTGATTTTGTACCTGGTTTGTTGGCATCACTAGAAGTACGGCCCACTCTTTTAGACTCAATAGGGGTCGCACAACGCGAAGACCCTCAACTTGTTGATGTGATTGATAAACTAATTAGGGGTGAAACTTCCAGTCACCTCAATAGGTACTCCATCGATGATAAGGGTTAGCTAAGGCGAGACGGAAGATTATGCGTCCCACAAGCGAGGGATTGGTAAAGATGGTTCTCGAGGAAGCACACTATTCCAAGATGACAATACACCCAGGTGGAGACAAGATGTACAAGGACGTAAAGAGAGTTTTCTTTTGGAGCGGAATGAAGAAAGATGTGGCAAATTTCGTTTCTAAGTGCATGACATGCCAACAGGTCAAGGCGGAACAAAAGAAGCCTGGAGGACTGCTTCATCCTCTAGAAGTCCCGCAATGGAAGTGGGATAGCATTTCAATGGACTTCATTGATGGTTGATGTAACAACCCGGAAAATGCGAGCCAGTTTGAAATTTTTAAATTGGCAATTTTAGCGAATTTTGAATATTTAAAATGAATTATTTTAAATAATATCGACGAGAAATTTATTTTGAATATAATTCGAACGTATATATTATATACGTCGTCGTTAGAATATAAATATTTATATATAATTATAAATAGAATTGAAAATGGCGCGGTAGTTCGATAATTCGATTTCAAACTTCAATTGAATGTACCGGGTGCAAAACAATCCGGATTTTAGTGAAACCAAAAATGATAGGATCTATTTGATAATATCTTTCCAACGAATCCGAAAAATCGAAAGTTCGTAGCGGGAATCAAAAGATATGTCCAGTTGAAAATTCTGAATAGTCGTTATGGAATTCAGGCCCTTAAAAATGGACATTTTGCAAACGACCTCGGATTTCGACGAAACCACTTTTGTTGGGTCCGTGTTGTTAAATTATTTCTAGGTTTCGAATTTCATAATTTTTCGAATCAATATGTGAGCGTGGCAAAGGAAAACGCGTTTGACCAGTTTCAGTTGATTTTAATCGACTGGAAATTGGCCATTTTTCAAACGGTCACAGAATTCGACGAAACTAGTTTTGTTAGGACCGTATCGTCAATACGAAGCTAGAAAATATTTTTCTGGAATTTTTAAAGTTCGTATGTGACCTCGGTAATTTGAAATGTGCATTTAAAATTCAATATATAGATTTAAATGTAAATTTAACGGAAACTGATTCAAACGATCGAATCAACTTGCGATACATATCCCATTGTGTTCGGAATAGGGGTAGAACGCTATGGACGACAGGCGGTGGGCCTCGTTTCGAGGTCGTATGTAAAAGTCAACTCTTTGCAAATTAAATAATAAAATATAAAATAAAAAAAAACTTTTCTCCCCCCCGTTAACCCGCTCTGCCCCCCCCCCTTTTTCCTCATTTCGATTTCAGATAGAAAATATAAAAAAAAAAGGAAGACGATCGAAGGGGCCGTTCGAGGCCAGCGCCGCCCCCCCCCCTCGCGCGCCGCCTCCTCCGTTCAACCTCCGCCCCCCCCCCCCTCTGCTGCTTCACTCGCGCGAAGCCCTTCTCCCATCGAAGAACCGCAACCGCGCCTCCCTGAAACCCTAGGACGCCGCCGCCTCAGCCACCTGAGGGTCCACCGCAACCAGGCCGACCTCCATCAGTTCGCCAGCGGCCTCCCACTCCGACGATGAGCTCCCATTCGACCGAAAATGCTGTGAGTTTTATGATGTTCATTTTAAATTGTGTTTTATATGTAAATAAACATTGAATTAAAAACTGATTTTGCTTTGGTTCAAAAACTGATTTTTACTCACTTAAAAACTGATTTTTACTTACTTAAAGACTCGATTTTTATGTCCTTGAAGACATGATTTTTAAAGTGAACATATGGTTTTTAAAAATAAAGCTAGGAGGTTTAAAATAAAATTAGAACTCTTTTGAAAATAAAATTAGAATTGGTTTTTAAATTTATATATAGCATTGATTTTGAAATATATAATTTTGTTAAAGAAATATATAAATTTGTTGAATATATAAACTTGTTAAAGAAAAATATAAACTTTGCTAAGAAAAATATATATATACCTTGTTTAGAAAAATATATTTTGTTTAGGAATATAAAAATGTACATTGTTTTAAAATTAAATTTAGCATTGGGTTTTTATAATGAAGTAGTAATAAAAATATGATTTTTATATTTTTAAAGTATTAAAAATATAGTTTTTACTATATAGCGATTATAAAAATATGCTTTATATATTTTTAAAGTAGTAAAAATATAATCTTTTACATTGTAGAAAGATAAAAATATGATCTTTGCATAGTAGGAACTATAAAAATATCATCTTTATATAGGTAGCATATTAAACATGTGTTTTTTTATATATTGAACTTCGAAATAAAGATGTGATTTTTTATATATTGAATAACGAAGTAAAAATTCGATTTTTACATATGTAGTGAATACGGGTAACGAAGGTGCGATAGCGAAGAAGATTTCTATCAATGAAGTGTCGTGGAGCTAGGATAGCTATCTGTGAGAATTTCTCACCTTTCAATTTAATTTCTATTTATATATATATACTAGGATGCAGACGGTGCTTAGTAGCACCCGACACAATCGTCCACAGACCATGGACTTGTTTGTTTGGTTGCATAGATTAGTTATATGATGTGATTTGAATTGGTTGTTTGGTGATTTTGATTAATGTGTGAATGGCGTGGGCCTTCACTAGACCGGGGATAAGGCTAGGCCTCGTCCCGTTTCTAGTATCGTGCCGTTATGCCGCCGAAATTTTCTAAAATAAGTTAGAAAAATAAAAATATCATTTTATTGAATAAATGAATTGAATAGAAATTCATAGGTTGAAATAACATGTTTTATCGTTAAAAATATAATTTTTAACGTGAAGTGAATAAAATAGAATATTCATTTACAAACCAGACGGTTTGTGTATGTACACCTATTTGAATAACATTGATTGGGACGATAAATTTTACACATCGCCCAACAGCACAAATAAAATATGTGTTTGATTGTTTGAAACCCCACACGGGTGTTGGGATGAAATTTGAAGTTCACTCATCCCGATTGATTGAATATGTCGATCGGTTGATTGACAGGCTGTTTTAAGCGTTGGATATCTATATTTGATGCTTATACAGTGTAGTGCACTTTGGTTGATGGTTGATTATTTTTCCATGTTATTATATACATGTGTTGTATGAAAATCCATATAATTAACTTTATATGGTAATTGATTGGGCCTCATTCCAGTTTTAAAATAGAAATATTTGAAATAGAAATATTCGAAATGGAATATTTGAAAATATCAATATATGAAGCCGTGTTGATTAGATTGACGCCATTTTGACGTGAACGATATTTATATCGATTTTATTCATTTTAAAATGAATATTAAAAAGTAATTTTGAAATCGAATATTTCGAAATGAATTGAATCGAATATTTCGAAATGAAGTGAATTGAAAACGATTTCGAAATAAAGTGAATTGAAAACGATTTCGAAATAAAGTGAATTGAAAACGATTTCGAAATGAATTGAATTGAAAACGATTTCGAAATGAATTGAATTGAAAACGATTTCGAAATGAATTGAATTGAAAACGATTTCGAAATAAAGTGAATTGAAAACGATTTCGAAATGAATTGAATTGAAAACGATTTCGAAATGAAGTGAATTGAAAACGATTTCGAAATAAAGTGAATTGAAAACGAATTCAAAGTGAATTGAAAATGAATTCAAAGTGAATTGAAAACGATTTCGAAATGAATTGAATTGAAAACGATTTCGGAATGAATTGAATTGAAAACGATTTCGAAATGAATTGAATTGAAAACGAATTCAAATTGAATTGAAAGCGAATTGAAATGAATTCAAATTGAATTGAAATTTGAATTGAATAGAAATGAATTTAGAAACGAATTTATAAAGAAGAATTCAATTTTGCTTTGAATTGAAATGGAAGTTGAAATAGATTTTGAAACGAATTTTAAAACTATTTATATAATTCGTTTTGAATAGAAAATCGACGAAATATATATTATATATATTATATAAATAATATAATGGCCTGAATAGAACGCGCCGCGCCGCGGCAGTTCGTGAATTTCGACCATTGATTTCAAACGGACATTGCGGGAGATCCGACCATCGGATTCTCCTAAAACCGGAACCGTTGGGTTCGTATCGAAAAGAGCTTTCTAATGAATTTTAGAAATTCGAAATCTAACGGTTGGATTTGGAATTATGTCCAAATCAAATTTGAAAAAGGTCGCTGTAAGTGCAGTTCGATGGCCATTGATGGGAATCGACTTTACAGGCCTTGATAAAATTATTAAAAATAGTAATAATTTGTGTAAAATCATAAGAAATGATTTGAGAAGAATTGGGATGAAAAACTCCATATTTGAAAAGATAAAAATAGATTTTTATCGAAATGAACTAGTTTTGAACTAGAATTATAATTCTATTTATTTTTAAATAAATTGAATTTGAAATGGTTTTGATAATAACCAGAATTTCCAATGATTGCATTGGAATGGATTTGAATCGAAATTGTCTTCGGAATGTTTCGATGTTGGATTTCGTGATTATACAAAGGTTGTTATGGAAATTTGAAAGATATAGATATATATATCGTTATTTCCAATACGATCTTTGTTGGCCGCAGAATTGGATATTGAATATAAGCCGGGATATTTTCTATTCAGAGCCTTGTATTGAATATCAAATGTGATTTGGGTTTGTCGTGAATGGTGTCTTCACTAACAATGTTCTTGAACCCAGTTGAGAAAAGATTAAATCTTTTTATTTAGATTTAATGAAGTGTACCAATTTAATGATATTTAATTGGAATTGAATTGATATAGATTTTTGGGTTTATCGTGAACAGTGTTTTAAATAACACTTGTTCTTTAACCCGATAATTAATGAATGTGATTTTGGGTTTATCGTGAACCGTGTTTTAAATGACACTGATTCTTTAACCCAGTTAACGATTAAAACTAAGTGGAGTTTTAATGAATCTTTAATTAGATTGAAATAATCGAGAATGGAGTATCACCAGTTTTGCTCCAGGCGATAGTTAAATCTTTAATTAGATTTGAACGGGAAATGGTAATTGAATTTACCGATAACACTGTGGTGTTAGATATGAAGTATTACCAGTTTTACTTCATGGGATAAATAGGTTGGGATTGGGAAATTAAACAAATGACTACTTCGGTAAGTTTCGTTAATCCCGACTAGTTGAATCGAAATTCAAAAGAAGAGAATAAAGAATAAATTCAAGAAATTTATCTTGGATAAAATTAATGGGAACCTTTCCCTATGAATGTGAAATTTAGAAACTAACTGTCGGTTAGCCAAGCAGAATGGTTTTCTGGATATTGATCTGATGTTGGTTTCGGCCTTCGGGGTTAATATTTGGGGAATTATTCTCTTGATTAATTTGCGGTTAGTGACTGATGAATTGGAATGAGGCGTATGTTGTGTTTGTGTAACACTTATTTAAAATATACGCGAGTTATTCGGAAAGACCGGGTTTATCCCATTATGAATAACTGATTCGACGTGGTGTCGAAGATGAAGACGATGGTCGAAGACCGGAGGTCTTCACGTCATTTGGGTGATAACTGATGATCTTGATTGGGCTGTACACCCAAGAAGATGGAAACAGTTAGTGATCGTCCAGACGTACTTGGAGATCGATGGATATGCGGGGTACTAGGTGCCTCCTGTTTCGTTCAGCCCCAGAACGGACTTGTAAATGGACTGTGTGTCTGACATTGGATTTTAGTCTGTGTGATTGATCTCTATTAAATATATATCTGTTTGGCGGCGGAGAATTTATTCTCTTGCTTAACGCCCTTCTCTGAGACGTACGAGCTCAGGGGTTATATATTGATGGATATCAAACGCATGGAGTGAATTGCCTATGTGGCATGCCTAAGTGGCAATAGATCGAGGCTTCTGTTGAAAAGCAAAGTCTTGTGGTGATGATCAAAGCAAGGCCTTTATGGCGTAGCTTTGTGTAACGTTTACCTCGCGTGTTTCACACCCGGTATGAACCAAAAACGGGAGACGGACCTCAGGGAGGGCATGCGTTTCTTTCTAGTTAGAAGTGGCGTCAGTGGTTTTACACGCCCTGACGAGTTTGACTTATGTGGTTGTTGCTGTTGCGAGGCGCCTCGGTTTGATCGGACGATCCGGGTCCGATGGAGTCATTTAGTTGGCTCACCTACGCCCCAAAGGGCGGGGAAATGCAGTGTTCAGGCATTTTATTCCACATCGGTGGACCGGCCCTGTCGCTCCAAGGGACGATGCGTTCTGTTCCTGAGACACGGGCTAGAGCGTCTCGAATCGGTTGAGGACTATCTTTTGCTTCGGTTCATAGACGGAAATCCAATTTCCAAATATGTGACATGTGCGGTTTTATTTGTAGAACCTAGTATGGTGACATAGTGGGATGGGGCGCTCATGCCGCCTATGATTGATACTTATGATTTGAAGTTGTTTTATACACTATGCACTTATAATAGTATCAAAACGATTTGTTTTAACCGTATCAAGCATTCTTTGGCTGTTATAAGGGAAAACCCTATCCTCGGCTGCGTTGCATTGTGTGATGGGGCCTGGGTCTTATAACAGCTTCATTTTTCTTTATTTAGCATTGCGTTGTTTGTTTATGCACTGGTATTCTTGGGAGGAAACCCGTTCCGTGTTATACGGCGTGGTCCCTTGATTTACCTAAAGATTTAAAATAAAGATTAATAACTGTTTTAGTTCTCACACCAGTCCCATGACTGACCTGGAGTTTATTGTTTTAACCTAAACTCTGGGTGCCCCTATTTTGACACGGGCAGCTAGTAGTTTTGGTTTTGCAGATTTATATTCATAGGATCCTGGTTTACAGCTGGAATGATATCCGGAAAGCTTTGTATCCGTATATCTACCTCTAGTTGTGTATTGTACTATTTTCCGCTGCTATGTATTTAAATGTAATTTAAATCTCTGATATTTCTGTGTAATATTCATTTATACTCTGTATATTCTTGTAATCTGATGCATTGTTGTAATATACAATGAAATGTTCTTCTGTATGTGTTCTGTTTTGTCCTGTTCTCAAACGATAGGGCGTTTCGAACGGCCTGGATCAGTTTAGCGACTGGTTCGGACCGAGCGAAATTCCTTCACGTCACATTTGGTATCAGAGCTTTGGTTTACAAAGCTAGAGAACAAGACACATTAGAACCATACGAAAGAATTCATCAGATATTGGATTAGTAATATCCAACGGGAATGACTCGTTAGAGATGGGATCAGTAGTATCCTAGAACGAGTGTGAAGAGTATATTTTTCTAATGAAAACAAATTTTGTTTTGAAAATTTAAATCAATTATTCGTATTTGATTATTTATTTATATTGATATGGACAGTCCAGTATATAAATATTTTGCGTATACGTCTGATCCACGTGTATTTGAAATTTTAATATATTGGATAGATATATCATCACACTCTAGTCGCCCGAAGATGATATTGATGATGGTGCATCATCATCAGCATTTATATTCGAGTGTCGAAGGTGTGATATCTATATATTTCCTATTGACTGGTGTGAGAACCAAAAACTATATAGGATCTATTGTTGTGATTTGGCACCAAAAATCTGATTTTTGTATATGGATCAAAATTATGAATTTGAAACTCTAATTCACTAATTGATTGATGTTTGCGTTGTTTGTTCATTTGTTTGCTAATTTTGAACCATTTAGCCTAATTGAAACAAATATTGAATTGTATTGAAAATTGGTCGCATTTGCTTGCATATACATATATATCATTGAACAGGTCATAGCAAGGAGGCTAGAGCCAGAGAATAAAATTTGTTTGCCCGACAAATAGGTACATGTTTACTACATAATTTACTGTTTGGTTTGGGTGATGATGATTTTATGAGCCTATTGGCTAGCCGCCTGGCTTTTTCTTTTCCTTTTTGAGATCTGAAGGACCGGGGAAGCTATTTGAAATTCCCCGATGCTCCCGGTGCAAGGGAGGTTATGGCGAAATTTTTCGAAAATTTAGGGTGTTAGCCAAATTTTTGAAATTTTTGAAAATTCTCAGAAACTGAAAAGTTGGAGAATGAAAGCCAAATCGAACATAGAGTTGATTAATCAAACCACTTTCGACTTTGTTCCTTTTCGGGGACGAAAAGTTTTAAGTGGGGGAGATTGTAACAACCCGGAAAATGCGAGCCAGTTTGAAATTTTTAAATTGGCAATTTTTGCGAATTTTGAATATTTAAAATGAATTATTTTAAATAATATCGACGAGAAATTTATTTTGAATATAATTCGAACGTATATATTATATACGTCGTCGTTAGAATATAAATATTTATATATAATTATAAATAGAATTGAAAATGGCGCGGTAGTTCGATAATTCGATTTCAAACTTCAATTGAATGTACCGGGTGCAAAACAATCCGGATTTTAGTGAAACCAAAAATGATAGGATCTATTTGATAATATCTTTCCAACGAATCCGAAAAATCGAAAGTTCGTAGCGGGAATCAAAAGATATGTCCAGTTGAAAATTCTGAATAGTCGCTATGGAATTCAGGCCCTTAAAAAAGGACATTTTGCAAACGACCTCGGATTTCGACGAAACCACTTTTTTTGGGTCCGTGTTGTTAAATTATTGCTAGATTTCGAATTTCATAATTTTTCGAATCAATATGTGAGCGTGGCAAAGGAAAACGCGTTTGACCAGTTTCAGTTGATTTTAATCCACTGGAAATTGGCCATTTTTCAAACGGTCTCAGAATTCGACGAAACTAGTTTTGTTAGGACCGTATCGTCAATACGAAGCTAGAAAATATTTTTCTGGAATTTTTAAAGTTCGTATGTGACCTCGGTAATTTGAAATGCGCGTTTAAAATTCAATATATAGATTTAAATGTAAATTTAACGGAAACTGATTCAAACGATCGAATCAACTTGCGATACATATCCCATTGTGTTCGGAATGGGGGTAGAACGCTATGGACGGCAGGCGGTGGGCCTCGTTTCGAGGTCGTATGTAAAAGTCAACTCTTTGCAAATTAAATAATAAAATATATAAAAAAAAAACTTTTCTCCCCCCCCCCCCCCCGTTAACCCGCTCTGGCCCCCCCTTTTTCCTCATTTCGATTTCAGATAGAAAATATATATATAAAAAAAAAGGAAGACGATCGAAGGGGCCGTTCGAGGCCAGCGCCGCCCCCCCCCCCCTCGCGCGCCGCCTCCTCCGTTCAACCTCCGCCCCCCCTCTGCTGCTTCAATCGCGCGAAGCCCTTCTCCCATCGAAGAACCGCAACCGCGCCTCCCTGAAACCCTAGGACGCCGCCGCCTCAGCCACCTGAGGGTCCACCGCAACCAGGCCGACCTCCATCAGTTCGCCAGCGGCCTCCCACTCCGACGATGAGCTCCCATTCGACCGAAAATGCTGTGAGTTTTATGATGTTCATTTTAAATTGTGTTTTATATGTAAATAAACATTGAATTAAAAACTGATTTTGCTTTGGTTCAAAAACTGATTTTTACTCACTAAAAAACTGATTTTTACTTACTTAAAGACTCGATTTTTATGTCCTTGAAGACATGATTTTTAAAGTGAACATATGGTTTTTAAAAATAAAGCTAGGAGGTTTAAAATAAAATTAGAACTCTTTTGAAAATAAAATTAGAATTGGTCAAGAAGGTGCAATACTAGCATTTGAGTAATAGTGGACAGGCTCACAAAAAGCGCCCACTTTATACCTGTCAAGAGTAGAAGGACTGCCTCATCTCTAGCATCTCTTTATCTCAAGGAAATATTTCGACTACATGGAATACCATCCAGCATAGTGAGTGACCGAGATCCTATCTTTACAAGCGAATTTTGGCGGAGTCTGCAAGAAGCTATAGGCACACAATTATGCTTGAGCATGGCCTATCACCCCTAAACTGATGGTCAGATGGAAAGGGTGAACAGAGTATTAGAAGATCTTTTGAGACTGTGCGTTCTTGACTTTGGAGGGACATGGGAGGATCATCTTCCTTTAGTGGAATTCGCTTACAACAACAGCTACCAAGCCACCATCGGCATGGCGCCCTTCGAAGCTTTGTATGGAAGACCATGCGGATCAGCAACTTGTTGGTGGGAGTCTACAAACAATCTGATACTTGGGCCAGACATGATTAGAGAGACTTCAGAAAAAGTGGACTTGATACGAAGGAGAATGAAGACTGCCCAAGATAGACAGAAATCCTACGCAGACAAAAGAAGGACAGACCTTGAGTTTGAGGTTGGGGATAAGGTTTTCCTTAACGTATCTCCTTTAAGGAACGTCGTTCGCTTTTGATCCGCAGGAAAGCTAGTACCAAGATTTGTAGGACCGTTCCCTATCATCGAGAAGTTTGGGAAGATGGCTTATAGAGTAGAGCTGCCTGAAAGGTTTGTTGGAATTCACAATGTCTTTCACGTTTCTCATCTCCGGAAATGTTTACATGAATCTACGGAAGTGGTGGAGCCAAGCATTTTAGAAGAAGTTGAAATAGAACGAGAAACAACTGTGAGGAGAGTCCCAACTCGAATCGTAGGAACTGAAATAAAAAAGCTACACAACCGCGAAGTCAAGCTTGTTAAAGTTCAATAGAGCGATGTCGAGGAAGACGCGACTTGGGAAACTGAGGACAGAATACGCGCTGCCTACCCTTTTCTTTTCGAGGGTACATCTTTGACCTCTCTTTTTTCATAAGTTTATGCTTGTATCTACCTAATAGTGTATCTTCTCAGTCCTTTTTCTCCTAACTCCTTAGGTTGAAACTAATGGATGTAAACATGTATTTGAAACATGTTATGATTGACAGCTCCAAGTGGTTGCAAGTGGTTGCTAGTGGTTGCTCGTGGATGCATATACACATACCCTAGGTATTAGATCGGCTCAGTCACTTCCATATTGCATATGCATATATGTATTCATATTTGTATGTGGTTGAAACTTGATATGTTGTCATATGGATGTCGCATTTGTATGAATGGTAGAGCACTCATGTAGAATTATGAGTAGGGAAAAATTTGCATACATAATGTGTAACGAAAAGGAATTCCGCTCGATCCGAATCAGTCGCTAAACCGACCAAGACCGTACGAAACACCTGATTGTTTTTGAGAACACGACAAATCAGAATGCAGACAGAACATCATTCATTGTATATTACAACAATACCATCAGAATACAAGAATATACAGAGTATAAATCAATATTACACATTCGATAAATATCAGAGATTACAATACATTACATAGCAGCGAAAATAATACAATACACAACTAGAAGTGATATACGGATACAAACCTTTCCGGATATCATTACAGTTGTAAACCAGGATCCTATGAATATAAATCTGCAAAACCAAAACTACTAGCTATGTAACAACCCGAAAATCTGGGCTAGTTTAAAATTTTTATTTTGGCAAATTTAGTGAATTTTGAATATTTAAAATGAATTATTTTGAAAAATATCGACGAGAAATTCATTTTGAATGGAATTCGAATGCGTATATTTATATATGACATCGTTAGAATATAAATAATTATATATAATTATAAATAGAATTAAAAATGGCGCGGTAGTTCGATAATTCGATCTCAAACTTCAATTGAATGTACCGGGTGCAAAACAATCCGGATTTTAGTGAAACCAAAAATAATAGGATCTATTTGAGAATATCTTTCCAACGAATCCGAAAAATCAAGATTTCATAGTGGGAATCAAAAGATATGTCCAGTTGAAAATTCTGAATAGTCGTTATGGAATTCAGGCCCTTAAAAATGGGAATTTTGCAAACGACCTCGGATTTCAACGAAACCTCTTTTGTTGGGTCCGTGATGTCAAGTTATTGCTAGATTCCAAATTTCATAATTTTTCGAATCAATATGTGAGCGTGGCAAAGGAAAACGCGTTTGACCAGTTTTAGTTGATTTTAATCGAATGGAAAATGGCCATTTCTCCAACGGTCTCAGAATTCGATGAAACTAGTTTTGTTAGGACCATATTGTTAATACGAAGCTAGAAAATATTTTTCTGAAATTTTTCGAGTTAGTATGTGACCCCAGTAAATTGAAATGCGCGTTCAAATTCAATATATAGAGTTATATGTTGATTTTAACAGAAACTGATCGAAACAGTCAAATCAGCTTACGATACATATACCATTTTGTTCTGAATGGGGGTAAAACGCAATGGACGACAGGCGGTGGGCCTCGTTTAGAGGTCGAAATTAAAAGTACCTTTTTGGAATTAAATAATTAAATAAAAAATAAAAAAATAAAAAAAAATCACTCCTCTCCTTAACCGTTCAGGCCCCCCCGATTACATTTCGAAGAAGAAAGAAGAAAAAAAAACCTAGAGGAGCCGCCGTTCCCCCAGGCAAGGCGCCACGCTGCCCTAGACCACCGCCTGCCACTAGCCACCATGCCTCCATCTTCTCCTCCTTTCCCTCCCCCAAATCTCCCACGCCCTAACTCGCAACCCAGTTCGGCACCCTCCGCCCCGAGCACCCAACCACCCGCCGCTGACCAGAGGAGCACCACCCACCTCCATGAAACCCCAGCCCCACTCCTAGCGATGCGCGCCCACCACCAGAGCAGCACCCCCTCCCCCTGCGAAACACCACAGACCCCTCTTCTTCGATTTGAAGCCTCTCAGAAGCGCCCTAAACCCCCCTCTTCTCTTACTTGAACGCGAGCTCCGTGTCGAGCAGCGAATGAACGGCATGAAGGAAGGTGATTTTCTTTTATTCAATACTTAACAACATTATTTTATATATATATATATATACTTGGCGTTAATTTTAAAATCTGATTTTTAATTTTATTTTATATAAAATGATTTTGATTTATATGAAGTTATGATTTTTAAATTCATAACGGTTAGGATTTTTAGTTAATGTAAATTATAAATTTTAGTTAAGGAAGAGAAGTAGGATTTCATATGAGGTAGCATCGATAAAAATTCGATTTTTATGCATATAAAAACAAGATAAAAATATGATTTTTAGGATTGGGAAAGATCGGATTTTTATTTATATATATAGCATAGAAAGATTTGATTTTTATACACGTATAGCATATATAAAAATACGATTTTTATTTGATGTGAAGAAGAAAAATATAATTTTTATTTTATAGAAAGGCTAAAAATATTATCTTTTATAGATATTAAAAATATCATCTTAATATATGTAGCAAAATAAAAATGTGACTTTTATAGTGATGAAGTAGAAAAGGCGAAATCTTTATATAGAGAATAACGATGTAAAAATAGAATTTTTATCTATATAGTAGCGATGTAAAAATAGAATTTTTATCTATATAGTAGCGTTGTAAAAATAGAATTTTTATCTATATAGTAGCGATGTAAAATTGGAATTTTTATCCATATGGAGCAATTATAAAAATATGATTTTTATATACATAGCAACAATATATAAAAATGTGATTTTTATATATGTAGTGAATACGGGCAATGAAAGTGACAAAAGGCGAGAACGGCGATGATTCCCTACATAAGAAGAGTCAAGGAGTTGGGATAGCTCTGGTGAGAACTTCTCACTCTAAATTTCTTTGTCTATATATATATATATATATATATATATATATATATATATACTAGGATGTAGACGGTGCTTAGCAGCACCCGACACCCGTCATCCACAGACCATGGATGGCTTGTTTGTTTGATTGATGTGTTGTGAAAATTGTTTGTGATGTTGATGTGAAATCGAAAATAAAATGGAGATGGTTGAAATAAATTAATTATCGTTAAAAATATAATTTTTAACGTGAATGTGAATAAATGAATATTTATAAACAAATCAGCCGATTTGTTTATATACACTAATTTGACTGATATTGATTGGGTCGATAAATTTTACACATCGCCCAACTGCACAAATAAAAATCTGTGTTTGTTGATTTGAAACCCCACACGGGTGTTGGGATGATATTTGGGTACACTAATCCCAATTATTTAATTATATGTCGATCGATTGGTCGATAGACTGTGTAAGTGTCGATTATTTATATTTGATGCTTATGCAGTTGTGTGGTGCACCCTGGATGATGGTTGATTTTTTGTCATTGCTATTATATACATGTGTTGTATGGAATCCATATAATTAACATTATATGGTGATTGATTGGGCCTCATTCCAATCGGGAAAATAATGAATATTATAAAGGGGAAATTCATGTGTTGAATATGAAAATGGTCATGTGTTGACGATGTTCATGTGTTGAAACTATTCATATGTTGAGTAAAATATTTTAACAATAAAATTTACATCTTTATCATATTTAAAATTAGAACTACTTCACGGTGTAGTCTAATTAAAAATCAAACGATAGATACCATGATTTTATAAAATATTATACATAACAAAAATAGTCGTGTGTTGAAAGAAATATAGATTCACGTGTTGAATAGAATATATATTCATTTGTTGAATAGAATAACGAAGTTTTTGAAAAATATAAAGCCGTGTTGATTAGAGATGCGTTATTTTGACGCGAACGATATTTATATCGATTTTATTCATTTTATAATGAATATTGAAAAGTGATTTCAAAATTTAATATTTTGAAATGAAATTCAAATTAAATTAGATTAAAATTCAAATTGAAATTTTATTGAATCAATTTGAAATTAATTCGAATCGAATAGAAAATGAATTCGATTCGAATTGAATTGAAAGTGAATTTGAATTCAAATTGAATAGAAATGAATTCAAATTGAATTAAATTGAATTAAAACGAATTGAAATCATTTTGAATGAAATTTAAAACGAACTGAAATTGAATTGAAATCAATTTGAATTGAATTCGAATTGAATTAAATAGAAGGTAAATTCAAATTGAATTGAATTGAAACGAATTAGAATTAGAATTGAATTGAAATTAATTCGAATTGAATTGAAATCAAATCGATTTGAAATTGAATGTAGCGTTGAAATGGTTTTGAAAACGAATTTAAAACGATTTATAAAATACGTTTTTAAAGGAAATCGACGAAATATATATAATATATTATATATATAATGGCCAGAATAGAACGCGCCACATCGCGGCAGATCGTGAATTTCAACCATTAACTTCGAATTGACGTTGCGGGAGACCCAACCGTCGGATTCTCCTAAAACCGGAACCGTTGGGTTCATATCGAAAGGAGATTTCCAATGAATATTAGAAATTTGAAATCTAACGGTTGGATTTGGAATTATGTCCAAATCAAATTTGGAAAAGGTCGTTGTAAGTGTAGTTCGATGGCCGTTGATGGAAATTGACTGTACGGGCCTTGTTAAAATTATTAAAAATATCTATAATTTGTGTAAAATCATAAGAAATGATTTGGGAAAAACTGGGCTGAAAAATTCCATATTTGAAAAGATAAAAATAGATTTTTATAAAAATGAACTAGTTCTGAACTAGAATTAAAATCAATTTATTTTTGAAATAAATAAATTGAATTTGAAAGTGATTTTAAAAATAATCAATATTCCCAATACGTGGATTGGACTAGAGTTGAATCGAAATTATCTTCGAAATATTTCGATGTTGAATTTCGTGACTATACAGATATTGTTATGGGAATTTGAAAGATATATTTTATAACGTTATTTCCAATACGATATTTGTTGGTTTCAGGATTTGATATTGAATATAAGCCGGTATATTTTCTATTCAGAGCCTTGTATTTAATATCAAATGTGATTTGGGTTTGTCGTGAATCGTGTTTTAGATGACATTGGTTCTTTAACCCAGTTAAAGGCAGGATGTTGATTTTTGAAAAGATTAAAACTAAGTGGAGTTTTAATGAATCTTTAATTAGATTAAAAATGTGAATTGATAATTTAAATTATCAAATTTGAAAGGTGATCGAGAATGGAGTACCACCAGTTTTGCTCCAAAGCGGTAGTTAAATCTGTAATTAGATTTGAACGTGAAATGGTAATTAATTTTGCCGATAACACCGTGGTGTTAGATATGGAGTATCACCAGTTTTGCTCCATGGGATGAATAGGTTGGGATTGGGAAATAAAATAAATAATTACTTCGGTGTGGTTCGCTAATCCCGACTAGTTTGAAATGATATCCAAAGGAAGATTAAAGAATAAATTTAGAAAAAATTATCTTCGATAAAATTAATGGGAACCTTTCCCTAAGAATGTGATTTTGTGAATAAAAGAATATTCTGAATTGGAATGAGGCGTTTGTTGTGTTTATATAACATTCGTTTATTATATACGTGGGTTATTCAGAAAGGCCGGGTTTACACCCATTCTGAATAACCGATTCGACGAGATGTCGAAGATGAAGACGGTGGTTGAAGACCGGAAGTCTTCACATCGTTAGGGTGATTACTGATGATCTTTATTGGGCTGTACGCCCAAGATGAGGGAAACAGTTGGTTATCGTTTAGACGTACTTGGAGATGGATGGATATGCGAGGAAAGTGCCTCCGATTTCGTTCAGACCCAGAACGAACTTGTAAATGGATTGTGTGTCTGACATTGGATTTTATTCTGTGTTGATTGATCTCGGCGGAGAATTTATTCTCTTGCTTAACGCCCTTCTCTGAGACGTACGAGCTCAGAGGTTGTATATCGATGGACATCAGTCGCATGGATTGAATTTCCAGTGTGGCACACATAAGTGGCAATTGATCAGGGCTTCTGTTGAAAAGCAAAGTCTTGTGGTTGATGATCAAAGCACGGCCTGTGTGGCATAGCTTTGTGTATAACGTGAATTCGCGAGCCTCACACCTCGTATGAGTCAAAAACGGGAGACGGACCGCTAGGAGAACACGACGTTTCTTTCTAGCTAGGATGGTGTCAGTGACCTACCAGCCCTGGCATTTATAAACTTTTCACCTGTGTGGTTGTTGGAATGCGAGGCGCCTCGGATATAGGTCTGTAAGGACCGGGAAACGTGTGTTCAGGAATTGCCAATCCTCAAAAGTAAGAGAGGAGCGGCCCAGCCGATTCCAAGGATCAAAGTGGGGTCTTGAGGCATTTGCTAGAGTGTCTCGAACGCGGAGAGGAGCTTGCCCCTTGCCTCGACTCATGATGGAATCCAATTTCCAATACGTGATATTGCGGTTTTAATTGTAGAACTAGTATGGCGACATGATATATGGTACCCATGCCGTCTATGATTGATATTTATGATTGAAAATTGTTTTGACACTATACACTTATTATAGTATCAAATGATTTGTTTTAAATGTACCAAACATGTTTGGCTATTATAAGGGAAAACCCTATCCTCCGGCTTGCGTTGCATTGTGTGATGGGACATGGGTCTTATAATTTCTTCATTTTTCCAAAAAGCATTGCGCTGTTTTGTTATTTGCACTCGTATTCTTGGGAGGAAACCCGTTCCATGGTATACGGCGTGGTCCCTTGAATTACTCTCTTTTAAAGTAAAGTTTTTAATAACTGTTTTAGTTCTCACACCAGTCACATGACTGACCTGGAGTTTATTGTTTTAACCTAAACTCGGGTGCCCCTATTTTCGACACGGGCAGCTAGTAGTTTTTGTTTTGCAAATTTATATCCACAGGGTCCTGATTTACAGCTGGAACGATGCTCGGAATGCTCTGTATCCGTGCATTACTTCTAGTTGTATTTTGTAAATTTTTCCACTGCTATGTAATTTATTGTAATCTCTGATATTTATCGAATGTAATTTAATCATTTATACTCTGTATATTTTTGTATCTGATGGAATTGTTGTAATAACAATCAAATGTTCTTCCGTCTGCATTCTATTTTGTCTTGTTCTCAAAGTATCCGCGCCTTCCTTCACGGGGAAGTTTCGGGTCCTGTCAGTTTGGTATCAGAGCTTTGGTTTACATAGCTCGAGAACAAGACACATTAGAACCATATGAAAGAATTCATCAGATATTGGATTAGTAATATACAATTAGAATGACTCGTTAGAGATGGGATCAGTAGTATCCTAGAATGAGTGTGAAGAGTATATTTTTCAAATGAAAACAAATTTTGTTTTGAAAATCTAAATTGCTTTAAATGTATTTGAATATTTATTTATTTTGAATTTGGACAATCCAATATATAAAGTTTCGCGTATACGCGTCATGAACGTATATTCGAAGTTTTAATATACTGGATAGATATAGAATCACACTCTAGTCGCCCGGGGATAATTCTGATGATGTGGCCACATCATCAGTATTTATGTTCGTATTTCGAAGGTGTGGTTTCTATATAATTCCATCAGACTGGTGTGAGAACCAAAACTTATATAGATAGATTTATTTGTTGTGATTGGCATCAAAAACATGATTTTCTGTATATATATATATATATATATATATATATATATATCAAAATTATCAATTTGATACTCTAATTCATTAATTGATTGATGTTTGTGTTGTTTGTTTATTTGTTTGACAATTTTTAACCATTTAGCCTAATAGAATCAAATATTGAATTGTATTGAAAATTGGTCGCATTTGCTTGCACATACATGTACTTACATTGAACAGGTCATAGCAAGGAGGCTAGAGCAGAGAATAAAATTTGTTTGCCCGACAAATAGGTACATGTTTACCATTATTTACTGTTTTATTTGGGTGATGATGATTTTATGAGCCTATTGGCTAGCCGCTTGACTTTTTATTTTTATTTTTGAGATTAGAAGGCCTATATGGCAATTTCGGGATTTTCCCGTTGCTCTCGGTGCAGGAGAGGTTATGGCGAAATTTTTCGAAAATTCCGGGTGTTAGCCAAATTTTTGAAGAATTGGAAAATTCTCAGAAACTGAAAAGTTGGAGAATGGAAGCCAGATCGAACATGAAGTTGATTAATCAAACCACTTTCGACTTTGTTCCTTTTCGGGGATGAAAAATTTTAAGTGGGGGAGAATGTAACAACCCAAAAATCTGGGCCAGTTAAAAAATTTTATTTTGGAAAATTTAGTGAATTTTGAATATTTAAAATGAATTATTTTGAAAAATATCGACGAGAAATTTATTTTGAATGGAATTCGAACGCGTATATTTATATAGGTCGTCGTTAGAATATAAATAATTATATATAATTATAAATAGAATTAAAAATGGCACGGTAGTTCGATAATTTGATTTCAAACTTCAATTGAATGTACCGTGTGCAAAACAATCCGAATTTTAGTGAAACCAAAAATAATAGGATCTATTTGAGAATATCTTTCCAACGAATCCGAAAAATCAAGATTTCATAGCGGGAATCAAAAAATATGTCCAGTTGAAAATTCTGAATAGTCGTTATGGAATTTAGGCCCTTAAAAATGGGAATTTTGCAAACGACCTCGAATTTCAACGAAACCACTTTTGTTGGGTCCGTGATGTCAAGTTATTGCTAGATTCCAAATTTCATAATTTTTCGAATCAATATGTGAGTGTGGCAAAGGAAAACGCGTTTGACCAGTTTTAGTTGATTTTAATCGACTTGAAAATGGCCATTTCTCCAACGGTTTCAGAATTCGACGAAACTAGTTTTGTTAGGACCGTATCGTTAATACGAAGCTAGAAAATATTTTTCTGGAATTTTTCGAGTTAGTATGTGACCCAGTAAATTGAAATGCGCGTTCAAATTGAATATATAGAGTTATATGTTGATTTTAACAGAAACTGATCGAAACGGTCGAATCAGCTTACGATACATATACCATTATGTTCGGAATGGTGGTAAAATGTAGTGGACGACAGGCGGTGGGCCTCGTTTAGAGGTCGAAATTAAAAGTACCTTTTTGGAATTAAATAATTAAATAAAAAAATAAAATCACTCCTCTCCTTAATCGTTCAGGCCCCCCTCCCCCCGATTACATTTCAAAGAAGAAAGATGAAAAAAAACCTAGAGGAGCCACCGTTCCCCCAAGCAGGGCGCCGCACCGCCATAGACCACCGCCTGCCACCTGCCACCGCGCCTCCGTCTTCTCCTCCTTTCCCTCCCCCAAATCTCCCACGCCCTAACTCGCAACCCAGTTCGGCACCCTCCGCCCCGAGCACCCAACCACCCACCGCTGACCAGAGGAGCACCACCCACCTCCAAGAAACCCCAGCCCCCCTCCTTGCGATGCGCGCCCACCACCAGAGCAGCACCCCCTCCCCCTGCGCAACACCACCGACCCCTCTTCTTCGATTTGAAGCCCCTCCGAAGCGTCCTAAACCCCCCTCTTCTCCTACTTGAACGCGAGCTCCGTGTCGAGCAGCGAATGAACGGCAAGAAGGAAGGTGATTTTCTTTTATTCAATACTTAACAACACTATTTTTTATATATATACTTGCGTTAATTTTAAAATCTGATTTTTAATTTTATTTTATATAAAATGATTTTGATTTTTATGAAGTTATGATTTTTAAATTCATAACGGTTAGGATTTTTAGTTATGTAAATTATAAATTTTAGTTAAGGAAGAGAAGTAGGATTTCATATGAGGTAGCATCGATAAAAATTCGATTTTTATGCATATAAAAACAAGATAAAAATATGATTTTTAGGACTGGAAAAGATCGGATTTTTATTTATATATACAGAATAGAAAGATTTGATTTTTATACACATATAGCATATATAAAAACACGATTTTTATTTGACGTGAAGAAGAAAAATATAAATTTTATTTTATAGAAAGGATAAAAATATTATCTTTATGTAGTAGAGATTATTAAAATAGAATTTTTATATTTTATAGATATTAAAAATATCATCTTTATATATGTAGCAAAATAAAAATGTGATTTTTATAGCGATGAAATAGAAAAGGCGAAATCTTTATATAGAGAATAGCGATGTAAAAATAGAATTTTTATCTATATAGTAGCGATGTAAAAATAGAATTTTTATCTATATAGTAGCATTGTAAAAATAGAATTTTTTATCTATATAGTAGCGATGTAAAAATGGAATTTTTAACCATATGGAGAAATAATAAAAATATGATTTTTATATACATAGCAATAATATATAAAAATGTGATTTTTATATATGTAGTGAATACGGGCAATGAAAGTGACAAAAGGCGAGAACGGCGATGATTCCCTACATAAGAAGAGTCATGGAGTTGGGATAGCATTGGTGAGAACTTCTCACTCTAAATTTCCTTTTCTAGATATATATATATATATATATATATATATATATACACACACTAGGATGCAGACGGTTCTTAGCAGCACCCGACACCCGTCATCCACAGACCAAGGATGGCTTGTTTGTTTGATTGATGTGTTGTGAAAATTGTTTGTGATGTTGATGTGAAATCGAAAATAAAATGGAGATGGTTGAAATAAATTAATTATCGTTAAAAATATAATTTTTAACGTGAATGTGAATAAATGAATATTTATAAACAAATCGGTCGATTTGTTTATATACACTAATTTGAGTGATATTGATTGGGTCGATAAATTTTACACATCGCCCAACTGCACAAATAAAAATCTGTGTTTGTTGATTTGAAACCCCACACGGGTGTTGGGATGATATTTGGGTACACTAATCCCAATTATTTAATTATATCTCGATCGATTGGTCGACAGACTGTGTAAGCGTCGATTATTTATATTTGATGCTTATATAGTTGTGTGGTGCACCCTGGATGATGGTTGATTGTTTGTCATTGCTATTATATACATGTTTTGTATGGAATCCATATAATTAACATTATATGGTGATTGATTGGGCCTCATTCCAATCGGGAAAATAATGAATATTATAAAGGGGAAATTCATGTGTTGAATATAAAAATAGTCATGTGTTGAAACTATTCATATGTTGAGTAAAATATTTTAACAATAGAATTTACATCTTTATCATATTTAAAATTAGAACTACTTCACGGTGGAGTCTAATTAAAAATCAAACGATAGATACCATGATTTTATAAAATATTATACATAACAAAAATAGTCGTGTGTTGAAAGAAATATAGGTTCATGTGTTGAATAGAATATATATTCATTTGTTGAATAGAATAACGAAGATTTTGGAAAATATAAAGCCATGTTGATTAGAGATGCGTTATTTTGACGTGATCGATATTTATATCGATTTTATTCGTTTTATAATGAATATTGAAATGTGATTTCAAAATTTAATATTTTGAAATGAAATTCAAATTAAATTAGATTAAAATTCAAATTGAAAATTTATTGAATCAATTTGAAATGAATTCGAATCGAATAGAAAATGAATTCGATTCGAATTGAATAGAAATGAATTCAAATTTAATTAAATTGAATTAAAACGAATTGAAATCGTTTTGAATGAAATTTAAAACGAACTGAAATTGAATTGAAATCAATTTGAAATGAATTCGAATTGAATTAAATAGAAGGTAAATTCAAATTGAATTGAATTGAAATGAATTAGAATTAGAATTGAATTGAAATGAATTCGAATTGAATCGAAATCAAATCGATCTGAAATTGAATGTAGCATTGGAATGGTTTTGAAAACGAATTTAAAACGATTTATATAATACGTTTTAAAAAGAAATCGACGAAATATATATAATATATATATATATATATATTATATATATAATAGCCTGAATAGAATGCGCCGCGTCGCGGCAGTTCGTGAATTTCAACCATTAACTTCGAATTGACGTTGCGGGAGAACCGACCGTCGGATTCTCCTAAAACCGGAACCGTTGGGTTCGTATCGAAAATAGATTTCCAATGAATATTAGAAATCTGAAATCTAACAGTTGGATTTGGAGTTATGTCCAAATCAAATTTGGAAAATGTCGTTGTAAGTGCAGTTAGATGGCCGTTGATGGAAATCAACTGTACGGGCCTTGTTAAAATTATTAAAAATATCTATAATTTGTGTAAAATCATAAGAAATGATTTGGGAAAAATTGGGCTGAAAAATTCCATATTTGAAAAGATAAAAATAGATTTTTTATCAAAATGAACTAGTTCTGAACTAGAATTAAAATCAATTTATTTTTGAAATAAATAAACTGAATTTGAAAGTGATTTTAAAAGTAATCAATATTCCCAATACGTGGATTGGACTGGAGTTGAATCGAAATTATCTTCGTAATATTTCAATGTTGGATTTCGTGACTATACAGATATTGTTATGGGAATTTGAAAGATATATTTTATATCGTTATTTCCAATACGATATTTGTTGGTTTCAGGATTTGATATTGAATATAAGCCGGTGTATTTTCTATTCAGAGCCTTGTATTTAATATCAAATGTGATTTGGGTTTGTCGTGAATCGTGTTTTAGATGACATTGTTTCTTTAACCCAGTTAAAGGCAGGATGTTGATTTTTGAAAAGATTAAAACTAAGTGGAGTTTTAATGAATCTTTAATTAGATTAAAAATGTGAATTGATAATTTAAATTATCAAATTTGAAAGGTGGTCGAGAATGGAGTACCACCAGTTTGCTCCAAAGCGGTAGTTAAATCTGTAATTAGATTTGAATGTGAAATGGTAATTAATTTTGCCGATAACACTGTGGTGTTAGATATGGAGTATCACCAGTTTTGCTCCATGGGATGAATAGTTTGGGATTGGGAAATAAAATAAATAATTACTTCGGTGTGGTTCGCTAATCCCGACTAGTTTGAAATGATATCCAAAGGAAGATTAAAGAATAAATTTAGAAAAAAATTTCTTGGATAAAAGTAATGGGAACCTTTCCCTAAGTATGTGATTTTTTGAATAAAAGAATATTCTGAATTGGAATGAGGCGTTTGTTGTGTTTGTATAACATTCATTTATTATATACGTGGGTTATTCAGAAAGGCCGGGTTTACACCCATTCTGAATAACCGATTCGACGAGATGTCGAAGATGAAGACAGTGGTTGAAGACCGGAAGTCTTCACATCGTTTGGGTGATTACTGATGATCTTGATTGGGCTGTACACCCAAGACGAGGGAAACAGTTGGTGATCGTCTAGACGTACATGGAGATGGATGGATATGCGAGGAAAGTGCCTCCGGTTTCGTTCAGACCCAGAACGAACTTGTAAATGGATTGTGTGTCTGACATTGGATTTTATTCTGTGTTGATTGATCTCTATTAAATATACATTTGTTTGGCGGTGGAGAATTTATTCTCTTGCTTAACGCCCTTCTCTGAGACGTACGAGCTCAGAGGTTGTATATCGATGGACATCAGTCGCATGGAGTGAATTGCCAGTGTGGCACGCATAAGTGGCAATTGATCAGGGCTTCTATTGAAAAGCAAAGTCTTGTGGTTGATGATCAAGGCACGGCCTGTGTGGCATAGCTTTGTGTATAACATGAATTCGCGAGCCTCACACCTCGGTATGAGTCAAAAACGGGAGACGGACCGTGGGAGAGCACGACGTTTCTTTCTAGCTAGGGTGGTGTCAGTGACCTACCATCCCTGACATTTGTATACTTTTCACCTGTGTGGTTGTTGGAATGCGAGGCACCTCGGATATAGGTCTGTAAGGACCGGGAAACATGTGTTCAGGAATTGCCAATCCTCAAAAGTAAGAGAGGACCGGCCCAGCGGATTCCAAGGATCAAAGTGGGGTCCTGAGGCATTTGCTAGAGTGTCTCGAATGCGGAGAGGAGCTTGCCCCTTGCCTCGACTCATGATGGAATCCAATTTCCAATACGTGATATTGCGGTTTTAATTGTAGAACTAGTATGGCGACATGATATATGGTACCCATGCCGTCTATGATTGTTATTTCTGATTGAAAATTGTTTTGACACTATACACTTATTATAGTATCAAATGATTTGTTTTAAACGTACCAAACATGTTTGGCTATTATAAGGGAAAACCCTATCCTCCGGCTTACGTTGCATTGTGTGATGGGACCTGGGTCTTATAATAGCTTCATTTTTCCAAAAAGCATTGCGTTGTTTTGTTATATGCACTAGTGTTCTTGGGAGGAAACCCGTTCCGTGTTATACGGTGTAGTCCCTTGAATTACTCTCTTTTAAAGTAAAGTTTTAAATAACTGTTTTAGTTCTCACACTAGTCACATGACTGAATTGGATTTTATTGTTTTAACCTAAACTCTGGGTGCCCCTATTTTTGACACGGGCAGCTAGTAGTTTTGGTTTTGCAGATTTATATCCACAGGGTCCTGATTTACAGCTGGAACGATGCTCGGAAAGCTCTGTATCCGTGCATTACTTCTAGTTGTGTTTTGTATATTTTTCCGCTGCTATGTAATTTATTGTAATCTCTGATATTTATAGAATGTAATTTATTCATTTATACTCTGTATATTCTTGTATCTGATGGAATTGTTGTAATAACAATGAAATGTTCTTCCGTATGCGTTCTATTTTGTCATGTTCTCAAAGTATCCGCGCTTTCCTTCACGGGGAAGTTTCGGGTCCTGTCAAGCTGCCCGTGTCAAAATAAGGGAACCCAGAGTTTAGGTTAAAATAATAAACTCCATGTCAGTCATGGGACTAGTGTGAGAACTAAAACAGTTATATTCTTTATTTTAAAGTTCGGTAAATCAAGGGACCACGTCGCTAACGCGGAACAGGTTTCCTCCCAAGAATACCAGTGCATAAAACAACAGCGCAATGATAAATAAAGAACAATGAAGCTACTATAAGACCCAGGTCCCATCACACAATGCAACACAAACCGGAGGATAGGGTTTTTCCTTATAATAGCCAAATAATGCTTGATACGCTAAATTTCATCTTTTATTATTACTATAAGTGTATAGTGTCAAAACAATTTCAATCATAAATATTAATCATAGGCGGCATGGGTACCATATATCATGTCGCCATACAAGGATCTACAATCAAAACCGCAAAGTCACGTATTTGGAAATTGGATTTCCATCTGTGAACCGAGGCAAAAGATAGTCCTCTACCGATTCGAGATGCTCTAGCCCGCCTCTCAGGAACAGAACGCATCGTCCCTTGGATCTTCAGGGTCAGTCCACCGATGTGGATTAGACGAAATCTTGAACACTACGTCTCCCCACCCTTTGGGGTGTCAATGAGTCAACGAATGACTCCATCGGCTTCACATAGTCACCGATAGATCTGAGGCGCCTTGCAACAGCAACAACCACATAATTCAAACTCGTCAGGGCGTGTAAAACCACTGACGCCACTTTTAGCTAGAAGGAAACGCATGTTCTCCCTGCAGTCCTCTCCCATTTTTGGTTCACTACCGGGGTGTGAGGCTCGCGAATCAACGTTACACAAAGCTATGCCATACAGGCTGTGCTTTGATCATCAACCACAAGACTTTGCTTTTCAACAGAAGCCTTGATCATTTGCATCTTAGCATGCCACACAGGCAATTCACGCTATGCAACCGATATCAATCACACAGAATGAAATCCGATGTCAGACACACATCCATTTACAAGTCCGTTCTGGGTCTGAACTAAACCGGAGGCAACTAGTACCCCGCATATCCATCGATCTCCAAGTACGTCTGGACAACCACTAACTGATTCCCTCCTCTTGGGTGTACGGCCCAATCAAGATCATCAGTAATTATCCAAACGACGTGAAGACCTCCGGTCTTCAACCATCGTCTTCATCCTCGACACCACGTCGAATCAGTTATTCAAACTGGGATAAACCTGTTATTTCTGAATAACTCGCGTATATAATAAACAAGTGTTACACAAACACAACATACACCTCATTCCAATCCATCAGTAACTAACCGTAAATTAAAAAGAGAATAATTCCCCAAAATTTTAACCCCGAAGGCCGAAACCAACATCAGATCAATACCCAGGAAACCATTCTGCTTAGCTAACCTAAAGTTAGTTTCTAAATTTCACATTCTTAGGGATAGGTTCCCATTAATTTTACCAAGGATAAATTCTTTTAAATTTATTCTTTAATCTTCCTTTGAATATCACTTCAAACTAGTCGGGATTAACGAACCACACCGAAGTAATCATTTATTTTATTTCCCAATCCCAACCTATTCATCCCATGAAGTAGAACTGGTCATACTTCATATCTAACACCACGGTGTTATTGATAAATTTAATTATCATTTCACGTTCAAATCTAATTAAAGATTTAACTATCGCCTGGAGCAAAACTGGTGATACTCCATTCTCGATCATTTCAATCTAATTAAAGATTCATTAAAACTACACTTATTTTTAATCTTTAACTGGGTTAAAGAACCGATGTCATTTTAAAACACAGTTCACGATAAACCCCAAAATCACATCACATTTCAATCAGTCCCTAACCGTAAATTAGCAAGTGAGCAATTCCCTAAATATTAAACCCGAAGGCCGAAACCAACATCAGATCAATACCCTCGAAACCATTCAACTTAACTAATTTCCAGTTAGTTTCTGATTTTCTTAACTCCTTTGGGTCTAAGAACAGTATTATTGAAGATACCATTCACGACAACCCAAAATCACATTTCATTAATTATCAGGTTAAAGAACAAGTGCTATTTAAAACACTGTTCACGATAAACCCAAAAATCAATACCAATTCAATTCCAATTAAATACTATTTAATTGGTACACTTCATTTAGTCTAAATAAAAAGATTTAATCTTTTTCTCAACTGGGCTAAAGAAAAGTGTTATTGAAGACACAATTCACGACAAACCCAAATCACATTTGATATTAAATACAAGGCTCTGAATAGAAAATATATCGGCTTATATTCAATATCAAATTCCTCAACCAACAAATATCATATTGGAAATAACGATATAAATATATCTTTCAAATTTGCATAACAATATCTGTATAATCATGAAATCCAACATCGAACTATACCGAAGATGATTTCGATTCAAATCCATTCCAATTCAATTATTGGAAATTCTGGTTTCTTTTAAAACCATTTCAAAACCAATTTATTTATTTAAAAATAAATAAATTATTATTCTACTTGAAAACTAGTTCATTTTGATAAAAATCTATTTTTATCCTTTCAAATATGGTGTTTTTCACCCCAATTCTTCACAAATTATTTCTTATCATTTTACACAAATTATTTATATTTCTAGTAACTTTATCAAGCCCCGTACAGTCAATTTCCATCAACGGCCACCGAACTGCACTTACAACGACCTTTTCCAAATTTGATTTGGACATAATTCCAAATCCAACCGTTAGATTTCTAATTTCTAATATTCGTTAGAAATCTCTTTTCGATACGAACCCAACGGTTCCTGTTTTAGGAAAATCCGACGGTCGGATCTCCCGTAATATCCGTTAGAAGTCAATGGTCGAAATTCGCGAACTGCCACGGCGCGACGCGTTCTATTCTGGCCATTATATTATATATATAATATATATAACATATACTTCGTCGATTTCCTTTTGAAACGTATTTTATAAATCGTTTTGAATTCGTTTTTCAAAACGATTTCAACTTCATTTCAAATTCAAATCAAAATCAAAATTTTCCTTATAAATTCGTTTTAAATTCATTTCAAATTGATTTCAATTCAAATCGATTTTCAGTTCAATTTCAATACGTTTTAAATTCAATTCAAAACGATTTCAATTCTATTTCAATCTAATTCGAATTTCAAATCTATTCAGTTTAATTTGAATTTCAATTCTTTTCAATTTAATTCGAATTTCGATTATTTTCAATATAATTCGAATTTCGATTCTTTTCAATTTAATTCGAATTTCAATTCTTTTCAATATAATTCGAATTTCAACTCTTTTCCATATTATTTTGAATTTCAATTCTTTTCCATATAATTTGAATTTCAATTCTTTTCAACATAATTCGAATTTCGAAATCACTTTCAATATTCATTGAAAAATGAATAAAATCGATATAAATATCGTTCGCGTCAAAATGGCGTCAATCTAATCAACACGGCTTCATATGTTTCTATTTTCAAATATTCTATTTCAAATATTTCTATTTCAAATATTTCTTTTTCAAATATTTCTATTTTAAATATTTCTTTTTCAAATATTTCTATTTCAAAACTGGAATGAGGCCCAATCAATTACCATATAATGTTAATTATATGGATTTTCTACAACACATGTATAAAATAACAACGATAAATAATCAACCATCATCCAGAGTGCATTCTACACTATATAATATCACATATAAATATTTAACACTTATGACAACCTGTCAATCAATCGATCGACATACAACTAATTATTTGGATTAGTGTACGTCATATATCATCCCAATACCTGTGTGGGGTTTCAAACAATCAAACACAAATTTTATTGGTGTAGTTGGGCGATGTGTAAAATTTATCGTCTCAATCAATATCAATCAAATTAGTGTATATAAACAAATCTCCGATTTGTTTATAAATATTTATTTGAAATACACGTTAAAAATTCAATTTTTAACTAAATTTTTTTTTTATTTCATTCTACATCACACAATCAAATTTCACGACATAGCAACCAAACAAAAAAGTCATCTATGGTCTGTGGAAGACGAGTGTCGGGTGCTACTAAACACCGTTTGCATCCTAGTATATATTTTAACTAGAAAACTAAATTAAAAGTGAGAAATTCTCACCGACTAGCTAATCCAAACGCCACGACTCTTCATAAGTAGAAATCCTCCGCCGTTTCTTCTTTCATCACTTTCGTCATCCGTATTCACTACATATATAAAAATCGAATTTTTACTTCGCTATTCAATATATAAAAATCGAATTTTTACTTCGCTATTCAATATATAAAAATCATGTTTTTCATTGATTAAAAATCTAATCTTTCCTTGTCAAAAATTGTATATTTCAATCAAAGAAATCATGTATTATTTCATAATTAAAATCGAGTAAGAAAAGTAAAACTTACAGTTATATTTTTTTAGGGTTTCTGTGCTTGCAGGCGAGGAGGAGGCGCGGGGGGGTTCTGGTGGTGCGCGCTGGCGCGGTGGAGCGGTGGTTGGAGGGGAGTGGCATGGCGGGTGTCCATTGGCCGGAGGAGATGCTGTCTTGATCGATTGGGAATTGGTTGCGGGTTGGTGCTGAGAGATAGAGGAGGGAGGAGGGGAAGGGAGGAGAGGAGGGGGTGGCGGGTCGATCGGAGGAGCGACAGCTCCTCCCTCTTCTTCCCCTTTTTTTGTTTTTAATTCTCGAACGTGAACTGAAGAAGAAAGAAAGAGGGAAAGGAGAGAGAAAATGGGCTTTGACCCTATATAGTAATATATATTTTTTAATTTCTTTTTGAATTCTAAAACGTAACCTTTACATTCGAACTCAAAATCGAACCCACCGACTGTCGTCCCTAGCGTAATACCCACATTACAAACACAATGGGATATGTTTCGTTAGCCAATTCGATCGTTTCAATCAGTTTTCGTCAAAATCAACTTATAACTCTATATATTGAATTTGAAAGTGCATTTCAATTTACCGGGGCCACATACTAACTAGAAATATTCCAGAAAAATATTTTCTAGCTTCGTACTAACGATACGGTCCTAACAAAACTAGTTTCGTCAAATTCTGAGACCGTTTGAAAAATGGCCATTCTCCAGTCGATTAAAATCAACTAAAACTGGTCAAATGCGTTTTCCTTTGTCACGCTCACATATTGATTCGAAAAATTATGAGAATTGTAATCTAGCAATAACTTGACGTCACGGATCCAACAAAAGTGGTTTCGTCGAAATCCGAGCTCGTTTGCAAAATGGCTATTTTAAGGGCTAGAATTCCATAGCGACTATTCTGAAAATTCATTTGGAAATAAATTTTGATTCCCGCTTTGAAATTTCGATTTCCTGGATTCGTTTGAAAGATATTCACAAATAGATTCTAATATTTTTGGTTTCGCTAAAATCCGGTTTAATTTGCACCCTGTACATTCGTTTGAATTTTGAAATCGAATTATCGAACTACCGTGCCATTTTCAATTCCTTTTATAATTATAAATAAATACTTATATTCTAACGATGATCTATATAATATATACCTTCTAATTCTATTCAAAATGAATTTCTCGTCGATATTATTTAAAATAATCATTTTAAATATTCAAAATTCGCTAAAATTGCCAAAATAAAATTTTTAAATTGGCTCAGATTTCCGGGTTATTACAATCTCCCCCACTTAAAACTTTTCGTCCCCGAAAAGGAACGAAGCTGAAAGTTGTTTTACAAATCAACTCAACTTTCTTTATTTTCCTTACGGCTTAAGTTCTTCAACTTTTCAGTTTCTAAGAACTTTTTAAATTTTTCAAAAATTTGGCTAACACCCTAAATTTTCGAAAATTTCACCATAACCTCCCCTGCACCGGGGACTTTGGGATATTTCATATAGCCTCCCATGGCCTTCTTCAATCCAAAAGAAAAAGCCAAGCGGCTAGCCAATCGGCTCATTAAATCACCCAAAACTCAAGAAATACAATAAACATGTACCTATTTGTCGGGCAAACAATTTTATTCCTCTTCTCTAGCCTCCTTGCTATGACCTGTTCAATGGATGTACATACATACATACATATATATGTGTATATATATATATATGTATGCATGCAAATGCGACTAATTTTCAATACAGTTTATTATTTGGTTCAATTTGGCTAAAGGTTCAACATTCTAATTAATCAACTAATAATCAAACAACACAATCAGCCATCAATTTGTAGATTAACGTTTCAAATTCATAATTTTGATATATAGTCAAAATTCATATTTTTGATGCCAAATCACAACAATAAGCCCTATCTAATTTTGGTTCTCACACCAGTCAATTGGAAATATATAGAAATCCCACTTTCGTCACTCGAACATAAATCCTGATGATGATGCATCATCCTCAGAATTATCCCCGGGCGACTAGAGTGTAATTCTATATCTAACCAGTATATTAAAATTTCAAATACACGTGGATCAGACATATGCACAAAATCTTTATATACTGGATTGTTCAAATCAATACAAATAAATAATCAAATATGAATAATTGATTTAAATTTTCAAAACAAAAATTGTTTTCATTTTAAAAATATACTCTTCACACTCGTTCTAGGATACTCCTGATCCCATCTCTAACGAGTCATTCTCATTGGATATAACAAATCCAATATCTGATGAATTCTTTCGTATGGTTCTAACGTGTCTTGTTCTCTGAGCTTTGTAAACCAAAGCTCTGATACCAGCTGTAACGAAAAGGAATTCCGCTCGATCCGAATCAGTCGCTAAACCGACCAAGACCGTACGAAACGCCTGATTGTTTTTGAGAACACGACAAATCAGAACGCAGACAGAACAACATTCATTGTATATTACAAAAATACCATCAGAATACAAGAATATACAGAGTATAAATCAATATTACACATTCGATAAATATCAGAGATTACAATAAATTACATAGAAGCGGAAAATAATACAATACACAACTAGAAGAGATATACAGATACAAAGCTTTCCGGATATCATTCCAACTGTAAACCAGGATCCTATGAATATAAATCTGCACAACCAAAACTACTAGCTGTTCGTGTCAAAATAAGGGCACCCAGAGTTTAGGTTAAAACAGTAACTCCAGGTCAATCATGGGACTGGTGTGAGAACTAAAACAGTTATAATTCTTTATTTTAAAGTTCGGTAAATCAAGGGACCATGCCGCTAACGCGGAACGGGTTTCCTCACAAGAATACCAGTGCATAAAACAACAGCACAATACTAAATAAAGATTAATGAAGCTATTATAAGACCTAGGTCCCATCACACAATAGAACACAAACCGGAGGATAGGGTTTTACCTTATAATAGCCAAAGAATGCTTGATACGCTAAATTTCATCTTTTATTATTACTATAAGTGTATAGTGTCAAAACAATTTCAATCATAAATATTAATCATAGGCGGCATGGGTACCATATATCATGTCGCCATACTAGGCTCTACAATCAAAACCGCAAAGTCACGTATTTAAAAATTGGATTTCCGTCTGTGAACCGAGGCAAAAGATAGTCCACTACCGATTCGAGACGCTTTACCCCACTCCTCAGGAACAGAACGCATCGTCCCTTGGATCTTCAGGGCCGGTCCACCGATGTGGATTAGACGAAATCCTGAACACTACGTCTCCCCACCCTTTGGGGGTGTCAATGAGTCAACGAATGACTCCATCGGCTTCACATAGTCACCGATATATCCGAGGCGCCTTGCAACAGCAAAAACCACATAAGTCAAACTCGTCAGGGCATGTAAAACCACTGACGCCACTTTTAGCTAGAAGGAAACGCATGTTCTCCCTGCAGTTCTCTCCCGTTTTTGGTTCACTACCGGGTTGTGAGGCTCGCGAGTCAACGTTACACAAAGCTATGCCACACAGGCTGTGCTTTGATCATCAACCACAAGACTTTTCTTTTCAACAGAAGCCTTGATCATTTGCATCTTAGCATGCCACACAGGCAATTAACGCTATGCAACCGATATCGATCACACAGAATGAAATCCGATGTCAGACACACATCCATTTACAAGTCCGTTCTGGGTCTGAACGAAACCGGAGGTACCTAGTACCCCGCATATCCATCGATCTCCAAGTACGTCTAGACGACCACTAACTGATTCCCTCCTGTTGGGTGTACGGCCCAATCAAGATCATCAGTAATTATCCAAACGACGTGAAGACCTCCTGTCTTCAACCACCATCTTCATCCTCGACAGCACGTCGAATCAGTTATTCAGAATGGGATAAACCCGGTCTTTCTGAATAACTCATGTATATAATAAACAAGTGTTACGCAAACACAACGTACGCCTCATTCCAATCCATCAGTCTCTAACCGTAAATTAACAAGAGAATAATTCCCCAAATATTAACCCCGAAGGCCGAAACCAACATCAGATCAATACCCAGGAAACCATTCTGCTTAGCTAACCTAAAGTTAGTTTCTAAATTTCACATTCTTAGGGATAGGTTCCCATTAATTTTACCAAAGATAAATTCTTTTAAATTTATTCTTTAATCTTCCTTTGAATATTACTTCAAACTAGTCGGGATTAACGAACCACACCGAAGTAATCATTTATTTTATTTCCCATTCCCAACCTATTCATTCCATGAAGTAGAACTAGTCATACTTCATATCTAACACCACGGTGTTATCGATAAATTCAATTACCATTTCACGTTCAAATCTAATTAAAGATTTAACTATCGCCTGGAGCAAGACTGGTGATACTCCATTCTCGATCATTTCAATCTAATTAAAGATTCATTAAAACTCCACTTAGTTTTAATCTTTAACTGGGTTAAAGAACCGATGTCATTTTAAAACACGGTTCACGATAAACCCCAAAATCACATCACATTTCAATCAGTCCATAACCGTAAATTAGCAAGTGAGCAATTCCCTAAATATTAACCCCGAAGTCCGAAACCAACATCAGATCAATACCCCAGAAACCATTCAACTTAACTAATCTACAGTTAGTTTCTGATTTTCTTAACTCCTTTGGGCCTAAGAACAGTATTATTGAAGATACCGTTCACGACCACCCAAAATCACATTTCATTAATTATCGGGTTAAAGAACAAGTGTTATTTAAAACACTGTTTACGATAAACCCAAAAATCAATACCAATTCAATTCCAATTAAATACTATTTAATTGGTACACTTCATTGAATAAAAACATTTAATCTTTTTCTCAACTAGGCTTAAGAACAGTGTTACCGAAGACACCATTCACGACAAAACCAAATCACATTTGATATTAAATACAAGGCTCTGAATAGAAAATATATCTGCTTATATTCAATATCAAATTCCTCAACCAACAAATATCGTATTGGAAATAACGATATAAATATATCTTTCAAATTTGCATAACAATAACTGTATAATCACGAAATCCAACATCGAACTATTCCGAAGATGATTTCGATTCATATCCATTCAAATTCAATTATTGGAAATTCTGGTTTCTTTTAAAACCATTTCAGAACCAATTTATTTATTTAAAAATAAATAAATTATTATTCTAATTCAAAACTAGTTCATTTCGATAAAAATCTATTTTTATCCTTTCAAATATGGTGTTTTTCACCCCAATTCTTCACAAATCATTTCTTATGATTTTTCACAAATTATTTATATTTTTAATAACTTTATCAGAGCCCGTACAGTCGATTTCCATCAACGGCCACCGAACTGCACTTACAACGACCTTTTCCAAATTTGATTTCGACATAATTCCAAATCCAACCATTAGATTTCTAATTTCTAATATTCGTTATTTTCGATATGAACCAAACGGTTCCGGTTTTAGGAGAATCCGACGGTCGGATCTCCCATAATATCCGTTCGAAGTCAATGGTCGAAATTCGCGAACTGCCGCGGCGCGGCACGTTCTATTCAGGCCATTATATTACATATATAATATATATAATATATACTATGTCGATTTCCTTTTAAATCGTATTTTATAAATTGTTTTGAATTCGTTTTTCGAAACGATTTCAACTTCATTTCAAATTCAAATCAAAATTGAATTTTTCCTTATAAATTCATTTTAAATTCATTTCAAATTGATTTCAATTCAAATCGATTTTCAGTTCAATTTCAATACGTTTTAAATTCAATTCAAAACGATTTCAATTCTATTTCAATCGAATTCGAATTTCAATTCTCTTCAGTTTAATTCGAATTTCAATTCTTTTCAATTTAATTCGAATTTCGGTTCTTTTCAATATAATTCGAATTTCGATTCAATTCAATTTAGTTCGAATTTCGATTCTTTTCAATATAATTCGAATTTCAACTCTTTTCCATATAATTTGAATTTCAATTCTTTTCCATATAATTCAAATTTCAATTCTTTTCAATATAATTTGAATTTCGAAATCACTTTTAATATTCATTGAAAAACGAATAAAATCGATATAAATATCGTTCGCGTCAAAATGGCTTCAATCTAATCAACACGGCTTCATATATTTCTATTTTCAAATATTCTATTTCAAATATATCTATTTCAAATATTTCCTTTTCTAATATTTCTATTTTAAAATTTCCTTTTTCAAATATTTCTATTTCAAAACTGGAATGAGGCCCAATCAATTACCATATAATGTTAATTATATGGATTTTCTACAACACATGTATAAAATAACAACGATAAATAATCAACCATCATCTAGAGTGCATTGTACACTATAAGCATCACATATAAATATTTAACGCTTATGACAGCTTGTCAATCGATCGACATACAACTAATTATTGGGATTAGTGTACGTCATATATTATCCCAATACCCGTGTGGGGTTTCAAACAATCAAACACAGATTTTATTTGTGTAGTTAGGCGATGTGTAAAATTTATCGTCTCAATCAATATCAATCAAATCAGTGTATATAAACAAATCTCCGATTTGTTTATAAATATTTATTTGAAATACACATTAAAAATTCAATTTTTAACTATAAAATATTTTATTTCATTCTACATCACACAATCAAATTTCACGACATAGCAACCAAACAAACAAGTCATCCATGGTCTATGGACGACGAGTGTCGGGTGCTACTAAACATCGTCTGCATCCTAGTATATATTTTAACTAGAAATCTAAATTAAAAGTGAGAAATTCTCACCGACTAGCTAATCCAAAGGCCACGACTCTTCATAAGTAGAAATCCTCCGTCGTTTCTTCTTTCATCACTTTCGTCATCCGTATTCACAACATATATAAAAATCGAATTTTTACTTCGCTATTCAACATACAAAAATCGAATTTTTACTTTGCTATTCAATATATAAAAATCGAATTTTTACTTCGCTATTCAATATATAAAAATCGAATTTTTACTTCGCTATTCAATATATAAAAATCGAATTTTTACTTCGCTATTCAATATAAAAAATCGAATTTTTACTTCGCTATTCAATATATAAAAATCATATTTTTCTTTGATTAAAAATCTAATCTTTCCTTGTCAGAAATCGTATATTTCAATCAAAGAAATCATGTATTATTTCAGAATTGAAATCGAATAAGAAAAGTAAAACTTACAGTTATATTTTTCTAGGGTTTCTGTGCTTGCACGCGAGGAGGAGGCATAGGGGGGGTTCTGGTGGTGTGCGCTGGCGCGGTGGGTGGAGGGGAGTGGCACGGCGGGTGTCCATTGGCCGGAGGCGATGATGTCTTGATCGATTGGGGATTGGTTGCGGGTTGGTGCTGAGAGATAGAGGAGGGAGGAGGAGAAGGGAGGAGAGGAGGGGGTGGCGGCGCCTATATAGTAATATTTTTTTTATTTAATTTCTTTTTGAATTCTAAAAAGTAACCTTTACATTCGAACTCAAAATCGAACCCACCGACTATTATCCCTAGCGTAATACCCCTATTCCGAACACAATGGGATATTTTTCGCTAGCCAGTTTCGATCAGTTTTTGTCAAAATCAACATATAACTCTATATATTGAATTTGAACGTGCATTTCAATTTACGGGGGCCACATACTAACTAGAAAATTTCCAGAAAAATATTTTCTAGCTTCGTATTGATGATACGGTCATAACAAAACAAGTTTCGACAAATTCTGAGACCGTTTGAAAAATGGCCATTCTCCAGACGATTAAAATCAATTGAGAAACTGGTCAAACGCGTTTTCCTTTGCCATGCTCACATATTGATTCAAAAAATTATGAAAATTGGAATCTAGCAATAACTTGACATCATGGATCCAACAAAAGTGGTTTCGTCGAAATCCGAGGTCTTTTGCAAAATGGCTATTTTTAAGGGCCAGAATTCCATAGCAACTATTCTGAATATTCATTTGGACATAACTTTTGATTCCCGCTATGAAATTTTGATTTCCCAGATTCGTTGGAAAGATATTCACAAATAGATTCTAATATTTTTGGTTTCGCTAAAATCCGGTTTAATTTGCACCCTGTACTTTCATTTGAATTTTGAAATCGAATTATCGAACTACCGCGCCATTTTCAATTCCTTTTATAATTATAAATAAATATTTATATTCTAACGACGATTTATATAATATATACCTTCTAATTCTATTCAAAATAAATTTCTCGTCGATATTATCTAAAATAATCATTTTAAATATTCAGAATTCTCTAAAATTGCCAAAATAAAAAATTTAAATTGGCTCAGATTTCCGGGTTATTACATAATGGATTCATGACACTTACATGATTCGCATTAAGGAGGTCAACTGAATCAGTAGACCGCCTAATTTTTGCATTAGATAAGGACATATACACACGCTATGCATATGATCATGAAGCATTAGAAGTCTTTTAAGGACAATGGACGCCTGTGTTTGTTGGTTGAGTATATGGACGTTTGGATGTTAGGATATACGTTCTTCTAGACTTGAAGATTTAGGGGATGAAATCCTTTAAGGAGGGGAGAATGTAACACCCCGAATTTTCTATTAACAATAAATTAACAGATTAAAGTATAATTAATTTTAAATGAAAGATTTAAAGGAAACGAGTTACGCCATTGCGTTCGTCTCGGAATTCAACTTGAGAGAGAGTCCGAGTTTGCGTAAATCGGACTCGGTATGAAGGAGTTATGACCTCCGGAAGTTTCAGAATTCAATTTAAAATTCAAATGGTTCAAAATTGAGTTCAAAATTCGAAAACAGATCCAAACTGGGCAGGGCGGGAATTTTCCCGCCTAGGACCCAGGTCGACCTGGGGGTCGACCTGGGTAACCAGGTCGACCATGTGGTCGACCTGGGGGTCGCCCTGGGGGTTGACCTGCCCAGTCGACCTGGTCAGGTTTTGGCTGGCCTGGTCGGGTTCTGAGCGATTTTCTGAGTTCTGGTGTGTCACTAGGGCTGATTTGTCACTTTCTGATTGGCTCCTCTTAGTGTGTATGGTCTAGATTCACTCTATGATCATCTGATGACTCAAATCAATCTGAAATTCTATAAATACAACCCAACTCTCAACCTAAATTCACACAAATAAAATAGAGCTAGAGCCGTCATGCTGCCGGGAGGAAACTAAGAGTAGCCGTCAGTTGGAGAAAGCTTAGAGACGAGCAAAACTAAAGTAAAAACAAGATTCATACAACGTTTATCTACCCAAAGGAATGCATTGCAAATTCAGAACTCAGAAACCAGAACTCAAGTTCGTCGTTTGTTGTAAGTATAGTGATTTTTCCGATGAGAATAAAATTGAGACTTGATTCGATGTAAAATGGAAATGGAATTTTACTATTGTATAACGACGAAGCTAATTCATATCTGTGTATTGCAATGATTGTATTGTGAATGGTATTGGGATGTTTGTGGTATAATTGATTTGATGTTAGTCCTATTGTACATTTAGAATGGAAACAACATCACATACAAGTATATGGTTAATGTTAGAATTTACACCTATATGTTTATATGTTTAACATAGGTTGTATACATTTTTCTAAGTCCAAGTTAGGACTTATATACACGTGTTCTATGTAAAGACCATTATGCCTACATGATAAAATCCCATGTATATGTTCTTATGTTCTTTGCAAGTTTGTAATTGGGTCCATGCCAAATACCATTCAGTTTCACATGATTATTACAAGTTTCATGTTATAATAGGATACGTGATTTGATCTAGTTCACGATTTTGGGTTAATGACAAAAATAGACATTTTTATGGACATGGAATAACTTTGTCACATGCTAGTTTGTGTTTGAAGTTATGCCTAGATAAAAATATGCTTAGGCTTATGTTTTATGCAAGTCTAAATTATGCCATTTCATGTGACACCTATTTAAGTAGATTCTTATTTGAATGCAAGTTCACATGACAAGTTGAAACCCATGATTTATGTTAATTAGATCGCAAAGTTGCAAGTTCATATGTCACACACCCTTTATGTTATTTAGAATATTTCATGTTCTTGGCTTTCCCTTCTATGTTTATAAGGTGGGCTGAAATATCTAGCCCAACATTCATTATAACCTTGCGAACGTACAAACGGGGGAATATCGTTGCGATTAAACATGAAAAATATAGGGAATTGGCATGTTTGGCACATGCCAATAATTGGTGTCACTTAAAGGGTATAAATTCTTATACCAAAAAGGATGAACTTGGAAAGTGGGCCATAACATTTAATTGTTAACAAATTTGCATAAAAGAATAAAAAGAACAAATATGTAAATTTAGAAAATACGAGTATGCTTAACCCGAGGTTGGATTGAGTTGTGATGTAAACCTGCCCGGACCCGCCCGGCTGTCCAGTAATCACAACAATCCTATCCAATGTGGGCGGTTAAGCATTGAGCCCAATAAGGACCCGAGGTTAGACCGAGTTACGGTGTAAACCTGCTCGGAACCGACCGGCACATCCAGTAACTGTAACAATACCTGTCTAATGTGAGTGGTCGGTGCTTTAACAAATTAAAGTTAAGGACAGACAAGTCAGGATGGTAGGGTTAAGTTAACTAAAACACTTAACCAATTCAACACGTTAATTAAACAGATGGGTGGGGTTAGGTAAATACAGACACTTAACCACTTAACATGTTTGACTAGAAAACCCTAGTAACGGGGACCCATTTCAGCAGTAACCCAATTAGGTATCATGGTACCCTGAAACTAGGCAGGGTGGGGGCACGATTACTGGGCTGATTGTAAGCAGTCAAAAGTGACGGCGGTTGGTGCAACAATGTAGGTTCTATCGGAGTGTGGGCGTGCACACACTTCGGAGCAGACAAACAAGGCACTGGGCACAAGTAGTATAACCTATGGATTCTAGAATTGTGTCGGGCCGCCACCATGGGACTTGATACACTACATGGTGGGACCAGCATAGGTATCTACAAATCATTGGGGGCCGTATGACACATATGATTTTGCGAGTAGGAGCCGATCATTAGAAAGGGGATCACTTCACCCCGATCATGGGGCGCCAGTCGGAACAAATACAAGTAGGTGCAGAGATATAGTGTGGGGTGCGATAGTATATTCTGTTCAAAACTGCTTTATCTTTGTTTATGATACTTTCCTATTCCCAGTTTATACCTATCATGCCCTTTTTCTAATTCTCATACTGAAGAGTCACTAGACTTACCAGGATTTATGTCTGACTCAATTTTTCTTTCGTCTTCTTCTCTTCCGTTCCCCCTCCCCAGGTCCACAGGGAGGAAACAACCCAGCTTAGTCAGACTCTTTGCAAGCTTCAAGATAGTAGATATATGGTTTGGACTCTCTTTCCTTCGCTATGGATTTTGGACATGTTCTTTGGGGATTTATGCAGCCTTAATTATGTTTTATGCTTCTTTAATTAATAGTCAAGACTGAAATGATGATGTAATGTTTTGGAAATTATTGTGAGACAATTATGGAAATGTTTTGTATAAACACATATTTATGAAATGAAAGTCTGTTTGTTTTCCGCTGCTTATATATATATATATATATATGTGTGTGTGTGTTTATATCTGTCTTGTGTTTTATCTGTGACTTTTACTTATAAACCTCCATCGAAGTTAAGGCATTCCCTTTGTGAGTGACCTTAACGGAGGTGGGGTGTTTCACTAGTATAACCGTAACATGATGATCCCAATAAGCATAAGATGGTAGACTTAAGTTTACTTCTAGTGAGAGGTTTTAACCCCAAACAATACAGGTAGCCCAACAGAACTAACGTGTGTGATCCCCAAACGATAATAATGGGCTCCTAAACAGACGTGACTAGATGTACCCTAATTACTACCCCAATCGAGCGGCTCCCTAACCCTCGTAGATACCCTGTGTTGGCCCTACAGTAGTATGTATCACTTCCTAAAGTGGCATCCCCAATACAAACAAGATGCACAACCATATCTACAGATGTCACGGCGTCTTAATCCTCCCTTGTCCGGACCCCTGCACGTACATGACCCCGTCGGAATGCGCTGCCCACACATCCTCTCAAGTGACCTCTTACAACTAGCCCAGTAAGTGGGCCCTGACCCCGACCAAGTTTGGGGTTTCTCGTTTGATTCCGATATAGGATACTGACTGATATGGGTCCCACATACAAGATGATACAAGCTTTCCCATAGGATTGTACCCCCACTACTAGGTTTTCCGCAGGTAATGCCTACTGGTTTATCAAGATTGCATAACCCCAACAGGTTAAGTTTGTGGACCAATATATACAAATATCACCCAACAACCCAAGATTTACTTAACGCTCCCACTGATTCAAGCAAGCTTACTTAAACCCTACTCAAGTTAACTAGTTCATGTAATCCCTACGGATTCAAACAGGTTAAGTATTACAAGTTCATCACCATATTCATTTATGGTTATAATATGCTAGACACCCCACATTAAGCCTGCAACTTGTGGATGCTGGATATGCCGGGAAGGTCTGGGCAGACTTCTTCCACAAGTCGTACTTAACCTTGTGCCTTAGCACCATCACGTGTTTATGCACTTAGACCCCTCACATTAGATTCACCACTTGTGGCCACTGGATATGTGTGGCGGGTCTAGGAAGACATCTACCACAAGTGTAATCTAACCTCGTGTCTAAGCGCGGTTACATTTTCTTATTACTGTAATTCTAAGCATTTCTTTCTTTATTTAATAATTATTCCTATCTCAGTACAGGTTTTCATGCCCCTTTTTCCAAGTCATATTCATCATTAACCATATGCCCTAAATTAAAATCTAAATCACAGTTTTATTTATGCCCCAAATCCATATGTATTTAATCCAAGTTATGCCCAAATTTCCCAATACAAGTTATGCTCCAATGCTAACGTTTTCCCCTCGTTCCCAATTTTGCGCATCCGCATATTTCAGTAGTATGCCTAGGCTCGAAGTGTATGTATATGTCCATCATCCATCTACTCATCCATCAATCACTGACATCCATTGTCCTTAAAATATTTCTAATGCTTATATGAACATATGAAAAAGTGTATGTATATGTCCCTATACTAATGCGAAAAATCAGGTGGTCTACTGATTCAGTCGACCTCTCTAATGTTATGTATGTTAGTGCCATGAATCCAACATGTATGCAGATAATCCTATTACAACATGTAAGTTCTATATGTGTGCGAAATTACTCATCCAAATTCAACACCAATGATGATACACCCACTTTCATCCATTAAAAGGAGAAAAATGCACACACATCCATATGCAGTATGAGAGCGATTGAGCTGATCTAGTGCCTAATGTGTGTGTATCTTCATCCACAAGCAACCACTAGCAACCACTTTCATCCACTTGCATCCATCAACCATAACATGTCTCAAACACATGTTTTATATCCATGGGATTCCCACCTAAAGGTCGAAGATTCGATTGATAGGATATATTCATACGATGGAAACAAACACGGATAAAAGCTTTGGAAAAAGAAGTTAAGAACATTCCCTTGAAAAGAAAAGGGTACAAAGCACGAATCTTGACTTCAGTCTCCCAAGTTGCATCCTCTTAGTTATCACCACACTAGACTTTCATCAACTTCACCTCTCGGTTATGTAGCTTCTTAACCTCCAATCCAAGAATACGGGTAGGAACTCGTCTGATTGTCGCCTCCCGTTCCACATTTACTTCCTCAAGCATACTCGACTCAACTACTTCTGAGGTATCATGCAAACATTTCCGTAAATCAGAGACGTAGAAAACATCGTGAATGTCGGACAATCTCTCTAGTAGCTTTACTTTATATGCCCTTTGGCCAATCCTTTTTGTTACGGGAAATGGCCCTACATATCTTGGTGCCAATTTCCCTACAGATCCAAAGCGAACCACATTCCTCAAAGGTGATACCTTAATGAAAACCATGTCTCCCACCTCAAACTCAATGTCAGTCCTTCTCTTATCTGCATAGGACTTCTGCCTATCCTGCGCTGTCTTCATGCGTCGTCTAATAAGATCAATCTTTTTTGAAGTTTCTCTAATCATATCCGGTCCAAGTAAAAGTCTTTCTGTAGATTCCCACCAACAAGTTGGTGACCTAAAGGGTCGTCCGTACAATTCTTCGAAGGGTGCCATGCCAATACTAGCTTGAAAACTTTTGTTGTAGGGAAACTCTACTAAAGGAAGATGTTCTTACCAAGTCCCTCCGAAGTCTAGGATACACAGCCTTAAAAGATCTTCAAGGACCCTATTCACCCTCTTTGTCTGTCCATCGGTCTATGGGTGAGAAGCGGTGCTTAAACACAACTTTGTACCTAATGCCTCTTGTAAACTTCTCTGAAACTCACTGAGGAAAATGGGGTCACATTCACTTACGATACTGGAAGGTACTCCATGAAGACGGACTATCTCACGAATGCAAACTCCTGCCAACAATGCTGTCGTCCTCTTGCTCTTAACGAGAATGAAATGAACACTCTTAGTAAGTCTGTCCAATATAACCCAAATATTGGTGTTGCCTTTCCTTGATCTAGGCAAACCATCAATGAAATCCATAGAGACGCTCTCCCACTTCCACACGGGACCTCCAAAGGATGATGTAAACCACCAGGCTTCTTTTGCTCAACTTTGACTCGCTGGCAAACTAAATAGTGAGAAACAAACTCTGCCACATCTTTCTTCATCCCAGCCCAAAAGAAAACCCTCTTCATATCTCTATACATCTTATCATCGCCCGGATGTATAGTCATCTTGGAATGGTGGGCTTCCTCAAGGACTATCTTCAACAAACTCCCAATACGGGGAACACAAAGCCTTCCATCTCGTCGCAACCACCCTCTATCATCTTTGGAATAACTACTGAGGTTGTAACGACCACGATTTTCGACCCTGAAAATCGATACAAAACACAGTATCGACTATTCAAGAATCGGAAATACCAGGTCATTAATAGAAGAAGTTAGAGGTTGAGAAATAGAAAGAATGGAAGTTAGAATAGAAGAAGAAGATCACAACATAACATAATCAGAGTAAACACGAATCTCACATTGGAACGAATAAAATATATTATATAACAACTTTAAAATACAAAACTGTATTTGTACTTACACTTATTTTTATAGTACATCACAGTTATATCACAGCGGAAATAAACTCTCTATATATCCACAGCTCTGAAGCCTCCTGCTTCAAGCTCTTCCAAGTATATCTACGAAATCCCGACTACTTGACTGCCCATTCAAATTTAGCCACCCAAGAGTTTAGGGGAAAAAATAAACTATGGGTAAGTCACGGGACTGGTGTGAGTAAACTCTAATCACGTGGTTTAACTTTTAAAATCCTTTTAAAAGAAATGATAATCATAAGACCGACCCACACATAAACACAGACGATTTTACCTTATGATAACCTAAAATATTTCTTAAGATCAGTATTTTCTGATATTATAATAATGTCTAAATCAAGTAAATAGCAATCTAGTAGAACACTTTCATCTCACGCTCTACATATATAATATACAATCAAAAACCACTGGCTTTTATTGGGTAATGGATTCCAACTATGACAAGGTATGGAACCACCTTCCGATCAATGTACTCTAGAAGCGATACACTGGAGTTCAACAAGAACATCTTGTAACTCGGCCACACATGACCGACCATTCATTTTGCTTGAATGTTCCAAATATATTATCACCTTACAGTTGGTATACCAACACAACCGTTCCCGGGAGATACAAAAGCGAAAGAAGTAACAAATATGAATATTCTCTAGATGGTGACAATATACCCTAATTGGGTGCAACCCACTTAGCCATCTGCCAGCCTGATTTTCGTTATTTCCTAGATGATAAGGCTTGAGGTCATAACGTACTATTATACAGATAACATCTATATTTACTTAGATTTCCACATCGTCATACCCTCCAAATCACAAATTGATTTCCCCAAAAATACCGTGGGTATAAAGCTACGAGAAACGAATTTTTGTAATAATCCGGAAATCCGAGCCAATTTAAAAATTTTATTTTGGTAATTTTAGTGAATTTTGATTATTTAAAATGAGTTATTTTAAATAATATCGACGAGAAATTTATTTTGAATAGAATTCGAACGTATATATTATATAGATCGTCGTTAGAATATAAATATTTATATTAAATTATAAAAGGAATTGAAAATGGCACGGTAGTTCGATAATTCAATTTCAAAATTCAAATGAATGTACCGGGTGCAAAATAAATCGGATTTTAATGAAACCAAAAATATTAATATCTATTTGTGAATATCTTTCCAACGAACCCGAAAAGTCAAAATTTCATAGCGGGGATCAAAAGATATGTCCAGTTGAAAATTCTGAATAGTCGCTATGGATTTCAGGCCCTTAAAAATGGAAATTCTGCAAACGACCTCGGATTTCGACGAAACAACTTTTGTTGGATCTGGGATGTCAAGTTATTGCTAGATTCCAATTTTCATAATTTTTCGATTCAATATGTGAGCATGGCAAAAGAAAACGCGTTTGACCAGTTTCAGTTGATTTTAATCGACTGGAAAATGGCCATTTTTCAAACGGTCTAAGAATTTAACGAAACTAGTTTTGTTAGGACCATATCATCAATACGAAGCTAGAAAATATTTTTCTGGGATTTTTCGAGTTAGTATGTGACCCCGGTAAATTTAAATGCACGTTCAAATTCAATATATAGAGTTATATGTTGATTTTGACGGAAACTGATCGAAACGATCGAATCAGCCTACGATACATATCCCATTGTGTTCGGAATGGGGGTAATTAGCTATGGGTGATAGGCGGTGGGTTCTGTTTCGAGTTCGAAATTTAAAGTTGCTTTTTGAAATTAAATATTTAAAATAATATAATTAAATTTTATACTTTAAACCCTCCCCTCTCTCCTCCTTATTCGTTCAGAACGAAATGAAAAAAAAATCAATTCGCTCCAGCCGCCGCCTTGATTTCCACCCTCGATCGCGCCCCCCTCCTAACGCGCCGCCGCTCCAAACGCCGGGCCCTACCTCGCCGCACAACTCCCTCCTCTCGCTCCCTTCTCCCTCTCCTCTTCTGTGTACCGTTAGCCCCTTCCACCCCAAACGCCGAATCACCATCGCACAGGCCAACCCTAGCACCACCGCCTTACCCCTGAACCCCCTGCCGCAACCACCTAGCCTCGCGCCTCCCCCGAAGTCGTCCACGCTGCAGCAGTACCGGCGCCTCCACTTGAACTCGGAGCAGCAAGCCGTCGGCTAAAAGAAGAGAGGTCATTTTTTTTTCTTCTTCTTTTCTTTCTTTCTTCTAAGTATATTAGTTAAATTTAATTTATATTTCATCGTTATAAAATTCAGATTTGTATATGAATCATATAAAAATAAAAGGGTGATTTTTATTCATTTGAATGAGGAAAAGATTTGATTTTTACTTATATTTTTAACATAGGATGTTTGATTTTTAACATCAAGAATGTTTGATTTTTAACATCGAAAAGAATGGATTTTTAGCAAAGAAAAAATCAGATTTTTAACATAGAAAGATTGGATTTTTAATAAAGTATAGACGTGGTTTTTAATGAAGTAAAGACGAGAATTTTTTTTTTACTAAGTAAAAATGCGATTTATAATCATATTAAAGAAAGAACAAAAATAAAATTTTTATATTATAGAAAGAATAAAAATATAATTTTTATAATATAGAAAGGATAAAAATATAATTTTTATATTATAGAAAGGATAAAAATATAATTTTTATATTATAGAAAGGGTAAAAATATAATTTTTATATACGTGAAGTGAATATAAAAATTCGATCTTTATATAAGGAGCGTGGTAAAAATATATATAATTTTTATATATAAAATGCCATTATAAAAATGTGATTTTTAAAAGGAACATCATATTAAAAATATGATTTTTTTACTATGAACAGCGTGAAAAGAAGTGAGATGGAACGGATTGAAATCAGAAAGGAATTTTGACGGTTCAGAAATTCGGAAATGAAATGGCGGAGTGGAACCCTCGGTGAGAACTTCTCACCTTTAATTTATTTTTCTAGTTGAAATATATACTAGAATGCAGACGGTGTTTAGTAGCACCCGACACCCGTCGTCCACAGACCATGGACGGCTTGTATGCTTGGTTGTTTGATTTTTATGTGTAGTTGATTGTGTGGTATGATGTGAAATGAAATAAAATATTTATATAGTTGAAATAAAATATTTTATAGTGGAAAATATTTTATAGTTAAAAATAAAATTTTTAACGTGTATATGAAATGAAATAAAAATAAAAAATCGGACGATTGGTTTATATACACACATTTGACTGATATTGATTGGGACGATAAATTTTACACATCGCCCAACTGCACAAATAAAATCTGTGTTTGATTGTTTGAAAATCCCACACGGGTATTGGGGTGATATATGACATACAATAATCCCAATAGTTAGTTGTATATCGATCGATTGATTGACAGACTGTTATAAGCATTGAATATTTATATTTGATGCTTATACAGTGTAGAATGCACTTTGGATGATGGTTTATTATTCATCGTTGTTATTGTATACATGTGTTGTAGAAAATCCATATAATTAACATTATATGGTAATTGATTAGGCATCATTCCAGTTTTGAAAAAGAAATATTTGAAATAGAATATTTGAAAAAGGAATATTTGAAAAAGAAAATTTGAAATAGAATATTTGAAAATAGAAACATATGAAGCCGTGCTGATTAGAGTGACGCCATTTTGACGTGAACGATATTTATATCGATTTTATTCATTTTATAATGAATATCGAAATTGATTTCAAAATCTGATATTTTGAAAAGAATTGAAATTTTAACTGAAACTGAATAGAAATGAATTCGAATTGAAATCGAAAAGAAATGAATTCGAATTGAAATCGAATAGAAATGAATTCGAATTGAAATTGAATTGAATTGAAAAGGAACTGAAATTGAATTAGAAATCAATTTGAAATGAATTTAAAACTAATTTATAAGGAAAAATTCAATTTTGATTTGAATTTGAAATGAAGTTAAAATCGTTTTGAAACGAATTTAAAACGATTTATATAATACGTTTTGAATTGAAATCGATGAAGTATATATTATATATATTATATATATAATATAATGGCCTGAATAGAACGCGCCGCGCCACGGCAGTTCGCGAATTTCGAGCATTGACTTCGAACGGATATTACAGGAGATCCGACCGTCGGATTCTCCTAAAACCGGAGCCGTTGGGTTCGTATCGAAAAGAGCTTTCTAATGAATATTAGAAATTAGAAATCTAACAGTTGGATTTGGAATTATGTCCAAATCAAATTTGAAAAAGGTCGCTGTAATTGCAGTTCGATGACCATTGATGGAAATCGACTGTACGGGCCTTGATAAAATTATTAAAAATATCAATAATTTGTGTAAAATCATAAGAAATGATTTGGGAAGAATCGGGATGAAAAACTCCATATTTGAAAAGATAAAAATAGATTTTTATCGAAATGAACTAGTTTTGAATTAGAATAGTAATTTATTTATTTTAAAAATAAATAAATTGGATTTGAAAATAACCAGAAGTTCCAATAATTGAATTGGTATTGATTTTTGGGTTTATCGTGAATAGTGTTTTAAATAACACTTGTTCTTTAACCCGATAATTAATGAAATGTGATTTTGGGTTTTCGTGAACGGTATCTTCAATAATACTGTTCTTAGACCCCAAAGGAGTTAAGAAAATTCAGAAACTAACTGGAGATTAGTTGAGTTGAATGGTTTCTGGGTTATTGATCTGATGTTGGTTTCGGCCTTCGAGGTTAATACTTAGGGAACTACTCACTTGCTAATTCACAGTTAGGGACTGAATGAAATGTGATGTGATTTTGGGTTTATCGTGAACCATATTTTCAATGACACTGATTCTTTAACCCAGTCACTGGAGTTTTCATGAATCTTTAATTAGATTGAAATAATCGAGAATGGAGTATCACCAGTTTTGCTCCAGGCGATAGTTAAATCTTTAATTAGATTTGAACGTGAAATGGTAATTGAATTTACCGATAACACCGTGGTGTTAGATATGAAGTGTTACCAGTTTTACTTCATGGGATGAATAGGTTGGGATTGGGAAATTAAAACAAATGATTACTTCGGTAAGGTTCGTTAATCTCGACTAGTTGAATCGAAATTCAAAAGAAGATTAAAGAATAAATTCAAGGAATTTATCTTTGATAAAATTAATGGGAACCTTTCCCTATGAATGTGAAATTTAGAAACTAACTGTCGGTTAGCTAAGGAAAATGGTTTTCTGGATATTGATATGTTGTTGGTTTCGGCCTTCGGGGTTAATATTGGGGGAATTATTCTCTTGATTAATTTACGGTTAGTGACTAATGAATTGGATTGAGGTGTATGTTGTGTTTGTGTAACACTTATTTAAAATATACGCGAGTTATTCGGAAAGACCAGGTTTATCCCACTCTAAATAACTGATACGACGATAAGTCAAAGATGAAGACGGTGGTCGAAGACCGGAGGTCTTCACGTCGTTTGGGTGATTACTGACGATCTTGATTGGGATGTACACCCAAGAAGATGGAAACAGTTGGTGATCGTCCAGACGTACTTGGAGATCGATGGATATGCGGGGTACTAGGTGCCTCCGGTTTCGTTCAGACCCAGAACGGACTAGTAAATGGACTGTGTGTCTGAAATTGGATTTCAGTCTGTGTGATCGATTTCTATTAAATATATATCTGTTTGGCGGCGGAGAATTTATTCTCATGCTAAACGCCCTTCTCTGAGACGTACGAGCTCAGGGGTTATATATTGATGGATATCAAACGCATGGAGTGAATTGCCTGTGTGGCATGCCTAAGTGGCAAATGATCAAGGCTTCTGTTGAAAAGAAAATTCCTGTGGTTGATGATCGAAGCACGGCCTTCATGGCGTAGCTTTGTGTAACGTTTACTTCGCGAGTTTCACACCCGGTATGAACCAGAAACGGGAGAAGGACCTCGGGGAGGGCATGCATTTCTTTCTAGCTAGAAGTGGCGTCAGTGGTTTTACATGCCCTGACGAGTTTGACTTATGTGGTTGTTGCTGTTGCGAGGCGCCTCGGTTTGATCGGACGATCCGGGTCCGATAGAGTCATTTGTTGGCTCATTTACGCCCCATAGGGCGGAAGGACGTATTGTTCAGGCATAATAATCCACATCGGTGGACCGGCCCTGACGATCCAAGGCGCAGTTGCGGCTGTTCCGGAGACATGGCCTAGATTGTCTCGAATCGGTTGAGGACGATCCCTTGCCTCGGTTCATAGATGGAAATCCAATTTCCAAATACGTGACATTTGCGGTTTTGATTGTAGAGCCTAGTATGGCGACATGATATATGGTTCCCATGCCGTCTAGGATTGATACTTATTATTTGAAATTGTTTTGACACTATACACTTATAATAGTATCAAATGATTTGTTTTTAAACGTACCAAGCATTCTTTGGCTATTATAAGGTAAAACCCTATCCCCCGGCTTGCGTTGCATTGTGTGATAGGACCTGGGTCTTATAATAGCTTCATTTTTCTTTATTTAGCATTGCGTTGCTGTTATATGCACTGGTATTCTTGGGAGGAAACCTGTTTCGTGTTATACAGCGTGGTCCCTTGATTTGCCTAACTTACTGACCTGGAGTTTATTGTTTTAACCTAAACTCTGGGTGCCCTTATTTTGACACGGGCAGCTAGTGGTTTTGGTTTTGCAGATTTATATTCACAGGATCCTGGTTTACACCTGGAATGATATCCGGAAATCTTTGTATCCGTATATCTCTTCTAGTTGTGTATTGTATTATTTTCCACTGCTATTTAAATGTAATTTAATTGTCTAATATTTCTGTGTAATATTCATTTATACTTTGTATATTCTTGTATTCTGATGGAATTGTTGTAATATACAATGAAATGTTCTTCCGTCTGCGTTCTATTTTGTCGTGTTCCCAAAACAATCAAGCGTTTCAAACGGTCTACATCGGTTTAGCGACTGAATCGGATCGAGTGAGATTCCTTGTTGTCACTTGTGGTATCAGAGCTTTGGTTTACAAAGCTCAGAGGACAAGACACATTAGAACCATACGAAAGAATTCATCAGAATTGGATTAGTAATATCCAATGAGAATGACTCGTTAGATATGGGATCAGTAGTATCCTAGAACGAATGTGAAGAGTATATTTTTGAAATGAAAACGAATTTTTCATTTGAAAATTTAAATCAATTATGCGTATTTGATTATTTATTTATGTTGAATTTGGACAATCCAGTATATATAGATTTTGCATATACGTCTGATCCACGTGTATTCGAAGTTTTAATATACTGGATAGATATAAAGTCACACTCTAGTCGCCCGGAGATGTTTCTGTTGAAGACTACATAGCATCAATAGTTTGTGTTCGAGTTTCGAAGGAGTGATGTTTATATATTTCCAATTGTTTGGTGTGAGAACCAAAATTAGATAGGGCTTATTGTTGTGATTTGGCATCAAAAACATGATTTTTGACTATATATCAAAGTTATGAATTTGAAATGATAATTCACTAATTGATTGATGGTTGTGTTGTTTGATTATTGTTTGAATTAATTAATTGTTGAACCTTTAGCCAAATTGAACCAAATAGTGAATTGTATTGGAAATTTGTCGCATTTGCTTGCATATGCATGTACTTACATTGAACAAATCATAGCAAAGAGGCTAGAGCAGAAGAATAAAATTGTTTGCCCGGCAAATAGGTACATGTTTACCATAATTTACTGTTTTGTTTGGGTGATGATGATTTTATGAGCCGATTGGCTAGCCGCTTGGCTTTTTCTTTTTCTTTTCGAGATCAGAGGGCCTGTATGGCAATTTCGGGATTTTCCCAATGCTCCCGGTGCAGGGGAGGTTATGGCGAAATTTTTCGGAAATTTAGTGTGTTAGCCAAATTTGTGAAACATTTGAAAAGTTCTTATAAATTGAAAAGTTGAAGAACTTAAGCCGTAGTGAAAATATTGGAAGTTGAGTTGATTTGTGAAACAACTTTCGGCTTTGTTCCTTTTCGGGGACGAAAAGTTTTAAGTGAGGGAGATTGTAATAACCCGGAAATCCGAACCAATTTAAAAATTTTATTTTGCAAATTTTAGTGAATTTTGGTTATTTAAAATAAGTTATTTTAAATAATATCAACGAGAAATTTATTTTGAATAGAATTCGAACGTATATATTATATAGATCATCGTTAGAATATAAATATTTATATTAAATTATAAAAGGAATTGAAAATGGCGCGGTAGTTCGATAATTCGATTTCAAAATTCAATGAATGTACTGGGTGCAAAATAAATCGGATTTTAACGAAACAAAAATAATTAGAATCTATTTGTGAATATCTTTCCAACGAACCCGAAAAATCAAAATTTCATAGCGGGGATCAAAAGATATGTCCAGTTGAAAATTCAGAATAGTCGCTATGGAATTCAGGCCCTTAAAAATGGAAATTCTGCAAACGACCTCGGATTTCGATGAAACCACTTTTGTTGGATCCGGGATGTTAAGTTATTGCTAGATTCCAATTTTCGTAATTTTTCGATTCAATATGTGAGCGTGGCAAAAGAAAACGCGTTTGACCAGTTTCAGTTGATTTTAATCGACTGGAAAATGGCCAATTTTCAAACGGCCTCAGAATTTGACGAAATTAGTTTTGTTACGACCGTATCATCAATACGAAGCTAGAAAATATTTTTCTGGGATTTTTCGAGTTAGTATGTGACCCCGGTAAATTGAAATGCACGTTCAAATTCAATATATAGAGTTATATGTTGATTTTGACGGAAACTGATTGAAACGATCGAATCAGCCTACGGTACATATCCCATTGTGTTCGGAATAGGGGGAATAGCTATGGTTGACAGGCGGTGGGTTTTGTTTCAAGTTCGAAATTTAAAGTTGCTTTTTGAAATTAAATAATTAAAATAATATAATTAAATTTTATACTTTAAACCCTACCCTCCCCTCTCTCCTCCTTATTCGTTCAAAATGAAATAAAAAAAAAAGAAATCAAATCGCTCCAGCCGCTGCCTCGATTTCCACCCTCGATCGCGCCCCCCTCCTAACGCGCCGCCGCTCCAAACGTCGGGCCCCACCTCGCCGCACCACTCCTTCCTCTCGCTCCCTTCTCCTTCTCCTCTTCTGTGTACCGTTAGCCCCTTCCACCCCAAACGCCAAAACCACCATCGCACAGGCCAACCCTGGCACCACCGCCTTACCCCTGAACCCCCTGCCGCAACCACCTAGCCTCGCGCCTCCCCCGAAGTCGTCCACGCAGCAACAGAACCGGCGCCTCCACTTGAACTCGGAGCAGCAAGCCGTCGGCTGAAAGAAGAGAGGTCATTTTTTTTCTTCTTCTTTTCTTTCTTTCTTCTAAGTATATTAGTTAAATTTAATTTATATTTCATCGTTATAAAATTCAGATTTGTATATGAATCATATAAAAATAAAAGGTTGATTTTTATTCATTTGAATGAGGAAGAGATTGGATTTTTACTTATATTTTTAACATAGGATGTTTGATTTTTAACATTGGGAATGTTTGATTTTTAACATCGAAAAGAATGGATTTTTAGCAAAGAAAAAAAATCAGATTTTTAACATAGAAAGATTGGATTTTTAATAAAGTAAAGACGTGGTTTTTAATGAAGTAAAGACGAGATTTTTTTTACTAAGTAAAAATGCAATTTATAATCATATTAAAGAAAAAAAATATAATTTTTATATTATAGAAAGAATAAAAATATAATTTTTATATTATAGAAAGGATAAAAATATAAATTTTATATTATAGAAAGGAAAAAAAATATAATTTTTATATTATAGAAAGGGTAAAAATATAATTTTTATATACGTGAAGTGAATTTGAAAATTCGATCTTTATGTAAGGAACGTTGTAAAAATATATATAATTTTTACATATAAAATGCCATTATAATAATGTGATTTTTAAAAGGAACATCATATTAAAAATATGATTTTTTACAATGAACAGCGTGAAAAGAAGTGAGATGGAACGGATTGAAATCAGAAAGGAATTCTGACGGTTCAGAAATTCAGAAATGAAATGGCGGAGTGGAACCCTCGGTGAGAACTTCTCACCTTTAATTTATTTTTCTAGTTGAAATATATACTAGAATGCAGACGGTGTTTAGTAGCACCCGACACCCGTCGTCCACAGACCATGGACGGCTTGTATGCTTGGTTGTTTGATTTTTATGTGTAGTTGATTGTGTGGTATGATGTGAAATGAAATAAAATATTTATATAGTTGAAATAAAATATTTTATAGTGGAAAATATTTTATAGTTAAAAATAGAATTTTTAACGTTTATATGAAATGAAATAAAAATAAACAAATCGGACGATTTGTTTATATACACACATTTGACTGATATTGATTGGGACGATAAATTTTACACATCGCCCAACTGCACAAATAAAATCTGTGTTTGATTGTTTGAAAATCCCACACGGGTATTGGGGTGATATATGATATACACTAATCCCAATAGTTAGTTGTATATCGATCGATAGATTGACAGACTGTTATAAGCGTTGAATATTTATATTTGATGCTTATACAGTGTAGAATGCACTTTGGATGACGGTTGATTATTCATCGTTGTTATTGTATAAATGTGTTGTAGAAAATCCATATAATTAACATTATATGGTAATTGATTGGGCCTCATTCAAGTTTTGAAAAAGAAATATTCGAAATAGAATATTTGAAAAAGAATATTTGAAATAGAATATTTGAAAATAGAAACATATGAAGCCGTGTTGATTAGAGTGACGCCATTTTGACGTGAACGATATTTATATCGATTTTATTCATTTTATAATGAATATCGAAAGTGATTTCAAAATCAAATATTTTGAAAAGAATTGAAATTCGAACTTGTAACAACCCGGAAAATCTGGGCCAGTTTAAAATTTTTATTTTGGCGATTTTAGCGAATTTTGAATATTTAAAATGAATTTTTTTAAATAATATCGACGAGAAATTTATTTTGAATATAATTCGAACGTATATATTATACGCGTCGTCGTTAGAATATAAATATTTATAAGTAATTATAAATAGAACTGAAAATGGCGCGGTAGTTCGATAATTCGATTTCAAACTTCAATTGAATGTACCGGGTGCAAAACAATCCAGATTTTAGTGAAACCAAAAATCATAGAACCTAATTGATAATATCTTTCCAACGAATCCGAAAAATCAAGATTTCATAGCGGGAATCAAAAGATATGTCCAGTTGAAAATTCTGAATAGTCGCTATGGAATTCAGGCCCTTAAAAATGGACATTTTGCAAACGACCTCGGATTTCGACGAAACCTGTTTTGTTGGGTCCGGGATGTAAAGTTATTGCTAGGTTTCAAATTTCATAATTTTTCGAATCAATATGTGAGCGTGGCAAAGGAAAACGCGTTAGACCATTTTCAGTTGATTTTAATCGACTGGAAAATGGCCATTTTTCATACGGTCTCGGAATTCGACGAAACTAGTTTTGTTAGGATCGTATCGTCAATACGAAGCTAGAAAGTATTTTTCTGGAATTTTTCCAGTTAGTATGCGACCCCGGTAATTTGAAATGTACGTTTAAAATTCAATATAGTGATTTAAATGTAAATTTAACGGAAACTGATTGTAACAATCAAATCAGCTTGCGATACATATCCCATCGTGTTCGGAATGGGGGTAAAACGCTATGGACGACAGGCGGTGGGCCTTGTTTCGAGGTCGTATGTGAAAGTCAACTCTTTAGGATAAAATAAATTAATTAATTAATAATAATAATAATAATAAAAAATATTTCTCTCCCCTCTATAGCTCATCTGCCCCCCCCCCCCCCCCCGTTCTAAATTATTTCCGTTCAGATCTAAAACAAAAAAAAAGAAGGAAATCGCGCGCTCCTCCTCGTCAGCCTCCCACCGCCGGCGATGACCCCCTCCAGTTCGCCAGTCCCCTCCGCCCTCTCCTTCTGTCTCGCCTTCGAATCGAGCACCCCGTTCAAGAACAGCGCAGCCCCCCCCCCTCGACGGAGCGTCCTCCTCCGTTGCCACCAGGTGGCGCCGCCCACTTCTAAACCCCCCCCCCCTCGACGAAGCCGACCCCCCCCTCCGATCTGCAAACCTCGACGAATCCCCCCCCCCATTCAAAACTAAGGTAATTCTTATTTATTTATTTTATTTTAGTTTCTTCATTTCATTTTAGTATAAAACTGAATTTCATTTTAGTATAAAACTGAATTTTATTTTAGTATAAAACTGATTTTTTTTAGAAGTTATAAAAACTGATTTTAACATAATTTTAAAACTGATTTTGTCATACTTTAAAAACTGATTTTAACTTAATTTTAAAACTGATTTTGTCATACTTTAAAAACTGATTTTAACATAATTTTAAAACTGATTTTGTCATAATTTTAAAACTGATTTTAACATAATTTTAAAACTGATTTTGTCATAATTTTAAAACTGATTTTAACATAATTAAAAAACTGATTTTATTTTGAGTTATGAAAGATGTGATTTTTGAGATATAAAAGATTTGACTTTTTTTTTTTTTTTAAAAATGATTAGAGAATAAAGGTAGGATTTTTATCTAAGAAAAAGTTCATATTTTTGTTTAGAAAAAGATCGTAGTTTTGATTTAGGAAAAAATTAGATTTTTGATTTAGAAAAGATTAGATTGTTATTTCTATAAAGACGAGATTTTTATTCAATAAAAATATGATTTTTATATGTAGAACTTCGAAAGAAAAATATGATTTTTTATGTAAAGGAAAATGGGATTTTTCTTATGTATAAAAGTATAATCTTTAGGCGTTATAAAATAAAGATTAGATTTTTAAAATAAAGATTAGATTTTTAAAATGCAAAAGATTAGATTTTTAAAAGTAAAAGTTTGATTTTTATATATTGAATAGTATAATAAAAATTCGATTTTTATATAGTGAATAACGAAGTAAAAATTCGATTTTTATATATATAGTGGCTACGGGCAACGAAGCTGACGAAGATGCGAAAACAATGAAGATTTCTATCAAAGAAGAGTCAAGATGATTGGATAGCTATCTGTGAGAATTTCTCACCTTTCAATTTAATTTCTATTTATATATATATACTAGGATGCAGACGGTGCTTAGTAGCACCCGACACAATCGTCCACAGACCATGGACTTGTTTGTTTGGCTGTTTGGTTATTGATTGTGATATTGGTTTGAATGTGGTTTGTGGTGTGAAAAATCGAATCGATAAATTGGTTAGGATTAGACGTGCGCCGTTATAAGGCGAAGGAGTAAGGCTAGGTTAGACTCTTACTCCAAATTTTGTGGTTTGCATAACGAATTGATATGATTGATGTGTGAATGGCGTGGGCCTTCACTAGACCGGGGATTAGGCTAGGCCTTGTCCCGTTTCTAGTATTGTGCCGTTATGCCGCCGAAATTTTCTAAAATATGTTAGAAAAATAAAAATATCATTTTATTGAATAAATGAATTGAATAGAAATTCATAGGTTGAAATAAAAATGTTTTATCGTTAAAAATATAATTTTTAACGTGAAGTGAATAAAATAGAATATTCATTTACAAACCAGACGGTTTGTTTATGTACACCTATTTGAAGGACATTGATTGGGACGATAAATTTTACACATCGCCCAACAACACAAATAAAATATGTGTTTGATTGTTTGAAACCCCACACGGGTGTTGGGATGAAATTTGAAGTTCACTCATCCTGATTGATTAAATATGTCGATCGATTGATTGACAGGCTGTTATAAGCGTTGAATATCTATATTTGATGCTTTTACAGTGTAGTGCACTTTGGTTGATGGTTGATTATTTTCAATGTTATTATATACATGTGTTGTATGAAAATCCATATAATTAACTTTATATGGTAATTGATTGGGCCTCATTCCAATCGTGAAAATAAAGAATATTTTGATAATAGGAAATATTTGAAATAGAATATTTGAAAATAGAAATATGTGAAGCCGTGATGATTAGATTGACGCCATTTTGACGTGAACGATATTTATATCGATTTCGAAATGAATTGAATTGAAAACGATTTCGAAATGAATTGAATTGAAAACGATTTCGAAATGAATTGAATTGAAAACGATTTCGAAATGAATTGAATTGAAAACGATTTCGAAATGAATTGAATTGAAAACGATTTCGAAATGAATTGAATTGAAAACGGTTTCGAAATGAAATGAGTTGAAAACGATTTCGAAATGAATTGAAAACGAATTCAAATTGAATTGAAAGCAAATTGAAATGAATTCAAATTGAATTGAAATTTGGATTGAATAGAAATGAATTTTAAAACGAATTTATAGAGAAGAATTCAGTTTTGATTTGAATTGAAATGGAAGTTGAAATAGATTTTGAAACGAATTTAAAACTATTTATATAATTCGTTTTAAATAGAAATCGACGAAGTATATATTATATATATAATATAATGGCCTGAATAGAACGCGCCGCGCCGCGGCAGTTCGTGAATTTCGACCATTTATTTCAAACGGACATTACGGGAGATCCGACCGTCGGATTCTCCTAAAACCGGAACCGTTGGGTTCGTATCGAAAAGAGATTTCTAACGAATATTAGAAATGTGAAATCTAACGGTTGGATTTGGAGATACGTCCAAATCAAATTCGAAAAAGGTCGCTATACGTGCAGTTCGATGGCCATTGGTGGAAATCGACTGTACGGGCCTTGATAAAATTATTAAAAATAGCAATAATTTGTGTAAAATCATAAGAAATGATTTGTGAAGATTTGGGATGAAAAACTCCATATTTGAAAAGATAAAAATAGGTTTTTATCGAAATGAACTAGTTTTGAACTAGAAATATAATTCTATTTATTTTTAAATAAATAAATTGAATTTGAAAAGGGTTTTAAAAATAACCAAAATTTCCAATGATTGCATTGGAATGGATTTGAATCGAAATTGTCTTCGGAATATTTCGATGTTGAAATTCGTGATTATACAGGTGTTGTTATGGAAATTTGAAAGATATAGATATTTATATCGTTATTTCCAATACGACATTTGTTAATCGTAGAATTCGATATTGAATATAAGCCGATATATTTTCTATTCAGAGCCTTGTATTTAATATCAAATGTGATTTGGGTTTGTCGTGAATGGTGTCTTCACTAACACTGTTCTTGAACCCAGTTGAGAAAAGATTAAATCTTTTTATTTAGATTTAGTGAATTGTACCAATTAAATAATATTTAATTGGGATTGAATTGATATTGATTTTTGGGTTTATCGTGAACAGTGTTTTAAACAACACTCGTTCTTTAACCCGATAATTAATGAATGTGATTTTGGGTTTATCGTGAACGGTGTTTCTAAATGACACTGATTCTTTAACCCAGTCAAAGATTAAAACTAAGTGGAGTTTTAATGAATCTTTAATTAGATTGAAATGATCGAAAACGGAGTATCACCAGTTTTGCTCCAGGCGATAGTTAAATCTTTAATTAGATTTGAACGTGAAATGGTAATTGAATTTACCGATAACACTGTGGTGTTAGATATGAAGTATTTCCAGTTTTACTTCATGGGATGAATAGGTTGGGATTGGGAAATTAAAACAAATGGTTACTTCGGTAAGGTTCGCTAATCCCGACTAGTTTGAATTGATATTATAAAATGGATTAAAGAATAAATTCAAGGAATTTATCTTTGATAAAATTAATGGGAACCTTTCCCTATGAATGTGATATCAGAAACTAACTGTCGGTTAGCTAAGAAGAACGGTTTTCTGGATATTGATCTGATGTTGGTTTCGGCCTTCGGGGTTAATATTTGGGGAATTATTCTCTTGATTAATTTGCGGTTAGTGACTGATGAATTGGAATGAGGCATATGTTGTGTTTGTGTAACACTTTTATAATATATACGCGAGTTATTCGGAAAGACCGGGTTTATCCCATTCTGAATAACTGATACGACGATAAGTCGAAGATGAAGACGATGGTCGAAGACCGGAGGTCTTCACGTCGTTTGGGTGCTTACTGATGATCTTGATTGGGCTGTACACCCAAGAAGATGGAAACAGTTAGTGATCGTCCAGACGTACTTGGAGATCGATGGATATGCGGGGTACTAGGTGCCTCCGGTTTCGTTCAGACCCAGAACGGACTTGTAAATGGACTGTGTGTCTGACATTGGATTTTAGTCCGTGTGATTGATCTCTATCAAATATATATCTGTTTGGCGGCGGAGAATTTATTCTCTTGCTTAACGCCCTTCTCTGAGACGTACGAGCTCAGGGGTTATATATTGATGGATATCAAACGCATGGAGTGAATTGCCTGTGTGGCATGCCTAAGTGGCAATTGATCGAGGCTTCTGTTGAAAAGCAAAGTCTTGTGGTTGATGATCGAAGCACGGCCTTTGTGGCGTAGCTTCGTGTAACGTTTGATTCGCGAATTTCACACCCGGTATGAATCAAAAACGGGAGACGGACCTCAGGGAGGGCATGCGTTTCTTTCTAGTTAGAAGTGGCGTCAGTGGTTTTACACGCCCTGACGAGTTTGACTTATGTGGTTGTTGCTGTTGCGAGGCGCCTCGGATTGATCGATCGTTCTCGAACCGATGGAGTCATTTAGTTGGCTCGTTTACGCCCCATAGGGCGGGGAAATGCATGTTCAGGGTTTAAGTTTAATCCACATCGGTGGACCGGCCCTGACGATCCAAGGGTCACTCGAGCTCTGATCCTGAGACACGGGCTAGAGCGTCTCGAATCGGTTGAGGACTATCTTTTGCCTCGGTTCATAGATGGAAACCCAATTTCCAAATACGTGACTTTGCGGTTTTATTTGTAAACCTATATATGGCGACATAGTGGCATGGGACGCTCATGTCGCCTATGAATGATATTTATGATTTGAAGTTGTTTTATACACTATGCACTTATAATAGTATCAAATGATTTGTTTTAAACGTATCAAGCATTCTTTGGCTGTTATAAGGGAAAACCCTATCCCCCGGCTTGCGTTGCACTGTGTGATAGGACCTGGGTCTTATAACAGCTTCATTTTTCTTTATTTAGCATTGCGCTGTTTGTTTTATGCACTGGTATTCTTGGGAGGAAACCCGTTCCGTGTTATACGGCGTGGTCCCTTGATTTACCTAATGATTTAAAATAAAGATTAATAACTGTTTTAGTTCTCACACTAGTCACATGACTGACCTGGAGTTTATTGTTTTAAACCTAAACTCTGGGTGCCCTTATTTTGACACGGGCAGCTAGTAGTTTTGGTTTTGCAGATTTATATTCACAGGATCCTGGTTTACAGCTGGAACGATATCTGGAAAGCTTTGTATCCGTATATCTCCTTCTAGTTGTGTATTGTATTATTTTCCGCTGCTATGTATTTAAATGTAATTTAAATCTCTGATATTTCTGTGTAATATTCAATTATACACTGTATATTCTTGTAATCTGGTGCATTGTTGTAATATACAATGAAATGTTCTTCTGTTTGCGTTCTGTTGTGGTTTGTTCTCGAACTATCCGACGCTTTCCTTTACGGGGAAGTTGCGGGTTGTTACACGTGGTATCAGAGCTTTGGTTTACAAAGCTCAGAGAACAAGACACATTTGAACCCTACGAAAGAATTCATCAGATATTGGATTAGTAATACCCAATTAGAATGACTCGTTAGAGATGGGATCAGTAGTATCCTAGAACGAGTGCGAAGAGTATATTTCTAACGTGAAAACAAATTTTGTTTTGAAAATTTAAATCAATTATTCGTATTTGATTATCTATTTATATTGAGTTGGACAATCCAGTATATATAGGTTTTGCGTATACGTCTGATCCGCGTGTATTCAAAGTTTTAATATATTGGGTAGATATAGAATCACATTCTAGTTGCCCGGGGATGATTCTGATAATGCTGCAGCGTTACCAGTATTTATTTTCGAGTGACGAAGGTGTGATATCTATATATTTCCATTAGGCTGGTGTGAGAACCAAAATTAGATAGGGCTTACTGTTGTGATTTGGCATCAAAAACATGATTTTTTGTGTATGTATCAAAGTTATGGATTTGAAACTCTAATCCACTAATTGATTGATGTTTGTGTTGTTTGTTTATTTGTTTGCTACTTTTTAGCCTTTTAGCCTAATTAAACCAAATATTGAATTATATTGATAATTGGATGCGTTTGCTTGCATATACATATATATCATTGAACAGGTCATAGCAAGGAGGCTAGAGCAGAGAATAAAATTTGTTTGCCCGACAAATAGGTACATGTTTATTACATAATTTCCTGTTTTGTTTGGGTGATGATGATTTTGTGAGCCTATTGGCTAGCCGCTTGGCTTTTTCTTTTTCTTTTTGAGATCTGAAGGACCGGGGAAGCTATTTGAAATTCCCCGATGCTCCCATTGCAGGGGAGGTTATGGCGAAATTTTTCGAAAATTCAGGGTGTTAGCCAAATTTTTGAAATTTTGAAAATTCTCAGAAACTAAAGAGTCGGAGAAAGGAAGCCAAATCGAGCGTAGAGTTGATTAATCAAACCACTTTCGACTTTGTTCCTTTTCGGGGACGAAAAGTTTTAAGTGGGGGAGATTGTAACAACCCGGAAAATCTGGGCCAGTTTAAAATTTTTATTTTGGCGATTTTAGCGAATTTTGAATATTTAAAATGAATTATTTTAAATAATATCGACGAGAAATTTATTTTGAATATAATTTGAACGTATATATTATACGCGTCGTCGTTAGAATATAAATATTTATAAATAATTATAAATAGAATTGAAAATGGCGCGGTAGTTCGATAATTCGATTTCAAACTTCAATTGAATGTACCGGGTGCAAAACAATCCAGATTTTAGTGAAACCAAAAATCATAGAACCTAATTGATAATATCTTTCCAACGAATCCGAAAAATCAAGATTTCATAGCGGGAATCAAAAGATATGTCCAGTTGAAAATTCTGAATAGTCGCTATGGAATTCAGGCCCTTAAAAATGGACATTTTGCAAACGACCTCGGATTTCGACGAAACCTGTTTTGTTGGGTCCGGGATGTAAAGTTATTGCTAGGTTTCAAATTTCATAATTTTTCGAATCAATATGTGAGCGTGGCAAAGGAAAACGCGTTAGACCATTTTCAGTTGATTTTAATCGACTGGAAAATGGCCATTTTTCATACGGTCTCGGAATTCGACGAAACTAGTTTTGTTAGGATCGTATCGTCAATACGAAGCTAGAAAGTATTTTTCTGGAATTTTTCCAGTTAGTATGCGACCCCGGTAATTTGAAATGTACGTTTAAAATTCAATATAGTGATTTAAATGTAAATTTAACGGAAACTGATTGTAACAATCAAATCAGCTTGCGATACATATCCCATTGTGTTCGGAATGGGGGTAAAACGCTATGGACGACAGGCGGTGGGCCTCGTTTCGAGGTCGTATGTGAAAGTCAACTCTTTAGGATAAAATAAATAAATTAATTAATTAATAATAATAAAAAAATAATAATATTTCTCTCCCCTCTATAGCTCATCTGCCCCCCCCCCCCCCCGTTCTAAATTATTTCCGTTCAGATCTAAAACAAAAAAAAAAAGGAAATCGCGCGCTCCTCCTCGTCAGCCTCCCACCGCCGGCGATGACCCCCTCCAGTTCGCCAGTCCCCTCCGCCCTCTCCTTCTGTCTCGCCTTCGAATCGAGCACCCCGTTCAAGAACAGCGCAGCCCCCCCCCTCGACGGAGCGTCCTCCTCCGTTGCCACCAGGTGGCGCCGCCCACTTCTAGACCCCCCCCCTCGATGAAGCCGACCCCCCCTCCGATCTGCAAACCTCGACGAATCCCCCCCCCCCATTCAAAACTAAGGTAATTCTTATTTATTTATTTTATTTTAGTTTCTTCATTTCATTTTAGTATAAAACTGAATTTCATTTTAGTATAAAACTGAATTTTATTTTAGTATAAAACTGATTTTTTTTTAGAAGTTATAAAAACTGATTTTAACATAATTTTAAAACTGATTTTGTCATACTTTAAAAACTGATTTTAACATAATTTTAAAACTGATTTTGTCATACTTTAAAAACTGATTTTAACATAATTTTAAAACTGATTTTGTCATAATTTTAAAACTGATTTTAACATAATTTTAAAACTGATTTTGTCATAATTTTAAAACTGATTTTAACATAATTTAAAAACTGATTTTATTTTGAGTTATAAAAGATGTGATTTTTGAGATATAAAAGATTTGACTTTTTTTTTAAAAAAAAAATGATTAGAGAATAAAGATAGGATTTTTATCTAAGAAAAAGTTCATATTTTTGTTTAGAAAAAGATCGTAGTTTTGATTTAGGAAAAAATTAGATTTTTGATTTAGAAAAGATTAGATTGTTATTTCTGTAAAGACGAGATTTTTATTCAATAAAAATATGATTTTTATATGTAGAACTTCGAAAGAAAAATATGATTTTTTATGTAAAGGAAAATGGGATTTTTCTTATGTATAAAAGTATAATCTTTAGGCGTTATAAAATAAAGATTAGATTTTTAAAATAAAGATTAGATTTTTAAAATGCAAAAGATTAGATTTTTAAAAGTAAAAGTTTGATTTTTATATATTGAATAGTATAATAAAAATTCGATTTTTATATAGTGAATAACGAAGTAAAAATTCGATTTTTATATATATAGTGGCGACGGGCAACGAAGCTGACGAAGATGCGAAAACAATGAAGATTTCTATCAAAGAAGAGTCAAGATGATTGGATAGCTATGTATGAGAATTTCTCACCTTTCAATTTAATTTCTATTTATATATATATATACTAGGATGCAGACGGTGCTTAGTAGCACCCGACACAATCGTCCACAGACCATGGACTTGTTTGTTTGGCTGTTTGGTTATTGATTGTGATATTGGTTTGAATGTGGTTTGTGGTGTGAAAAATCGAATCGATAAATTGGTTAGGATTAGACGTGCGCCGTTATAAGGCGAAGGAGTAAGGCTAGGTTAGACTCTTACTCCAAATTTTGTGGTTTGCATAACGAATTGATATGATTGATGTGTGAATGGCGTGGGCCTTCACTAGACCGGGGATTAGGCTAGGCCTTGTCCTGTTTCTAGTATCGTGCCGTTATGCCGCCGAAATTTTCTAAAATATGTTAGAAAAATAAAAATATCATTTTATTGAATAAATGAATTGAATAGAAATTCATAGGTTGAAATAAAAATGTTTTATCGTTAAAAATATAATTTTTAACGTGAAGTGAATAAAATAGAATATTCATTTACAAACCAGACGGTTTGTTTATGTACACCTATTTGAAGGACATTGATTGGGACGATAAATTTTACACATCGCCCAACAACACAAATAAAATATGTGTTTGATAGTTTGAAACCCCACACGGGTGTTGGGATGAAATTTGAAGTTCACTCATCCTGATTGATTAAATATGTCGATCGATTGATTGACAGGCTGTTATAAGCGTTGAATATCTATATTTGATGCTTTTACAGTGTAGTGCACTTTGGTTGATGGTTGATTATTTTCAATGTTATTATATACATGTGTTGTATGAAAATCCATATAATTAAATTTATATGGTAATTGATTGGGCCTCATTCCAATCGTGAAAATAAAGAATATTTTGATAATAGGAAATATTTGAAATAGAATATTTGAAAATAGAAATATGTGAAGCCGTGATGATTAGATTGACGCCATTTTGACGTGAACGATATTTATATCGATTTCGAAATGAATTGAATTGAAAACGATTTCGAAATGAATTGAATTGAAAACGATTTCGAAATGAATTGAATTGAAAACGATTTCGAAATGAATTGAATTGAAAACGATTTCGAAATGAATTGAATTGAAAACGATTTCGAAATGAATTGAATTGAAAACGGTTTCGAAATGAAATGAATTGAAAACGATTTCGAAATGAATTGAAAACGAATTCAAATTGAATTGAAAGCAAATTGAAATGAATTCAAATTGAATTGAAATTTGGATTGAATAGAAATGAATTTTAAAACGAATTTATAGAGAAGAATTCAGTTTTGATTTGAATTGAAATGGAAGTTGAAATAGATTTTGAAACGAATTTAAAACTATTTATATAATTCGTTTTAAATAGAAATCGACGAAGTATATATTATATATATTATATATATAATATAATGGCCTAAATAGAACGCGCCACGCCGTGGCAGTTCGTGAATTTCGACCATTTATTTCAAACGGACATTACGGGAGATCCGACCGTCGGATTCTCCTAAAACCGGAACCGTTGGGTTCGTATCGAAAAGAGCTTTGTAACGAATATTAGAAATGTGAAATCTAACGGTTGGATTTGGAGATACGTCCAAATCAAATTCGAAAAAGGTCGTTATACGTGCAGTTCGATGGCCATTGGTGGAAATCGACTGTACGGGCCTTGATAAAATTATTAAAAATAGCAATAATTTGTGTAAAATCATAAGAAATGATTTGTGAAGATTTGGGATGAAAAACTCCATATTTGAAAAGATAAAAATAGGTTTTTATCGAAATGAACTAGTTTTGAACTAGAAATATAATTCTATTTATTTTTAAATAAATAAATTGAATTTGAAAAGGGTTTTAAAAATAACCAAAATTTCCAATGATTGCATTGGAATGGATTTGAATCGAAATTGTCTTCGGAATATTTCGATGTTGAAATTCGTGATTATACAGGTGTTGTTATGGAAATTTGAAAGATATAGATATTTATATCGTTATTTCCAATACGACATTTGTTAATCGTAGAATTCGATATTGAATATAAGCCGATATATTTTCTATTCAGAGCCTTGTATTTAATATCAAATGTGATTTGGGTTTGTCGTGAATGGTGTCTTCACTAACACTGTTCTTGAACCCAGTTGAGAAAAGATTAAATCTTTTTATTTAGATTTAATGAATTGTACCAATTAAATAATATTTAATTGGGATTGAATTGATATTGATTTTTGGGTTTATCGTGAACAGTGTTTTAAACAACACTCGTTCTTTAACCCGATAATTAATGAATGTGATTTTGGGTTTATCGTGAACGGTGTTTTTAAATGAAACTGATTCTTTAACCCAGTCAAAGATTAAAACTAAGTGGAGTTTTAATGAATCTTTAATTAGATTGAAATGATCGAAAATGGAGTATCACCAGTTTTGCTCCAGGCGATAGTTAAATCTTTAATTAGATTTGAACGTGAAATGGTAATTGAATTTACCGATAACACTGTGGTGTTAGATATGAAGTATTTCCAGTTTTACTTCATGGGATGAATAGGTTGGGATTGGGAAATTAAAACAAATGGTTACTTTGGTAAGGTTCGCTAATCCCGACTAGTTTGAATTGATATTAAAAAATGGATTAAAGAATAAATTCAAGGAATTTATCTTTGATAAAATTAATGGGAACCTTTCCCTATGAATGTGATATCAGAAACTAACTGTCGGTTAGCTAAGCAGAACGGTTTTCTGGATATTGATCTGATGTTGGTTTCGGCCTTCGGGGTTAATATTTGGGGAATTATTCTCTTGATTAATTTGCGGTTAGTGACTGATGAATTGGAATGAGGCGTATGTTGTGTTTGTGTAACACTTTTATAATATATACGCGAGTTATTCGGAAAGACCGGGTTTATCCCTTTCTGAATAACTAATACGACGATAAGTCGAAGATGAAGACGATGGTCGAAGACCGGAGGTCTTCACGTCGTTTGGGTGCTTATTGATGATCTTGATTGGGCTGTACACCCAAGAAGATGGAAACAGTTAGTGATCGTCCAGACGTACTTGGAGATCGATGGAAATGCGGGGTACTAGGTGCCTCCGGTTTCGTTCAGACCCAGAACGGACTTGTAAATGGACTGTGTGTCTGACATTGGATTTTAGTCTGTGTGGTTGATCTCTATCAAATATATATCTGTTTGGCGGCGGAGAATTTATTCTCTTGCTTAACGCCCTTCTCTGAGACGTACGAGCTCAGGGGTTATATATTGATGGATATCAAACGCATGGAGTGAATTGCCTGTGTGGCATGCCTAAGTGGCAATTGATCGAGGCTTCTGTTGAAAAGCAAAGTCTTGTGGTTGATGATCGAAGCACGGCCTTTGTGGCGTAGCTTCGTGTAACGTTTGATTCGCGAGTTTCACACCCGGTATGAATTAAAAACGGGAGACGGACCTCAGGGAGGGCATGCGTTTCTTTCTAGTTAGAAGTGGCGTCAGTGGTTTTACACGCCCTGACGAGTTTGACTTATGTGGTTGTTGCTGTTGCGAGGCGCCTCGGATTGATCGGTCGTTCTCGAACCGATGGAGTCATTTAGTTGGCTCGTTTACGCCCCATAGGGCGGGGAAATGCATGTTCAGGGTTTAAGTTTAATCCACATCGGTGGACCGGCCCTGACGATCCAAGGGTCACTCGAGCTCTGATCCTGAGACACGGGCTAGAGCGTCTCGAATCGGTTGAGGACTATCTTTTGCCTCGGTTCATAGATGGAAACCCAATTTCCAAATACGTGACTTTGCGGTTTTATTTGTAAACCTATATATGGCGACATAGTGGCATGGGACGCTCATGTCGCCTATGAATGATATTTATGATTTGAAGTTGTTTATACACTATGCACTTATAATAGTATCAAATGATTTGTTTTAAACGTATCAAGCATTCTTTGGCTGTTATAAGGGAAAACCCTATCCCCCGGCTTGCGTTGCATTGTGTGATAGGACCTGGGTCTTATAACAGCTTCATTTTTCTTTATTTAGCATTGCGCTGTTTGTTTTATGCACTGGTATTCTTGGGAGGAAACCCGTTCCGTGTTATACGGCGTGGTCCCTTGATTTACCTAATGATTTAAAATAAAGATTAATAACTGTTTTAGTTCTCACACAAGTCACATGACTGACCTGGAGTTTATTGTTTTAAACCTAAACTCTGGGTGCCCTTATTTTGACACGGGCAGCTAGTAGTTTTGGTTTTGCAGATTTATATTCACAGGATCTTGGTTTACAGCTGGAACGATATCCGGAAAGCTTTGTATCCGTATATCTCCTTCTAGTTGTGTATTGTATTATTTTCCGCTGCTATGTATTTAAATGTAATTTAAATCTCTGATATTTCTGTGTAATATTCAATTATACCCTGTATATTCTTGTAATCTGGTGCATTGTTGTAATATACAATAAAATGTTCTTCTGTTTGCGTTCTGTTGTGGTTTGTTCTCGAACTATCCGACGCTTTCCTTTACGGGGAAGTTGCGGGTCGTCACAGAACTGAAACTAATTAGAAATGAATTCGAATTGAAATCGAAAAGAAATGAATTCGAATTTAATCGAATAGAAATGATTTCGAATTGAAATTGAATTGAAAACGAACTGAAATTGAATTAGAAATCAATCTGAAATGAATTTAAAACGAATTTATAAGGAAAAAAATCAATTTTGATTTGAATTTGAAATGAAGTTAAAATCGTTTTGAAACGAATTTAAAACGATTTATATAATACGTTTTGAATTGAAATCGATGAAGTATATATTATATATATTATATATATAATATAATGGCCTGAATAGAAAGCGTCGCGCCGCGGCAGTTCGCGAATTTCGACCATTGACTTCGAACGGATATTACGGGAGATCTGACCGTCGAATTCTCCTAAAACCGGAGTCGTTGGGTTCGTATCGAAAAGAGCTTTCGAACGAATATTATAAATTAGAAGTCTAAAGGTTGTATTTGGAATTATGTCCATATCAAATTTGAAAAAGGTCGTTGTAAGTGCAGTTCGATGACCATTGATGGAAATCGACTGTACGGGCCTTGATAAAATTATTAAAAATATCAATAATTTGTGTAAAATCATAAGAAATGATTTGGGAAGAATCGGGATGAAAAACTCCATATTTGAAAAGATAAAAATAGATTTTTATCGAAATGAACTAGTTTTGAACTAGAATAGTAATTTATTTATTTTTAAAATAAATAAATTGGATTTGAAAATAACCAGAATTTCCAATAATTGAATTGGTATTGATTTTTGGGTTTATCGTGAACAGTGTTTTAAATAACACTTGTTCTTTAACCCGATAATTAATGAAATGTGATTTTGGATTGTCGTGAATATTATCTTCAATAATCTTGTTTCTTAGACCCCAAAGGAGTTAAGAAAATTCAGAAACTAACTGGAGATTAGTTGAGTTGAATGGTTTCTGGGGTATTGATCTGATATTGGTTTCGGCCTTCGGGGTTAATACTTAGGGAACTGCTCACTTGCTAATTCACAGTTAGGGACTGAATGAAATGTGATGTGATTTTGGGTTTATCGTGAACCGTGTTTTCAATGACACTGATTCTTTAACCCAGTCACAGATTAAAACTAAGTGGAGTTTTAATGAATCTTTAATTAGATTGAAATAATAGAGAATGGAGTATCACCAGTTTTGCTCCAGGCGATAGTTAAATCTTTAATTAGATTTGAACGTGAAATGGTAATTGAATTTACCGATAACACCGTGGTGTTAGATATGAAGTATTACCTGTTTTACTTCATGGGATGAATAGGTTGGGATTGGGAAATTAAAACAAATGATTACTTCGGTAGGGTTCGTTAATCCCGACTAGTTGAATCGAAATTCAAAAGAAGATTAAAGAATAAATTCAAGGAATTTATCTTTGATAAAATTAATGGGAACCTTTTCCTAAGAATGTGAAATTTAGAAACTAACTGTCGGTTAGCTAAGCAGAATGGTTTTCTGGATATTGATCTGATGTTGGTTTCGGCCTTCGGGGTTAATATTTGGGGAATTATTCTCTTGATTAATTTACGGTTAGTGACGGATGAATTGGAGTGAGGCGTATGTTGTGTTTGTGTAATAATTATTTAAAATATACGCGAGTTACTCTTAAAGACCGGGTTTATCCCATTCTAAATAACTGATACGACGATAAGTCGAAGATGAAGACGGTGATCGAAGACCGGAGGTCTTCACGTCGTTTGGGTGATTACTGATGATCTTGATTGGGATGTACACCGAAGAAGATGGAAACAGTTGGTGATCGTCCAGACGTACTTGGAGATCGATGGATATGCGGGATACTAGGTGCCTCCGGTTTCGTTCAGACCCAGAACGGACTAGTAAATGGACTGTGTGTCTGACATTGGATTTCAGTCTGTGTGATTGATTTCTATTAAATATATATCTGTTTGGCGGCAGAGAATTTATTCTCTTGCTTAACACCCTTCTCTGAGACTTACGAGCTCAGGGGTTATATATTAATGGATATGAAACGCATCGAGTGAATTGCCTGTGTGGTATGCCTAACTGGCAAATGATCAAGGCTTCTGTTGAAAAGCAAAGTCTTGTGGTTGATGATCGAAGCACGGCCTTCGTGGCGTATCTTTGTGTAATGTTTACTTTGCGAGTTTTACACCCGGTATGAACCAGAAACGGGAGAAGGACCTCAGGGAGGGCATGCGTTTCTTTCTTGCTAGAAGTGGCGTCATTGGTTTTACACGCCCTGACGAGTTTGACTTATGTGGTTGTTGCTGTTGCGAGGCGCCTCGGTTTGATCGGACGATCCGGGTCCGATAGAGTCATTTGTTGGCTCATTTACGCCCCATAGGGTGGAGGGACGTATTGTTCAGGCATAATAATCCACATTGGTGGACCGGCCCTGACGATCCAAGGGGCAGTTGCGGCTGTTCCGGAGACATGGGCTAGATTGTCTCGAATCGGTTGAGGACGATCCCATGCCTCGGTTCATAGAAGGAAATCCAATTTCCAAATACGTGACATTTGCAGTTTTGATTGTAGAGCCTAGTATGGCGACATGATATATGGTACCCATGCCGTCTATGATTGATACTTATGATTTGAAATTGTTTTGACATTATACACTTATAATAGTATCAAATGATTTGTTTTTAAACATACCAAGCATTCTTTGGCTATTATAAGGTAAAACCCTATCTCCCGGCTTGCGTTGCATTGTGTGATAGGACCTGGGTCTTATAATAGCTTCATTTTTCTTTTTTTAGCATTGCGTTGTTGTTATATGCACTGGTATTCTTGGGAGGAAACCCGTTCCGTGTTATACGGCGTGGTCCCTTGATTTACCTAACTTTAAAATAAAGATTTATAATTGTTTTAGTTCTCACACCAGTCACATGACTGACCTGGAATTTATTGTTTTAACCTAAACTCTGGGTGCCCTTATTTTGACACGGGCAGCTAGTAGTTTTTGTTTTGTAGATTTATATCCATAGGATCCTGGTTTACAGCTCGAATGATATCCGGAAAGCTTTGTATCCGTATATCTCTTCTAGTTGTGTATTGTATTATTTTCCGCTGCTATTTAAATGTAATTTAAATCTCTGATATTTCTATGTAATATTCATTTATACTCTGTATATTCTTGCATTCGGATTGAATTGTTATAATATACAATGAAATGTTCTTCCGTCTGCGTTCTATTTTGTCGTGTTCCCAAAACAATCAGGCATTTCGAACGGTCTAGATCTGTTTAGCGACTGAATCGGATCGAGCGAGATTCCTTGTTGTCACTATTTCTCCGCCACCAATGTAAATACATTCGAAGCTATCAACTTACGTGATCTATTAGATATACTCTGTCAGACATTCATCCATACACGTTGTCCTGGGACTGGACAAATCGAAGGCACTATTCTGTAAATCTATCTTAGGCAAAAAAGATGAAGAAATGTTTGTGTAAGAAAATGGTGAGGTTGCTAGCCAATTTATAGATATATTAGGATAACATAAACCATAGGATATTAGGTTTTAAAATCAAACTGTACAATACACATAAATGCCGAGTCAGCAAGGAATAAAACACATAAATCTGTCCAGGTTCATGCTTCTGCCAGTTCGAAGGTCTGTTGCCCCACCTACCACATGGGTCGACACAGAGCTCGTCCCATGTAGTATCAGGTGGAATTCCGATCGCTGCATTCTGAATTAATCAATTTTAAATTATTTCAATTTTAGTTCAAACTTCTTTAGCTTATAACCTTCTCATTCGTAGTCTTATTTAAAAAAAACAAGACTCTATTTGAATCAGAATTTCATAACGAACGCAATGGCAAAGACCACGAGTTCTGAATATTTTATTAATTTATATTCATTACATTGTCTTCTTTAGATAATTATGGTGTATTAAATTTTGGGATTTTACACTTTTCTAATCCATTTAACCATTTCTCTTTGAAAATCTCATTTCAATTTCGTTTGTTTCTTATAAAAGTTAAGTGAATTCTTGTTAAATCTCGACTTAAGCCTGAACCTTTTTATACAATCCGCTTATAGTTGGACTTGTTATAAATTTCGTTACCAAATCCCTTTACATAATCCATTAGCAACTTTCAATTTCATTCGCCAAAATCTTCTTTCTAATACAACCGTTTTTACTTAATCCGATTATTAAGTAAAGGCTTATTGAATCATTGCATTAGTTTTGACCCCTTTTATAAACTTTGTTTATAACTTTGGTTTATTACAAAACCTCCTTTATAAGTCCCTTTCCAAGTTCCACTTATTATAACTTGATCACATTCTTAAACGGATTCCATTTAAAAAGTAATCACTTTGATATTTTAAAACGACTAGTTCTAAACACTTAACCCTAACTCAATAATATTTCAAAATTAACTTAGTTATATTAAATGAATATTTAGACGTAATTTAAAACTCGCAATTAATTTTGGAAATAAATGGTAGTTATCTCATAAGGAAACAAACTCACCATTATATACTTCTAATGACGAAATAAATTTATATACAAAAAACTTAAAACGTTGCAAAACCGATTTAAAATCGATTCCAATAATTTTATCAACGGTATTAAAGAGCCAAATTACTAGCAAAATATCAAACTGTGAAATAAGGGTTTATTTCATTCAATTTACCATCAATAGATATATTCAACATATATGACAAACATTATCAATATTAGTGAGGAATCCAATTGGATCCCTCCAACCTGTCATTTTCTGTATCACAAACATGTTACCTCGATTTTATTTCCTTTAAATTAAACTAACGTGTAATTCAACCAATTCATCCAATTTATATATCAATATTTAGCGTGCAACAAACAATTATCAACCATAGCACACAAAATAAATCTTGACTTATATGAAATACAAGTGGGTCAAACAAAGTGAGTTATACTCACTTTGATTTCATTATCGTTGAAGAGGTTCAGTTTCAATTAAATTAAAAAAGCGTTTAAAATTTAACTAATCATTCTTGATGCTTCCAAATCTTTCCAAATTAGTTCCTGAATGTAGATCTCATCAAGATGATTCCGTTGCAACTTGTTTTGTCGGATTCTGGTAAATTAACAAAAAGTTATATACGTTATAATTATAAGATTTAATCAATTAATTATTTTTCTTAATTAACAATTAGTTAACTCAATTACTGGTAATAAAATTTAACCGACCGACTTAAATACATTCCTTCCCACACCTTCATTCTACCTCACTGCTTCTTTGTTCACGAACCAGCACACATGGCTGCCAACTTCCACAATCTCTCAGTCATGCCGCCATCGGACCTTCATCCAACCCTACCGACGCCTGCATCTCTTCCTCCTCAATGTTCGCCATAAGCCTCATCTAGAATGACTTCGCCAATCGCCTATAAAATACCCACGAATGCCAGCCATTTGTGACCAGATTCCGGTTATCTCAATGCCTAAAAATGATCATTGCTGGTCAGATTACATAATTGAAGCCCTTAACATTTCTGAAGGTTAAAGTTTATTGATTAAATGGATTAATTTTTGAGATTTTTGAGGAAGGAAATTGAACAAATACCATTGTTCGAAATAATTAGGTAGAGGCGTGTTTGTGTGGGTTGACCACACGATTTTCTTTAACTATGTATTGAGGTGTTGGGTAGTATCTACAGTAAGGGTTATAGTATAATATTATTAAACGAAACTGACCCATGAAGTAACATGTAAAAACCGCTGCATACGTTCCCCGATTGTGATGAAAATTGTAATCCTAGCCTAGCATGAAATAATATTCCAGACATATGGAACATATTTCATCAAATTCGAAGATCATTTGAAAAAATTCCTTTATAATCTACAACGTGAATCGACACGCGTTCGTATTGGGCACACGATCACAAATAAATCCGATTGACTTGAAATTTGAAATCCTACAACTACGGATTTAATAAAATTAGTTTCGTTGAAACCTGAAGTTGTTTGAAAATTGGTTATTCTATAATTTATATTAAATCAGTTAAAAAAATCTAAGCGTTTGCTATTCGCACGATAAACAGTGAGCCAGATCGATACGAAAATCAAAATCCAACATTAAAATAAGTATATGGATCCAATGACACAAGGTTCACTGCATTCCGAGACTGTTTTCCTGGAATGATATTTACACGTAAATCGACACTATTTTGGACACCAAATTACCTAGTCTCCAAAAATAATGAAGTATATACCTACTCCAACTCTAAACGTCAATACCAATTCAATGGAATTGGCTTCACATTTTAATTCAATTGTTATCTCAAGTTATCAATAAACTCCGATCAGATCGAATTAAATTTATATAATTAATCATTACGGTTTATAAATGATTCCATAGCGACTTTTTGAAAATTTGAATTAGACATAACTCAAAATATATAATATGAAATCTCAATTTTTATCTTTTATTAGCAAATTATAATCAAATATGTTCGGACGATTCTTGTTTTAAAAAATTCTGACTTATATTGGATTATGTATATCCAATAGAAGTTCAAAACGTAATATTACGAATTACTATGACAATACGAGCTCGTTTATAATATAATTTATACGTTCAAACTTCATCAAATTCGAGTTATTTAAATTCCAAATAAATATTTAAAGTAATAAAATAAATTAAATATTGATCAAAAAAATACGGGATGTTAAACTGGTATTACACATGTATCAATCCTAAGAGAGGAGAACTTAGGATAATGACAAGTATCTTAGGCAATTTGCAATTACCCCCTTAGCCTAAGGCTATATAAACCACCGCAAATCCTCTCCATTGTATTCATTCACCACTCTCATTTCCTCTCCTTCCTAAAGCTTCTTTCCATGGCTTCCTAAGCCTCTCCTTCTTCCTCCACCCTCCTCTCTCTTCTCTCTCCTCCTCCTCCCCAATATCCCACAGTCTCCCCTCCTCCCACCACCACCATACGCTACCTCCTCACCCCAACCCTCCCTTATGCTCACGCCGGCCGGGCAGCTCCTCCTCGCACCTCCTCCGCTCAAAAAATGAAAAATAAAAAGAAAAGAGAGAGAGCAAGGGAGAGGGAATGAATGTATGAGTGTGTGTGTGTGTATGTATAGTGGAGAGAGGAAATATTTTTACGGTGCGCTTACACTGTCCGACAGTTCAGTGAAGTATGGTGGAGTGAAACCCAAAGGTGAGAAATGTTATTTTTATGTGAAGTAACAGTGGCATTGGTTCGAAACCCGGAATGGTGTGCTACGAGCTTACCATGTGCATACGCTAAGATCAGCCACTTATGTGGTGCTCGCGGACTAGGTTAGGTGCACTAGGGAGAGTTTTATGACTCTGGTCGGTTTTCCTCCTGAACAAATTCTAAAAAAAATTATTATTTAACTATATCTCAAGTTGTAAACATATTTAACGATAAACTTGATTTGGTATTAAATATGTTAGTGGAAAACCAAATACTTATATACAAACATATATATAAGTGAAAATATTTGTGTGTGTGTGTATGAATATATTTGGTTAACAAATATATAAATATTTGTGATGAATGCTTATGATTGTATAATTGTTGTTAATCAGTTGATTGACAAAAATATAGGCGTTAATTGTCTAATGCTTATACGTTATGAATTATGCCATGATATGTGTATATACATATACCATGTATGTATATGTGTTTATATAATGAAAATACATATGTGTGAATGGATGATTTAATTATGGGAAATGTTATTTAATAGGTTAATAGTGATTATGGGTTCACTATACACACATATGTAGAAGATATCGTAATTGATAAAGTCTCATTTCATTTTGACGATTTAATTGAACACTATATTCAATTAAATAATGAGTGAAAATTAAATGTTGGAATTTTTAATCCGAAATGATTTGAAAATGTAAGTGAAGTAATTAGGAATAGTTTTCGTAAAGTTACTTGAATTTTTTTTCAAGCAATTAGGCATGTTCAAATTCAAAATTTAATTGTGAATAAGAAGTTTTAAAGGTGAAGTTCGATTTGGATCTATAGAAAGTGTGTTAACTAGATTTTATCGTCCAAACTATCTTACTTTATATTTTAAATGATATCAGGAAAGTTTGAGTTCAAACGTATAAGTTTGGAAAAATAATATTATTTTAATAATAAAATAAAATTATAATATCATTAAATAGGAATATTGCATTTTAAAGGTAAAATTTGAAATATTGTTTTCAAATATATATATATATATATGTGTGCGTGTTTTAAAATGATTTATAAACTATTTTAATGTAAATCAGATTTATTTTGGTATGAAATTATAATATAGTGTGAATAGAACTACTCACTATGCGGCAGTTCACGAATTTCAACTATAAATTTTAAATGCTTATAACAGAAATAAATTTATTTGGATTTCTTCGAAACAAAAAATGTTCGCTTTCTAATGATAATTGCTTTTGAATGAAAGAAGAATATTCAAAGTAGTATATGTAGATTTCAAGTTATGTGATTTTTTTTTTGAAAAGGTCGCTATAAGTGAAGTTCATTGAGCAAAATGGGAAAGGACTATTTTTAAATAAATAAAAAGATGAGAAAAAAATTCAAAATCATTTTAAATAATTTAAAGGTGATTTGAGTTTATAAAATGAAGTTTTGGATGACATAAAAGTCATTTAGACTAAACTAGTTAATATAAGCCTATAGTAACGCTTTTTGTAATGCTTTTACAACATTTTTCGATAATGGTTTAATTACAAGTTTTAAACTCATTAGTAGTTATCTACAACTTAAATTGATTATTTAGAATGATAATAAAATGTTTTAAGAAGATTTAAACATTTAAATAAAAATTATTCAAAAGTAATTTGAGTTTATTTAAGAATGAAATTAGTTTTCCAAAGTTATAATTTGACTTGGATAGAGATAAATCTTGAAATATTGATGTTAAATTCCATAGAAGAGAACTTATACTATTCGTGTAATTTAAAAGGTAAATATACCATTATTCTGCTTATGGTCTTTGTTGAATATGGAAAGTGATATTTTATATAAGTTGATATGATTTCTATACAAATCTTATATGTTAATATCAACTAATGTTTGGGTTTTTTTGTGAATGATGTTTTAGACGACATCATTCTTGAAACCTAAGATTGAGTATGATTTGTAATTTAAGAAAACATATTTTGATAAATCTTCTTGTCAAGATTTAGTTTTTCCAATATACATAAATTAGATTTGAATGGAAAGAATCCTTTGATAATTAGTATTAAATTCTGCTATTTAGGAAGATACTATTTGATTAATTTGTTAGATATTCATATTGTTATTCCCCTTATAGTTTTCGTTGGAGTTGGGAATTGGTATTAGATATAAGTTAATAGAATTTCTGTTTAAATCTTATATTTAATATCAAATTGGTTTGGGAACATTTAAAAGGATTAAGATTTTTGAAAAGCTAATGAAAATGCTTAACGATCTTATTTTGAAATGGAAAAAGACCAGGGAACTATAAATCTAAAGTGAAGATTTTATTATCTTTTGTTGAAAAGATACGTTTTAAAAAAGAGATTTGTGAAAAGAATAAATTCCATAACAACGTTTTAATTTACCAATCGAAGTGGTAAAGAAACTTAGTGAATCTTGTATTTACATATAGTTTTAAAATAGTGAGTATTGTCTGGAAAGACCGGATTTCAGAATTTGGGTCCGACAAAACCATTCCAAATAATAGTATGACATTATGGAGTAAATCGATGAATATGAAGATGATGTTGAAGACTGGAAACCTTCACATTGAAAGGGTTGCTCGCTCAATGTATCTTGTGGGTCGCTCCTTACTTGAGATGGACCCGTCGGTATTTTAGCAGTAGACTGAATCATTTGGAGGAATTTCGGATTTACAAGGGCCTTTCTCCTTTATTGGACGAGGAATGAGGCCCATTTGGTTCTGTTCAGGCCTAGAACAGAATTTTATGGATGTGTGTCTGACATCGTATCTTGTGGTATGTAATTGATTTTTGATAAACATATTTCTATTGGTGGCAGAGAATTTATTCTTTTAGCTTAACACCCTTCTTCGAGACAAACAAGCTCAAAGGTGATATGGTTAGCGATTATCGATTTTATGTTATGGGATGACAATGTGGCATGCTAAGTGATGTGCTATTGATGATCAAAGCATGGCTAAGAGAGTTTAGCTTTGGGTAACAAGACTTCGACAAGCCACACAACCCGGTAAATGACCAAAACAGGAAAGTTGTAGCAAGGTTATCACCTCTTTCTAGATAAAAGGTGTATCATGGTATGGACCCCAAGTATTACCTTAGTGGAAACTTCTACTTTTTATGCAGTTGCTAATGTTGCGGGGCACAGGTTTATAGGTTGGTAACGACCAAGAGATGATATACTCTAGTGTGACTAGGAAAGGATATCTCGGCCTTGTGTTGGCAGAGAATTTGCGTGATTATCGAGGCATCCCTCTAGAAGTGTTTGAATTCCATAAGGAAGTTCCTTAGAATGCTCATTTGATGGAAATCCATCCTCCACTACGCATTTTTACAGTTTTAACTGTGAACCTATATGGTGACATAGTGGTATGGGACATTATACCGTCTAGGATTGATACATTTATTTGTGAAAGTGATTTCCACATTTTAGACACTAATAATACTATCAAATGATTTTCATGTATCATGATTGTTTAATTATCATGAGGAGAAACCTGTAACGGCTTGGATTTTCGACCTCGAAAAATCGACATAAAACTCATGTCAACTATTCAAGCATCGAACATACCAGATCATTAATAGAAAGAAGTTAGTGGGTGAGAAATAAAAAGAACGAAAGTTAGAATAGAAGAAGATCACAACAGAAACAAATCAGAATAAACATGATACTCGCAGCGGAATGAATAAAATATATTATATAACATAACTTTTGAAATACAAACTTATAACTATATATACATACCATTTTAGAGTACAACACATAATATCACAGCGGAAATAAACAGTAGCTATAAAATGCTGAATCCTCCTGCTCCAAGCTCTTCTAAGTATATCTGTAAAATCAAGACTACTTGACCGCCCGTACAAATTTGGGCACCCAAGAGTTTACGGTAAAACAAAATAAACTCTAGGTCAGTCATGGGACTAGTGTGAGTAAACTCCAACCACTTGGATTAACTTTTAAAATCCTTTTTAAGGAAAGGATAATCGTAAGACCGATCCATACATAAACACGGACGGTTTTTACCTTACGATATACCAAAATATTCTTTATATCAAAGTTCTTATGATAGTATAATAGTGTCTAAATCAAATAATTAACAATTTAGTGGAACGCTTGCATCTTACGCTCCATATACATAATATACAATAAAAAACTGCATGTGCTTATTGGGTAATGGATTTCGAATTATGACAAGGTATGGAACCACCTTACGATAGTGTATCTCTAGAGGGGAATACACTGGGTTCAACAAGAACATCTTGCAACCCGACCACACATGACCGACCACTCATTTCGCTTGAGTGTATCGAACTTATATCACCAACGGTTGGGATCAGCAACCATTTCCCGAAAGGGACAAAAACTATAGATTAAAGAAGGAAACGAAATTTCTCTAGATAAGTGATAATACACCCTAATTGGGAGCTACATACTTGGCCATGTTGTCTGCCCGATTTTTGTCATTTACCGGTTGTTGAGGCCTGAGGCTACGATTACTTTCCTTTCATTTATAGCGCAATTGCTTTGAATGCCACATTGCCAGATCCATTAATAATTAATTGATCTCTTCAAACATATCATGGGTACAAAGCTAAGAGAAATGAATTCCTCCGTCACCAAATAATATTACGTTTAAAGAGATCAATGTATTTGATCATTGAAAATACTATGTCAGACATCCTACCATACAAGTTGTCCTGAGTCTAGATAAACCAAAGGCACTATTCTCCGTCTTTGATTATCGTCATATAATCTAATTCGCCACGCTTACTTCTATACGGAGTGATTTCCAGACAATATATGATCCCGTTCTCTCTGTATTGACAACGTAATTTGCCAAAACTTTGATAGTCGGTTATTTAACTATCAAAAAAAAACATCCATATAACCGAAGATTTTATTTCAAATGGGAATACTATTGATTATTAACACAGTCACTGAGCCCCTTTTATTTAATATTTAATTTATTAAATTTCTTTTTTACATTTTCTCAAATATCTTTATCTATACATATATTTATCAAAACTGCTTCGGGCTCTCCAAATTCTTAGAAAACATTTCCATATACTATAACTATTTATTTTCCCTATTCAGAAAATATTACTTATTACAATTGGAAAACGTTTCCATAAATTTATCTATCCTTAATTTCTATTTACATTATTAATATTGGAAAAACATTTCCATATTACTTCTTTTCGCACCGCATTCATTACCATAATTATAAATATTCATTTCTGTAGTTGGAAAATATTTCTACTCTCATTCACGCATTTCCATTCTTCCATATTCACTAAATCCTGACCATAAATTATAACACAGCTGTAATAACCCCAAACTTCCGTAGTACGAAAGCAAGGATAATCATAGGAGCAGAACATAATTACAACAATAAAAGATCTCAGATAATAGCATAACACATAAATCATTGCAGCGGAAATAGAAATGTCATCACAACATAACATCAAAGAAATCAGAGTACGCAGTTACATGATACACTTAGCAAATAGAAGTCTCAACAAAGAAAGAAAAAAGTCTCAATCTCCATCAAATACATCAAAGATCAATAACGTCTAAATGTCTCAAGTAACAATAAAAAGATAAAAAGAAAAGGTTTCTTCATCTTCTTCCTTAAGCGAGCTCCAATCCAGAATGCATCCATACCTAAACTTGTCAGTTGGCTGCCCATGTGGAAAGAGGGCACCCGAGTTTGCAAAGTGAAACAAACTACGAGTCAGTCATGGGACTGGTATGAAAAATCATTCTTAACTAACAATATGGCTAATCACAGGACCACGCTGCTAACGCGGAACGGGTTTACTCCATTAGATTGCCAGTGCATATGTTTAATAAATTTTAATTCAAAAACAACGCAATGCTTTTTGGAAAATTAAATCATTACAAGACTCAAGTCCCATCACATAATGCAACGCAAACCGGAGGATAGTGTTTAACCTTATAATAATCAAAAATTCTTGAAACATGGAAAATATTTTTGATATTATTATTAGTGTCTAATCAGTTTTAAAAGTACTTCAAAGTAAATGTATCAATCCTAGACGACATAGTACCCCATCCTACTATGTGGCTATATATATGTTTACAATCAAAACCTTAATGTCGTATTGGAAATTGGGTTTCCATCATGAGTCAAGGCTAGGGACGATCTCCTTACCGATTCGAGACAGTCTAGCAATGTCTTAGGGTCCCCCGCAGTGAACCCTTGGATACTGCAGGGTCGGTCCACGAATATACCTTAGTGGATTAGTTATGCCTGAACACACGCTTCCCGATCCTATTAGACCTATAAAATGGTCATAATTGACCAATAAATCCGAGATGCCTCATTCAGTCAATCACATAAGTAAAATGTCATGGCTTGCAAAACCCTGATACCACTTCTAGCTAGAAAGAAACGTGTGCACTCCCTGTATTCCCTTGTCCCGTTTCTCACTCTTACCAGGGTGTAAGGCTCGCAAGGTAACGTTATACAAAAAGCTATGCCGAAATAGGCTATGCTTTGATCATCATCTACAAGGCTCTGCTTTTCAACAAAAGCCTAGATCAATTGCATCTTGGATTGTCACATTGACAATTCACGCCATGCGATCGATAACTACCAATGTATAACCGCTGAGCTCATGCGTCTCAGAGAAGGGTGTTAAGCAAGAGAATAAATTCTCCGCCACCAACAGATATATATTAAATAGAGATCAATTTACATGGAATGAAATCCAATGTCAGGCACACATCCATTTACAAATCCGTTCTGGGTCTGAACGAAACCGGAGTCACCTTATTTCTTGTTCCGTATGTCCAATACGAATGAGAGGTGCTCGCATATCCAGATAATCAACAAGTATGTCCGGATAGCTACCACTTTAACCCTTTACTGGTAGCTAACCAACTCTAGGCATCATTAGTTATCATTTCGATGTGAAGATAGCCGGTTTTCAATCGCCGTCTTTAAGATCTTCGATCTATATCATCATACAATCATTTGAAATGAGATTGAACTCGGTCTTTTCAAATGATTCTCGCATATATATATATATATATATATATATAGTTTAAAACATTTCATATCGTTAATAGTATTTAATAACGATTTATCGTTATTTTTATTTATATAAAATTAGCTAAATTAACTTAACGATGCCTCGGGTCAATAGGCGGCCCTGGCGCTGTTTTATCAAAATTTGATTTACACTTATCTCAAAATCTAACCGTTGGATTTTAACAAAGTTTATATCGTTGGAAAGATCTTTCCAAAGCTGTCCTAACGGTTCCAGTTTTGGGAAAATCCGACGATTGGATTTTCGGTATAATCGTTTAAAGATACGATTCCGGAACGCGAACTACCGGGCGCGATTCATTTAATTTTAATTTTAATTTATATATATAGCCATATGTAAATATAAACTGTTCGACGATTCCACTACCGTCTTTAATATGCCAAATAAAAGAATGTTTTTATCGGCATATCATACCCATGTACTATCAAACAAAATATATTTCATTTACATGAAGATTGGACCAATGACAAATAAAAGCTAAATTTTTAATTGTATCTCTAATTTTAAATTCAACAAATAAAAAGAGAATATTTTATTTGTATAAAGTTTTCAGTGAATGTTTTTACAACAAAAATAATTCATACAGATTCTAATGTACGTATTGTCATTAAGATTTTAATCTTGCGTATAAATTCTAGTATATGCATTATCAATAAAAGTGGAGTCTCAACTATGCATATAAATTCTAATATGTGCAATGTAAATATAAATGTAAATTTAACAATGCATATAAATTCTAATATATGCAATGTAAATATAAATGTTAATTTAACAATGCATATAAATTATAATATATGCAATGTAAATATATATATATATATAAGATTTTAACAATGCATATAAATTCTAATATATGCAATGTAAATATAAATGTAAATTTAACAATGCATATAAATTCTAATATATGCAATGTAATCTGTCAATATTTCCAATAATCAAACTTTACATTAAAAATTATGATTTTAATGTTTCAACACTTTATACAACTATGAACAATTTCTATTTAAATCATTCTTTTATAAAAATGATATTTTTAATGTTAACATGCCTTTGTTTTAAAAATGAACATTTTCTAGTGATTTATTCATTTCATTAAAAACAAAGTTTTTAACGTAAACACGTTTTATTTTACAGCATGCATGTTTGTCCAATTTCTATTTTTACATTAAAAAAAATGAATTTTGAATGTAACACATGTTTTCATTTTAAAACATGAATAATTTCCATAGTTCTATTGTTACATTAAAAATGAGTTTTTAATGTAAAAAATGTATTCTTTTTAAAACATAAGTATTTGTCTACTTTCTATTGTTGCATTAAAAAGTGAGTTTTTAATGTAAAACATGTTTTATTTTAAAACATGAATCTTTTTCTATATTCCTATTTATTACATCAAATGTGAATTTTTAATGTAAAACATATTTTTAATTTAAAACATGAATCTTTTCACTAATTTCTAACATCACATTAAAATGTATGTTTTAAATGTAAAACATGTTTTGATTTTAAAACATGAACACTTTTCTTATTTTGGTAACATTACATTAAAAATGTTAATTTCGAGGTAATCACGTTTTTATCCTAAACGTGAACATTTTTCTATATTTCATTCTTGACACTAAAATATGAATTTTTAATGAAATTATGTTTTTATTCAAAACATGTACAATTTCTATTTTTCTATCCTTGACATTAAAAATGTAAATTTTTAATGAAATCATGTTTTTATTAAAAACATGTGCATTTTTATTTTTTTATTCTTGACAATAAAAAAGTAAATTTTTAATGAAATCATGTCTTTATTCAAAACATGTACTATTTCTATTTTTGTATTCTTGACATTAAAAATGTAAATTTTTAATGAAATCATGTTTTTATTCAAAACACGTACAATTTCTATATTCTAACATTATTTTAAAAATGTGAACTTTTTAATGTAATGTTCTTATTTTTTCTAAAACATGAACATTTCTATTTTTATAATAATTCCTTAAAATGATAGAAAATTATATTTCATTTTTATTGAATATTGTAATTGAACAAAATGACAAAATTTGATATTTCCATTTGATTGAAAATTCTAACTCAATCAAATAACAAAAGTGTATATTTCATTTTGATTGATAATTCCATTTCTATCAAATAACAAAAGTGATATTTTTCATTTTGATTGATAATTCTAATTCAACCAAATAACAAAAGTGATATTATTTATTTTGATTGAAAATTCTGATTCAATCAAACTACAAAAATGATATTTTATTTTGAATGAAAATTCTAACTCAATCAAACAACAAAAGTGATATTTTATTTTGATTGAAAATTCTAAATCAATCAAATAACAAAAGTGATATTTTATTTTGATTGAAAATTCTAATTCAGTCAAACAACAAAAGTGATATTTCATTTTGATTGAAAATTCTAATTCAATCAAATAACAAAAGTGTATAATTCATTTTGATTGAAAATTCTAATTCAATCAAATAACAAAAGTGTATGATTCATTTTTGTTGAAAATTTTGATTCAACAAAATGTATAAAAGGGAATATTTCATTTTGATTGAAAATTCCAATTCAATCAAAGTGACAAAATATATGACTCATTTTTTATTGCAAATTTAATTCCAATAAAATATAATAAAGGTGATGCTTCATTTTTTTTGAATGTTTTTATTCAACAAAAATAACAAAAATGTTTGATTCATTTTTATTGCAAATTCAATGACAATAAAATAAAATAAAGGTGATGCTTCATTTTTGTTGAATATTTTGATTCAACAAAAATAACAAAAATATTTGATTCATTTTTATTGCAAATATAATTCCAATAAAATATAATAAATGTGATGCATCATTTTTTGTTGAATGTTTGATTCAACAAAAATAACAAAAATGTTTGATTCATTTTTGTTGCAAATTCTATTATAACACAATATCACCCAAAATAACAGATCTACATTACACATCAAATACATATCAAATCACGTAGCATAGCTGGTAGAAATTTACAACGGATCGATGATAATACAATCATGATTAATTCTAATTATTTAAAAATAAAATAGAATTCTCACAGACGTTTAAATCTGAATGGTTCAGATCTGAAAATTTGGTCCAAATTTGATCACCTCAGAGTTGGTTCTATTCAGTTTAGAAACGCAGATCTCGGGCTTACGAGCGCAACGCTTCGAAAATCGTTCATTTCTGAATTCAGATGAGTGAGTTATGAATTTTTTTGTGTAGTTAACATTTTTAAAATAAATTAAGGAATTAATTAAAGAAACTTAAACCTTCTTCTTCAATATCAGATAAAGGCCGATAGTATTTCAAACTCTGTTCGAACTTAGGGCCGAGGTTTTCACGCAAGTCCCAACGCCTGCTGATGATCAGTTGGCACCACCTCGACGGCGTACGAGGGCCGCACCTCCAGCCCCAACGAGGCCAAACTCGATTCACCCTAGGGCATGGATTTCGAGGCTAAGCGGTGAACTTTAGGGAGGAAGGTTCCAGGGAAATACAACACAAGTGATACTACTACCCGTATGGATGTAAAGAGAAGGAGAATCTCCACAAAATTGGCTTAAGAACTGCTTTGGATTAATGCGTCGATTGGTCATTCTTAAGGGAGAGAGTTTTTAGTAGTGATGTCCATGGATTTCAAGGTGGCGGCGGCTCTGTAGTGAACGGTACTAGGGTTTTGAAAAATGAATGTGTTTTTACAATATTTAATTACCCATTTTGCAAATAAACACGTAAATCCTTAACAACTCCAATTTCAGTCCAATAGGAGTTGTTCCTACCTAGTTGCCCCTATTCAGGAACCAATGGGCTAGGTCTTGTCAGCCCAAACGATTTTTTTTGGCCTGATTTCTTTAATTTAAAATTTAAATCATTTATTAAATTAATTCGATCGTATATTTAAATTCACCGGGGCCACATACGGACTCCGAAAATTCCCGAAAAATAAATCTCGCTGTGTTTTGATGATATTGTCCTAAAAAAATTAATTTCGTCGAATTTGAAGATCGTTTGAAAAATGGCCTTTTTAACGGTCTATCAAATTCAACATAAATTATCAAATCAGAGTTTAATTTACTACGCTAACAAATTAATTCCAAAAATTCTGGAAAATTAAACTTAGCAATATTTTGACATTCTGGATCCATCAAAAGTGGTTTCGTCGAAAACAAAGGTCGTTTGTATAATGGCCATTTATATGGGCTATAAATTATACTATATTCCATAGTGACTATTTTGAATATTCAACTGGCCATAACTTTTTATTCCCGCTATGAAATTTCGATTTTTCGGATTCGTTGGTAAGATATTTTTAAACAGATTTGGATATTTTTGGGTTCACTAAAAACCATTTAATTTTGAATCCTGTACATTCAATCAAAGTTCAGGTTTGACTTTTCAAACTACCATGCTATTTCTAATTCCTTTTAAAATTAAAATAAATATATTCGTTCTAACTTTGATTTAAATAAACTTTTAATCGTTATTATTTAAAATAAATTATTTTAAGTATTCAAAATTCCTTGAAATAGCCAAAATAAAAAAATTAAATTGGTTTGAGTTTTCGGGTTGTTACAATCTCACCCACTTAAAAGCTTTTCGTCCCCGAAAAGGAAACAATACTAAAGTAGGAAACAATACGGAAAATGCAAGGTATTGTAAATGTACCTCAACACAAGAGTTACTCGGAGATGTCCACTCTGCACTTGGGATATGCCTGTTTGATGCTATCCTCATTCTCCCATGTACAGTCTTTAGGATCCCCGCTCCACTGCACTTTGACTAAGTGGATCCTTTTGTTCCTCAGAACTCGGGTCTCTTTGCCAACAATTTTCACTGGCTCCCTTCTCACTGCTAAGCTCAGGGTAATCTCCAAATCTTGTTGTGCTTCTTCCTCCACAACTATGTCTGGTTCATAATCATGCTTCCGGAGTTGAGACACATGGAATACATCATGAACCCCTGGCAGCTAGTCAGGCAACTGTACCCTATAAGCGAGAGTTCTAATCCTTTCGAGAATAGGGAATGAACCAATGAATCTCGGCGCCAATTTCCCAGTCTTCCCAATCGAATTACACCTCTCAGCGGGGAAACCCTCAAGTATACAAGATCACCAACAGAGAATTCTAAATCCCTTCTTTGTGAGTCTACATAGCTTTTCTATCGGCTTTGAGCAGCCAGTAGTCGCTTCTTAATAAAATCAACTTTATCTGATGCTTCACGAATCATGTCGGGACCCAATACTAATCGATTGCCGGGTTCTACCCAACATGCGGGAGATCTGCATGGCCTGACATATAATGCTTCAAATGGCGATATCTGCAAGCTGGCTTGGTAACTATTATTATAGGAGAACTCAACCAAGTGCAAGTGATCTTCCCATGACCTGTCAAAATCAAGGATACATGCTCACAAAAAGTTTTCTAATATGAGGTCCCCCCTCTTAGTATGGCCATCTGTCTGAGGATGATAAGCGGTGCTCATATTCAATTTGGTCCCAAACTCTTCTTGGAATGCTTCCCATAACTTGCTAGCAAATATCGGATCGCGATCACTAACGATGCTACTGGGAACTCCATGTAGTCTGACAACCTCTCTGATATAATGCTATGCCAAACTTCGAGCTGTTCTATTATATTTGACAGGGATAAAATGGGCAATCTTTGTGAAGCGATCAACAATCACCCATATACTGTCATTGCCTTTTCTAGTTCGAGGCAAGCTATCAATAAAGTCCATAGAAATTTGGTCCTACTTCCAACCTGGAATCTCTAGCGGTTGCAACAATCCTGCTTGCTTTTGCTGATCGCTTTTGACTTGCTGGCAGGTGGGACATCTAGCAACATATATAGAAATGTCTCTCTTCATCGCCTTCCATCAAAAGGTGCGCTTAAGATCACGATACATCTTTCTTACTCCTGGATGGATGTTGAGTTTAGATTTGTGACATTCATCCATAACATCTCTTTTTAGCTTAGGAATATCTAGCACACATATTCGCCCTTGCAATCTAAGAGTTCCCTTGCTGTCTATTTGGAAGCTTGACGCTTTGCCCTTTCGAACTCGCTTACTAATCATCTGAATAAAATTATCATCTTTCTAAAGAGTATAGACCTCCATTAATGTAGGCGTAATGATAAGACTGGCAATGATAAGATTAGTGCTGGCCGTATTCTTCTTGCTGAGCGCATCGGCTACTACATTGGCTTTTCCCAGAGTATATAAGATGTCCAGGTCATAGGCTGCAAGAAATTCAACCCAACGTTGCTGCCTCAAGTTCAAATCTATTTGGTTGAATAGATACTTCAAGGATTTGTGATCAGTATACAGTTCAAACTTCTCACCCAGGAGATAGTGCCTCCATATCTTTATAGAAAATACGATGGCCATCAACTCAAGATCATGAGTGGGGTATTTCTTCTCATGTGGTTTCAACTGACTGTTGGCATATGCAACTACTTTGTCCCTTTGCATTAGCACAGCACCAGTACCTTAAATAGATAAAAGGATAACATGTTAAAATAAGATTTGACATTAAAAAAAGTCATCTCTAACATGTTGATTTAGATAAAAAGAATAACCTTCTCTAGAAACATCTGTCCAGACTTTCAAATCCTGATTTCCATCAATAATGGTCTACACAGGAGCAGTGGTCAACCTCCGTTTCAGCTCTTGGAAAGCTGCCTCACATTCGGGTGTCTAAATGAACTTTGTATGCTTCTTAATCAGCTTCGTCAATGGAAAAGATAATTTCAAAAAATCCTTAACGAATTTCCGATAATGGCCAGCCAGTCCTAAGAAACATCTGACTTCTGTGGGAGTGCTACGCTGCTTCCAATCTTGGATGGCTAAGATCTTTCCTGGATCTACGAAAATGCCTTTCATTGATACAACATGGCCGAGGAATTTCACCTCTTCTGGCCAGAATATGCATTTGAAGAATCTGGCTTTCAACACATTTCTTCGCAAAATCTCCACGACTTCTTTCAGATGCTTTTCGCGTTCAGCAGGTGGATTTAGAAAAGATTAGGTTGTCATCGACGAACACCAGCACAAATTTATTTAAAACATCTCGGAATACTCTGTTCATCAGATCAACAAAGTTTGTTGGAACGTTACATAGGCCGAAGGGCATTACTACCATTCATAGAATAATTCTGGCCCTCTGAAAGTTGATAAAGCAACACATACTTCGGCAATGCATAATTGATGGAAACCTGTAGCTAGGTCCATCCTAGAGAATACTTGTGCTCCATTCAAGCAGTCCAGCAGGTCATCAATACGTGGCAGTGGATATTTATTTTTCAGAGACTGCTTATTTAGGTCACGGTAGTCCACACATAGTCTGAGGGTACCATCTGACTTTGGGACAAACACAACTGGTGCCCCCCAATTTGAGAAGCTAGGCCAGATCAGACCCTCTAAAAAAGTTGTTTCGTTTGATTGCTCAGCTCCTCTTTTTCTTTTAGTGTCATTCTCCGAATAGGATGCACAACGGGCCTTGCATTCGGAACTAAGTCAATCCTGGAGTTGATTTCTCTATGCGGAGGTAAGCTATCAACTTCTTCAAACACATCCGCATAACCTCTGACGATAAGAATATCCTCAATCGAATGAGTAACTTCTAGAGAAGACCAAAATTCATTCCTATCTGTGGCTGAGCCGTGGCATAGTATAGCCATCCTATTTCCGAATTTGGTTTTAGTTCTGACTACTCTTTCAGCGCCTAATACCTCGGCCTCATACTTCATTTGCCAATCAATTCCAAGTATGATATCACACCCGGAGAAATTCATGATGATCAAATTAAAAGGAAATTGGAATAAGAAACATGCCTCTACAATACTGGTCGAGAATAAGTGAACCTCCTATCGGACTATGGGCTCTAATAGGTTCTTTAAGTTTTCTTGGTTTTAATTTAATCTTTTTAATCGTGTCACTAGAAATGAAACTTCTTGATGCACCAGTATCAAACAATACTATAATAGGAATGTTCTTAATATTAAGAGTACCCACTAAAACATTGGGTTTACCTTCTCCCTCAGAAGAAGCCGGTGCAGCGCTTCATCATATACATGTGCCACCTGAGAATTCTTCAGCAACGGGCAGTTTGGCTTGATGTGGCCCTTCGGGTGACAATTATAGCACTCCATCTTATACTGAGAACTTTGACTAGGCCCAGACTCATTTCACCTTGGCCTCTTTGGAGCTTGGCATTCAAAGTCGAAGTGCCCCATCTTCTGGCTATTGAAGCATTTCACCTTGGACTTGTCTCTTTTCTTTTTCCCTTGGGGCTTGGCGGCTGAAGAGCTGTTTGCCACTGGTTTCCTATCAGCATTCTTTCTTTTGTTAACATTCTGATTCTTTTCACGCTCCTGCTGTGGATTTCGGTCATTATCCTCATAACGGCAAGCCATCTCGATCACTTCATTAAAGGGGAGCTTGATGTGAGCAGTGACCCTGTTTAGGTATTTCTTGGAGAGGCCATTGATGAATCTTTTGTTTTTCTGCACTGGTTCCTGAACTAACTCTGGGGCGTAGCGTGAGAGTTCCTCGAACTTCCGCACATATTCTGAAATAGTCATTTCTCCCTGCTGCAAATTTGGAAATTGACCATGGAGCCGCTCTACTTCCTACGGAGGGATATACTTGTGACGATCCCAAAACCCCGTGACATGGTGTTAAGGATAATCATTGGAATATAACACATTAATCATCATTAGCAGATCACAGATAATAGCATAAACAGAAAATAGAATAATTTACACACATATGACAGTGGAATCAAATAGATATCATCACATCAGAGAAGCACAGTACAGGATACAACTTAGTGCATAATGATACATAATCAGTCACCATCGCCTGAGGCGGAATCATACATAAAGAGTACACAAAATAATTATCAGTCTACATCGCCGATGGCGGAATCATAATATAGATACAATAATGGCGGAGAAAATCCAAGTCAGCGCAGTGTAGTCAAGCCTCGCCATGAGCCAAAAGTGCGTCAGAAACCTGTAACTAGGCTGCCCGTGTGAAAATGAGGGCACCCAAGTTTGCAAGGTGAAACAAACTACGAGTCAGTCATGGGACTGGTATGAGAAATCTACTTAACTTATTAACAACAATAATAAGGCAAATCAAAGGACCATGCCACTTTCGCGGAACGGGTTTACTCCAATGAGTGCTAGTGCATGAAATAAAGTAAATGATTAAATCGTCGCAATGCTTTTTTATAAAATGGAGACATTATAAGACTCAGGTTTCATCACACAATGCAACGCAAGCCGGAGGATAGAGTTTTACCTTATAATGGCCAAAAATGCTTCATACGAATAAAACAAAAGTGTTGATATTATTACTAGTGCATATATGTTTCAAAAGAAAATTCAATCATAAATATCAATCCTAGGCGGCATAGCTACCATCTACTATGTCGCCATACTAGTAATACAATCATGTCCGCATATTTCATATTGGAAATTGGATTCCTTCATGAGTCGAGGCAAGGGGCAAGCTCCTCTCCGTTCGAGACACTCTAGCAAATGTCCCAGGACCCCACTATGATCCTTGGAATCGGCTGGGCCGGTCCTCTCTTACTTTTGAGGATTAGTTATTCCTGAACACACGTTTCCCGGTCCTTACAGACCTATAATCGAGGCGCCTCGCATTCCAACAACTACACAGGTGAAAAGTCTATATAATGTCAGGTCTGGTAGGTCACTGACACCACCTTATCTAGAAAGAAACGTCGTGCTCTCCCAGCAGTCCGTCTCCCGTTTTTGACTCATACTGGGGTGTGAGGCTCGTGAATTCACGTTATACACAAAGCTATGTCACACAGACCATGCTTTGATCATCAACCACAAGACTTTGCTTTGCAACAGAATCCTTGATCATATGCCACTCAGGCATGCCGCACAGGCAATCCACTCCATGCGACTGATTTCTATCAATACATTACCTCTTAGCTCATACGTCTCAGAGAAGGGCGTTAAGCAAGAGAATAAATTCTCCGCCGCCAAACAGATATATATTTAACAGAGATCAATCAGCACAGAACAAAATCCAATGTCAGACACACAGTCCATTTACAAGTCCGTTCTGGGTCTGAACAAAACTGGAGACACCAATTCCTCGCATATCCGTACAATCAACAGTATGTTTGGACGGCTACTACTTCAGTTCCTTCATGGTAGCTACTCCAATCACAAGCATCAGTAGCGCCCAACCATCCAATGTGAAGATCGTCGGTCTTCAACCGTCTTCGACTCTTCGACTTCTCAACATCGATCGATTATTTGACATGAGATGAACTCGGCCTTTTCAAATAACCCACGTATATTTAGATTTTCAAATCAATTAATCACATGGTTGGACTATTCAACATTCACATTTCAGTTCTTCAGTTATAATTCTCATGTTAAATACATTCAACCATCACATATCAAGCAAACACAACGAAATTGGATTATTTCCACTCTATATCTTCTATAGTATTTTATAGTGATATATCGCCATTTTTATTTATTTTAAAACGACCATATTTAATTAAACGACGTTTCAGGTCGTGTCGATGCACTGGCGCTGTTTTTCACTAATTTTGTTTTGCATATATCTGAAAATCTAACCGTTGGATCTTCACAAATTTTATATCATTAGGAAGGTCATTTCAAAACGAATCCAACGGTTTCAGTTTTGGGAAAATCTGACGGTCGAATCTTCCACACTAGTCATTTGAAGTTACGATTTCAATTTACGAACTACAGCGTCGTTATTCGATTTAATTTAATTATATATATATATATATATAATCGTTTCTGGCGCTGTTTTTCTTCAGATTTGAATTAAACATTCCAGACAATCCAACCATCGGATCTTCACAAAGTTGGTGCCGTTGGAAAGATATTTCCAAGGCGAACCCAACGGTTGCGGTTTCGGGAAAATCCAATGGTCGGATTTCCTGCACTCGTCGTTTGAAATCACGGTTTCAAAACACGAACTGCACGGCCACGTTTCATTTCAATTTTATTTATATATTTATATAAATATAGTTCATTCAAAAATTCCTATATCGTTTTCACATCAATTATTTCACTAACGCCTTTAAATTTTGGAAAATTTCGCCATAACCTCCTTTGTACGGGAGGGGCTGGGAAAATTCACAAATAGCCACACGGGCGTCTCATGTCAAAAAGAAAAAGAAAAAAAGCCAAGCGGCTGGCCAACAGGCTCATAAAATCATCACCCAAACAAAACAGTAAATGTTTACCTATTTGTCGGGCACAAAATTTTATTCCTCTTCTCTAGCCCCTTTGCTATAACCTGTTCAATAAATATGCATGTACATATACATGCAATTTTTATCACTTATCATTTTCCATTCAACTTCGTATTTGATTTACTTTGGTTTAAAAACACCATTCATTCTAATGTTGCATGCATAGGCTAAAATAATACCATTAGCTAATTAGTGTATATTTCAACTCATGCATATTTTATTTGAACAAGTGGCTATTTTTAACACTTCACATTTCAAAGATGATAATTTTGGCGAACTAAAATAGATTTCAACACATGACTATTTTATTTAGTTCCTATGCATGTTAAAAATAATATTTCTTCAAAAATATTTATTTCAACATCCGCATATCTTTAGCATATCACATATATGACAAAAATGATATTTTTATCATTTAAATTATTTATTCGACAAACAGATGGTTTCAACACTTCATAGTTTCAATAAAAATGTAATTTTTAGTGTTCGGTCTTTTTATTCAACACATGAACTTTTCCACTACAAACACTTCTCAACACATGAGCTTTTCCACACATGGATATTTATTTATGTTGTTCATATAAGAAAGATGAAATTTTATTGTTGAAACTATTTACATGAGGCGAATATTTTTCATACTTCATATATATTATAAAAATGTGATTTTTATTGTTTAAACACTTCATTCATTCACAAATGAATTTAATTTTCACACATCACTTTTCAACACTTGAACATTTCACTACATGGATATAGTTTTAACATATGACTTTAATTTCAACGCACGAAAATAATTTCAACATATGAAAATTATTCTAACACGCAAAGATTATTCAAAATTTCGGCAGCATAATGGCAGGGTAGTTAAAACCGGCACCGTCCCTAGTACGACTCCTCGCTCTACCTTAAAACCTCGCGGTTTTGACAATGGGGATTCATGCATCTAATTCGCACGCAGGCGGCATGTTTTATTTTTATTTCCACAAATATTTCCAATTCATTTCAATCACTAATGGGTATTTTTCAACCACAACCAAACAATATCAACCACAAACAATTATTCAACCTTTCGTATTTTCACCTAATATTTCACATCAATTCACAACAATAAATATCGTCCATGGTTTGTGGACGAGGGGAATATATATATATATTTATATATATATATATATATATATATATATTATTTACTATAACTGCTATATTTCACTTGCATTTCAACACATATATCAATTATTCTACGCATGTATAATTCATACTTCGCTTATATAGCTTACACTACGCATGTACAAGAGGTATACAACACGTGTGTAATTTATATTTCACTCATATAATTTATACACGACATTTTCCATTCAAATTCTATTAATTTAGATTTCTCACATTGGTTTGCGGAGTGCTAAAAATCGTAGATGACTCAGAAAAATCCGCGGCTTCTTCTAGGTGGTAGAGAGCTTCCTTGCGGTCCCGATGTTTATTGTTTCATCGAATTTCGTCAACACACCAAAAAGATATGATTTTTCAAAGTGCAGACGTCAAAAAGGACTCACCTTTCTATTTTGTTCGAAACTAGGTTTGAGGTTTTCGCGAAATCCGTGGCACGTGGGGACGATCGGGGAGTTGGACGTGGAAGAGCTTCGAGTGGGGGTCCTGTCGGTGGTGGTTTGGTGGTGCTCGGTGGCAGATCGGAGCGGCGGCGACGATGGGAAGTGGTGGACTTTGGGCGCTCGATTCAGGCGGAGGAGGCAATGGTTCTGGTCGTGGGTGGGTCGGATCTGACGAGGGGAGGGAGGCGCGTCGACGACAGGTGGTGGCGGCAGCGATAGAAGGCTGAGGCGGTCGGAAAAGGGGAGAGAAGAGGCGAACGGGTTTCGCCGTTGAAATCGAAGGTTACGGGGGTTTTTATTTATTTTTTATTTATGAAAGAAAAAATCCTATTGGCCGAGGATTTATAGTAAATTTTATATAGTGTTTTTACAAACGAACTCCTTTTCAAGTCCAACGACTGTCGTCCCTAGCTAAATACCCCCATCCCGGACACAATGGGATATGTTTCGTTGGCCAATTCGAATGTTACAGTCAGTTATTTTTCAAATTAAATCATAAAACAATTAATTTTTAACTTCGAACGTACATTTCAATTTGCCAGGGCCACAAACTGATTCGAAAAATTCCAGAAAAATAAATGTAGCTATGTTTTGATGCTACGGTCCCAACAAAACTAGTTTCGTCGAATTCTGAGATCGTTTGAAAAGTGGCCATTTTCTGGTCGATCCAATTTAACAGAAATTGACCAAACGCATTTTCTTTTGCCACGCTCACATACTAGCTTCAAAAATTATGAAATTTGAAACCTAGCAATAGTTTGACATCCGGGACCCAACAAAAGTGGTTTCGTCGAATTCCGAGGTCGTTTGCCAAATATCAATTTTCCAGGGATATATATTCTATATAGCGACCATTCTGAAAATTCATTCGGCCATAACTTTTGATTTCCGTTATGAAACTTCGATTTTTCAGATTCGTTAGAAAGGTGTTGATAAACAAATTTAAATATTTTGGTTTCGCTAAAATCCGTTATATTTTCCACCCTGCACAGTCAGTCAAAGTTTGAATTCAAATTTTCAAACTGACTCACTATTTCTAATTCACTATTTTATTGAAATATTCTGTTTCAATTATTCAAATTCCTTTGAAATCACCAATTTAAAAATTTTAAATTGGCTCGTATTTTCCGGGTTATTACAATCTCCCCCACTTAAAACTTTTCGTCCTCGAAAAGGAAACAACAGTAAAGTAGGAAACAAAATGTAAATGCAAAGTATTGTAAAGGTACCTCGCACCGGAATTAATCAGAGATGTCCACTCTGCATTTGGGGTAAGCTTGCTTAATGCTTTCCTCAGTCTACCAAGTACAGTCTCTAGGATCACTGCTCCACTGCACTTTGACTAAATGAACCTTTTTGCTTCTTAGTTCTCTAGTTTCTTTACCAACAATATTTAATGGCTCTCTTCTGAGGTCTAATTCTGGAGTTATGTCTATATCCTGTTGCGCTGCTTCTTCTACAACAAGATCTGGATCATGCACATGTCTTCTAAGTTGAGATACGTGAAATACATCATGCACTCCAGGCAACCAATCTGGTAATTGAACCCTATAAGCAAGAGTTCCAATTCGTTCGAGTATAGGAAAGGGACCAATAAATCTCGGTGCCAACTTCCCAGTTTTTTCAAATCTGATTACTCCTCTCATCGGAGAAACTTTCAAATAAACATGATCACCAACAGCAAAGGTCAAATCTCTTCTTCTAGAATCTGCATAACTTTTTTGTCGGCTTTGCGCGGTTCTCAATTGCTTTTTGATGAAGTCGACTTTATCAGATACTTCTCTAATCATATCGGGTCCTAACACATGTCTGTTGCCAGGTTCTACCCAACATGCTGGAGATCTGCACGGTCTGCCATATAACGCTTCAAATGGCAACATTCCCAAACTTGCTTGATAGCTATTGTTATATGAGAATTCTGCCAAATGTAAGTGATCTTCCCATGACCCACCAAAATCAATGATAGAAGCCAGCAATAAATCTTCTAGAATTCTATTCACCCGCTCAGTTTGGCCATCTGTTTGAGGGTGATAAGCGGTGCTCATATTCAGTTTCGTTCCCAATTCTGTCTGGAAAGCCTCCCAGAATTTGCTAGCAAATATCGGGTCTCTATCACTAACTATGCTGATGGGAATTCCATGCAGCTTAACAAATTCTTTGAAATATATTTGTGCTAGACTTTGAGCGGTTCTATTGGATCTGACCGGTACAAAATGGGTAGTCTTCGTGAAGCGATCTACGATTACCCAAATGCTGTCATTACCTTTCCTGGTTCGCTGCAAGCCATCTATGAAATCCATGGAAATCTGTTCCCATTTCCAACTTGGGACTTCCAACGGTTGCAACAATCCAGCTAGCTTCTGTTGGTCGCTTTTGACCAATTGACAAGTAGGGCATCTGCTAATATACAAAGAAATATCTCTTTTCATTGCCCTCCACCAGAAAGTGCGTTTGATATCGTGGTACATCTTACTCACACCGGGATGGATGCAAAATTTGGATTTATGGCATTCGTCTAGCACTTCCCTTCGAAGGCCTGGAATATTTGGAATGCAAATCCTATTATTTAACCAGAGAACCCCCTTATTGTCAATACGTAAACTTGTGGTTTCACCTTCCTTGACCCTCTGACTGATTCTCTGAATGAGTTCATCGTCTTTTTGAAGGGCTGAAATCTTATCAATCAATCCAGGCGTAATTATAAGATTGGCCATGATTGCGGTTTTTCTACTAAGCGCGTCCGCTACAACGTTAGCCTTCCCCGGCGTATACAGGATATCAAGATCATACGGTGCAAGAAATTCTAGCCAACGCTGCTGTCTCAAATTCAGATCTTTTTGGGTGTATAAATACTTCAATGATTGATGATCTGTGTACAGCACAAATTTCTCGCCCAATAAATAACGCCTCCAGATTTTCAATGCAAAAACGATAGCTAGCAACTCAAGATCATGAGTCACATAATTCTTCTCATGCGATTTCAATTGGCGGCTTGCATAAGCGACTACTTGGCCTCTTTGCATTAACACTGCACCAAGACCTCTAATAGAAGCATCTGTCCAAACCGTTAAATCCTGATTGCCATTAACACTGGAGCAGTTGTCAGTTTTGATTTCAATTCCTGGAAAGCTTCTTCACTGTCGGAAGTCCACTTAAACTTCTCATGTTTCTTCGTGAGCTTTGTTAACGGACCAGATATCTTCGAAAAATCCTTAATGAACTTTCGATAATAACTAGCCAACCCCATAAAACTTCTCACTTCTGTGGGAGTAGTGGGTTGTTTCCAGTCTTGAATTGATGTTATTTTGCTTGGGTCAACAGAAATCCCTTTCTCTGACACGACATGGCCAAGAAATTTCACTTCTTCTCGCCAGAAGACACATTTAGAGAATTTGGCTTTGAAGACGTTCTTTCTTAGAATCTCCAATACTTGTTCTAAGTGTTTTTCATGCTCTGGTTTTGATTTGGAGTAGATTAAAATATCATCGATGAATACGAGGGCAAATTTATTCAGAACTCCCCTGAACACTCTATTCATTAGATCGACAAAGTATGCTGGAGCGTTGCACAAGCCAAACGGCATTACTAACCATTCATAAAATATGTCCGGACCTCTGAAAGCTGTCAAAGGAACACACTCTTCTGCTATTCTTAATTGATGAAAACCTGTAGCTAGGTCCATTCGGGAAAATACTCTCGCCCCATTCAATTGGTCTAGCAGATCATCGATGCGGGGTAATGGATACTTGTTTTTGAGCGTCTGTTTGTTGAGGTCTCGGTAATTAACGCATAATCGAAGAGTACCGTCTGACTTTGGGACAAACACAACAGCTGCACCCCAATTAGAAAAACTAGGTCTGATTAGACCCTTCCACAATAGTTGATGAGTTTGATCACCTAATTCTTCTTTTTCCTTCGGAGTCATTCTGCGAATTGGGTGTACACTGATCTGGCATTGGGAATTAGATCGATTCTAAATTCTATTTCTCTTTGCGGTGGTAAGTTTTCAACTTCTTCAAACACATCCGCATAGTTTCTAACAATCGGTATCTTTTCCAAGGAAGTGGGGATAACTTCTAATGCCGACCAAAATTCTCCTCTATTTGGATTCGAACCATGACAGGGTACCGCAATATACCCAAGCTTCGTTCGAATTTTAATGATTCTTTCTGCACAATTCACTTCGGCTTCGTATTTCGTTAACCAATCAAGCCCAAGAGTGATATCTAATTCGGGGAAATCCATAACGATCAAATTGAAAGGAAACTGGTACCGGGAGAAAGAAGTAGGCACCTTACAACACGAGCTGAGGGTAATAGGACCCCCTATCGGGTTATGTACTTCCACCGAATCTTTAAGCTTCCTCTGTTTTAACTTTAATTTGTGAATTGTGTTACTAGCAATAAAACTACGTGATGCACCCATGTCAAACAATACAGAAACAGGAATATTTTTAATTGTAAGGGTACCTCCCAAAACATCGGGTTTACCTGCTCCATCGGAAGCAGCTGGCGGGCTCGACCTGTCATATACGTGAGCTACTGTAGCCTTCTTCAGCAAAGGACAGTCTTTGACTAGATGATCAGTCTTGCGGCAATTAAAGAAGGAACGAGGGTTCTGAGAACCCTGGCTTGAACCTTGTGAATTTGTCTTCTGCCTCTTCGGGGCTGTGCATACATTAGAGTAGTGCCCCACTTTGCCACAGTTATATCAACTTCCTCTTGACGGCTTGCCAGTCTGAGGTTTTGAAGATGCTGCTTGGTTTGACTCAGCTTTATTCGCAGCAGGCTTGCGTTTGTTCCCGACTTGGCTTCTAGCGTGATCCTGCTCCAGATGCCTATGGTCAAGGTCTTCGTAGTTGCATGTCATTTCTACCAGCTCGTTGAATTCCATCTTGACATGGGTCATGGCTCTATCGTGATACTGCCGCTTTAGCCCAAGGATAAACCTCTTATTTTTGGACTTTGCAGTGGCGACGAGCTCCGGAGCATAGGGCGACAACAGCGTAAATTTATTCAGATAATCCTGCACGGAAAGATCCCCCTGCTGGAGGTTGGCGAAGTCATCGTGCATTCGTTCTAGAGCTTGTTCTGGGACATATTTCTCCTTGAAGAGTTCTATGAATCCATCTCATGTTTTTCCAGCTTCTCTATTCCCGGCGGTGAGAGATACCCACCATAGTTCAGCTTGTTCCTGCATAAGCCAAGCGCCCATAATTGCTTTGTCTTGGTCTCCAAGCCTTAGGCCTTCAAGAATTTTCTCTCATGTTTTGAGCCATGCAAGGGCCTCTATTACTATGCCAGTTCCTGAGAAGGTCTTGCCTCCTAAGTTTTTGTATCTCTTAGCTACACGGTCTAGCTCGAAGTATTGAGCAGCCGGAGGTTGTATCAAAGGTCCTTCTTCAACTGGGGCTTCTCCCCGTCCTCGGCCTCGGCCGACACGGCCTCCTTTAGCGGCGGCTGCTCTGGTAGCCATTTGCCAAATTCTGTATAAGCAAGGAAAGAGTTAGCTAACAGAAATGATAGTTTATTGCACAGTTAAGCAGAAAATTTACGGAAAGATAACGATGGACTGATCAAATTGTTTTTGCTATTCTGCTCGGCTCATTCTAGGACTTTACTAGTCCTATCTCTAATGAGCGACTCGCCTTAGAATACTACTGATTCTATTTTGACGAAGTGTTTAATGTGTTAGACTCCAGAACTAAGGTTAACCAAAGCTCTGATACTAGGTGTGACGATCCCAAAACCCGTGACACGGTGTTAAGGATAATCATTGGAATATAACACATTAATCATCATTAACAGATCACAGATAATAGCATAAACAAAAAATAGAATAATTTACACACATATGACAGCGGAATCATATAGATATCATCACATCAGAGAAGCACAGTACAGGATACCACTTAGTGCATAATGATACATAATCAGTCACCATCGCCTGAGTCGGAATCATACATAAAGAGTACACAAAATAATTATCAGTCTACATCGCCGATGGCGGAATCATAATATAGATACAATAATGGCGGAGAAAATCCAAGTCAGCGCAGTGTAGTCAACCCTCGCCATGAGCCAAAAGTGCGTCAGAAACCTGTAACTAGGCTGCCCGTGTGAAAATGAGGGCACCCGAGTTTGCAAGGTGAAACAAACTACGAGTCAGTCATGGGACTGGTATGAGAAATCTACTTAACTTATTAACAACAATAATAAGGCAAATCAAAGGACCACGCCACTTTCGCGGAACGGGTTTACTCCAATGAGTGCTAGTGCACGAAATAAAGTAAATGATTAAATCGTCGCAATGCTATTTTATAAAATGAAGCCATTATAAGACTCAGGTCCCATCACACAATGCAACGCAAGCCGGAGGATAGAGTTTTACCTTATAATGGCCAAAAATGCTTCATACGAATAAAACAAAAGTGTTTGATATTATTACTAGTGCATATATGTCTCAAAAGAAAATTCAATCATAAATATCAATCCTAGGCGGCATAGCTACCATCTACTTTGTCGCCATACTAGTAATACAATAACATCCGCATATTTCATGTTGGAAATTGGATTCCTTCATGAGTCGAGGCAAGGGGCAAGCTCCTCTCCATTCGAGACACTCTAGCAAATGTCCCAGGATCCCACTATGATCCTTGGAATCGGCGGGGCCGGTTCTCTCTTACTTTTGAGGATTAGTTATTCCTGAACACACGTTTCCCGGTCCTTACAGACCTATAATCGAGGCGCCTCGCATTCCAATAACCACACAGGAGCAAAGTATATATAATGTCAGGGCTGGTAGGTCACTGACACCACCTTAGCTAAAAAGAAACGTCGTGCTCTTTCAGTGGTCCGTCTCCCGTTTTTGACTCATACCGGGGTGTGAGGCTCGCGAATTCACGTTATACACAAAGCTAGGTCACACGGACCATGCTTTGATCATCAACCACTAGACTTTGCTTTGCAATAGAAGCCTTGATCATATGCCACTCAGGCGTGCCACACAGGCAATCCACTCCATGCGATTGTTTTCTATCAATACATAACCTCTGAGCTCGTACGTCTCAAAGAAGGGCGTTAAGCAAGAGAATAAATTCTCCGCCGCCAAACAGATATATATTTAACAGAGATCAATCAGCATAGAACAAAATCCAATGTTAGACACACAGTCCATTTACAAGTCCGTTCTGGGTCTGAACGAAACCGGAGGCACCAATTCCACGCATATCCGTACAATCAACAGTATGTTTGGACGGCTACTACTTCAGTTCCTTCATGGTAGCTACTCCAATCACAAGCATAAGTAGTGCCCATCCATCCAATGTGAAGATCGTCGGTCTTCAACCATCTTCGACTCTTCGACTTCTCAATGTCGATCGATTATTTGAGATGAGATGAACTCGGCCTTTTCAAATAACCCACGTATATTTAGATTTTCAAATCAATTAATCACATGGTTGGACTATTCAACATTCACATTTCAGTTCTTCGGTTATAATTCTCATGTTAAATACATTCAACCATCACATATCAAGGAAACACAACAAAATTGGATTATTTCCACTCAATATCGTCTATAGTATTTTATAACGATATATCGCCATTTTTATTTATTTTAAAACGGCCATATTTAATTAAACGACGTTTCAGGTCGTGTCGATGCACTGGTGCTGTTTTTCACTAATTTTGTTTTACATATATCTGAAAATCTAACCGTTGGATCTTCACAAATTTTATATCATTAGGACGGTCATTTCAAAACGAATCCAACGGTTTCAGTTTTGGGAAAATCCGACGGTCGGATCTTCCACACTAGTCATTTGAAGTTATGATTTCAGTTTACGAACTGCAGCGTCGTTATTCGATTTAATTTAATTATATATATATATAATCGTTTCTAATGTTGTTTTTGTTCAGATTTGAATTAAACATTCCAGATAATCCAACCGTCGGATCTTCACAAAGTTGGTGCCGTTGGAAAGATATTTCCAAGGCGAACCCAACAGTTGCGGTTTCGGGAAAATCCAATGGTCGGATTTCCCGCACTAGTCATTTGAAATCACGGTTTCAAAACACGAACTGCACGACCACGTTTCGTTTCAATTTTATTTATATTTATATATTTATATAAATATAGTTCATTCAAAAATTCCTATATCATTTTCACTTCAATTATTTCACTAATGCCTTTAAATTTTGGAAAATTTCGCCATAACCTCCTTTGTACGGGAGGGGCTGGGAAAATTCCCAAATAGCCACACGGGCGTCTCATGTCAAAAAGAAAAAGAAAAAAAGCCAAGCGGCTAGCCAACAGGCTCATAAAATCATCACCCAAACAAAACAGTAAATGTGTACCTATTTGTCGGGCACAAAATTTTATTCCTCTTCTCTAGCCCCTTTGCTATAACCTGTTCAATAAATATGCATGTACATATATAGGCAATTTTTATCACTTATCATTTTCCATTCAACTTCATATTTGATTTACTTTGGTTTAAAAACACCATTCATTCTAATGTTGCATGCACAGGCTAAAATCATATCATTGGCTAATTAGTGTATATTTCAACTCATGCATATTTTATTTGAACAAGTGGCTATTTTTAACGCTTCACATTTCAAAGATGATAATTTTGGCGTACTAAAATAGATTTCAACACATGACTATTTTATTTAGTTCCTATGCATGTTAAAAATAATATTTCTTCACAAATATTTATTTCAACATCCGCATATCTTTAGCATATCACATATATGATAAAAATGATATTTTTATCATTTAAAATATTTATTCGACAAACGGATGGTTTCAACACTTCATAGTTGCAATAAAAATGTAATTTTTATTGTTCGATCTTTTTATTCAACACATGAACTTTTCCACTACACACACTTCTCAACACATGAGCTTTTCCACACATGGATATTTTATTTATGTTGTTCATATAAGAAAGTTGAAATTTTTATTGTTGAAACTATTTATATAAGGCGAATATTTTTCATACTTCATATATATTATAAAAATGTGATTTTTATTGTTTAAACACTTCATTCATTCACAAATGAATTTAATTTTCACACATCACTTTTCAACACATGAACATTTCCACTACATGGATATAGTTTCAACATATGACTTTAATTTCAACGCACGAAAATAATTTCAACATATGAAAATTATTCTAACACATAAAGATTATTCAAAATTTCGGCAGCATTAACACCGGCACCGTCCCTAGTACGGCTCCTCGCTCTACATTAAAACCTCGCGGTTTTGACAATGGGGATTCATGCATCTAATTTGCACGCAGGCGGCATGTTTTATTTTTATTTCCACAAATATTTCCAATTCATTTCAATCACCAATGTGTATTTTTCAACCACAACCAAACAATATCAACCACAAACAATATTTCACATCAATTCACAACAATAAATATCGTCCATGATTTGTGGACGAGGGGAGTATATATATATATATTATTTATTATAATTGCTATATTTCACTTGCATTTCAACACATATATCAATTATTCTTTGCATGTATGATTCATACTTCGCTTATATAGCTTAAACTACGCATGTACAAAAGGGATACAACACGTGTGTAATTTATATTTCGCTCATATAATTTATACAGGACATTTTCTATTCAAATTCTATTAATTTATATTTCTCACATTGATTTGCGGAGTGCTAAAAATCGTAGATGACTCAGAAAAATCCGTGGCTTCTTCTAGGTGGTAGAGAGCTTCCTTGCGGTCCCGATGTTTCCTGTTTCATCAAATTTCGTCAACACACCAAAAAGATATGATTTTTCAAAGTGCAGACATCAAAAAGGACTCACTTTTCTATTTGGTTCGAAACTAGGTTTGAGGTTTTCGCGAAATCCGTGGCACGTGGGGACGATCGGGGAGTTGGACGTGGAAGAGCTTCGAGTGGGGGTCCTGTCGGTGGTGGTTTGGTGGCGCTCGGTGGCAGATCGGAGCGGCGGCGGTGATGGGAAGTGGTGGACTTTGGGCGCTCGATTCAGGCGGAGGAGGCGATGGTTCTGGTCGTGGGTGGGTCGGATCTGACGAGGGGAGGGAGGTGCGTCGACGGCAGGTGGTGGCGGCGGCGATAGAAGGCTGAGGCGATCGGAAAAGGGGAGGGAAGCGGCGAACGGGTTTCGCCGTTGAAATCGAGGGTTACGGGGGTTTTTATTTTTTTTATTTTTGAAAGAAAAAATCCTATTGGCCGAGGATTTATATTAAATTTTAAATAGTGTTTTTACAAACGAACTCCTTTTCAAGTCCAACGACTGTCGTCGCTAGCTAAATACCCCCATCCCGGACACAATGGGATATGTTTCGTTGGCCAATTCGACTGTTACAATCAGTTATTTTTCAAATTAAAGTATAAAATAATTAATTTTTAACTTCGAACGTACATTTTAATTTGCCAGGGCCACAAACTAATTCGAAAAATTCCAGAAAAATAAATGTAGCTATGTTTTGACGCTACGGTCCCAACAAAACTAGTTTCGTCGAATTCTGAGATCGTTTGAAAAGTGGCCATTTTCTGGTCGATCCAATTTAACAGAAATTGACCAAACGCATTTCTTTTCCCACGCTCACATACTAGCTTCAAAAATTATGAAATTTGAAACCTAGCAATAGTTTGACATCCCGGACCCAACAAAAGTGGTTTCGTCGAATTCCGAGGTCGTTTGCCAAATATCAATTTTCCAGAGCTATATATTCTATATAGCGACCATTCTGAAAATTCATTCGGCCATAACTTTTGATTCCCATTATGAAACTTCGATTTTTCAGATTAGTTAGAAAGGGGTTGATAAACAGATTTAAATATTTTGGTTTCGCTAAAATCCGTTATATTTTCCACCCTGCACAGTCAGTCAAAGTTTGAATTCAAATTTTCAAACTGACTCACTATTTCTAATTCACTATTTTATTGAAATATTCTATTTCAATTATTCAAATTCCTTTGAAATCACCAATTTAAAAATTTTAAATTGGCTCGTATTTTCCGGGTTATTACAATACTTATCGTTGAAGAGTTCTTTGAATCTGGCCCAAGACATGTCGACCACATTATTGCCAATTTTGACTGTATCCAACAAATTTTCATTTTCGTCTTTCAATAGCCATGTTGCCAAAATGCGCTTGTGTTGATCTTCCAATTCCCGGCCTTCAAAGATTTTCTCGTAGTTCTTTAGCGATGCATGTGCCTCAATCACTGACTCTCACCCGGTAAAGGATACACTCCCTAAGTTTCTGAACTTCTTGGACATTTTATCCAAATCAAACGGCTGCGGGGGTGGAGGTGGTGTTACAGCCTCGGGAATGGGCTGTCCCAGAGCTGTGGGAGTCTCATCTCTAGCTGGTTCTCTAGCCCCACCTCTACCTCGGGCTCAAGCTTTTGCTCTTGTGCTCATTTTCTAGTTAGTTCTGTACCATCAAGGAAATAGTCAGTCTAACCGAAATGATAATTTTAAAGGAAAGGTTAAAAGTAAAGACATATGAAAAGATGATAATGATGTAATGACTGATTAATATGTGCTATTCTGTTGTGCTTATTCTAGGACATTACTAATCCTATCTCTATTGAGCTACTAATCTTAGAATACTACTGATTCTATCTAGATGAATTGTTCGAAAAATGTTATACTCCGAAGCTAAGGTAAACCTATAGCTCTGATACCAACTGTGACGACCCCAAACTTCCATAGTACGAAAGCAAGGATAATCATAGGAGCATAACATAATTACAACAATAACAGATCTCAGATAATAGCATAACACATAAATCATTGCAGCAGAAATAGAAATGTCATCACAACATAACAGTAAAGACATCAGAGTACGTAGTTACAGGATACACTTAGCAAATAGGAGTCTCAACAAAGAAGGAAATAAGTCTCAATCTCCATCAAATACATCAAAGATCAATAATGTATAAATGTATCAAGTAGAAATAGAAAGATAAAAAGAAAAGGGTTCTTCATCTTCTTCCTTAAGCGAGCTCCAATCCAGAATGCATCCATACCTAAACCTGTCAGTTGGCTACCCGTGTGGAAAGAGGCACCCAAGTTTGCAAAGTAAAACAAACTACAAACCAGTCATGTGACTGTTATGAGAAATCATTCTTAACTAACAACAAGACTAATCACAGGACCACACCGCTAACGCGGAAAGGGTATACTCTATTGGATTGCCAGTGCATATGTTTAATATATTTTAATTCAAAAACAACGCAATGCTTTTTAGAAAATGAAATCATTATAAGACTCAAGTCCCATCACACAATGCTATGCAAACTGGAGGATACAGTTTTACCTTATAATGATCAAAAATGCTTGATACGTGGAAAATAATGTTTGATATTGTTATTAGTGTCTAATCTGTTTTAAAAGTACTTCAAAGTAAAGGTATTTATCCTAAACGGCATAGTACCCCATCCTACTAATGTCGCCATATATAGGTTTACAATCAAAACCGTAATGTCATAATGGAAATTGGGTTTCCATCATGAGTCAAGGCTACGGACGATCTCCTTACCGATTCGAGACAGTCTAGCAATGTCTTAGGGTCCCCCGTAGTGAACCCTTGGATACTGCAGGGCCGGTCCACAAATATACCTTAGTGGATTAGTTATGCCTGAACACACGCTTCTCGATCCTATTGGACCTATAATTTGGTCACAATCGACCAATAAATCCGAGGCGCCTCATTCGATCAACCACATAAGTAAAATGTCAAGGCTTACAAAACTCTAATACCACTTCTAGCTAGAAAGAAACGTGTGCACTCCCTGCGTTCCCTTGTCCCGTTTCTGACTCTTACCAGGATGTGAGGCTTGCGAGGTAACGTTATACACAAAGCTATGCCGAAATTGGATATGCTTTGATCATCATTCACAAGGCTCTTCTTTTCAACAAAAGCTTCGATCAATTGCATCTTGGCATGTCACATTGACAATTCACGCCATGCGATCGATAACTACCAATATATAACCTCTGAGATCATGCATCTTAGAGAAGGGTATTAAGCAAGAGAATAAATTCTCCTCCACCAACAGATATATATTAAATAGAAATCAATTTAGATGGAATGAAATCCAATGTCGGTCACACATCCATTTACAAGTCCGTTCTGGGTCTGAACGAAACCGGAGTCACCTTATTCCTCATCCCATATGTCCAATATGGAAGAAAGGTGCTCGCATATCCAAACAATCAACAAGTACGTCTGGATAACTACCACTTTAACCCTTTACTGGGAGCTAACCAATGTCGGGCATCAATAGTTATCCTTTCGATGTGAAGATCGCCGGTCTTCAATCGCCGTCTTTAAGATCTTCGATTTAGATCGTCGTATAATCATTTGAAATGAGATTGAACTCGGCCTTTTCAAATGATTCTCACATATATATAGTTTAAAAACATTTCATGTCGTTAATAGTATTTAATAACGATTTATCGCTATTTTTATTTACATAAAAATAGCTAAATTAACTTAACGACGCTTCAGGTCAATAGGTGGCCCTAGCGTTGTTTTTATCAAAATTTGATTTACACTTATCTCAAAATATAACCGTTGGATTTTAACAAAATTTATATCGTTGGAAAGATCTTCCCAAAACGGTCCTAACGGTTCCAGTTTTGGGAAAATCCGGAGGTTGGATCTTTTGGTATAATCGGTTAAATTTACGATTCTGAAACACTAACTACCGTGCGCGATTAATTTAATTTTAACTTATATTTATATATATAACCATATATAAATATAAATTGTTCGACGATTCCACAAATGTTTCTAATATGCCAAATAAAAGAATGTTTTTATTGGCATATCATATCCATGTACTGTCAAACAAAATGTATTTCATTTACATGAAGATTGGACCAATGACAAATAAAAGATAAATTTTTATTTGTATCTCTAATTTTAACTTCAACAAATAAAAAGAGAATATTTTATTTGTATAAAGTTTTCAGTGAATGTTCTTACAACAAACATAATTCGTACATATTCTAATGTACGTATTGTCATTAAGATTTTAATCTTGCATATAAATTCTAGTATATGCATTATCAATAAAAGTGGAGTCTCAACTATGCATATAAATTCTAATATATGCAATGTAAATATACATGTAAATTTAACAATGCATATAAATTCTAATATATGTAATGTAAATATAAATGTAAATTTAAGAATGCATATAAATTCTAATATATGCAATGTAAATATAAATGTAAATTTAACAATGCGTATAAATTCTAATATATGCAATGTAAATTTATATATATATATATATATATATATATATGATTTTAACAATGCATATAAATTCTAATATATGCATTGTAAATATAAATGTAAATTTAACAATGCATATAAATTCTAGTGTATACAATGTAATTATAAATGTAAATTAACAATGCATATAAATTCTAATATATGCAATGTAAATATAAATGTAAATTTAACAATGCATATAAATTCTAATATATGCAATGTAATCTGTCAACATTTCCAATAATCAAACTTTACATTAAAAATTATGATTTTAATGTTTTAACACTTTAATCAAGTGTGAGCAATTTTTATATAAATCATTCTTTTATTAAAATGATATTTTTAATGTTAACATGCCTTTGTTTTTAAAAATGAACATTTTCAATTGATTTATTCATTTCATTAAAAATAAAGTTTTTAATGTAAACATGTTTTATTTTACAACATGCATGTTTGTCCAACTTCTACTTTTACATTAAAAATATTGAATTTTGAACGTAACACATGTTTTCATTTTAAAACACGAATATTTTCTATAGTTCAATTATTACATTAAAAATGAATTTTTAATGTAAAACATGTTTTATTTTTAAAACATAAATATTTTTCTACATTCTATTATTACATTAAAAAGTGAGTTTTGAATGTAAAACATGTTTTATTTTAAAACATGAATCTTTTTCTATATTCCTATTTATTAAAAGTGAATTTTTAATGTAAAACATGTTTTTATTTTAAAACATGAATCTTTTCACTAATTTCTAACATCACATTAAAATGTATGTTTTTAATGTAAAACATGTTTTGATTTTAAAACATGAACACTTTTCTTATTTTAATAACATTACATTAAAAATGTTAATTTCAAGGTAATCATGTTTTTATCCTAAACAAGAACATTTTTCTATTTTTCATTCTTGACACTAAAATATGAATTTTTAATGAAATCGTGTTTTTATTCAAAACATGTACAGTTTCTATTTTTGTAACGGTAAGGAATTTCGCTTGATTCGAATCGATAGTTAAACCGACCAAGACCATTCGAAACCCCTGATCGTTTTGAGAACACGACAAATCAGAACGCAAACAGAAGAACATTTCATTATTTATTACAACAATTCCATCAGAATACAAGAATATACAGAGTATGAATAAATATTACACATTTGACCAATATCAGAGATTACAATAAATTACGTAGCAGCAGAAAAACAATAAAAAACACAACTGAAAGTAACTCACGGATACAGAGCTTTCCGAGCATCGTTCCAGTTGTAAATCAGGATCCTGTGAATATAAATCTGCAAAACCAAAACTACTAGCTGCCCGTGTGGAAAATAGGGGCACCCAGAGTTTAGGTTAAAACAATAAACTCCAGGTCAGTCATGTGACTGGTGTGAGAACTAAAACAGTTATTAATCTTTATTTTTAAAGTTAGGAAATCAAGGGACCACGCCGTATAACATGGAACGGGTTTCCTCCCAAGAATACCCGTGCATAAAACAAACAGCGCAATGCTAAATAAAGAAAAATGAAGCTATTATAAGACCCAGGCCCCATCACACAATTCAACGCAAGCCGGAGGATAGGGTTTTACCTTATAATAGCCAAAGAATGCTTGATACGTTTAAAAACAGATTATTTTGATATTACTATAAGTGTATAGTGTAAAAACAATCTCAATCATAAGTATCAATCATAGGCGGCATAGCTACCATCTACTATGTCACCATACTAGGTTCTACAAATAAAACCGCAATGTCACGTATTGGAAATTGGATTCCATCATGAGTCGAGGCCTGGGACAAGCTCCTCTCCGATTCGAGACACTCTAGCAAATGTCTCAGGACCACACACATCGTTCCCTTGGAACCTCCAAGGCCAGTCCTCTCTTACTTTTGAGGATTGGCAATTCCTGAACACACGTTTCCCGATCCTATAGGACCTATATAATGGTCTGTACGTCGGCTCACATAGTGCCAGTTATCGACCATATATTCGAGGCGCCTCGCATTCCAACAACCACACAGGTGAAAAGTAAATATAAATGTCAGCCAGTTTAAGCACTGACACCACCACTAGCTAGAAAGAAACGCCGTGCACTCCTTGGGTCCTTATCCCATTTTTTACTCATACCGAGGTGTGAGGCTAGCGAATTCATGCTATACACAAAGCTATGTCACATAGGCTATGCTTTGATCATCAACCACAAGACTTTGCTTTTCAATAGAAGCCTTGATCATTTGCCACTTAGGCATGCCACACAGGCAATTCACTCCATGCGACTGATGTCCATCAATATACAACCTCTGAGCTCGTACGTCTCGGAGAAGGGCGTTAAGCAAGAGAATAAATTCTCCGTCGCCAAACAGATGTATATTTAATAGAGATCAATCAACACAGAATAAAATCCAATGTCAGACACACAGTCCATTTACAAGTTCGTTCTGGGTCTGAACGAAACCGGAGGCACTTTCCTCGCATATCCATCGATCTCCAAGTATGTCTGGACGCTCACAAACATATTCCCTCATCTTGGGTGTACATCCCAATCAAGATTGCCAGGAATCATCCAAATGACGAGAAGACCTTCGGTCTTCAACCACCGTCTTCACCTTCGACATATCGTCGAATCGGTTATTCGGAATGGGTATAAACCCGGCCTTTCCGAATAACCCGCGTATATAATAGACAAATGTCGAAAATCGGAGTCCGTATGACCCAGTTAAGGCCCGAAGAAGTTTTCATAAAATTCAAATTTCGAAAAACAGATTTCAAATGCAGAAATGGAGCTAGGCGGGAAAATTCCCGCCAGCCACACCAAGTCGACTGGGGAGTCGACTTGGGAGTCGACACAGCTGGACCCAAGTCGACTTCCCTGTCGACTTGGGAGTGGACGCAGGTGGCCGGGCAGTTTTGCCTGGTGCACCATTTGGGTGAGTTGGTCAGGTTTTGGGCTGTGTTTGGTGGCTTGTGACGAGATTTGATGGCTCTAAACGATCCTAGGGTTAATCCGAATAACGCCTCGTTCCAATTCAGAATATTCTTTTATTCACATTTTCATATTCCTAGGGAAAGGTTCCCATTAATTTTATCAAAGATAAATTCTTCTAAATTTATTATTTAACCTTCCTTTGGATATCATTTTAAACCATGTTAAGGTTTTTCCAAACTAGTCGGGATTAGCGAACCACACTGAAGTAATTATTTATTTTATTTCCCAATCCCAACCTATTTATCCCATGGAGCGAAACTGGTAATACTCCATATCTAACACCATGGTGTTATCGGTAAAATTAATTACCATTTCACGTTCAAATCAAGTTAAAGATTTAACTATCACTTGGAGCAAAACTGGTGATACTCCATTCTCGATCACTTTCCCTATTTGATAATTTAAATTATCAATTCACATTTCAATCAAATTACAGATTCATTAAAACTCCACTTAGTTTTAATCTTCTCAAAAATCAATATCCTGTCTTTAACTGGGTTAAAGAACCAATGTCATCTAAAACACGGTTCACGATAAACTCAAAATCACTTCCCATTGTTAATCGGGTTAAAGAACAGGTGTTATTCAAAACACCACTCACGATAAACCAAAACCAATTTAAATTCAATTCCAATAAATATTATTTAATTGGTACGCTTCATTAAATCTAAATAGAAAGATTTAATCTTTTTCTCAACTGGGTTTAAGAACATTGTCAATGAAGACACCATTCATGACAAACTCAAATCACGTTTGATATTAAATATAAGGCTCTGAATAGAAAATATGTAACACCCCGTATGTTGAATAACTTGTTATAATATAAATCGGGGAAGAATTAAATTTTAAGATCTGAATCAGGGGAAACGGGCTATGCCATTGCGTTCGTCTCGGAAAAATACGCGAAATAGAGTCCGAGTTTTCGAAAATTGGAGTCCGTATGACCTAGTTAAGGCCCGAAGAAGTTTTCAGAAAATTCAAATTTCGAAAAACAGATTTCAAATGCAGAAATGGAGCTAGGCGGGAAAATTCCCACCAGCCACCCCAAGTCGACTGGGGAGTCGACTTGGGAGTCGACACAGCTGGACCCAAGTCGACTGCCCTGTCGACTTGGGAGTCGACACAGGTGGCCGGGCAGTTTTGCCTGGTGCACCATTTGGGTGAGTTGGTCAGGTTTTGGGCTGTGTTTGGTGGCTTGTGACGAGATTTGATGGCTCTAAACGATCCTAGGGTTAATCCTATGGCCTAAAACACTTAACTAGTCTATAAATACACCCTAAGACTACCCTAATCCATACTAAAAATAGATACAATGCCATCATGCCGTCAAAATGCAACTTAGAAGGAGCCTCCACAAATTAAAGAGGAAGATAGCTTCTCAAATCAACTTCTAATCAACTCTAGCAACTTAATCTTCTTCATAGGAGTGCTAATCAACAAGTTGTGAGTTTCTATGCCTTTAGCAAGCAATTGCTAAACTAATTATGATAGGATATAATGAGGTTATGGTTAGGTATGTGGATCAATGCAAGTTATGTTATCATATGCTATGTGTTCATGATGTTATGCAAGTTATGCAAGTTTTATGCTATATGTTCATGATGCTAGTTATGCAAGTTTTATGCTATATGTTCATGATGCTAGTTATGCAAATCACTATGATAAACATTGATCCATTATGACACCATGTTATGCAAGTTTGGTGTTTGATTATATGCAAGTTCATATATGACATGTTATGCAAGTTTGGTGTTTGATTGTATGCAAGTTCATATATGATATGTTATGCAAGTTTGGTGTTTGATTATATGCAAGTTCATATATGACATGTTATGCAAGTTTGGTGTTTGATTATATGTAAGTTCGTATATGACATGTTATGCAAGTTTGGTGTTTGATTATATGCAAGTAACATGTGCAAGTTTACACCTTTGTATGATATGCATACATATGTAAGTTTGCCCCTTTGTATGTCATGTATATATATGCATGTTTACCCCTCTTTATGATATGAGTAACATATGCAAATTCATCCCTTTTTAGACCTATGACATGTATGCAAGTTTATCCCTTTATGATAGGTCTATGACATGAACATCAATTCAAGTTACACGCTTTATGACATATGTGATTCATGCAAGTTTGGGTTGGTTATTTATGCTAGTTGGGTTTGATGCTATGGTCATATATGCAAGTTGACACCTTTAAAACCCATGATGATGCTAATGTATGCTAAGTGGAACCCATTGTATTTGTGATGAATCTTCCCTTTTAAATATGTCATTTTAGCGTATTACGTGGGGAACGATGGGGTTAATATTCATGTTAACAAAATTGTGGTGAAATTGGTATGATGTTGCATACCATGAGTGGATGAACATAATTGAGTCAATTATGTACATCATTAAATTGGAATTAATTAGGGAAAATTAATTCAAAATATGGGGGTGATTTATTAGGTGTAATTAATTGACTAAGACACGAGGTTGGACCCTTTTGTAGCATAAGACTGCCCGGAACCGACCGGCAAATCCAGCGGCTACAAATGATTGGCCCAATATGAGAGGTCTTAGGCATAAACTAAATACGTGACAAGTGTAAGGACCCGAGGTTAGACTCTTTTATGGCGTAAGGCTACCCGGACCTGACCGGCAAATCCAGCTGCCATAAAAGACAGTATAATGTGAGAGGTCTTTACAAAGGTTACGTTCTTAATTAATTAAGAAACACTTAACCAGATAAGCATGTAGTGGGGCATGAGGGGTTAAGTGGGTGTCTTGGGTGGCATGTGGAAATCAAGTAAGTGCCTTGGGTGGCATGTGGAAATCTAGTGGGTTGCCTTGGGTGGCAATAGAAAATACGATTAAAATACTTAACCAAGTGGAAACATGTAATTAAACATGATTAAGGGGTTAAGTGGGATGCACTAGAAAAGGGACAAGCTTAGGTGGGTAGCTTGTGGGGGCCCATTTCAACCAGTAACCCAAAACGTATCTTTGTGGGCTCGACCCAAGTCGAGGACGGGACACGCATACTGGGTTTGACTATAAGAGGCCAAAACGAGTTAGCGGTGGCAACGCAAGTCCAACGGGTTTCATATGCGTGTGTGGGCCCGGCTGGTAGGTAAGACGTTGTTGCATCGTGTAGGTATAAGCCGTGCACCGTTGGTTGTATTGGGTTGCCACTTTGGGGAGTGATACACCCCACTGTGGGGCCAGCACGGGTATCTACGTTAGGGAGTCGATCGCTTGGGGAGTAGTGGGTACACCTAGTGGAGATAGGGGCAGACGGCACCTATGTGGTCAGCTAAGGGTACACGAAACTACTAGTTAAATTTTCTAAGTCCTTTGGTGGGATCAACCTTTAAGTTAGGAATGACTGGTGTGTTACAGTGTAGTAATTACCCTTGGGTGGGTAGATGCGTCTTTACCGATATCTTAGTTCATCCTATGTCTAGTTGGCTGCTTAGTGTAGTCATTTATCCCCAGTCATTATTGTACCAAGTTTATATCATACACTAATTACTTTAATGATTGTATTGTTAATGTTATAGGACTCGCTCAGACTTATGTCTGACCCCGTTGTTTTTATCTTTTTCCCCCTCAGGTCCTCAGGTTGGGCCTAGCACTAGTGGGCTTTGATCAGATTGCTTTATCTTTCTTTTGGAGCTTGGACCGTTGATGTAAAGCTCAGCTTATCTTTTCTATTATGGCTATTAGTTATGTAGTGGGATTATGTACTTATGTTTTTATCAGGATGGATATTTATTACTTGACTCTTGTTTTAGTTGGTTTTGGTATTGTAACCAAACATGTTTATCTTCTGCTGCAATGAAATGATGTTTTAGATTTTCAGGTATTATTTATATCTGTCTTGTTGTAATTTTTCTGTTCTATATTCACTTAAAATACTCCACCGAAGTTAAGGCATTCCCTTAGTGAGTGACCTTAGCGGGTGTGGGGTGTTACACGTGGTATTAAAGCTGAAGGTTACCGGAACAGATAAATTTTTTAGAAAAACTATTTTTCTAAAAACATTTTTGGAAGAAGTATTTTCAAAAACATGTCTTTTAAGAGAAAAGTTTTTGAAAGAAAAGCATAATCCCCAATAGCCATATCTTTATCTTTCGAATTCTCCGTTTTGAATCTTTCCTTTTCGTTTCAGCATGGCTGAAGATCTTAACTTTCCGGAGGGTGTGACAATACCAGTATGGTATAGGAGATTGATGGAGGCTAGGGCCACCGCTGCGGGTCCAGCAAATGTTCCTCCACCACCAGTTGCACCCGATCTTCCTCCTCCACCTCGCACGGATACTTTTGCAAAGACTTGCAAGGAATTTAAGGCTATGGGAGGGAAACCTTTTCAAGGATCAGAAACTTTTGTGGAAGCTAGAGATTGGCTTAAGGAGGTGGAAGAGTTGATAGATATCTTTGAGAAGGAAGAAGGAAAGAAAGTCAAGTTAGTTGCTTGGTTAATGAAGGAAGAGGCCTCGTTCTGGTGGGAGGTCACTAATGGAGAGCGCCTTGTTGAATCTTTGGCGGATTTCAGGCAAAGGTTTGTGGCAAAGTTTCTTTCAAGGGCGGAAGAAAATCTGTATATGGAAAGGTTCTTGACTCTAAAGCAAGGAAACCTATCAGTGAAGGAATATGTCAACAAGTTTAATCAGCTAGCACGATTTGGCATAGACATGGTGAATACACCAGAGAAGAAGGCTTTGAGTTTCGTTAAAGGCTTGAATGAACCGATGCATGGATTGGCTATGGCTCATATCCCTATGGGGGCCACCTTTGAGAAGCTAGTAGACATGGCACTTATGCATGAGGAAGAGAAGGGTCCAAATGCTAATAAGGCACGCGAGAAGAAAGGAGATCAGAAGAGACCTCAATAGCAACAGCAAAACAAGGGTGGGAAAGGCAACGGTGGCAAGGGAAAGAAGAAGTGCTTCAATTGCGGGACCCCAGGCCACCTAAGCAAAGATTGTCGGAAGAAGAAGAAGACGGGCTGCTTCCACTGTGGCGAAGCAGGGCATCTTGTGAAGGACTGCCCTAAGAAGGGGCAGAGGACGGGATCTACCTTAGGGGGACAGGTGCAAGCTCTTATGGCACCAGGTCAGGCAAGGGGGCAAGTTCAGGCTCTCGGGGTTCCACCGATTCAAGAAAGAGGTAGAACTATTTCTGTTGAAAGTCTGGTTTTTCTGTTTGATCATCCTATCCGTACTTTGTTTGACTCTGGCGCATCGCATTCGTTTATCTCATCATCATTAGTTGAGTCACTGCACTTAGACACCAGTCTAGTAGATGATCCCTTGGTTGTTTCAAACCCAGTTGGGGGCTCCACTTATTTGTCCATGATATTTTTGGGTTTGAAGATTTCCATACTTAGCGTTGAGTTTAGATGTGATGCTTTTGTTTTGGGCTTCACGGGCTATGGTTGATTTTGGGCATGGACTGGTTATCCAGTAATGGTGCCGTTCTTGATTGTGAAAGGAGAGTTGTTACGCTCATGACCCGCTTGGGGAACACTCTCGAGATCTCTTGTAATCCCATGAATTCTGTTATGCTAAGTTATCTTGAATCGGTTGACGCTTCAGTCGAGAGTTTACGATCTGTTAGAGTGGTCCGGGAATACTCGGATGTGTTTGAGGAGGTGAAGGGCTTACCTCCGAAGCGGGAGATAGACTTGCAAATATATCTGGTGGACAATGCTAAGCCAGTATCTTTGCCAGTGCGCCACATGGCTCCTCGTGAGAGGAGGGAACTCCATAAGCAAGTAGGGGAGTTGCTTGAGAAGGGGTTCATAAGACGAAGTATATCGGATTGTGGTGCTCTAGTAGTTTTTGCCACGAAGGCGGATGGGTCCCTCAGACTTTGTGTAGACTATAGAGAACTCAACAAGCTTACAAAGAAGAATAGACACCCATTGTCGAGGATTGATGATCTCTTTGATCAGTTGATTGGCGCCTCAGTGTTTTCGCAGTTGGACTTAGCCACGGGGTTTCATCAGTTGAGAGTGGCTGAGGATAGCATAGACAAGACTGCCTTTAGGACTCCGGATGGTTCCTATGAGTGGCTAGTGATGCCATTTGGTTTGACGAACGCCCCTGCATACTTTGTTGATCTGATGAGTAGGGTGTTCAGGGAGTACCTTAATAAGTTCGTGGTGGTCTTTGTGGATGACATCTTAGTCTTTTCTAAGAGTGAAGAAGAGCATGCCCTACATCTTAGGGAAGTATTAGAGACTCTTCGAGCGCATAGCCTTAAGGCTAAATTCTCTAAATGTCACTTTTGGAGGAAAGAAGTGCGGTTCTTAGGGCACGTTGTCTCTAAGGAAGGGATAGCTGTGGATCCCGCGAAGGTAGTATCCATCAAAGATTGGAAGGTTCCGAAGAATGCTACCGAGGTGAGGAGTTTCTTGGGGTTGGCCGGCTACTATAGGAAGTTTATCAAGGACTTCGCGAAGATATCAGCCCCATTAACTCGCTGGACAAAGAAGAATCTAGTCTTCACATGGGACGTAGATTGTGATGATGCGTTCCAACGGTTAAAGAGAGCTTTAACCACAGCTCCAGTCTTAGCGTTGCCAGATGGTAGTAAGCCATTTGTTGTTTATACCGATGCTTGTGGGATAGGACTAGGCGCAATCTTAATGCAAGAGGGAAGGGTAATAGCCTATGGGGGAAGGCAGTTGAGAAAGCATGAGAAAAATTACACTACACATGATCTAGAGTTGGCCGCCATTGTTTTTGCGCTTAAGTCTTGGCGCCATTATCTTCTTGGCGAGAGGTTCGAATTGTTCACTGACCACAAATCATTGAAGTACTTGTTTTCTCAGAATGATTTGAACTTAAGACAGCAAAGTTGGATGTAGTTCTTAGCATCTTATGATTTCGAGATAGCGTATACCCCTGGCAAGGGTAACGTGGTGGCAGACGCCTTAAGCAGAAAAAGGTTGTCCTTGAGTCCATTGTTCGTTGAACGACGAAGCTTGGAATTTATCTCGATGTTTGATTTCAGACCTTCCGTTGACTTTGTACCCGGTTTGCTAGCATCCTTAGAGGTCAGACCTACTCTTTTGGGGCGGATTGGCGAGGCACAGCGGGACGACCCACAGTTGGTTGAGTTGGTAGAGCGGCTCATAAGGGGGGAGTCGTCCAGCCATTTGAGTAGGTACACCCTAGATGATAGGGGGTGGTTGCGTAGAGACGGTAGACTTTGTGTACCGCAAGACGAGGGTTTGAGGAAGGCTATTCTTGATGATGCGCATCGTTCGAAGATGAACATTCATCCCGGTGGGGACAAGATGTACCAAGACATGAAGCGAGTTTTCTTTTGGGCCAGTATGAAGAAAGATGTGGCCGAGTATGTCGCTAGATGCTTGGTGTGCCAACAAGTGAAAGCGGAGTAAAAGAAACCTGGTGGGTTGCTTCACCCATTGGAAGTTCCGCAATGGAAGTGGGATAGCGTCTCGATGGATTTTATTGATGGGTTACCGAGATCGAGGAAGGGTAATAGGGGAATTTGGGTTGTGGTAGACAGACTTGCTAAGAGCGCCCATTTCATACCCGTGAAGAGCAAGAGGACTGCTCCATGGCTAGCTTCAGTTTACCTTCGAGAGATAGTTCGATTGCACGGTGTACCTTCTAGCATAGTGAGCGATCGAGATCCTATCTTCACTAGCGAGTTTTGGAAGAGTTTGCAAGAGGCAGTAGGGACTCAGTTGTGTTTGAGCACCGCATATCATCCTCAGACGGACGGCCAGACCGAGAGGGTGAATCGTGTTCTAGAAGACCTTTTGAGGCTATGTATCTTAGATTTTGGAAGTACATGGGAAGAGCATCTTCCATTGGTGGAGTTCGCGTATAATAACATCTTTCAGTCTATTATTGGCATGGCTCCTTTTGAAGCTCTTTATGGAATGCCTTGTCGATCACCTACATGTTGGTGGGAATCTACGGATAAGATCTTGCTTGGGCCTGATATGATTAGAGAGGCTTCGGAAAAGATTGATTTGATTCGAAGAAGGATGAAAGCAGCGCAAGATAGGTAGAAATCTTACGCGGATAGGAGGAGGACGAATCTTGAGTTTGATGTAGGGGACATGGTCTTTGTCAAAGTATCTCCCTTACGGAATGTTGTTCGCTTTGGGTCCATTGGGAATTTAGCACCAAGGTTTGTAGGACCGTTTCCTATTAAGGAAAGGATTGGACAGATGGCATATAGAGTGGATCTGCCCGAGAGACTTAGTGGTGTACATGACGTATTCCATGTGTCACATTTGAGGAAGTGCCTACATGAGACCGCAGAGGTGGTAGAGCCGAGCTTGCTTAGGGAAGTGGAGGTAGAGCGTGATGCGACGATTCGACGAGCTCCTACTCGCATCCTTGGGTCAGAGACTAGGAAGTTGAGAAACAGAGAGGTTCAACTAGTCAAAGTGCAATGGGGAGATAATGAGAGCAACGCTACTTGGGAGACAGAAGCGAAGATGCGTTCACTGTACCCATTCCTTTTTGAGGGTATGTCTTATAACTTCTCCTTTATCGTTTGTCAAGTACATATCTTATCTTTAGTATGTCCTCTCATTAGTACCTTTGACCTTAGATAGGGTAAACCTATGGTTGAAACATGTGTTTGAGACATGTTATGATTGATGGATGTGTGTGGATGCAAGTGTTTGCTAGTGGTTGCTCGTGGATGCATATACACACACTTTAGACACTATATCAGCTCAGTCACTTCATATTGCATATTGCATATAATTGTGTGTAGGTAGCTATATTAATGGATGTATAATGATTGTGTTATCATATGGATGATGCATTTCGGTGTATGGTTGTGCACACATGTAGAAATAGTATGTGTCGATAGGGATCTTTCGCATACATATTGGATGCATGGCACTATCATGGTTTGCATTAAGGAGGTCAACTGAATCAGTAGACCGCCTGATTTTGCATTAGACAGGGAACATATACACACACTTTTTGCATATGTTCATACAGCATTAGAAACTTTAAGGACAATGAATGCCAGTGTTTGATGGTTTAGTAGATGGTTGTTTGGTTGGTAGGATACGTTCTTCTTGACTTAGATATTTCGGGGACGAAACTCTTTAAGTAGGGGAGAATGTAACACCCCGTATGTTGAATAACTTGTTATAATATAAATCGGGACAGAATTAAATTTTAAGATCTGAATCAGGGGAAACGGGCTATGCCATTGCGTTCGTCTCGGAAAAATACACGAAATAGAGTCCGAGTTTTCGAAAATCGAAGTCCGTATGACCCAGTTAAGGCCCGAAGAAGTTTTCAGAAAATTCAAATTTCGAAAAATAGATTTCAAATGCAGAAATGGAGCTATGCGGGAAAATTCCCGCCAGCCACCACAAGTCGACTGGGGAGTCGACTTGGGAGTCGACACAGCTGGACCCAAGTCGACTGCCCTGTCGACTTGGGAGTCGACACAGGTGGTGGGGCAGTTTTGCCTGGTGCACCATTTGAGTGAGTTGGTCAGGTTTTGGGCTGTGTTTGTTGGCTTGTGACGAGATCAGATGGCTCTAAACTATCCTAGGGTTAATCCTATGGCCTAAAACACTTAACTAATCTATAAATACACCCTAAGACTACCCTAATCCATACTAAAAATAGATACAATGCCATCATGCCGTCAAAATGCAACTTAGAAGGAGCCTCCACAAATTAAAGAGGAAGATAGCTTCTCAAATCAACTTCTAATCAACTCTAGCAACTTAATCTTCTTCATAGGAGTGCTAATCAACAAGTTGTGAGTTTCTATGCCTTTAGCAAGCAATTGCTAAACTAATTATGATAGGATATAATGAGGTTATGGTTATGTATGTGGATCAATGCAAGTTATGTTATCATATGCTATGTGTTCATGATGCTATGCAAGTTATGCAAGTTTTATGCTATGTGTTCATGATGCTAGTTATGCAAGTTTTATGCTATATGTTCATGATGCTAGTTATGCAAATCACTATGATAAACATTGATCCATTATGACACCATGTTATGCAAGTTTGGTGTTTGATTATATGCAAGTTCATATATGACATGTTATGCAAGTTTGGTGTTTGATTATATGCAAGTTCATATATGACATGTTATGCAAGTTTGGTGTTTGATTATATGCAAGTTCATATATGACATTTTATGCAAGTTTGGTGTTTGATTATATGCAAGTTCATATATGACATGTTATGCAAGTTTGGTGTTTGATTATATGCAAGTAACATGTGCAAGTTTACACCTTTGTATGATATGCATACATATGCAAGTTTACCCCTTTGTATGTCATGCATATATATGCATGTTTACCCCTCTTTATGATATGAGTAACATATGCAAGTTCATCCCTTTTTAGACCTATGACATGTATGCAAGTTTATCCCTTTATGATAGGTCTATGACATGAACATCTATGCAAGTTACCCTCTTTATGACATATGTGATTCATGCAAGTTTTGGTTGGTTATTTATGCTAGTTGGGTTTGATGCTATGGTCATATATGCAAGTTGACACCTTTAAAATCCATGATCATGCTAATGTATGCTAAGTGGAACCCATTGTATTTGTGATGAATCTTCACTTTTAAGTATGTCATGTTAGCGTATTACGTGGGGAACGATGGGGTTATTATTCATGTTAACAAAATTGTGGTGAAATTGGTATGATGTTGCATACCATGAGTGGATGGACATAATTGAGTCAATTATGTACATCATTAAATTGGAATTAATTAGGGAAAATTAATTCAAAATATGGGGGTGATTAATTAGGTGTAATTAATCGACTAAGACACGAGGTTGGACCCTTTTGTAGCATAAGACTGCCCGGAACCGACCGGCAAATCCAGCGGCTACAAATGATTGGCCCAATGTGAGAGGTCTTAGGCATAAACTAAATACGTGACAAGTGTAAGGACACGAGGTTAGACTCTGTTATGGCGTAAGGCTGCCCGGACCCGACCGGCAAATCCAGCTGCCACAAAAGACAGTCTAATGTGAGAGGTCTTTACAAAGGTTACATTCTTAATTAATTAAGAAACACTTAACCAGATAAGCATGTAGTGGGGCATGAGGTGTTAAGTGGGTGCCTTGGGTGGCATGTGGAAATCAAGTAAGTGCCTTGGGTGGCATGTGGAAATCTAGTGGGTTGCCTTGGGTGGAAATAGAAAATACGATTAGAATACTTAACCAAGTGGAAATATGTAATTAAACATGATTAAGGGGTTAAGTGGAATGCACTAGAAAAGGGACAAGCTTAGGTGGGTAGCTTGTGGGGGCCTATTTCAACCAGTAACCCAAAACGTATCTTTGTGGGCTCGACCCAAGTCGAGGACGGGACACGCATACTGGGTTTGACTATAAGAGGCCAAAACGGGTTAGCGGTGGCAACGCAAGTCCAACGGGTTTCATATGCGTGTGTGGGCCCGGGCTGGTAGGTAAGACGTTGTTGCATCGTGCAGGTATAAGCCGTGCACCGTTGGTTGTATCGGTTTGCCACTTTGGGGAGTGATACACCCCACTGTGGGGCCAGCACGGGTATGTACGTTAGGGAGCCGATCGCTTGGGGAGTAATGGGTACACCTAGTGGAGATAGGGGCAGACGGCACCTATGTGGTCAGCTATGGGTACACGAAACTACTAGTTAAATTTTCTAAGTCCTTGGGTGGGATCAACCTTTAAGTTAGGAATGACTGGTGTGGTGCAGTGTAGTAATTACCCTTGGGTGGGTAGATGCGTCTTTATCGATATCTTAGTTCATCCTATGTCTAGTTGGCTGCTTGGTGTAGTCATTTATCCCCAGTCATTACCGTACCAAGTTTATATCATACCCTAATTACTTTAATGATTGTATTGTTAAAGTTATAAGACTCGCTCAGACTTATGTCTGAACCCGTTGTTTTTATCTTTTTCCCCCTCAGGTCCTCAGGTTGGGCCTAGCACTAGTGGGCTTTGATCAGATTGCTTTATCTATCTTTTGGACCTTGGACTGTTGATGTAAAGCTCAGCTTATCTTTTCTATTATGGCTATTAGTTATGTAGTGGGATTATGTACTTATGTTTTTATCAGGATGGATATTTAGTACTTGACTCTTGTTTTAGTTGGTTTTGGTATTGTAACCAAACATGTTTATCTTCTGCTGCAATGAAATGATGTTTTAGATTTTCAAGTTTTATTTATATCTGTCTTGTTGTAATTTTTCTGTTCTATATTCACTTAAAATACTCCACCGAAGTTAAGGCATTCCCTTAGTGAGTGAACTTAGCGGGTTTGGGGTGTTACAAAATATATCGGCTTATATTCAATATCAAATTCTACGACCAACAAATATCGTATTGGAAATAACGATATAAATATATCTTTCAAAATTCCATAACAATATATGTATAATCACGAAATTCAACATCGAAATATTCCAAAGCCAATTTCGATTGAAATCAATTTCCACTTTATGTACCGGAAATTCTGGTTATTTTCAAAACCATTTCAAATCCACTTTATTTATTTTAAAAATAAATGGGATTTTAATTCTAGTTCAAAATTAGTTCATCTCGATAAAAATCTATTTTTATCTTTTCAATTATGGAATTTTTCATCCTAGTTCTTCACAAATCATTTCTTATGATTTTACACAAATTATTGATACTTTTAATAATTTTATCGAGGCCCGTACAGTCGATTTCCATTAACGGCCATCGAACTGCACTTGCAGCGACCTTTTCCAAATTTGATTTGGACATAATTCCAAATCCAACTGTTAGATTTCAAATCTCTAATATTCGTTGGAAAGCCCTTTTCGATACGAACCCAACGGTTCCGGTTTCAGGAGAATCCGACGGTCAGATCCCCAACAACGTCAATTCGAAGTCAATGGTCGAAATTCGCGAACTACCGCGGCGTGGCGCGTTCTATTCAGGCCATTAATATATATATATATATATAATATATATTATATTTCGTCGATTTCAATTCAAAACGTATTTTATAAATCGTTTTAAATTTGTTTTCCAAACAAATTCAACTTCATATTCAATTTCTAATCAAAATTGAATATTTCATATCATTAATATATAAATGATACTATTTTCAAAACATTATATTTTGAAATCATTTCTTTTTCTATATTCATTATAAAAACGAATATAATCGATATAAATATCATTCGTGTCAAAATGGAGCATATCTAATCAACATGGCTTTATATATTTCAATAACTTCGTTATTCTATTCAACAAATGAATATTTATTCTATTCAACACATGAAAATTCTCGACACATGAGTATCGTCAACACATGACAATTTTTATTATTTAATATATTTTATAAAATTATGATAAAGATGTAATTTTTATTGTTAAAATATTTTACTCAACACATGAATCTATATTTTATTCAACACATGAATATTTATTTTATTCAACACATGAATATTCTTTATTCTATTCAACACATGAATTTATATATTTTATAATATTATTTATTTTTCCAATTGGAATGAGGCCTAATCAATTACCATATAATATTAATTATATGGATTCCATACAACACATGTATATAGTAGCAACGATAAATAATCAACCATTATCCAAAGTGCACCACACAACTGCATAAGCATTAAATATAACTAACTGACGCTTATATAGCCTGTCAATCAATCGATCGACAAACAACTAATTATTAGCATTAGTGTATGTCATATATTATCCCAATACCCGTGTGGGGTTTCAAATCAACAAACACAGATTTTTATTCGTGCAGTTGGGCGATGTGTAAAATTTATCGTCCCAATCAATATCAGTCAAATCAGTGTATATAAACAAATCGTTCGATTTGTTTATAAATATTTATTTATTCACATACCCGTTAAAAATTATATTTTTAACGATAAAATATTTTTAACTATATAAATATTTTATTTCATTTCACATCACATGTCGGGTGCTGCTAAGCACCGTCTTCATCCTAGTATATATTTTAACTAGAAAAGAAAATTTAAAGTGAGAAGTTCTCACCGATAAGCTAAACCAATACACCGCGACTCTTCATATGTATAAAGCTTCGTCGTGTTCGCCTTTCGTCACTTTCGTTGCTCGTATTCACTACATATATAAAAATCATATTTTTATATTGTTGCTATGTATATAAAAATCACATTTTTATAATCACTCTATATGGATAAATATCACATTTTTATACCGCTACTATATAGATAAAAATTATATTTTTATACCGCTACATCCTATATCAAGATTATAATTTTATATCGCCCTTCTACTAATAAAGATTATATTTTTATTTTGAAACTATATACACAAAAACCATATTTTTATATCAAATCTCTATACACAAAAATCACTACTTTATATTTTCAAAAATCATATCTTGATTAACATAAAAATCTTAACTTCATGTATAAAAAAATGTCGGCTTTCTATATATATAAAAATCTCCTTTCATATATAAAGATATTGCATTTCATCTCCATGAAAACACGGTAAAAATCAAACCTTTACCCTTTTCAAAAATTCAAAGCTTTATCATGTTAAAAATCAAAGCTTTTCGAGTTAAAAATCATTTCTTTTCACTTTAAAAAAAAAACGCTCCTTTATCTCTTTAAAAATCTCTCCTTTCACATATGAAAAATCAAATCTTTGGATTTATAAAAATCTATGGTTTATAAACAAAATCAAAATCATAAGAGGTTTAAAGGCTTACCGCGGGTCTTGAACGAAGAGAAGGGCGAAGGGGAAGAAGGAGGAGGGTGGCCTTTCGCTTTTTGAAGGGGGAGGAGGCTTTTTGGCCGAGTTGAAGGGCTGTGGAGGCAAAGGGGAGGGGGTTTGGTTCGCCGTACGCGGAGGAGGGTGGCCGGGGGGTCCGGCGGTCAAAGGGGGCGCGCTAGGGTTGAACTGCGTGGAAGGGGGCCATGGTTTTCAACTGGGAAAGTGGGAGGAGGTAAGGAGGAGCGACGGAGGGGAAGGGACTCTAGCGTGGGCGGCGTAGGAGGCGCGGTGGCCCAGGTGGCCACGGCGGTGGCGCGTTAGGGCTACGCCCTTTTTCTTTTTTCTTTTTTAATTTTGATTTTCAAAATGAACGGGTGGGGGGGGGGGGGGGCTGAGAGTATAGAGAGGTTTTAATTTTTTCATTTATTTATTTAATTTCAAAAAGCAACTTTTAATTTCGAACTCGAAATCGAACCGACCGACTGTCATCCATAGCTAAATACCCCCATTCCAAACACAATGGGATAGGTATCGCAGGCTGATTCGATCGTTACGATCAGTTTTCATCAAATTAAAAATATAAATCAATATATTGAATTTGAACGCACATTTCAATTTACCAGGGCCACATACGGACTTTAAAAATTCTCGAAAAATATTTTCTAACTTCATATTGACGATATGGTCCTAACAAAACTAATTTCGTCAGATTCTGAGACCATCTGAAAAATAACCATTTTCCAGTCGATTAAAATCAACTTAAACTGGTCAAACGCGTTTTCCTTTGCCACACTCACATATTGATTCAAAAAAATTATGAATTTTGGGATCTAGCAATAACTTGACATCACGGATCCAACAAAAGTGGTTTCGTCGAAAACAGAGGCCGTTTGCAAAATTTTCGTTTTTAAGGGACATAATTCCATAGCGACTATTCTGAATTTTCAACTGGACGTAACTTTTGATTCCCGCTATGAAATTTCAATTTTTCGGATTCGTTGGAAAGATATTCCCAATTAGATTCAAATATTTTTGGTTTCGCTAAAATCCGATTTATTTTGGATCCTGTACATTCATTTGAAGTTCGAAATCGAAATTTCAAACTACCGCGCCATTTTCAATTCCTTCTATAATTTTAAATAATTATTTATATTCTAACGACGATTCAAATAAATATATACGTTCTAATTCTATTCGAATTAAATTTCTCGTCGTTATTATTTAAATTAATTTATTTTAAATAATCAAAATTCATCAAAATTGCCAAAATAAAAATTTTAAATTGGCTCAGAATTTCCGGGTTATTACAAATTTTCAGTTGTTGACATTAAAAATGTAATTTTTTAATGAAATCATGTTTATATCCAAAACATGTGCATTTTCTATTTTTTTATTCTTGACACTAAAAATGTAATTTTTTAATGAAATCATGTTTTAATTCAAAACATGTACAATTTCAATTTTTCTATTCTTGACATTAAAAATGTAAATTTTAATGAAATTATGTTTTTATTCAAAACATGTATAGTTTCTATATTCCAACATTATATTAAAAATGTAAACTTTTAAATGTAATGTTCTTATTTTTTCTAAAACATGAACATTTCTATTTTTGTAATAATTTCATAATAAGATAGAAATTTATATTTCATTTTTGTTGAATATTCTAATTCAACAAAATGACAAAATTAGATATTTCCTTTTGATTGAAAATTCTAACTCAATCAAATAACAAAAGTGTATATTTCATTTTGATCGATAATTCTGTTTCAATCAAATAACAAAAGTGATATTTTTCATTTTGATTGATAATTCTAATTCAATCAAGTAACAAAAAGTGATATTCTTCATTTTTATTGAAAATTCTAATTCAATCAAATAACAAAAGTGATATTTTATTTTGATTGAAAAATCTAATTCAATCAAACAACAAAAGTGATATTTTATTTTGATTGGAAATTCTAATTCAATCAAATAACAAAAGTGATATTTTATTTTGATTGAAAATTCTAATTCAATCAAACAACAAAAGTGATATTTCATTTTAATTGAAAATTTTAATTCAATCAAATAACAAAAGTGTATAATTCGTTTTGATTGAAAATTCTAGTTCAATCAAATAACAAAAGTGTATGATTCATTTTTGTTGAAAATTTTGATTCAACAAAATGTATAAAAGTGAATATTTCATTTTGATTGATAATTCTAATTCAATCAAAGTGACCAAATGTATGATTCATTTTTTATTGCAAATTTAATTCCAATAAAATAAAATAAAGGTGATGCTTCATTTTTGTTGAATGTTTTGATTCGAAAAATATAACAAAAATGTTTGATTCATTTTTATTGCAAATTCAATGCCAATAAAATAAAATAAAGGTGATGATTCATTTTTGTTGAATGTTGTGTTCAACAAAAATAACAAAAATGTTTGATTTATTTTTATTGCCAATATAATTCTAGTAAAATATAATAAAGGTGATGCTTCATTTTTTGTTGAATGTTTTGATTCAACAAAAATAACAAAAATGTTTGATTCATTTTTATTGCAAATTCAATTATAACACAATATCACCCAAAATAACAGATCTACATAACACATTAAATACATATCAAATCACATAGCATAGCATGTAGAAATTTATAGCGGATCAATGATAATACAATCAAGATTAATTCTAATTATTTAAAAATAAAAATAAAATAGAATTCTCACAGTCATTTATATCTGAATGGTTCAGATCTAAAAATTTTGTCCAAATTTGATTAGCTCATAATTGGTTCTAGTCAGTCTAGAAACACAGATCTCGGGCTCATGATCGCAATGCTTCGAAAATCGTTCAGTTTTGAGTTCAGATGAGTGAGTTATGAACTATTTTGTGTAGTTAACATTTTTAAAATAAATTAATGAATTAATTAAAGAAATTTAAACCTTCTTCTTCAATATCAGACAAAGGCCGACAGTGTTTCAAATTTTGTTCGAACTTAGGGCCGATGTTTTCACGCAAGTCCCAACACCTGCTGATGATCGGCCGACACCACCTAGACGGCGTACAAGAGTTGCGCCTCCAGCACCAACCTGGCCGAACTCCCTGCACCCTAGGACGTTGATTTCGAGCCCGAGCGGGGAACTTTAAGGAGGGGGGTTCCAACGAAATACAACACAAGTGATACTACTACCCGTATGGATGTAAAGAGAAGAAGAATCTCCATAAATTGGCTTAAGAACTGCTTTGGATTAATGCGTGGATTGGTCGTTCCAAAGGGAGAAAGTTTTGAGCAGTAATGGCCATTGATTTCTAAGGGGCGACGGCTCTGTAGTGTACATTACTTGGGTTTTGGAAAATGAATGTGTTTTTATAATATTTAATTACCAATTTTGCAAATAAACCAGTAAATCCTTAACAACCCCAATTTCAGTCCAACAGGAGTTGTTCCCACCTAATTGCCCCTTGTTCCGGAACCAATGGGCTAGGTCCTGTCAGCCCAAATGATTGTTTTTGGCCTGGTTTCTTTAATTTAAAATTTAATTCCTTTATTAAATTAATTGGATCGTATATTTAAATTCACCGGGGCCACATACGGACTCTGAAAATTCCCGAAAAATAAATCTAGCAATGTTTTGACTATACGGTCCTAATAAAATTAATTTCGTCGAATTTGGAAACCGTTTGAAAAATGGCCTTTTTAACGGTCGATCAAATCCAATAAAAATTATCTAATCAGAGTTTAATTTACTACACTCACAAATTAATTCCAAAAATTCAAGAAAATTAAATTTAGCAATATTTTGACATTCTGGATCCGACAAAAGTGATTTCATCAAAAACGGAGGTCCTTTGTGTAATGGCCATTTATACGTGCTATAAATTATACTATATTCCATAGCGACTATTTTGAATATTCAACTAGCCATAACTTTTTATTCCCGCTATGAAATTTCGATTTTTCGGATTCGTTGGAAAGATATATTTAAACAGATTTAGATACTTTTGGTTTCACTAAAAACCGTTTAATTTTGAATCTTGTATGTAATAACCCGGAAAACCAGGGCCAATTTAAAATTTTTATTTTGGCTATTTTATTGAATATTGAATAGTTAAAATAATTTATTCTAAATAATAATGATTAAAAATTTAAATAAATCGAAGTTAGAATGAATATATTTATTTTAATTTTAAAAGGAGTTAGAAATAGCGCGGTAGATTGAAAATTTGAATTCAAACTTTGACTGACTGTACAGGATGCAAAATAAATCGGATTTCGGTGAAACCAAAAATATTTAAATCTGTTTAATAATATCTTCACAATGAATCTGAAAAATTAAAATTTCATTGCGGGAATCAAAAGTTATGGCAAGTTGAATTTTCAGAAAGGTCGTTATGGAATTTAATATATAATATAGCCCGTACAAATAGCCATTTTGGAACCGACCTCCGTTTTTGACGAAACCACTTTTGTTGGATCTGGAATGTCAAGTTATTGCAATATAAAGACCTGAACTTCCCCGTGAAGGAAAGCATGGATTGCTTTGAGGAAAACACACATCGGAACATAAACAGAAGAACATTTCATTGTTTATTACAACAATTCCATCAGAATATAAGAATATACAGAGTTTGAACAAATAATATACATTCGATAAATATCAGAGATTACAATACATTACATAGCAGCGGAAAAATAATACAATACACAACTGAAAGAGATATACGGATACAGAGCTTTCCGTATATCATTCCAGCTGTAAACTAGGTTCCTGTGAACATAAATCTGCAAAACCAAAACTACTAGCTGCCCGTGTCAAAATAAGGGCACCTAGAATTTAGGTTAAAACAATAAACTCCAGGTCAGTCATGTGACTGGTGTGAGGTGAGAACTAAAACAGTTATTAATCTTTATTTTAAAGTTAGGTAAATCAAGGGACCACGCCGTATAACACGGAACAGGTTTTCTCCCAAGAAAACCAGTGCATAAAACAAACAGCGCAATGCTAAATAAAGAAAAATGAAGCTATTATAAGACCTAGGTCCCATCACACAATGCAACGCAAGCCGGAGGATAGGGTTTTTACCTTATAATAGCCAAAAATGCTTGGTACGTGAAATTTCATCTTTTATTATTACTATAAGTGAAGAAAACAATTTCAACCATAAGTATCAATCATAGACGGCATAAGTGTCCCATACCACTATGTCGCCAATACTAGGCTCTACAAATAAAACCGAAATATCACGTATTGGGAATTGGATTCCATCATGAGTCGAGGCAAGGGGCAAGCTCCTCTCCATTCGAGACACTCTAGCAAATGTCTCAGGACCTCACACAGCGATCCTTGGATCCTCCAAGGCCGGTCCTCTCTTACTTTTGAGGATTGGCAATTCTTGAACACACGTTTCCCGGTCCTATAGGACCTATATAATGGTCTGTACGTCGGCTCACATAGTGCCGGTTATTGACCATATATTCGATGCGCCTCACATTCCAACAACCACACAGGTGAAAAGTATATAAATGTCAGGGCTTATAGGTCAATGACATCACCCATAGCTAGAAAGAAACGTCATGCACTCCTTGGGTCCTTATCCCGTTTTTGACTCATACCGAGGTGTGAGGCTCGCGAATTAATGCCATACACAAAGCTGCGCCACACAGGCAGTGCTTTGATCATCAACCACAAGACTTTGCTTTTCAATAGAAGCCTTGATCATTTGCCACTTAGGCATGCCACACTGGCAATTCATGCCATGCGACTGATATCCATCGATATACAACCTCTGAGCTCGTACATCTTAGAGAAGGGCGTTAAGCAAGAGAATAAATTCTTCATCGCCAAACAGATGTACATTCATTTGAAATTTGAAATCGAATTTTCAAACTACCGCGTCATTTTCAATTCCTTTTATAATTAAAAATAAATATTTATATTCTAACGACGATTCAAATAAATATATACGTTCAAATTCTATTCAAAATAAATTTCTCGTCGATATTATTTAAAATAATTCATTTTAAATATTCAAAATTTGCTAAAATTGCCAAAATAAATTTTTTTAAATTGGCTTAGAATTTTCGGGTTGTTACATGCAGTATTCCAATTTTCATAATTTTTGGAATCAATATGTGAGTGTGGCAAAAGAAAACGTGTTTTGTCAATTTTAGTCAATTTTGATCGACCAGAAAATGGCCATTTTTCAAACGGTCTCCAAATTCGGAGAAATTAGTTTTGTTAGGACCGTATCGTCAAAATATAGCTAGATTTATTTTTTGAGAATTTTTGGAGTCAGTATGTGGCCCTGGTAAATTAAAATGTTTGATGAAATTTAATTATTACATGTTTTTTTATTTAATTTGAAGAACAACTGACTAAAACAGTCGAACGGACTTACGAGACATATCCCATTTTGTACGGAATGGGGGTATTTAGCTAAGGGCATCACTCGTTGGGTTTGATTTGGAGTTAAGAGCAATATAGGAATTGAATTCAAATTAAATAAAATTGAAGAAAATAAAATACAATAGTATACAGTATAAATATATCATATTATACGAGGAAACACTAATACCCAATACGCCATATTCTTTGAGCTGTCGTTTCCTAAAAACAATGGCCACGATCTTCAATTCTTCTACCCTTAATCTCTTGTCATCCGCATTGAATTAGACCAAGGTTCTTAAGCCAAATTCGAGGAGAATTCATCCCCCTTCAGATCCGTACTTTTTGGATCGTCTCAAGAGGCGTGTTCCTCTCGAATCATGCAAAGGAACCTCTACCGTTCATTGGCAAACCACCATCGGAGGAGGCCGTCGAGTTTGTCGTGGTGGGACCCCAAGTGCGCCGCGTGAAGCCCCTCGCCGTGGCAGTAGCTGATCATCTTCAAACCCAACCGATTGAATGCAATTTCAAACCCTACGATTGAACAAATCTCGACAAAGGTCGGCCTGAAACTATTTGATAGAAGAAGGTGGTTTTTATTTATAAATTAATTTATTAATTAATTTTAAAATGTTAACAACATTTGTAAATTCGTATCTTTCTCATACGAAATCGAAATTCGATGAAACAGGAAGCGTTGGAATCACAATGACGAGATCAGCATTTTATAAGAGACCGCAGAATTTTTGGAGCATTCAACAATTTTAGAAGAAATAGACAGCATAGTGAGATTTCTAAATCCGAATAAATTAAATAAAATTATATTAGGATGCAGACGGAGTTTAGAAACTCCCAACACCCGTCGTCCACAGACCATGGACGACTTGATTGATTTGTGGTATGTGATTAGTTGAATTTTTGTGTTTGTTTGTGGTTGAAAAAAAAATGAAATTTATTGATATTGTAGCATTAGACTACCTAGAAAAATGTATTAGGAAATTAAACTCCATTTGAAGCCGCGAGGCCTAAGGTAGTGCAAGGAGCCATACATCAGGACAGTGCCGGTTTTAATCACCCCACCGTTATGCTGCCGAAATTTTCTAAAATATTCATATGTTATAAAATATTCATATATGAAATGAAAATGGTTGAATATTAAAAATTCACATTTTTATTGTGAATGTATAAATTATAAAAAAATCTTCGTCTGAAAATAGAATTGTGTTAATAATAAAAAAATCACATTTCTATTGTGTAAGAAAAAGTTCGTGTTTTAAAAATGAAAACATGTTCACATTAAACGTAATAACATTAAATATGGAAAATGTACATTGTATATAATAAAACATGTTAACATTTAAAAGTCCCATTTTTAATGTAAATGTAGATAATATGAAAATGTTCAAATTTTAAAAAGGAAAACAAGTTAACATTAAAAATTCACATTTTTAATGTAATGTGAGGAAAAAGAAAATGTACATGTTTTAAAATATAAAAGCATAGTTACATTAAAGATCAATTTTTTTTTAATGTAATATAGAATATAAAAAAATATTCATGTTTAATATAAAACTTGAAACATTAAAAATCTTATTTTAAATGAAAAGAATGATTCATAGGAAAATTGTTCATGTAGAATAAAAGGGTTGAAACATTGAAATCACATTTTTAATGTAAAAAGTTGATTCATTAGAAAATATCCAATGTTTGAATAAAAATGTTGAAACATTAAAAATTCCATTTTTGATGTAAAAATGATTCATTAGAATACATATGTTAGAAAATATAAAAGTGTTAAAATATTATTTTTGACATGTTAGAAACATAGGTTAGAATATATGTTATATGTTAAACATTATATTCAACATACTAGAATGGAAAGAAAAGAATAAAGATTACATTTTTATTTGTAATCATAGAAAAGTATAGAAGATGACATTTTTATTTGTAATCAAAATCACATTATTTTAATATAGTAAAAGAAATGGATTGATATGAAATTTATATTTTTAATGTATGTCAACATTAAAAATAAACATTTACAAATAAAAATGTATTGGCATTAACATATACATTTTAAATGTAAATGCAACATTAAAAATAAACATTTTGAAATTAGAAATTATTATCATTGCAATTTACATTTTAATGTAAAAAAATCATTGAAATTTGACCATTGTTACATTAAAATGTCTTTACTGTAAAGTATATATTTTTATTGTAACCAAACATTAAAAATAATCATTTGCTAAATAGATTTGCATTTGTATTGAAATATACATTTTTAATGTCATGCAGCATTAAAAATAGTCATTTGTCATATAGAAATGTATTAACATTGAATCATACATTTTCGATGAAAATTACATTTTTCAAAGTAATCATATATTGAAATGGAAAATTTCATTTTTCAATGTGAACATATTTTGAAATCAAAAGTTGCATTTTTATATGAAAATAAAGAATGAAATAGGAGATTACATCTTTATATGCAATCAAAGCAAAGTATTGAAATTTACATTTTTCAATGTAAATAAAGATTATATAGAAATTTACATTTTTTCAATGTAAATAAAGATTTCATAGAGATTTATATTTTTTAATGTAAATAAAGAGTACATGGAAATTTACATTTTCAATGTAAATAAAAGATTGATTAGAAATTTACATTTTTCCAAAATAAATGGAATATGAAATAAAGGCTTACATTTTAGATAAATATTGAAATAGAAAGTTACATTTTCAATATAATAATATACTGAAATAAAAGTTTATATTTCCAATGTAAATAAATATTGAAATAGAAGTTACATTTTCAATGTAAGCATATATTGAAATAAGAGATAACATTTTTCAATGTAATATTGTATTGAAATAAAATATTACAATTTTAATTCTATAGATGAATGATAAAACAAATTTCATTTTCATGTAATATATATATGAGTCATATAAAAGATTCATTGTACAAAGAGAATGGTATTATCATTAATAATTTCATTTTTAATTTAATATATGATTTCATATATAAAAGAAATCAATGTTGAATTGAAAATATTTTGATATCGTTGAACGATTTATATTTATATATTTATATATAAAAATAAATTAAAATAAAATGAATTGCGCCGCTGTAGTTCGCGTTTTGAAATCGTAAATTCAAACGATTATACCGAAAGATCCAACCGTCGTATTTTCCCAAAATTGGAACCTTTAGGTTCGTATTGGAAAGATCCTTCCAATGATATAAAACTCTCTAAGATCCACTGGTTAGATTTTGAGAAATGTGTAAATCAAATTTTGATAAAAACAGCGCCAATGCCATGTAATGACCCAAAGCGTCGTTCGATTGAAAATGGCTAATTTTAAATAAATAAAAATATTGATAAATCGTTATAAAATATGATTAACGATATGGAATGAAAAGAATGATTTAAATTCTATGTACATTCGAGAATTATTTAAAAAGCCTGAGTTAAATCTGATTTCAAATAATTATATGACGATTGGAAGTCGTAGACTTGAAGATGGGGATTGAAGACCGGAAATCTTCACATCGAATAGATGACTACTGATGCCCTGGACTAATTTGCTCCCAGAAAAGGGTTACAGTGGTAGTTGTCTGGACGTACTTGTAGATTGTCTGGACTAGCGAGCTCCTCTCTTCCGTATTGGACATATGGGACGAGGAATAAGGTGTCTCCTGTTTCGTTCTGACCAAGAACGGACTTGTAAATTGATGTGTGTCTGACATTGGATTTCATTCCATGGAAATTGATTCCTATTTAATATATATATGTTTAGTGGCGGAGAATTCATTGTCTTGCTTAACATCCTTCTCTGAGACGCACAAGCTCAGAGGTTATACGTTGATAATTATCAATCACATAGCGTGAATTGTAAGTGAGGCATGTCATGATGCAAATGATCAAGGCTTATTGTTGAAAAGCAGAGCCTTGTGGTTGATGATCAAAGCATAGCTTTATTGTAGCATAGCTTTGTGTATAACGTTACTTCGCGAGCCTGACACCCCGATATGAGCCAGAAACGGGAGAAGGATCCAGGGAGAACATGCGTTTCTTTCTAGCTAGAAGTGGTGTCTGGGTTTTACAAGCCCAGACATTTTTACTTATGTGGATCATGGAAAGCGAGATACCTCGGATAATGAGTCCTTAGTGGCTCTATTTATGCCCCATAGGGAAGGGAGACGTATTGTTCAAGAATTGTATGTAATCCACTATCATTAGTTGTGGACCGGCACTGTGGCTCCTAAAGGTCACTCGAGCTCTGACCTGAGACATGTGCTAGATTGTCTTGAATTCGGTAAGGACTATCTCTTGCCTTGGTTCATGATGGAAATCCAACTTCCAATGCGACCTATACGGTTTTGATTGTAAATCTATATTTGGTGACATATTATATGGTAGATATGCCGTCTATGATTGATATATTATGATTGAAATGTTTTTGAAACATATATACACTAATAATAATATCAATCCATTTTTATCGTATCAAGCATTTTTTACCATTATGAGGTACAACTCTATCCTCTGGTTTGTGTTGCATTGTATGATGGGACATGAGTCTTATAATGGTTTCATTTTTCTAAAAAGCATTACGTTGTTTAACGATTTACTTTATATATGCACTGGCAATCCAACGGAGTAAACGCGTTCCATGTTAGCGTCGTGGTCCTGTGATTAGCCTTATTATTAAATAGGTTAAATAGATTTCTCATACCAGTCCCATGACTGAGTCGTAGTTTGTTTCACTTTGCAAACTCGGGTGCCCTCTTTTCCACACGGGCGACCTTGTGTACATGTTTTAGCAGATTCATTCTGGATACTATGGAGCTGAAGTTGGATCCCATTATTTCTATTATGTTGTTCAGTCTTCATTTAGTATATTATGTTTGATTTCTACTACAGACATTTTATATTAAGTGAAAAACTGTATTATGTTCTAAGTATGATCCTATTATGCTGTGTAACTCTGATGATATTATTTCCAGTGTAATTTCAGATACATTTTCTGTTGTAATTCTATATTTCTGTTCTTCTGTTTTTGTTTATGTGTTATATTCTAATGATTATCCTTACTTTCGTACTACGGAAGTTTTGGGTCATCACAATTGGTATTAGAGCTTTGGTTAAACTTAGCTCGGAATATAACATATAAATAAACCAGACAGAAGTAGAATCAATAGTATTCTAAAATAAATAACTCATTATAGATAGGACTAGTGATGTCCTAGAGTGAGTATAGAAGAATAAAACAAACCCCCCATAGATTCACACTACAACAAAACAGTCCTTTTACAACGGCAAAAACCGTTGTTATATGCTTTTCACAACGGGCAAAAGCCTGTCCTAATATGCGTCATCGTAATAGGTCCTTTGTAATTTACAACGGTCAGTGACTGTTGTAAAAGACCATTGTAATAACATGCTCTGTCACATGTACGGACTCTATGACAATGGCTATAAACTCGTTGTAATATCTTATTAATTACAAGGGGCTTCTGCCCGTTGTAATACATTATATTACAACAGGTTTTGCCCGTTGCGAAATAAATGAAGATTTATATATAATTGCTGCCATATAGATTCATAATAATAATATATATATTTTAACATGCAATAAATATTGTGATGCAAAAATCAAAATCACATAATAACACATAATAAAAGACTAAAGCAAAAGTCTTAAAATTCCAACACATTTCAAAAAGTTAGATAATTTACATCCAAAAGATTTAGATAAGTTTACATTCCAAAAGATTTAGGTAAGTTGCATCGACATAGTTCTAACATAAATTACATAACTAGTTTCATAAGTACCGACACTAGAGCAAGGAAACGTAATCTTTGTGCCACGCGACTGCAGATCCAACGGCCTGTCTGATAGTGGACATCTCCGAATTTGGCCTAAACAAAAAAGCTTCCAGAGTAACCTGATCCCGTCAATCTTGAGCATGCGTACTGTTACTAGCACGGTATGACTGCAAAAAAAAAATTTGTTAACCAAATGCAAAAAGAATATATTATTATACACCATTCAGAACTTATTATACAGCATTTAAGTCTTTCTTTGCTATAACCTTATAGCATTGCACTAAATTCGGAATATGTACGAAAAGTTAATCTTACAACAGAGCATACAAGTGCAAACTACAGTAAGTGCACAAGGATGTTTGATCCATACAGGATTAGTCATTTTAATTTTATGCAATCTAGGATCATTGTTTATATTCGTTTGATTAAGTAATATATTATGGATACCCAGAATCTTATCTGAGCATCGAATGGCGTGCAAAATATAATTAAGTTACCATGCAAATAAGAATTTCATACATTATACAATATGTTATAATGAGGAAAAAATGTAGCCAAGAAGCATGTCTGAGCTATATTTGGAACCATAAGAACAAATTTATGACACCCAGTGATGATAATCAGTTGTTGGTTCCAGAAACATTCCAGATGCATGAGTTACACGGCTTGTGTAATGCTTTAGCACATTGCATAAATTTTCAATATGAGATTTTAAGTCATAGCTATTTGATCATATTTAGTTTCGATAGCTTTCTATAAAAAAAGTTTAAACATTACATGAAATAGTTGAGCACAGAGTGTTGGATCTAAAGTAAGAATAGCAATTAGAACTAAATTGCCCTACAAAGTGTGTTAGTTAACCATGCAAGCAATTAATATCACTCAGAAAGAAAATCTGGATAGTAGGAGTTGAAAATTTACAAACTTTGAAAATGAGTAGAGTAACTTTAGTTATACGATATTTAAGTTTCGGTACTTTTGATAATAGGATCCTCACATGGTGGTCGACGGAAGTTTTAAATGTTGTACATATTTCTTTTGCAGCTGGAATACATTTCTGAATTATGTAATACGAATTACAAGTGACATGAGAATCAAAATGACTAGAGATTTGTTGAATAAACAGAATAGAACAAGTAACAAATAAATTCATTTCTACAAAATTTGTTCCAGTAAAACATGAAGAATATAAAATAGAAGTGAAATGTGTACCAAGCAGCACAGCTTACACATCAAAGCACATTATCATCGTTATCAAGCCGAATGGGTTCTCATCTTGATACGATTTTCATTAAGTGCTGATACGAATCAAATTGAGATGGGGACCTTGCACCTAACATTCTCTCGTTATTATTCTAAAATAGTGGTCGAATCAATATGAGACATGTGTACCAAGCAGCACAGCTCACACATCAATGCACATTATGCTACTGATTATTATCATTTACTTGTCTAGTTACATGGTAGAAGTAGTTTGAAATGAACAGAATTACACAAGACAGAATTGCTGTAAAACATAAATTACCGCAACAAGACTTCGGCGATTGGCCTTATTTTCAGTGGAGCTCTTTGTGGTTGATCACGGCAACTGTGGGAAGAGACAATTTCCACTTGAACTCCAAAAAAAAATTACATACTCAAAATTAGGTGAACCTAGAAAAATGTCAAACAGTAAGTTAACATGCATAAATAAAATGAGACAATAAAGTAAAGCATGCATGTTGTGCTATAAAACATGCATGAATAAACAAATTATTCATAATTTCCACCAGGTTAAAAAATTATTATTTATTATTCAAATCACTATTTGATCGAGGGACATCCATCTTCAGAATTGTAATAGATCAAAACAGACTCATTCTTTGATTGGCAGATCCCACTTCCTCTCCCTTTGGTGTCAGATTCTCTTTCTTTGGTATCAGATTCTCTTCCGAAAACAATAGCCATACATGCATGAGAATTGTTATTTTATTAATTTTTACAACTATTTTTGGCTACTGTTTAAAACAAAAAATTGCTGCTGTTTATTATACCAGTATCAACCAAACAGAAAGATCCACAACTCAAATGGCATAGTTTAAAACAAATAATTCGACGGCTGTACCAATAGATATACCAGTAACCAGATCAAACAATACATAGCAAATTGTTAGCCTTACCAGTTTGTATGCTACAGCGAAAGGTGTAAGGACTAAATCACAAATCTTAGGACAACCTCTTTCTGCTCAAGGCGTCCGCCACCACGTTACCCTTGCCAGGGGTATACGCTATCTCGAAATCATAGGATGCTAAGAACTCCACCCACCTTTGCTGTCTCAAATTCAAATCCTTCTGAGAAAACAAGTACTTCAATGATTTGTGGTCAGTGAACAATTCGAATCTCTCACCAAGAAGATAATGGCGCCAAATCTTAAGCGCAAAAACAATAGCGGCCAACTCTAAATCATGGGTAGGGTAATTTTTCTCATGCACTCTCAACTGCCTTCCACCATAGGCTATTACCCTTCCCTCTTGCATTAAGACTGCGCCTAGTCCTGTCCCACAAGCATCGGTATAGACAACAAATGGCTTGCTCCCATCTGGCAACACTAAAACTGGAGCAGTGGTTAAAGCTCTCTTTAACCGTCGGAACGCATCATCACAATCTATGTCCCATGCGAAAACAAGATTCTTCTTCGTTAAGCGGGTTAATGGGGCTGATATCTTCGCGAAGTCTTTGATAAACTTCCTATAATAACCTGCCAACCCCAAGAAACTTCTTACTTCGGTAGCATTCTTCGGAACCTTCCAATCCTGAATTGATACTACCTTCGCGGGATCCACAGCTATCCCTTCCTTGGAGACCACGTGCCCCAAGAACCGCACCTCCTTCCTCCAGAAGTGACATTTAGAGAATTTAGCCTTAAGGCTATGTGCTCGAAGAGTCTTCAATACCTCCCCAAGATGTAGGGCATGCTCTTCTTCACTCTTAGAAAATACTAAGATATCATCCACAATGACCACCACGAATTTATTAAGGAACTCCCTGAACACCCTACTCATCAAATCAACAAAGTATGCAGGGGCGTTCGTCAACCCAAATGGCATCACCAGCCACTCGTAGAAACCATCCGGAGTCATAAAGGCAGTCTTTTCTATGCTATCCTCAGCCACTCTCAACTGATGAAACCCCGTGGCTAAGTCCAACTGAGAAAATACTGAAGTGCCAACCAACTGATCGAAAAGATCATCAATCCTCGGCAATGGGTGTCTATTCTTCTTTGTGAGCTTGTTGAGTTCTCTATAGTCTACACAAAGTCTGAGGGACCCATCCGCCTTCGTAGCAAAAACTACTGGAGCACCCCACTGCGATATACTTCGTCTTATGAACCCCTTCTCAAGCAACTCCTCTACTTGCTTATGGAGTTCCCTCCTCTCACGAGGAGCCATGTGGCGCACTGGTAAAGATACAGGTTTAGCATTATCCACCAGATATATTCGGAAGTCAATCTCCCGCTTCGGAGGTAAGCCCTTCACCTCTTCAAACACATCCGAGTATTCCCGGACCACTCTAACAGATTGCAAACTCTCGGCCGAAGCGTCCAACGACTCAAGATAACTTATCATAACAGAATCCATGGGATTACAAGAGATCTCGAGAGTGTTACCCAAGCTGGTCATGAGCCTAACAACTCTCCTTTCGCAATCAAGAACGGCACCATTACTGGATAACCAGTCCATGCCCAAAATCAACCCATAGCCCGTGAAGCCCAAAACAAAAGCATCACATCTAAACTCAATGCTAAGTATAGAAATCTTCAAACCCAAGCATATCATGGACAAATAAGTGGAGCCCCCAATTGGGTTTGAAACAACCAAAGGATCATCTACTAGACTGGTGTCTAAGTGCAGTGACTCAACTAATGATGATGAGATAAACGAATGCGATGCGCCTGAATCAAACAATGTACGGACAGGATGACCAAATAGAAAAACCAAACTTTCAACGGAAATAGTTCTACCTCTTTCCTGAATTGGTGGAACCGCGAGAGCCTGTACTTGCCCCCTAGCCTGACCCGGTGCCATAAGAGCTTGCACCTGTCCTCCTGAGGTAGATCCCGTCCTTTGCCCCTTCTTAGGGCAATCCTTCACTAAATGCCCTGCTTCACCACAGTGAAAGCAACCAGTCTTCTTCTTCTTTCTACAATCTTTGCTTATGTGGCCTGGTATCCCACAATTGAAGCACTTCTTCTTCCCCTTGCCACCGTTGCCTTTCCCACCTTTGTATTGTTGTTGTTGCTGAGGTCTCTTTTGATCTCCCTTCTTCTCGGGTGCCTTATTAGCATTGGGACCCTTCTCTTCTTCATGCATGAGTGCCATGTCACCTAGCTTCTCAAAGGTGGCCCCCATAGGGATATGAGTCATAGCCAACCCATGCATTGGTTCATTCAAGCCTTTCACGAACCTCAAAGCCTTCTTCTCCGATGTATTCACCATGTCTAGGCCAAACCTTGCCAATTGATTGAACTTGTTGACATATTCCTTCACTGAGAGATTTCCTTGCTTTAGAGTCAAGAATCTTTCCATATACAAGTTTTCCTCTGCCCTTGAGAGAAACTTTGCCACAAATCTTTGCCTAAAATCCGCCCAAGAGTCAACGGGGCGTTCTCCATTAGTGACCTCCCACCAGAATGAGGCCTCTCCCTTCATTAACCAAGCAGCTAACTTGACTTTCTTTCCTTCTTCCATCTCAAAGATATCTATCAACTCTTCCACCTCCTTAAGCCAATCTCTAGCCTCCACAAAAGTTTCAGATCCTTGAAAAGGTTTCCCTCCCATAGCTTTGAATTCCTTGCAAGTCTTAGCAAAAGTATCCGTGCGAGGAGGAGGGGGAGGAGGAAGGTCGGGTGCTACGGTTGGTGGAGGAACATTTGCTGGAACCGCAGTGGTGGCCCTAGCCTCCATCAATCTCCTATACCATACTGGTATCGTCACACCCTCCGGAAAGTTAAGATCCTCAGCCATGCTGAAACGAAAAAGGAAAGATTCAAAACGGAGAATTCGAAGGATAAAGATATGGCTATTGGGGATTATGCTTTTCTTTCAAAAACTTTTCTCTTAAAAGACATGTTTTTGAAAATATCTCTTCCAAAAATGTTTTTAGAAAAATAGTTTTCTAAAAATTTTATCTGTTCCGGTAACCTTTGCTCTGATACCACGTGTAACACCCCACGCCCGCTATGGTCACTCTCTAAGGGAATGCCATAACATCGGTGGAGTATTTTGAGTGAATATAGAACAGAGTAATTACAGCAAGACAGATATAAGTAATACTTTGAAAATTTAAAACGTCATTTCAATTGCAGCGGAAAATAAAACATGTCTGGTTACATCACAAAACCATAATAGAAGTCAAGTACAAATATCCATCCTGCTAAATAAAAATACATAATCCCAATACATGAACTGATAGCCATAAAAGAAAAGGGTAAACTGAGCTCTACATCTAGGGTCCAAGCTCCAAGAGGGTAATAAAAGCAGCCTGATCAAAGCCCACTCGTGCTGGGCCCACTCTGAGAACCTGAGGGTTGGGAAAAAGATAAAAACAACGGGGTCAGACATAAGTCTGAGCGAGTCCTATAACTTTAACAATGTAATCATTAAAGTAATAAGGATATGATATAACTTGGTACGGTGTGACTGGGGATAAATGACTACACTCAGTAGCCCATCAGACTTAGAGTGAACTAAGATAACGATAAAGACGCATTTACCCACCCAAGGATAATTACTACACTGCACCACACCAGTCATTCCTACTTAAAGGTTGATCCCTCCCAAGGACTTAGAAAATTTACCCAGTAGTTTTGTGTACCCCTAGCTCACTACATAGGTGCCGTTTGCCCCTATCTCCACTAGGTGTACCCACTACTCCCAAGCGATCGGCTCCCTACCGTAGATACCCGTGCTGGTCCCACAATGGGGTGTATCATTCCCCAAAGTGGCAACCTGATAATATCAACGGTGCACGGCTTTATATCTACACGATGCAACAACTACTTACCAACCAGCCCGGGTCCACACACGCATATGAAACCCGTTGATCCTGCGTTGCCACCGCTAACCCGTTTTGGCCTCTTATAGTCAAGCCCAAAATGCGTGTCCCGTCACTCGACTAGAGTCGAGCCCACAAAGATACGTTTGGGATATTGGTTGAAATGGGCCCCCACAAGCTACCCACCTAAGCTTGTCATTTCTATTGTATACCACTTAACCCTTTAATCATGTTTTAATTACATGTTCCACTTTGGTTAAGTATTCTAATCGTATTTTCTATTGCCATCCAAGGCAACCACTAGATTTACACATGCCACCCAAGGCACCCACTTAACCCCTCATGTCCCTCTACATGCTAATATGGTTAAGTGTTTCTTAATTAATTAAGATCATGACCTCATAAAGACCTCTCACATTAGACCATCTTTTATGACTGCTGGATATGCCGGTTGGGTCCGGGCAGACTTCCATCATAAAAAGGATCTAACCTCGTTTCTTTACTTTAATCACGTATTTAACTTATGACTAAGACCTCTCACATTGGGCCAATCATTTGTAGCTGCTGGATGGCCGGTCGGTTCCGGGCAGACTTCAGCTACAAAAGGGTCCAACCTCGTGTCTTAGTTGATTAATTACACCTAATTAATCACCCCCATAATTTGTATTAATTATCCCTAATTAATTACACATTCTTAAGAATATGGGTAGACCTAACTCAATAGGTAAATTCCCAATTCCATAGTATGGGTAGACCTAACTTAATAGGTAAATTCCCAACTCCATAATATCGGTAGACCTAACTTAATAGGTAAATTCCCAATTATGTCCATTCATTTTATGTTATGCTTAATCATAACAACTTTACACCTTTTTATAATCATGCATATTAACCCCATCGTTCCCACGTAATTCGTTTACATAACATGTCATACATAGGGACAACCTTGCATATGTTATGCACATCATAAAAAGAGACAAACTTGCATATGAGCTTGCATATAAACTCGCATAAAACTTGCATATGAACTTGCATATAAACTTGCATAAAACTTGCATATGAACTTGCATAAAACTTGCAAATGAACTTGCATATAAACTTGCATAAAACTTGCATATGAACTTGCATAAAACTTGCATATGAACTTGCATACCATGTCATATTACAAAGGCAAACTTGCATATGTTATGCATATCATAAAAAGAGACTAACTTGCACATGAACTTGCATATATCATGTCATATCACAAAGGCAAACTTGCATATGTTATGCATATCATAAAAAGAGACTAACTTGCACATGAACTTGCATATATCATGTCATATCACAAAGGCAAACTTGCATATGTTATGCATATCATAAAAAGAGACTAACTTGCACATGAACTTGCATATATCATGTCATATCACAAAGGCAAACTTGCATATGTTATGCATATCATAAAAAGAGACTAACTTGCATATGATTTTGCATAAGAACTTGCATAAAACTTGCATATGATCTTACATAACACATCATATCATAAAAAGAGGCAAGTTTACATATGAACTTATAACATATGACAACCACAACTTGCATAATCCACATTTACATTTATAGCCTCCTAATATCCTATCCTAATTAGTTTAGCAATTACTTGCTAAAGGCATAGGAACTCACCAAAACCAAGATTAGCAAACTTATGAAGTAGAACTAGTTGCAATATTTGAAGGAGATGATGATTAGAGGTTGATTAGCTTGCAACTTCCTTCATAAACTAGTGGAGGCTCCTCTTAAGTTTGATTTTGGCGGCATGAGGCCATCATTTCTATTTTTAGTATGGATTAGGCTTGCATTAGGGTGTATTTATAGGATTAGGGTGTGTTTTAGACCATAGGATTAACCCTAGGTTAGATTAGGTCCGTCAGATTTAGGAAGTCTCCAGAACACAGCCCAGCCCTAGCCAGAAAACCAGACCTGGTGCACCCAGGCCAAGTGGCTCGACACCCCGTGTCGACAGGCAAGTCGACAGGGCAGTCGACTCCCCAGTCGATAGGCCTGTCGACAGCCCTGTCGACATGGCTAGGGCGGAAGCTTTCCCGCCTGGCCCCGCTGGTTGAAATTAAAAATCTGAATTTGAATTTTTAAATCTGTTTTTAACTTTGAATTTTCTGCAAACTTCATTGGGCCATAACTGGGCCATACGGACTCCGATTTACAAAATTTCGGACTATATTTCGCGTATTTTTCCGAGACGAACGCCATGACGCAGCCCGTTTCCCCCAATTCTCACATTTGAGATTATTTATTCTGCAATTAGTGAATTTTAGCATTAACTGAAATACGGGGTGTTACATACGTCAATCAATTCAATCAGCTGGCCCGATTTGGACTAGATTTAGTGAATACTCCTCATAAGAAGTGTAACACCCCACATCCGTTAAGGTCACTCACAAAGGTAATGCCTTAACTTCAATGGAGCATTATGGATACTGGAACAGAAATATTACAAGACAGACATATATAAAACAACGGAAGGTAAGGTAGAAGTACTTCAAATCATTTATTAAATATAATTGTTTACAATAAAAGCCCACCAACTTTCAAATACCCAATTACATAGCTAAAATATCTGTCTTGCTCAAAAACAAAGAAGCATGAAAATAAATTGTAGTATTCCCCAGTAAAGCAAAGCAAGCCATAGCCAAGAGAGATCGAAGCCGCACATGAAAGAGCCTTGGAGCTTGGTAAGATCTGAACTAAGCTGTATTCCCACCCTGCGAACCAGGGGGGAACGGAAGACAGAGAGGCGAAACAAAACGAGTCAGTCATAAAGACTGAGTAAGTCCTAGTGACTTTCAACATAAAAACAGGTAAAGATAACATGGCATGAATAAACTGAAAATAAACATAAGTACGATGACAAGATAAGCTACAGGCACGATGAATCAAGTATAACATCCCGTAAATCCTATCAAGAGTAGCATTACAAGGTTCCTACCAAGTATCACATCGCAAGGTTTCTATCAAGTATAACATCGCGAGATTTCTACGTTGCTCTGCACCGCCTGACTAGCATCTCACAAGTGCCTTACATGGAATGTTTCGTATTCCTACTAGTGTTCCAATCTAGTAGCCCGTGTTATATACTAAGGTGATCTCAACCCGTGTCAAGTGTTGACTATAAAATGATCCCTTGCCCAATGTCATGAAATGACCCATTACTCGGTCCCACGAAACGATCTATTAATCGATCGGCTCCCTACAAGTTCTAGCTCGTCATGTGTCTGTGTCATACGGTCCTATCACGAATGTAGTCACCTGAGCTAGGTCCACCATAGGGTGTATCAAGTCCTAGGGTGCCAACCATCGACACGAATCAAGCACGCACAGTGTAAACCTACTGGTGCCCAATGCCTGCTTTTTCAACTCCGGACTACGTGCACGACCATTGTCCGCCTGAACCTACAATGGCGCACCAACTCAGCTGTCGTTCTGGTCGCTTACAATCAGCCCAGTAATCATGCCCCGCCTTTCCTAGTTCCAGGGTACCGTGATACATCAAGTGGGTTACTTCTGAAAAGGACCGCATAACTAAGGTTTCCTTCCAGTAGGTTAAGTGTTTTCATTTAAATTCGAGACTTAACCCCATCAGTCTAGCGTGTCAAGTTGGTTAATTGTTGTCATTCAAGTTCGTGACTTAACCTGCCTATGTGTCATGTCAAATTGGCTAAGTATTGTCGTTCAAGTTCATGACTAAGCCCTACGAATCATGTGTCAAGTTGGTTAAGTATGTTCAAGCGGTTCATGACTTAACCCTACCAAATCATTGTGTCAAATTGGTTAAGTATATTCAAGCGGTTCATGACTTAACCCTATCAAATCATCGTGTCAAATTGGTTAAGTATATTCAAGCGGTTCATGGCTTAACCCTACCAAATCATCGTGTCAAATTGCTTAAGTATATTCAAGTGGTTCATGCCTTAACCCAACCAAATCATCGTGTCAAATTGGTTAAGTATATTCAAGCGGTTCATGACTTAACCCTACCAGATCATTGTGTCAAATTGGTTAAGTATATTCAAGCGGTTCATGAGTTAACCCTACCAAATCATTGTGTCAAATTGGTTAAGTATATTCAAGCGGTTCATGACTTAACCCTAACAAATCATCGTGTCAAATGGGTTAAGTGTATTCAAGCGGTTCATGACTTAACCCTATCAAATCATCGTGTCAAATTGGTTAAGTGTCATTAGTCTAGTCATATTACTTAACCCACCCATTAGTCTGATTAACAGTTATGTTGGTTAAGCCCACATTTATAAGTTTTACATGTTCTTAACTCATACCGGTTAGGTCCACGTTTACATGTCAAATTTCCATGTCATCCCACCTAGCCCTCTAACCATACCCACGTCTTATTATGTTAGTATTCCTTAATTCATTCATTATGACGAACGAATCATGACCTCTCACATTAGACCTTGTGGCCACTGGATTTGCCGGGCGGTTCCGGGCAGATTTACACCACAAACTGAGTCTAACCTCGTGTCATAAATTGTTACGCCTACAATTCGACCTTCGACCTTTCACATTAGAATGACACTTTATGGCTAGTGGATTTGTCGGGCGGTTCCGGGCAGATTTACACCCCAATCCGAGTCTAACCTCGTGTCAAAGGTTCATTAATGGTCGTATTCCCCCCAAAACCCCAATTTGTGTTTAACATATAAAAAATGTTCATGTTCCAACCACGTTCATATTTCCAGTTATAAGCTAATTATCAGGTTCATAATTCACGTTTTTGTCCCAAAACGTATTCCCAAATTATTATCAAAATTCACTATAAGTTTATGCTAAGTTATAGCCTTTTATTTACAATACATGCCAACTACCCAAAACCGAACTTAGGCACGTTCATATTAAACCTTTACCATGTCATAAATTTTCATACATGTTCCAACTCCAAAATTTACATAATTAACATATGCCCAAGTTCTAGATTACATGTCAGTTTTACATATGCCCAATTCATACCAAATTTACATATGTTTAATTCACGCCATTTCACATGTATGCAAATTTTATACCAATTTACACAAATATCAAGTTTCATTTCGTTTACATATATCAATATTCTTGCAATTTTACATAGGTCGAGTTTCATACCAAACTACATGTATTCCATGTTTACACCATTTTATCCAAACTTACAATCTTTAACTATAGCGATAATACTCATATCCCCATTTCATGTTATGTCGTCAATTCTACCAAACATATATATATATATATATATATATATATATATATCCAATATAGACAACATTCCCATATTTCCTCGTATTCAATTGTACGCAAATCGCGGTTTAGGCCTAGGTCCGAAATTGACCTAGGTTCGTTGAAAGAAAATAAATAGGGGAAGGTAGAATTTGTATAACAATCAGTATAGAGAGGAAAACGGGCATAAAAACATCATCTCTGGCATAAAAGATAGATCTTGACAATAATATCAATATGAATCAAGAAAAACTGATTTACAACAGGCTGAATAGATCATAAGCTTGACATGAGAACGAACATAGAAACGTTTCAAAACTCAAAATTCAAGAAGCAACAGAAATAGATCTGAGTCAATAAACATACTTAAATCCAATTCCACTTTGTTCCATTGCCGTATTATGATTAAATGTTTAAATCTAAAAACATCTAGAACTTACAGAGCATGGCTAATGAATTAAGAACTGAATTTGTTGTAGAATGTTGCAGTGACGTTGTTGATTTATTGTCTTGAATCATTGTAGAAGCCTTAATCTTCGAATTGGATTGTGTGTGAAAGCTTAGGAAATTGATTGGAGATGGCATCCATGATCAAGAGGTTCCTCAACAACATTTTGGTATAAGAATGATTTGTTGTGAATTAGGTTAGGTCTAAGTGTGTTTTTATAGGTGTGGCAACTAGTTTAGTGCCTTAGATTAACACAAGAATCATCCGGACCATCAAAACATGTCTCAGGCTTCAAAAATGAGTTCTGGGTCAAAACAGGCCGACCAGGTCGACCTGTAAGGGGGGGAGGTCGACCACATGGTCGACCTGGGGGGTAGGTCGACCACATGGTCGACCTGGCCCCCAGTTCGATCCCCAGGTCGACATGCCTAGTCCTGTGCTGCCTAAAATCTGCTGAATCTTCTACAGGCCATAACTTCTTCATCCGGACTCCGATTTTCGAAAACTCGGACTCTATTTCATGTAAAATTTCAAGACGAACGCAATAGCATAACCCGTTTCCCTTGATTCTCATTTTAAAAATTAATTATACCCTGATTTCTTGTTCTAACATGTTATTAAAATTCGGGTTGTTACATTCTCCCCTCCTTAAAGGATTTCGTCCCCGAAATCTTCAAGTTAAGAAGAATGTGTCCTACCATCCAATCATCCATCTACTCAATCAACAATCACAGGCATCCATTGTCCTTAAGAGATTTCTAATGCTATATAAACATATGCAGAAAGTGTGTGTATATGTTCCTTATCTAATGCAAATGATCAGGCCTGATTGATCTCTTTAATGCAAAATATGTTTTAGTGCCATGAGTCCAACATGTATGCGAGTAGTCCTAGCCACATAAATACTATATGTGTGCACAAACATCCGTCCATATGCAACATCCACATGATAACACATTTAATTTCATCCATAAACAAGTTTAAACACTCATGCATATGCAATATGAACGGTAGCGGAGCCGATCTAGCGTCTAAGGTGCATGTATATGCATCCACTCGCAACCACTAGCAACCACTTGCAACCATCAATCATAACATGTCTCAAACACATGTTTACACACAATTGTTACTACCTAAAGGTATAGTCGAATGATAGAAGCAAGTAAAACTTTGTGCTCATTAGGCAATGTCAAATCTGGAAATCTACATCACATATATACTGATAAGGAGAAGAACTCCTAAGCACCAGCCCCGAAGACCGAAATCATCATCAGACTGATACACAAAGAATTAACCAACCAATATATATGTTTCTAGGAAACTAAGCATGATGGACCCTTTTTTTGTCACAAGAAATCCCTTCCTAAGACCGACCCATATCCTATAAAACCCAAAAAGTTTAGTCAACCCAACGGACACCCTCAAGCCCCAACATGTATTACTAACAAATGAGTCATACTCCCTATGGGGTTTGCAACAGAAATAGGATGGGGAATAGGACCGAGAGGATATGCTTAAAAGATAGCATGCAAATAAGCTCTACAGGAAAAGAGGGATCAAGGATATACCCTTAAAAGAGATATGATGCGCGTATCTAGGCTTCAATCTTCTGAGTTGCATTTCCTTGAGCTTAACTCCATTGTGCTTTCACTGTCTTAAACTTCACAATTTCGTAGCTTCTTAATTCTTGTTTTCAAAATATGAGTTGGAACTCATTCCATTGTTGCCTCTTGTTTCACTTATTCTCCTTCTAGTATACTCGGCCCAAACATAACTGCGTACTCATGGTTTCATGCAAGCTCTCCAAAATTCACTAGTGAATCTCGGATCTCGTTCACTTACTAGAAGGTATTCCACATATATGAATTATCTCTTGAAAATAAACAAATGCTAACCATGTTGCCTAGTGTACTTACTAAGGTGATTTTCTATAAATCATGTATAAGCGAGATGAACCATCCGCCTTGGTGGCGAACACTAATCTATAAATATATCATGAGATTCTAGGTAACTAAGCATGGCAGAACCCTAAGGGTTACACTAGACTTCGAGGGCATTACCGGGGCAAGTAAAGAGTCTAACTACCCTCTTTTCATTCTCAAGAATGGTATCATTTTTGGAAAACCACTCCATCCCTAGAATCAACCCGTTGCCCAAAAACATAAGCATTACTTCTAAACTCAACACTTAGCATAGACATTCTCAAATCCAAACAAGTCATGAATAAATGAGCCGATTCCCCAACAGGATCTGAGACAAAAATGGGACCCTCTATTACGCTATTACTAAGGTGCAGAGACTCAACTATCGAAGCAGAATTAAAAAGGATGCGATGTACAAAAACAAAATTCTAACCTGATGAAAGAAAAGAAAAAGCTAAACCTTTAACAGAAACGTTACCACCTCTCATAGGTATGCTAGAAGTGAGAGCATACAATTGCCCTCTCGACGATCTTGTTTTTTTGCCCTTGTCCTTGTCCTATAATACTTAACTACATGTCCCTTTTTACCATACTAAAGATACTTTCTCTTGTCGTGTATTTTATTATTCTTTCACTTTGGCCTCTTTCCTTTCACCTTTTCCTCCTTCGTGGATTAAGCCATATCAACAAGTTTCTCATCCTTAGGCTTGTGTTCTTTTATCCTCGTTCTTTCTATCCTTGTATAGCTTGTTGACAAGTTTCTTGAAAGCTACCTCCATCGCACGACAACTCTACAAAGCTTGAAATAAGATTAATCGCAAGTAAAACTACTGCGGCTACAATGGAGGTTGGGCACTCCTTTTCCCTCCGACACACGCCTATAAGACTATGGTGAAAAGAGAGAAAGAAGAGATTCAAAGAGGGAATCAAAAGATAGTGCATATGGCTTTGGGGAATATGCCTTTCGTAAAACAAAACTTTTCTTAGAAAAATGCTTCTTTGTGAATGTTTTGAAAATAATTTCAGAAGGTTTTTAAAAGCTTTTTCCCAGTCTGGTAACCTTCTGCTCTGATACCAAATGTAACACCCCACATCCGTTAAGGTCACTCACAAAGGTAATGCCTTAACTTCAATGGAGCATTATGGGTACTGGAATAGAAATATTACAAGATAGACATATATAAAACAACGGAAGGTAAGGTAGAAGTACTTAAAATCATTTATTAAATATAATTGTTTACAATAAAAGCCCACCAACTTTCAAATACCCAATTACATAGCTAAAATATCTGTCTTGCTCAAAAACAAAGAAGCACGAAAATAAATTGTAGTATTCCCCAGTAAAGCAAAGCAAGCCATAGCCAAGAGAGATCGAAGCCGCACATGAAAGAGCCTTGGAGCTTGGTAAGATCTGAACTAAGCTGTATTCCCACCCTGCGAACCAGGGGAGGGAACGGAGGACAGAGAGGCGAAACAAAACGGGTCAGTCATAAAGACTGAGTAAGTCCTAGTGACTTTCAGCATAAAAACAGGTAAAGATAACATGGCATGAATAAACTGAAAATAAATATAAGTACGATGACAAGATAAGCTACAGGCACGATGAATCAAGTATAACATCCCGTAATTCCTATCAAGAGTAGCATCACAAGGTTCCTACCAAGTATCGCATCGCAAGGTTTCTATCAAGTATAACATCGCGAGATTTCTAGGTTGCTCTGCACCGCCTGACTAGCATCTCACAAGTGCCTTACATGGAATGTTTCGTATTCCTACAAGTGTTCCAATCTAGTAGCCCGTGTTATATACTAAGGTGATCTCAACCCGTGTCATGTGTTGACTATAAAATGATCCCTTGCCCAATGTCATGAAATGACCCATTACTTGGTCCCACGAAACGATCTATTAATCGATCGGCTCCCTACAAGATCTAGCTCGTCATGTGTCTGTGTCATACGGCCCTATCACGAATGTAGTCACCTGTGCTAGGTCCACCATAGGGTGTATCAAGCCCTAGGGTGCCAACCATCGACACGAATCAATCACGCACAGTGTAAACCTACTGGTGCCCAATGCCTGCTTTTTCAACTCCGGACTACGTGCACGACCATAGTCCGCCTGAACCTATAATGGCGCACCAACTCAGCCGTCGTTCTGGTCGCTTACAATCAGCCCAGTAATCGTGCCCCACCCTGCCTAGTTCCAGGGTACCGTGATACATCAAGTGGGTTACTGCTGAAAATGACCGCGTAACTAGGGTTTCCGTCTAGTAGGTTAAGTGTTGTCATTAAAATTCGAGAGTTAACCCCATCAGTCTAGCTTGTCAAGTTGGTTAAGTGTTGTCATTCAAGTTCGTGACTTAACCCGCCTACGTGTCATGTCAAATTGGCTAAGTGTTGTCGTTTAAGTTCATGACTTTGCCCTACAAATCATGTGTCAAGTTGGTTAAGTATGTTCAAGCGGTTCATGACTTAACCCTACCAAATCATTATGTCAAATTGATTAAGTATATTCAAGCGGTTCATGACTTAACCCTATCAAATCATCGTGTCAAATTGGTTAAGTATATTCAAGCGGTTCATGACTTACCCTACCAAATCATCATGTCAAATTGGTCAAGTGTATTCAGGCGGTTCATGACTTAACCCTACCAAATCATCGTGTCAAATTGGTTAAGTATATTCAAGCTGTTCATGACTTAACCCTACCAAATCATCATGTCAAATTGGTTAAGTATATTCAAGCGGTTCATGACTTAACTCTACCAAATCATTGTGTCAAATTGGTTAAGTATATTCAAGCGGTTCATGACTTAACCCTACCAAATCATCGTGTCAAATTGGTTAAGTATATTCAAGCGGTTCACGACTTAACCCTATCAAATCATCGTGTCAAATTGGTTAAGTGTCATTAGTCTAGTCATATTACTTAACCCACCCATTGGTCTGATTAATAGTTATGTTGGTTAAGCCCACATTTATAAGTTTTACATGTTCTTAACTCATACCGATTAGGTCCACATTTACATGTCAAATTTCCATGTCATCCCACCTAACCCTCTAACCATACCCACGTCTTATTATGTTAGTATTCCTTAATTCATTCATTATGACGAACGAATCATGACCTCTCACATTAGACCGTGCACTTTGTGGCCACTGGATTTGTCGGGCGGTTCCGGGCAGATCTACACCACAAACTGAGTCTAACCTCATGTCATAAATCAATACGCCTACAATTCGACCTTTGACCTCTCACATTAGACTGACACTTTGTGGCTACTGGATTTGCCGGGCAGTTTCGGGCAGATTTACACCACAATCTGACTCTAACCTTGTGTCAAAGGTTCATTAATGGTCGTATTCCCCCCAAAACCCCAATATGTGTTTAACATATAAAAAATGTTCATGTTTCAACCACGTTCATATTTCCAGTTATAAGCTAATTATCAAGTTCATAATTCACGTTTTTGTCCCAAAACGTATTCCCAAATTATTATCAAAATTCACTATAAGGTTATGCCAAGTTATAGCCTTTTATTTACATTACATGCCAACTACCCAAAACCCAACATAGGCGCATTCATATTAAAACTTTACCAAGTCATAAATTTTCATATATGTTCCAACTCCAAAATTTACATAATTAACATATGCCCAAGTTCTAGATTACATGTCAGTTTTACATATTCCCAATTTATACCAAATTTACATATGTTTAATTCACGCCATTTCACATGTATGCAAATTTTATACCAATTTACACAAATATCAAGTTTCATGCCGTTTACATATATCAATATTCTTGCCATTTTACATAGGTCGAGATTCAAACCAAACTACATATATTCCATGTTTACACCATTTTATCCAAACTTACAATTTTTAATTATAGCGATAATACTCATATCCCCATTTCATGTTATGCCCTCAATTCTATCAAACACATATATATATATATATATCCCCAATATAGACAACATTCCCATATTTCCCCGTATTCAATCGTAAGCAAATCGCGGTTCAGGCCTAGGTCGGAAATTGACCTAGGTTCATTGAAAGAAAATAAATAGGGGAAGGTAGAATTTGTATAACAATTAGTATAGAGAGGAAAACTGGCATAAAAACATCATCTCTGGCATAAAAGATAGATCTTGACAATAATATCAATATGAATCAAGAAAAACTGATTTACAACAGGCTGAATAGATCATAAGCTTGACATGAGAACGAACATAGAAAAGTCCTAAAACTCAAGATTCAAGAAGCAACAGAAATTCATCTGAATCAATAAACATACTTAAATCCAATTCCACTTTATTCCATGGCCATATTATGATTAAATTTTTAAATCTGAAAACAAATAGTTCTTACAGAGCATGGCTAATGAATTAAGAACTGAATTTGTTGTAGAATGTTGCAGTGACGTTGTTGATGATTTATTGTCTGGAATCATTGTAGAATCCTTAATCTTCGAATTGGATTGTGTATGAAAGCTTAGGAAATTGATTAGACACGGCGGCCATGATCAATAGGGACCTCAACAGCATTTTGTTGTAAGAATGTTTTGGGTTTGAATTAGGTTAGGTTTAAGGGTGTTTTTATAGGTGTAGCAATTAGTTTAGGCCCTTAGATTAACCCTAGAATCAATCCGGACCATCAAAACATGTCTTAGGCTTTAAAAATGAGTTCTGTGTCAAAATAGGCTGACCAGGTCGACCTGTAAGGTGGGAGGTCGACCACATGGTCGACCTGGGGGGTAGGTCGACCCTAAGGTTGACCACAAGGTCGACCTGGCCCCCAGGTCAACCCCCAGGTCAACTTGCTTGGTCCTGTGCTGCCTAAAATCTGCTGAATCTTCTACATGCCATAACTTCTTCATTTGTACTCCGATTTTCGAAAACTCGGACTCTATTTCATGTAAAATTTTGAGACAAACGCAATGGTGTAACCCATTTCCCTTGATTCTCACTTTAAAAATTAATTATACCCTGATTTCTCGTTTTAACATGTTATTAAAATTCGGGTTGTTACAAGAAGGCTCTCCGTTTTGTCAAGGGGTTGAATGAGCCACTTCACAGCTTGGCTATGACCCATATACCTATGGCGGCTACTTACGAGAGGTTAGTGGATATGGCACTCTTGCATGAGGAAGACAAGGGCAAGAATGAGGCAAAAGCGGAAGTGCCTCAAGATAATAAGGGGGAAGGGTCGCAGAACAAGATGGCTGATTCAAAGAAAGGTGGGAAGAACAACAAACCCCGTGAGAAGAGAAAGTGTAATTTCTGTGGCATTCCCGGGCATCTGATCAAAGACTGCAAGAAGAAAAAAAGGAAGATGGGTGGCTGTTTCCACTGTGGTGAGACAGGACACATGGCTAGGGCATGCCCAAAGAAGCAAGGACAGGGAGCTGGACCTACATCTAGAGGACAAGTTCACGCTCTCACGGCACCTCCGAAAGAACGAGGTAGAAATATTTTTGTCGAAAATTTAGTCTATCTTTTTGATCATCCTGTACGTACACTATTTGATTCTGGCGCATCACACTCCTTTATATCTACTGCATTAGTGGAATCTCTGCACCTAGACTCCAGTATAGTAGAGGATCCCTTGGTTGTTTCAAATCCAATTGGGGGCTCAGCCTATTTGTCAATGGTTTGTTTGGATTTGAAAATATCTATACTAAGCGTTGAGTTTAGATGTAATGCCTTTTTTTTGGGCTTCACGGGCTATGGCTTGATTCTAGGCATGGACTGGCTATCCAGTAATGGTGACGTCCTTGATTGTGAAAAGAGAGTGGTTAGAGTCATGACTCGCCTCGGTAACACTCTCGGAATTTCTTATAATCTTATGAACTCCGTCATGCTTAGTTATCTGGAATCTCTTGATGCATCCGTAGAGAACCTGCAGTCTGTAAGAGTAGTCCGTGAATACTCGGATGTGTTTGAAGAGGTAAAGGGCTTACCTCCGAAGAGGGAGATAGACTTCCGCATATACCTCATTGATAATGCAAAGCCCTTTGCTTTACCCGTTAGGCACATGGCCCCAAGGGAGAGAAAGGAGCTCAGCAAGCAAATCAAAGAGCTTCTTGAAAAGGGGTTCATAAGATGGAGTATTTCTGAATGGGGTGCTCCGATAGTGTTCGCGACCAAAGATGATGATTCGCTTCGCCTGTGCGTTGATTATAGGTAGCTAAACAAGCTGACTAAGAAGAATAGGCACCCACTCCCAAGAATAGATGATTTCTTCGATCAGCTTGTAGGTGCATCAGTTTTCTCCCAATTAGATTTAGCTACCGGGTTTCATCAACTAAGATTGGCTGAAGACAGCATTGATAAGACTGCGTTCAGAACTCCCGATGGTTTCTTCGAGTGGCTTGTCATGCCCTTCGGCTTGACAAACGCACCCACTTACTTCGTGGATTTAATGAGCAGGGTGTTCCAAGAGTTCCTCAATAAGTTTATTGTGGTCTTCCTAGATGATATTTTGATCTTCTCAAAGAATGAGGAAGAGCACGCTCAACATCTAAAGGAGGTCATGGATACTCTCCGTGCACATTAGTTGAAGGCAAAATTCTCTAAATGCCATTTCTGGAGAGAAGAAGTTAGGTTCCTTGGGCACGTGGTGTCCAAAGATGGGATAGCTGTGGACCCCGCAAAAGTGGTTGATGTGCAAGATTGGAAGGTTCCTCGAAACGCAACCAAAGTCCGAAGCTTTCCCGGGCTAGCAGGCTTTTATCGAAAGTTCATCAAAGATTTTGCAAAAATCTCAGCTCCACTAACAAGATTGAGAAAGAAGAACCTAGATTTCAAATGGGTTTTGGATTGCGATATTGCTTTCCAACGTTTGAAAAGGGCTCTCACAACAGCCCCAGTTCTGACATTGCCTGATGGAAGCAAGATGTTTACAATATACACAGATGCACGCGGAACGGGACTAGGCATTGTTCTGATGCAAGAGGGGAAGGTAGTGGCTTATGGTGGAAGGCAGTTGAAAGTACATGAGAAAAACTACCCAACCCACGACCTAGAGTTGGCAGCCATCGTTTTAGTGCTTAAGTCTTGGCGCCATTATCTCCTAGGTGAGAAATTTGTATTGTATACTGAACATAAATCCTTGAAATACCTATTCTCGCAGAAAGATCTCAACTTGAGGCAGCAAAGGTGGATGGAGTTTCTTGCCTTGTACGATTTTGAGATTTCCTACACTCCTTGCAAGGGCAATGCAGCAGCTGACGCCTTGAGTAGAAAGAAGCTGGCCTTAAGCCCTCTCTTTGTGGAATGGCAGAGCTTGGAGATCATACCAAGATTTAACTTCAGATCCTCCACTGACTTTGTACCTGGCATGCTATGAACATTAGAAGTGCTACCAACTCTATTAGACTCAATCGGAGTCGCGCAAAGAGAAGACCCACAGCTAGCCGATGTGATGGACAAGTTAATTAAGGGTGAGATTTCCAGTCACCTCAATAGATACTCCATGGATGCCAAGGGCCGGTTGAGACAAGATGGAAGTCTATGTGTCCCATAAGCAATGGGTTTGGTAAAGACGGTTCTAGAAGAGGCACACCATTCCAAGCTGACCATACACCCAGGCGGAGACAAAATGTAAAAGATATCAAAAGAGTTTTCTTTTGGAATGGCATGAAGAAAGACGTAGCTGAATTTGTTTCTAAGTGTTTAATATGCCAACAAGTTAAGGCGGAGCAGAAGAAACCTGGTGTCTGCTCCATCCTCTAGAGGTCCCATAGTGGAAATGGGATAGCATCTCGATGGACTTTATAGATGGGTTACCTAGATCAAGAAGGGGAATACCAGCATTTGGGTAATAGTGGACAGGCTCACAAAAAGCGCCCATTTTATACCTGTCAAGAGTATAAGGACTGCCTCATCTCTAGCATCCATATATCTTAAGGAGATAGTTCGACTCCATGGGATACCCTCCAGCATAGTGAGTGATCAAGACCCTATCTTCACGAGCGAGTTTTGGAAGACTTTACAAGAGGCTGTAGGCACACAGTTATGCTTAAGCACGGCCTATCACCCTTAAACTGATGGCCAGACGGAAAGAGTCAACAGAGTATTAGAAGACCTCTTGAGGTTATGCATTATTGACTTCGGAGGTACATGGGAGGATCATCTACCTTTGCTGGAATTCGCTTACAACAATAGGTACCAAGCCACCATAGGCATGGCACCTTTCGAAGCTTTATATGGAAGACCGTGCAGGTCACCAACTTGCTGGTGGGAGTCCACAGACAAGCTCATACTTGGACCAGACATGATTAGGGAGACTTCAGAGAAAGTAGACTTGATACGAAGAAGAATGAAGACTGCCCAAGATAGACAGAAGTCCTACGCAGACAAAAGAAGAACTGACCTTGAGTTCGAAGCTGGAGATAAGGTGTTCCTTAAAGTATCTCCTTTGAGGAACGTCGTTCGCTTTGGATCCGCAGGAAAGTTAGCACCAAGATTTGTAGGGCCGTTCCCTATCATCAAGAAGATTGGGAAGATGGCTTATAGGGTACAGCTCCCCGAAAGATTTGCCAGGATTTATAATGTCTTTCATGTCTCTCACCTGCGGAAATGCTTACACGAGTCTGCGGAAGTGGTAGAACCAAGTATGCTAGAGGAAGTTGATGTAGAACGAGAAGCAACTGTGAGGAGAGTTCCAACCCGTATCTTGGGAACAGAGGTCAAAAAGCTATGCAGCCGTGAAGTTAAGCTCGTCAAAGTTCAATGGAGCGACACCGAGGAAGACGCGACTTGGGAAACTGAGGACAGAATACGCGCAACCTACCCTTTTCTTTTTGAGGGTACGTCTTTAATCTTTTTTTCCTCAGGTTTACGCTCGTATATACCTTTTAAGGTATATATCCTCGATCCCATCCTTTATCCTTAGGTAGGAACCCATTTGGATGTAAACATGTAATTGAAACATGTTATGATTGATGGTTGCAAGTGGTTGCAAATGGTTGTTAGTGTTTGCTAGTGGATGCATATACACACACATTAGGTATTAGATCGGCTCAGTCACTTCCATATTGCATATGCATATATGTATTGGTTTATGGATTAAAACTTGATGTGTTATCATATGGACGTTGCATTTGTATGAATGATTGTGCACTAATGTAAGAAATTTTGAGTAGGAAAAAATGCATTCATAATGGACTCATGGCACTGACATAATTTGCATTAAGGAGGTCGACTGAATCAGTAGACCTCCTGATTTTGCATTAGATAAGGACATATACACACATAATGCATATGATCATAAAGCATTAGAAATCTTTTAAGGACAATGGACGCATGTAGTATTTGGTTGAGTAGATGGGTGATTGGATGGTAGGATATAAGTTCTTCTCGACTTGGAGATTTCAGGGACGAAATCCTAAAAGGAGGGGAAAATGTAATACCCCGTACTTTCTATCAACATTATAATAATGAAACCTAGAATACTTAATTTAAAATGTGAGAATTAAGGGAAACGGTTACGCCATTGTGTTCGTCTCAGAATTCTGGTTGAGATAGAGTCCGAGTTTGCGTAAATTGGACTTCGTATGAAGAAGTTATGGCCTCCAGAAGTTTCAAAATTCAAATAAGTTCAAACAGCTCGAGAAAACAAGTTCAAATTCAAACAGAAGCCAGAAGCGGGCTGGGAGGGAAAATTCCCACCCAGGCAGTTCGACCAGGGGGTCGACCCTAGTGTCGACCTCCCCCCTAGAGGTCGACCTGGCCCCCGGTCAGATCTGAAATTTTAACGACTGATGACATGCTGCTGAGTCACTAGGGTTTCTGGGTGGTCCTGATCAGGTCTGAGTGGTTGTGATTAACCCTAGGTTCGTCCGACGGCTATAATTAAACTGAAATTCTATATAAACAACTCAATTCTCAACATAAACACACACAGAAAAATAATCCTAGAACTGTAATGCCGTCAGTAGAGAACTTGGAGTAGCCGTCACCCTTTTTCAATTCAAAGACGAGTTAAAAGATACATTAAAATTCAAATAAAAAACTAGTCTAATTCAACGATCTTCTTCAAAGGCGCGCATCTCCAATTTTAGAATTCAGATTTCAGAATGGAAGAATTCTTTTTAGTTTGTAAGTCGGTTATTACGTAGATTTAAACATTCTTTTGCTTGAATCATGACATGTTGTAATTGGGATATAGAATGATGCTTATGTATAAGATTTGATTCTCGTTTATCTTAAAGTATCTTTGTAATTAATCATGTCTATATGCTTGTGGCGATGAACATGTTGTATATTTCATGTCTATATGCTTATGGCGATGAACATGTTGTATATTTCATGTCTATATGCTTGTGGTGATGTACAACATTGTATGTTATTAGAATCTATTACGATTGGGTAAAGAACTTATTATGCCCACAAAATGGTGAAACATGTCATGTTGTAATTTGGTGGTTATTTGCAAGTTTAGGATCTAAATCACATGTTTTACATGTGAGATTAACATTTATGAATATTTAGAACTATGTGAAGTTGAATCTATTTATTTGTAAGATTGGATTTGTAGTCCTCTTATGTTTTAACATATAAGTTATCATGCCAACTTGTGATTTAAATATGTTCATAGTGGATTTCTTATGTTTTGACATACAGAAGTTAGTATGCTAAATTGTGGTTTAAAAATTGTGTTTATATGTTAAACCTCCATGTTAGACCCTTATCAAGTTTACATGAAAATTAGATCCAACTTAGTCACAAGTTCACCTTTACCAGTTTAGTTAAGATAATGATACATCTATGCCAAGTTACATGTGATAAGTTAAATGTATGCTATTTTATGATTATGTCATGTTCCTTGTTTATTACCCCTTTTTGTTATGGATTTGGGCTAATTTGCTGGGCCAACATTTTATGTAATTCATACGTACGTTCTACAGGGATAACGATGGGAAAACATGAAAATTCATGGCATAGGTTTGTTCATAAAATGGTATATTTGATATACCATTTATTGTGAGAAATATTTGAAAAGATAATTATGGCATGAGTAAATTAAAATTAATTTACATAAAGAAATTTGACATATATAGAAAAATATGAATTTAGAAAAGATGAATTTTCCTAACCCGAGGTTCGACTAAGTTGTGGTGTAAATCTGCCCGAAACCTACCGGCATATCCAGTGACCATAACAAGACCTATCTAATGTGGGTGGTTAGTGCATCAAGCCCAAAAAGAACCCGAGGTTAGACTGGGTTGTGGTGTAAATCTGCCCGGAACCGACCGGCACATCCAGTGACCACAACAAGACCGGTCTAATGTGAGTGGTTGGTGCTTTAATAAATTAAAGCTATGTTAGGATTGGTAGGGTTAAGTAAATTAGGAAACACTTAACCGATTCAACATGTTAACTAAAACGAATGGGCGGGGTTAGGTAAACTTGGACACTTAACCAAATAAACATGTTGATTAGAAAACCCTAGTAACGGAGACCCATTTCAGCAGTAACCCACATAGATGTATCATGGTACCCTGAAATTAGGCAGGGTGGGGCATGATTACTGGGCTGAATTACAGGTGGTCAAAACATCGGCGGTTGGTGGGCCAGTGTAGGTTCCGACGGAGTATGGGCGTGCACGTACTCCGAAGTGGAAAAATCAGGCACTGGGCATCAGTAGTGTACACTGTGCATCTTGAATCGTGTCGGGTTGCCACAAGAGGGACTGATACACCCCATGGTGGGACCAACACAGGTAGCTACAGTCAAGCGGGGGCCGAATGACACAGGACTTGAATGCATGCGAGTAGGAGCCGATCATTAAGGGGATCATTTGTTGTAAACACGTGGGCTGGTTGAACCAATGGTTAAGTAGGTGCAGAGACTATAGTAATGGGTGCAATCACACGTCCCTCTTATCTTATATTAGGGTATTGTCCTATGTTCTGTTATCACTGTCATGATCCCTTTCCTTGTTTAAACACTAGTAATCACTGAACTTACGAGGCTTATTGTATGACCAATTTTCTCTCGTCTTTTTTTCTTCCGTTCCCCCCCCCCCCCCAGTTCCACAGGGAGGAAATACTGCAGCTTAGTCAGACTCTTTGCAAGCTTCAAGAAAGTAGATGTATGATTTGGACTCTCTCACCTTGGCTATGGCTCTTCGACATTATCCATGGGGATTTATGCATTTTTACTTTTGGTTTATGCTTCTTTATTTAATAATGAAGACAGAGATTATGTTGTAATGTTTTGGAAGTTATTTTGAGACAATTTGATGTAATGCTTTTGTATTAAACTACGTATGTAATAAGTGTTTGAATTTCCACTGCTTAAATTTATCTGTCTTGTAAATTTTTCTGTGTCTTGTACCCATAACCCTCCACCAAAGTTAAGGCATTCCCTTTGTGAGTGACCTTAACGGAGTTGGGGTGTTTCATGCTGGAAGAATTCGTGAAGGCTTAAAGTTGAGAGATGATCAGAAAAGATTAATAGCATCTTGGGCACTCAAAGACGAAAATCTAATCTGGTGGGAAACTGTTACTGAGGAAAATCCAGAAGGTAATATTACCTGGGATAGGTTCAAAGAAAGATTTATTCCTCCAGAAGCAACTGAGCGACTATATGATGAGTTTTACAATATGAAACAAGGAGATATGACCATCCAAGAATATCACAGCAAATTCAACGAAGTTTCCCGCTTTGCCCCAGAACTAATTCAAGATCCTGTAAGGAAGAATTTGAGATTTATCAAAGGACTTCGAAAGCAATACGAAGGTTGAGTACTTGCTCTTGTGAATCTCACATTCTCTGAAATGATACAAATCGCTTACCGCTATGAGTATAATGATAAGTAACATGGTTGGGAAGATGAATAAGAAGGTAGCACTAGCAGCAAAAGGAAGTTCGAAAATGATAGCCTTGAGGCCAGCACAAAGCCCGAGGCCAGTAAGAAGCCTAAAGCTGATAAGAAAAAGGTTGAATCTAAAGAAGAACTGTTAACGACCGCCATATGCAATAACTGTAATAAGCTAGGGCATGTGTTAAGGAATTGCAAATTTTCGAAGAAACGAAAGAATGATGGATCTAAATCCAAGAGGAAGTTCCAGGAGGATAGAAAATGCAATAAATGCCATCAGACTGGCCATCTTGCAAAGGGTTACCAAATAACAAAGGAGTCTATAATAGCTTGTGTAAATGAAGTAACAGAAACTCCAGCACCCTCCACTAGTCAGCAAAGGCCAGACGGTTTTGAAGGCACTCTCACTGTCCACAATATTCCAGTTAAAGTATTGTTTGATACAGGCGCGTCACAAATCTTTATCTCAAGCCATACAGTTAAGAAGTTGAAGTTAAAAATAAGGAACCTTAAGGAATCGGTTAGAGTTCATATCCCGATAGGAGGATCCCTTATTCTTGGAGTGTATTTTTAAGTGCCCATCTCTTTTTCGCATTATCGATTTCCTTGTACCTTGATCGTCATGGATTTTTCTGAACTTGATATTATTCTTGGACAGGATTGGCTAACTAAACATAAAGCCGATGTTAGATGTGCAGAAAGGGTGGTTAAAGTTAAAACTAAGCTTGCCAATATTGTTATACCTTGTGTAGGCTCAGATTCAGATAGAAAGGAATTTTGTGCTGCTCTTGAGGTTTCTCCTATTGCCATTGAAGATATCCGTGTCGTCAAAAATTATGCGGATGTGTTCAAAGAAGTTGATAGCTTACCTCCGCGGAGAGAAATAGACTTCAGGATTGATCTAGTCACGAATGCCAGGCCAGTGGTACATCCTATTCGAAGAATGACATGGAAGGAGAAAGAAGAATTGGGCAATCAGACTAAACAGCTGTTATGGAAGAGTCTGATCAGGCCTAGCTTTTCGAATTAGGGAGCAGCAGTAGTGTTCATTCAATAGTAAAATGGTACTCTCAGGCAGTGTGTGGATTACCGAGATTTAAATAAGCAGACACTGAAGAACAAATATCCACTGCCCCGTATAGATGATTTGTTGGATCGGTTAAATGGAGCAAAAGTATTTTCTAAAATGGACCTAGCTACAGGTTTCCATTAACTGCGTATTGCTGAAGAATGTGTTCCTTTGACAGCTTTCAGAGGTCTAGACATATTTTATGAATGGTTAGTAATGCCAATAGGTTTATGGAACACTCCAGCTTATTTTGTCGATTTGATGAATCGAGTATTTCGCTATGTCCTAAATAAATTTGTGCTAGTTTTCATTGATGACATTTTAATCTTCTCCTAGTCAACTGCCGAGCATGAAAAACATTTGGAACAAGTTTTGGAAATTCTGAGGAAGAATGTATTAAAAGCCAAATTTTCTAAATGTGTATTCTGGACAGAAGAAGTGAAGTTCCTTGGTCATGTAGTATCAAAGGAAGGAATTTCAGTGGATCCCAGTAAAATCACAGCCATTCAGGATTGGAAGCAGCCTAGCACTCCTACTGAAGTAAGAAGTTTTCTAGGATTGGCTGGCTATTATCGGAAATTCGTTAAAGATTTTCGAGGCTAGCTTATCCATTAATGAAGCTTACAAAGAAGCATACAAAGTTAATTTGGACACCTGAATGTGAGACAACTTTCCAAGAGCTGACATTGAGGTTGACTACTGCTCCAGTGTTGACCATTATTGATGGCAATCAAGATTTGAAAGTCTGGACAGATGCTTATAGAGAAGGTATTGGTGCAGTGTTAATGCAAAGAGACAAAGTAGTTGCTTATGCTAGCCGTCAATTGAAACTGCATGAGAAGAAATACCCCACTCATGATCTTGAGTTGATGGCCATCGTATTTGCTTTAAAAATATGGAGGCACTATCTTTTGGGTGAGAGGTTAGAACTATATACGGATCATAAATCATTGAAGTATCTATTCACCCAAAGGGACTTGAATTTGAGGCAGCAACGTTGGGTAGAATTTCTTGCGGCCTATGATCTGGACATCTTGAATACTCCAAGGAAAGCCAATGTTGTAAGTGATGCGCTTAGCAGAAAGAATGCGGGCGTCACCAATCTTATCATCGCCAATCTCATCATTACACCTACATTGATTGAAAAAAATCTTGGATCTTCAGAAGGATAATGAATTTATACAGAGAATTAGTAAAAGAGTTCGTGAAGGCGAACCCTCGAGTTTCAAAATTGATGACAATGGAATTATGAGGTTAAAAGGCCGAAATTGTGTCCCAAATATTCCTGAGCTCAGAAGAGAAGTAATGGATAAATGTCATAAATCCAAGCTTTGTATTCATCTAGGGATGAGCAAGATGTATCATGATCTCAACCGAACAATCTGGTGGAAATCTACGAAAAGAGACATCTCCATTTATGTCAGCAGGTGTTCTAATTGCCAACCAGTCAAGAGTGACCAGCAAAAACCTTCCGGCTTGTACAACCACTATAGGTTCCAAGTTGTAAATGGTATCAAATTTCCATGGATTTCAAATATGGCTTGCCCCGAACCAGAAAAGGTAATTGTAATAACCCGGAAATCCGAGCCAATCTAAAATTTTTATTTTGGCAATTTTAGTGAATTTTGAATATTTAAAACGAATTATTTTAAATAATAACGCCGAGAAATTTATTTTTAAAAAAATTAGAATGTATATATTTAAATACGTCGTCGTTAGAATATAAATATTTTATTTTAATTATAAAAGGAATTGGAAATGGCGCATTAGTTCGATAATTCGATTTCAAATTTCAAATGAATGTACCGGGTGCAAAATAAACGGGATTTTAGTGAAACCAAAAATATTAGAATCTATTTGTAAATATCTTTCCAAAAAATCCGAAAAATTGAAATTTCATAGCGGGGATAAAAAGATATGTCCAGTTGAAAATTCAGAATAGTCGCTATGGAACTGTGGCCCTTAAAAATGGAAATTTTACAAACGACCTCGATTTTTGATGAAACCACTTTTGTTAGATCCGTGATGTCAAGTTATTGTTAGATTCCAAAATTCGTAATTTTTCGAATCAATATGTGAGGGTGGCAAAGGAAAACGTGTTTTAACAGTTTCAGTCAATTTTGATCGACCAGAAATTGGTCATTTTTCAAAAGATCTTGGAATTTGATGAAATTAGTTTTCTTAGGACCGTATCGTCAATACGAAGCTGGAAAATATTTTTCTGGGATTTATTGAGTCAGTATGTGGCCCCGGTAAACTGAAATGTGTGTTCAAAATCAATATATAGATTTATATTTTGATTTTGACAGAAACTGATCGAAACGATCGAATCAGCCTACGATACATATCCCATTGTATTCGGAATGGGGGTAATTAGCTAGGGATGACAGGTGGTGGGCCTCGTTTAGAGGTCGAAATTAAAAGTTACTTTTTGAAATAAACTAATTAAAATATATATTATAATATATATATATATTATAATATATATACTCCTCTCACTTATTTCCCTCCCTCATTTACCAGAGCAAATCGAAAATAAAATAAAATAAAACCCGACGCCCCAGATCTAAACCCCCCCTCCGTCGAAGTTCTACCTTGCGCCCCCCCCTTGGTGGCGCCGCCGCCGACAGAACCCCCCTCCTCTTGCTCGACCGCCGAGCCCCCCCTTCCAATCCCGTTCGAACCCCCTCCCCCCTTTTTTGGCCTGAGTGCACCACGCAGCCCGTCCCCGACCGACTGCCGCCAACCTATTGGCCCCGCCCACCACAAGAGGAACCCCCCGCCACCTGAAAAACCGTGGTCAACTCCTACCCATCCAGTCAGCCCCGGTGAGTTTTATTCTAATTATTTTATTTTTTTCTTCTTTTTTTTGAGGTAAATAATTTAGTAAAATAAACTGTAACAACCCGGAAAATGCGAGCCAATTTAAAATTTTTATTTTCGCAATTTTAACGAACTTTTAATATTTCAAATGGATTATTTTAAATAATATCGACGAGAAATTGTTTTTGAATAGAATTCGAACGAATATTAATATAGATCGTCGTTAGAATATAAATAAATATTTATATATAAAGGAATTGAATATGGCGCGGTAGTTCGATAATTCGATTTCAAAATTCAAATGAATGTACCGGGTGCAAAATAAACCGGATTTTAGCGAAACCAAAAATATTTGAATTTGATTGAGAATATCTTTCCAATGAATCCGAAAAATCAAGATTTCATAGCGGGAATCAAAAGTTATAGTCCAGTTGAAAATTCAGAATAGCAACAATATAAAAATGTAATTTCTATATATGTAGTGGCTACGGGCAACGAAAGTGACAAAAGGCGAGAGCAGCGATGACTTCTACATAAGAAGAGTCGAGGCGTTTGGATTAGCTATTGTGAGAACTTCTCACTTTAAATCTTCTTTTCTAGTTAAAAAAATATATACGAGGATGCAGACGGTGCTTAGCAGCACCCGACACTCATCATCCACAGACCATGGATGGCTTGTATGTTTGATTATTCTTTGTGATGAAAATTGATTGTGTGACGTGAAATAAAATATTTTTATAGTTAAAAATATTTTATCATTAAAAATATTGTTTTTAACGTGTGTGTGTGTGTGAATACAAATTTGTGTTTGTTGATTTGAAACCCCACACGGGTGTTGGGATGATATTTGAAGTCCACTCATCCCAATTGATTAGTTGTATGTCGATCGATTGATTGACAGGTTGTTATAAGCGTTAGATATCTATATTTGATGCTTATACAGTGTGGTACACTTTGGATGATGACTGATTTTTTATTGTTGTGATTATATACATGTGTTGTATGGAATCCATATAATTAACATTATATGCTAATTGATTGGGTCTCATTCCGATTGGGAAATTAAGAATAGAATAAATAATCATGTGTTGAAAATTATCATGTGTTGAAAGAAATATTTTAACAATAAAATTTACATCTTTATCATATTTAAAGTTAGAAACAAACTGGAAAATAGATAAGATGGGTGGTTTCCAGGGTATTGATCTGATATTGGTTCCGGCCTTCGGCGTTAATACTTAGGGAATCATTCTCTTACTACTTTACAGTTGGAGTCTGAATTGAAAATCAAATGATAGATACCATAATTTTATAAAATATATTGAATAACAAAAATAGTCATGTGTTGATTGTGCTCATGGGTTGAGAATATTCATGTTTTGAAAGAAATATATATTCATGGGTTGAATAGAATAAATATTCATTTGTTGAATAGAATAACGAATTTATTGAAATATATAAAGCCGCGTTGATTAAAGATGCGCCATTTTGACGTGACCGATATTTATATCGATTATATTCGTTTTTATAATGAATAAAAAAGGGAAGTGATTTCAAATTATAACGTTTTGAGAATATTATCGTTTGTATATCGATGATGTGGAATATTCAATTTCGATTCGAAATTGAATATGAAGTTGAAATCGTTTCGAAAACGAATTTAAAACGATTTATAAAATACATTTTAAAAAGGAAATCGACGAAATATATATAATATATATATATATATTATATATATAATGGCCTGAATAGATCGCGCCACGCTACGGTAGTTCGTGAATTTCGACCATTGACTGCGAATCGATGTTGCGGGAGATCCGACCGTCGGATTCTCCTAAAACCGAAACCGTTGGGTTCGTATCGAAAAGAGCTTTCCAATGAATATTAGAAATCTAAGATCTAACAGTTGGATTTGGAATTATGTCCAAATCAAATTTGGAAAAGGTCGTTGTAAGTGCAGTTCGATGGCCGTTGATGGAAATCGACTGTACGGGCCTTGACAAAATTATTAAAAATATCATTAATTTGTGTAAAATCATAAGAAATGATTTGGGAAGAATTGGGATGAAAAACTCCATATTTGAAAAGATAAAAATAGAATTTTTATTGAAATGAACTAGTTTTGAACTAGAATTAAAATCAATTTATTTTGGAAATAAATAAATTGAATTTGAAAGTGGTTTTAAAAATAATCAGAATTTCCAATACGTGAATTGGGATGGATTTGAATCGAAATTGTCTTTGGAATATTTCAATGTTGGATGTCGTGATTATACAGATATTGTTATGGGAATTTGAAAGATATATTTATATCGTTATTTCCAATACGATATTTGTTGATCGTAGAATTTGATATTGAATATAAGCCGATATATTTTCTATTCAGAGCCTTGTATTTAATTTCAAATGTGATTTGGGTTTGTCGTGAATGGTGTCTTCATTAACACTGTTCTTAAACCCAATAGAGAAAAAGATTAAATCCTTCTATATAGATTTAATGAAGTGTACCAATTAAATAACATTTAATTGGAATTGAATTAGAATGTGATTTTGGGTTTATCGTGAACCGAGTTTCAAATGACATTGGTTCTTTAACCCAGTTAAAGGCAGGATCTCGATTTTTGAAAAGATTAAAATTAAGTGGAGTTTTAATGAATCTTTAATTGGATTGAAATGTGAATTGATAATTTAAATTATCAAATCTGAAGGGTGATCGAGATTGGAGTACCACCAGTTCTGCTCCAAAGCGATAGTTAAATCTTTAATTAAATTTGAACGTGAAATGGTAATTAACTTTACCGATAACACCGTGGTGTTAGATATGGCGTATGACCAGTTTTACTTCATGGGATGTATAGGTTGGGATTGGGAAATAAAACAAATAATTACTTCGGTGTGGTTCGCTAATCCCGACTAGTTTGAAATGATATCCAAAAGAAGATTAAAGAATAAATTTAGAAGAATTTATCTTGGATAAAATTAATGGGAACCTTTCCCTAAGAATGTGATTTTGTGAATAAAAGAATATTCTGAATTGGAATGAGGCGTCTTTTGTGTTTGTGTAACATTTGATTATTATATACGTAGGTTATTTAGAAAGGCCGGGTTTATACCCATTCTGAATAACCGATTCGACGATATGTCGAAGATGAAGACGGTGGTTGAAGACCGGAAATCTTCACATCGTTTGGGTGATTACTAATGATCTCGATTGGGTTGTACACCCAAGAGGAGAGAAACAGTTGGTGATCGTCCAAACATACTTGGAGATCGATGGATATGTGAGGAAAGTGCCTCCGGTCACGTTCAGACCGAGAACGAACTTGTAAATGGACTGTGTGTCTGACATTGGATTTTATACTGTGTTGATTGATCTCTATTAAATAAACATCTGTTTGGCGGCGGAGAATTTATTCTCTTGCTTAACGCCCTTCTCTGAGACGTACGAGCTCAAAGGTTGTATATCGATGGACATCAGTCGCATGGAGTGAATTGCCAGTGTGGCACGCGTAAGTGGCAATTGATCAAGGCTTCTGTTGAAAAGCAAAGTCTTGTGGTTGATGATCAAAGCACAGCCTGTGTGGCATAGCTTTGTGTATAGCGTGAATTCGCGAGCCTCGCACCTCGGTATGAGTCAAAAACGGGATAGTGACAGCAGGGAGAGCACGACGTTTCTTTCTAGCTATGGGTGGTGTCAGTGCTTAAACTGGCTGACATTTATATACTTTTCACCTGTGTGGTTGTTGGATATGAGGCGCCTCGCATATAGGTTTGTTAGGACCATGAAACGTGTGTTCAGGAATAACTAATCCTCAAAAGTAAGAGAGGAACGACCCTGAAGATCCAAGGATCATAGTGGGGTCCTGAGACATTTGCTAGAGTGTCTCGAATCGGAGAGGAGCTTGCCCCTTGCCTCGACTCATGACGGAAATCCAATTTCCAATACGTGACGTGCGGTTTTATTTGTAGAGCCTAGTATGGCGACATAGTAGATGGTAGCTATGCCGCCTATGATTGATACATATGATTGCAATTGTTTTGACACTATGCACTTATAATAGTATCAAATGTGTTGTTTTAACGTACCAAGCATGTTTGGCTATTATAAGGGAAAACCCTATCCTCCGGCTTGCGTTGCATTATGTGATGGGACCTGTGTCTTATAATAACTTCATTTTTTCAAAAAGCATTGCGTTGTTTTGTTATATGCACTAGTGTTCTTGGGAGGAAACCCGTTCCGTGTTATACGGCGGGGTCCCTTGATTTACTCTCTTTTAAAGTAAAGTTTTAAATAACTGTTTTAGTTCTCACACTAGTCACATGACTGACCTGGAGTTTATTGTTTTAACCTAAACTCTGGGTGCTCTTATTTTCGACACAGGCAGCTAGTAGTTTTGGTTTTCCAGATTTATATTCACAGGATCCTGATTTACAGCAGGAACGATGCTCGGAAAGCTCTGTATCCGTGTATCACTTTCAGTTGTGTTTTATATTGTTTTTCCGCTGCTATGTAATTTATTGCAATCTCTGATATTTATCGAATGTATAATATTCATTTATACTCTGTATATTCGTGTATCTGATGGAATTGTTGTAATAAACAATGAAATGTTCTTCTGTTTGCGTTCTATTATGTCATGTTCTCACGGTAATTCGTCCTTTCTCTTCTCTTCGAAGATGTGGAAGTTCGGGTCACTACAGTGGTATCAGAGCTTTGGTTTACAAAGCTCGAGAACAAGACACATTAGAACCGAACGAAAGAATTCATCAGATATTGGATTAGTAATATCCAATTAGAATGATTCGTTAGAGATAGGATCAGTAGTATCCTAGAAAGAGTGTGAAGAGTATATTTTTCAAATGAAAACCAACTTTGTTTTGACAATTTAAATCGTTTTATACGTATTTGAATATTTATTTATTTTGAATTTGGACAATCGAGTATATAAAGATTTTGAATATACGCGTCATGAACGTATATTCGAAGTTTTAATACACTGGATAGATATAGAATCACACTCTAGTCGCCCGGGGACAATTCTGGTGATGTCGCGACATCAACAGTCTTAGTGTTCGAGTTTCAAAGGTGTGATATCTATATATTTCCATTAGACTAGTGTGAGAACCAAAACTAGACAGGTTTATTTTTGTGATTTGGCATCAAAAACATAATTTTCTGTATATATGTAACAACCCGGAAAATCTGGGCCAGTTTAAAATTTTTATTTTGGCCATTTTAGCGAATTTTGATTATTTAAAATGAATTATTTTAAATAATATCGACGAGAAAATTTATTTTGAATAGAATTCGACGTATATATTATATACGTCGTCGTTAGAATATATAATAATTATATATAATTATAAAAGGAATAGAAAATGGCGCGGTAGTTCGAAAATTCGATTTCTAATTTCAAATGAATATACAGAATTCAATATAAGTCAGAATTGAACGAAACAAGAAATATTTGAATCTGTATAACTATATCTTTGTAACGAAGTTAACAAACTGAGATTTCATCTTAGAAATGATAAGATATGTCCAGTTTAAAATTAGAAATAGTCGCTGTGGAATTTATATATATTTTTATATATATAAGGCCCTTAAAAATAGCAATTTTGCAAACGACCTCGGATTTCGACGAAACCAGTTTTGTTGGGTCCGGGATGTAAAGTTATTGCTAGGTTTCAAATTTCATAATTTTTCGAATCAATATGTGAGCGTGGCAAAGGAAAACGCGTTTGACCGGTTTCAGTTGATTTTAATCGACTGGAAATTGGCCATTTTTCAAACGGTCTCAGAATTCGACGAAACTAGTTTTGTTAGGACCGTATCGCCAATGCGAAGCTAGAAAATATTTTTCTGGAATTTTTAAAGTTCGTATGCGACCCCGGTAATTTGAAATGTGCGTTTAAAATTCAATATAATGATTTAAATGAAAATTCAAAAGGAAACTGACTGTAACGATCAAATCAGCTTGCGATACATATCCCATTGCGTTCGGAATGGGGGTGAAACGCTATGGACGACAGGCGGTGGGCCTCGTTTCGAGGTCATATATAAAAGTCAACCTTTTTGCGAAATTTAATAATTAAATAATTAAAAAAAAAAAAAAAATATACTTTCCCTCCTTTACCTCCTTTCTGGCCCCCCCCCCGATTCATTCATACAGAAATAAAAAAAAAAAAAAGAAAAAAGGGGGGAATCCCTAAATCCATCGCGACGAAGCCCAGTCGCCGTCGAAGCCACCGCCCGCCGCTTCCACCCCCTCTTCTTCCTCGCGACCCTCCTCTTCCAGCGAGAACCACACCACCGTACGCAGCGCCCCCCCCTGAAGTCGATGGCCGACCTGAGCACCCCCCTGCTCGAGCGACGCCTCGTTTAGCTCCTCCTCCCCTTCCCTTCGCCTGCGACACCCGATCCCGACCCGAACCCGCAAAAACTCCCCCCCCTGTTCGGCTAACCACTGTAAGTATAGTATTTTATTTTATTTATTTTATTTTTATTTTTAACTCTGTAATGCTATTTTTTTAGGTTAATACTATTTTGATTTTAAAAAAAAAAAAAAAACTGTTTTTATAAAATGATTAAAAACTGATTTGTTAAAGCTTTAAAAACTGATTTGAAAAGAAATAAATAAAAACTGATTTTATTTTAAAGGTTTAATTTTTTTTATAGAAAGAGATTAGAACTTTAGAAAAATAAAGATCCTATTTTTAAAATTGGAAATAAAAATTCGATTTTTATATATTGAACTTTGAAATAAAAATTCGATTTTTATATATTGCACTTTGAAATAAAAATTCGATTTTTATATATTGCACTTTGAAATAAAAACTCGATTTTTATATATTGAACTTTGAAATAAAAACTCGATTTTTATATATTGAACTTTGAAATAAAAACTCGATTTTTATATATTGAACTTTGAAATAAAAATTCGATTTTTTATATATAGTGGCTACGGGCGACGAAGCTGACGAAGATGCGAAAACGACGAAGACTTCTGCAAATGAAGTGCCGTGGAGCTAGGATAGCTATATGTGAGAATTTCTCACCTTTCAATTTATTTTTCTAGTTATATATATACTAGGATGCAGACGGTGCTTAGTAGCACCCGACACAACCGTCCACAGACCATGGACTTGTTTGTTTGACTGTTTGGTGATTGATTGCGATATTGGTTTGAATGTGGTTTGTGGTGTGAAAAATCGAATCGATAAATTGGTTAGGATTAGACGTGCGCCGTTATAAGGCGTAGGAGTAAGGCTAGGTTAGACCCTTACTCCAAATTTTGTGGTTTGCAAAATGAAATTGATTTGATTGATGAGTGAATGGCGTGGGCCTTCACTAGACCGGGGATAAGGCTAGGCCTTGTCCCGTTTCTAGTATCGTGCCGTTATGCCGCCGAAATTTTCTAAAATAAGTTAGAAAAATAAAAATAGCATTTTATTTAACGAATGAACTGAATATAAATTCATATGTTAAAATAAAATGTGTTATCGTTAAAAATATAATTTTTAACGTGAATGTGAATAAATAAATATTCATTTACAAACCAGACGGTTTGTTTATGTACACCTATTTGAATGACGTTGATTGGGTCGATAAATTTTACACATCGCCTAACTGCACAAATAAAATATGTGTTTGATTGTTTGAAACCCCACACGGGTGTTAGGATGAAATTTGAAGTTCACTCATCCTGATTTATTAAATATGTCGATCGATTGATTGACAAGCTGCTATAAGCGTTAAATGTCTATATTTGATGCTTATACAGTGTAGTGCACTTTGGTTGATGGTTGATTATTCATCGTTGTTGATATATACATGTGTTGTAGAAAATCCATATAATTAACATTATATGGTAATTGATTGGGCCTCATTCCAGTTTCGAGAAAAAAAGAAATATTTGAAATAGAAATATTTGAAATAGAAATATTTGAAATAGAAATATTTGAAATAGAATATTTGAAAATAGAAATATGTGAAGCCGTGAGGATTAGATTGACGCCATTTTGACGTGAACGATATTTATATCGATTTTATTCATTTTAAAATGAATATTGAAACGTGATTTCGAAATCGAATATTTTGAAATGAATTGAATTGAAAACGATTTCGAAATGAATTGAATTGAAAACGATTTCGAAATGAATTGAATTGAAAACGATTTCGAAATGAATTGAATTGAAAACGATTTCGAAATGAATTGAATTGAAAACGATTTCGAAATGAATTGAATTGAAAACGATTTCGAAATGAATTGAATTGAAAACGATTTCGAAATGAATTGAATTGAAAACGATTTCGAAATGAATTGAATTGAAAACGATTTCGAAATGAATTGAATTGAAAACGATTTCGAAATGAATTGAATTGAAAACGAATTCGAATTGAATTGAAAGCGAATTGAAATGAATTCAAATTAAATTGAAATTTGAATTGAATAGAAATGAATTTTGAAACGAATTTATAAAGAAGAATTCAATTTTGATTTGAATTGAAAAGGAAGTTGAAATTGCTTTTGAAACGAATTTAAAACCATTTATATAATTCGTTTTAAATAGTAATCGACGAAATATATATTATATATATAATATAATGGCCTGAATAGAACGCGCCGCGCTGCGGCAGTTCGCGAATTTCGACCATTTGTTTCAAACGGACATTACGGGAGATCCGACCGTCGGATTCTCCTAAAACCGGAACCGTTGGGTTCGTATCGAAAAGAGCTTTCTAATGAATGTTAGAAATTTGAAATCTAACGGTTGGATTTGGAGATACGTCCAAATCAAATTCGAAAAAGGTCGCTGTAAGTGCAGTTCGATGGCCGTTAATGGAAATCGACCGTACGGGCCTTGATAAAATTATTAAAAATAGTAATAATTTGTGTAAAATCATAAGAAATGATTTGTGAAAGTTTGGGATGAAAAACTCCATATTTGAAAAGATAAAAATAGATTTTTATCGAAATGAACTAGTTTTGAACTAGAATTATAATTCTATTTATTTTTAAATAAATAAATTGAATTTGAAATGGTTTTGAAAATAACCAAAATTTCCAATGATTGCATTGGAGTGGATTTGAATCGAAATTGTCTTCGGAATATTTCGATGTTGGAATTCGTGATATTACAGGTGTTGTTATGGAAATTTGAAAGATATATATGTATATCGTTATTTCCAATACGACATTTGTTAATCGTAGAATTTGATATTGAATATAGGCCGATATAGTTTCTATTCAGAGCCTTGTATTGAATATCGAATGTGATTTGGGTTTGTCGTGAATGGTGTCTTCACTAACACTGTTCTTGAACCCAGTTGAGAAAAGATTAAATCTTTTTATTTAGATTTAATGAAGTGTACCAATTAAATGATATTTAATTGGAATTGAATTGGTATTGATTTTTGGGTTTATCGTGAACAGTGTTTTAAATAACACTTGTTCTTTAACCCGATAATTAATCGAATGTGATTTGGGTTTGTCGTGAATGGTGTCTTCACTAACACTGTTCTTGAACCCAGTTGAGAAAAGATTAAATCTTTTTATTTAGATTTAATGAAGTGTACCAATTAAATGATATTTAATTGGAATTGAATTGATATTGATTTTTGGGTTTATCGTGAACAGTGTTTTAAATAACACTTGTTCTTTAACCCGATAATTAATCGAATGTGATTTGGGTTTGTCGTGAATGGTGTCTTCACTAACACTGTTCTTGAACCCAGTTGAGAAAAGATTAAATCTTTTTATTTAGATTTAATGAAGTGTACCAATTAAATGAGATTTAATTGGAATTGAATTGATATTGATTTTTGGGTTTATCGTGAACAGTGTTTTAAATAACACTTGTTCTTTAACCCGATAATATATCGAATGTGATTTGGGTTTGTCGTGAATGGTGTCTTCACTAACACTGTTCTTGAACCCAGTTGAGAAAAGATTAAATCTTTTTATTTAGATTTAATGAAGTGTACCAATTAAATGATATTTAATTGGAATTGAATTGGTATTGATTTTTGGGTTTATCGTGAATAGTGTTTTAAATAACACTTGTTCTTTAACCCGATAATTAATGGAATGTGATTTTGGGTTTATCGTGAATCGTGTTTTTAAATGACACTGATTCTTTAACCCAGATAATGATTAAAACTAAGTGGAGTTTTAATGAATCTTTAATTAGATTGAAAGGATCGAGAATGGAGTATCACCAGTTTTGCTCCAGGCGATAGTTAAATCTTTAATTAGATTTGAACGTGAAATTTAGAAACTAACTGTCGGTTAGCCAAGCAGAATGGTTTTCTGGATATTGATCTGATGTTGGTTTCGGCCTTCGGGGTTAATATTTGGGGAATTATTCTCTTGATTAATTTACGGTTAGTGACTAATGAACTGGAATGAGGCGTATGTTGTGTTTGTGTAACACTTACTTAAAATATACGCGAGTTATTCGGAAAGACCGGGTTTATCCCATTCTGAATAACTGATACGACGATAAGTCGAAGATGAAGACGATGGTCGAAGACCGGAAGTCTTCACGTCGTTTGGGTGATAACTGATGATCTTGATTGGGCTGTACACCCAAGAAGATGGAAACAGTTAGTGATCGTCCAGACGTACTTGGAGATCGATGGATATGCGGGGTACTAGGTGCCTCCGGTTTCGTTCAGACCCAGAACGGACTTGTAAATGGACTGTGTGTCTGACATCGGATTTCATTCTGTGTGACTGATATCGGTTGCATAGGATGGTTTGCCTGTGTGGCATGCTAAGATGCAAATGATCAAGGCTTCTGTTGAAAAGCAAAGTCTTGTGGTGATGATCAAAGCACGGCCTTTGTGGCGTAGCTTTGTGTAACGTTTACCTCGCGTGTTTCACACCAGGTATGAACCAAAAACGGGAGACGGACCTCAGGGAGGACTTGCGTTTCTTTCTAGCTAGAAGTGGCGTCAGTGGTTTTACACGCCCTGACGAGTTTGACTTATGTGGTTGTTGCTGTTGCGAGGCGCCTCGGTTATATCGGTTTCGGCCGAATGCATTCTGGTCGGCTGACGGACCAGACTTACACCCCATAGGGTGGGGAGACGTATTGTTCAGGCATAATAATCCACTCCGTGTGGACCGGCCCTGACGATCCAAGGCTTGCCTGCGCGCTTGCCTGAGACATGGGCTAGATTGTCTCGAATCGGTTGAGGACTATCTTTTGCCTCGGTTCATAGACGGAAATCCAATTTCCAAATACGTGACTTTGCGATTTTGATTGTATAACCTATATATGGCGACATAGTGGTATGGGGCATTCATGCCGCCTATGATTGATACTTATGATTTGAAGTTGTTTTATACACTATGCACTTATAATAGTATCAAATGATTTGTTTTAAACGTATCAAGCATGCTTTGGCTGTTATAAGGTAAAAACCCTATCCTCCGGCTTGCGTTGCATTGTGTGATGGGACCTGGGTCTTATAACAGCTTCATTTTTCTTTATTTAGCATTGCGCTGTTTGTTTTATGCACTGGTATTCTTGGGAGGAAACCCGTTCCGTGTTATACGGCGTGGTCCCTTGTTTTACCTAATGATTTAAAATAAAGATTAATAACTGTTTTAGTTCTCACACCAGTCACATGACTGACCTGGAGTTTATTGTTTTAACCTAAACTCTGGGTGCCCCTATTTTGACACGGGCAGCTAGTAGTTTTGGTTTTGCAGATTTATATTCACAGGATCCTGGTTTACAGCTGGAACGATATCCGGAAAGCTTTGTATCCGTATATCTCATTCTAGTTGTGTATTGCATTATTTTCCGCTGCTATGTATTTAAATGTAATTTAAATCTCTGATATTTCTGTGTAATATTCATTGTTACTCTGTATGTTCTTGTAATCTGATGCATTGTTGTAATATACAATGAAATGTTCTTCCGTATGCGTTCTGTTGTGGTTTGTTCTCGAACTATCCGACGCTTTCCTTTACGGGGAAGTTGCGGGTCTTTACAATATATATCAAATTATGAATTTGAAACGTTAATTCACTAATTGATTGATGGTTGTGTTGTTTGTCTATTTGTTTGAAATCTTTGATCCATTTAGCCTAATTGAATCAAATATTGAACTGAATTGAAAATTGGTCGCATTTGCTTGCACATACATATATGTATACATTGAACAGGTCATAGCAAGGAGGCTAGAGCAGAGGAATAAAATTGTTTGCCCGACAGATAGGTACATGTTTACCATAATTTACTGTTTTGTTTGGGTGATGATGATTTGATGAGCCGATTTGCTAGCCGCTTGACTTTTTCTTTTTCTTTTGGTTTGAAGAAGGCCATGGGAGGCTATATGAAATATCCCGAAGTCTCCGGTGTAGGGGAGGTTATGGCGAAATTTTTCGGAAATTTAGGGTGTTAGCCAAATTTTTGAAAAATTTGAAAAGTTCTTAGAAACTGAAAAGTTGAAGAACTTAAGCCGTAGCGAAAATAGTGCAAGTTGAGTTGATTTGTTAAACAACTTTCGGCTTCGTTCCTTTTCGGGGAAGAAAAATTTTAAGTGGGGGAGATTGTAACAACCCGGAAAATGCGAGCCAATTTAAAATTTTTATTTTGGCAATTTTAATGAACTTTGAATATTTCAAATGGATTTTTTTAAATAATATCGACGAGAAATTTATTCTGAATAGAATTCGAACGAATATTTATATAGATCGTCATTAGAATATAAATAAATATTTATATATAAAGGAATTGAAAATGGAGCGGTAGTTCGATAATTTGATTTCAAAATTCAAACGAATGAACCGGGTGCAAAATAAACCAGATTTTAGTGAAACCAAAAATATTTGAATCTAATTGAGAATATCTTTCCGACGAATCCGAAAAATCAAGATTTCATAGCGGGAATCAAAAGATATGTCCAGTTGAAATTTCCGAATAGTCGCTATGGAATTCTGGCCCTTAAAAATAGCCATTTTGCAAACGACCTCGGATTTCGATGAAACCACTTTTGTTGGGTCCGCGATGTCAAATTATTGCTAGGTTTCAAATTTCGTAATTTTTCGAATCAATATGTGAGCGTGGCAAAGGAAAACGCGTTTGACTAGTTTCAGTTGATTTTAATCGACTGGAAAATGGCCATTTTTCAAACGGTCTCAGAATTTGACGAAATTAGTTTTGTTAGGACCGTATCGTCAATACGAACCTAGAAAATATTTTTTTGGAATTTTTCGAGTCCGTATGTGACCCAGGTAATTTGAAATGTACGTTTAAAATTCAGTATAATGATTTAAATGTAAATTCAATAGAAACTGATCGTAACGATCGAATTGGCCTACGATACATAACCCATTGTGTTCGGAATGGGGGTAATTAGCTAGGGACAACAGTCGTTGGGTCCCAATTGGAGATTGAATGAAAAGTCAACACTTAGGGTTTTAAAAAAAAATATAATAATAATTATATAAAGCCTTGCCCCCCCTTTTTACTCTCTTCTCTTTCCCTTTTCTTTCAGAACCCGACCCAAATTAAAACCCGCCCCCTCCTCTCGTCGAGACCCCACCCGCCACCGCCTCTGGCGGTGCCGCCCACCGCCGCTCTGATCTGCTTCTCCCCCTCTCGCCTCCAGCTTCCTCGACCCTCCCTCCTCTCCCCATACGACGCGCGATCCACCCAAACCCCCTCTCGTACGATTTCCTCAATCCTCCTAAACGCTAGCTGTTGCGATGAAGCCACCCTCCTCCTCAGCTACGAACGCATCACCGACTCCGTCTCCTTCTAGCCAAACCGCTTCACCACTGCTGAGACCCCACTGGCGAGCGCACCTCCGAGGCCATCACCTCACTTCCGGCCGTGCAGACAACCCTCCCCTTTACCAACCGAAACACTGTGAGTTTGATTTATTTATTTACGTTAATTTAAAGTTCAAATTTTTATAAGTTTAAAGTCAGAATTTTTATAAGTTTAAAGTTCATGTGAAAGCGAGATAAAAAAAATGAGACTTGTATATGAAGGTCATCTATGAAAGTTATGATTTTTAACCGTGAAAAGTTTCGATTTATACTTTAGAAAAGATAAGATTTTTACATTAAAGAAGAAAGATTTGATTTTTATACATGTAAAGCATACATAAAAATATAATTTTTATAATATTTGAAAAGGTGAAATCTTTATATTTGAAAAGGCGAAGTCTTTATGTAGAGAATAGCGTGAATAAAAATATAATTTTTATAATATAGAAGGATAAAAATATGATTTTTATATAGTGGCAATAGTAAAAATATGATTTTTATATACATAGCAACAATATAAAAATGTGATTTCTATATATGTAGTGGCTACGGGCAACGAAAGTGACAAAAGGCGAGAGCAGCGATGACTTCTACATAAGAAGAGTCGAGGCATTTGGATTAGCTATTGGTGAGAACTTATCACTTTAAATCTTCTTTTCTAGTTAAAAAAATATATACTAGGATGCAGACGGTGCTTAGCAGCACCCGACACCCGTCATCCACAGACCACGGATGTCTTGTATGTTTGATTGTTTGTTGTGATGAAAATTGATTGTGTGACGTGAAATAAAATATTTATATAGTTAAAAATATTTTATCGTTAAAATTATTGTTTTTAACGTGTGTGTGTGAATAAAAATATGTGTTTATTGATTTGAAACCCCATACGGGTGTTGGGATGATATTTGAAGTCCACTCATCCCGATTGATTAGTTGTATGTCGATCGATTGATTGACAGGCTGTTATAAGCGTTAGATATCTATATTTGATGCTTATACAGTGTGGTGCACTTTGGATGATGATTGATTATTTATTGTTGTGATTATATACATGTGTTGTATGGAATCCATATAATTAACATTAAATGGTAATTGATTGGGCCTTATTCCAATTGGGAAAATAAAGAATATAATAAATAATCATGTGTTGGAAATTATCATGTGTTGAAAGAAATATTTTAACAATAAAATTTACATCTTTATGATATTTAAAGTTAGAAACTAACAGGAAAATAGATAAGATGAGTGGTTTCCAGGGTATTGATCTGATATTGGTTCCGGCCTTCGGCGTTAATACTTAGGGAATCATTCTCATACTACTTTACAGTTGGAGTCTAATTTGAAAATCAAACGATAGATACCATAATTTTATAAAATATATTAAATAACAAAAATAGTCATGTGTTGACAGTGCTCATGGGTTGAGAATATTCATGTGTTGAAAGAAATATATATTCATGTGTTGAATAGAATAAATATTCATTTGTTGAATAGAATAACGAATTTATTGAAATATATAAAGCCGTGTTGATTAGAGATGCGCCATTTTGACGTGAGCGATATTTATATCGATTATATTCGTTTATATAATGAATAAAAAAGGGAAGTGATGTCAAATTATAACGTTTTGAGAATATTATCATTTGTATATCGATGATGTGGAATATTCAATTTCGATTTGAAATTGAATATGAAGTTGAAATAGTTTCGAAAACAAATTTAAAACGATTTATAAAATACGTTTTAAAAAGCAAATCGACGAAATATGTATAATATTTATATATTATATATATAATGGCCTAAATAGAACGTGCCGCGCTACGGTAGTTTGTGAATTTCGACCATTGACTTCGAATTGACGTTGCGGGAGATCTGACCATCAGATTCTCCTAAAACCAGAACTGTTGGGTTCGTATCGAAAAGAGCTTTCCAATGAATATTATAAATCTGAGATCTAACGGTAGAATTTGGAATTATGTTCAAATCAAATTTGGAAAAGGTCGCTGTAAGTGCAGTTCGATGGCCGTTGATGGAAATCGACTGTACGGGCCTTGATAAAATTATTAAAAATATCATTAATTTGTGTAAAATCATAAGAAATGATTTGGGAAGAATTGGGATGAAAAACTATATATTTGAAAAGATAAAAATAAATTTTTTATCGAAATGAACTAGTTTTGAACTAGAATTAAAATCAATTTATTTTGGAAATAAATAAATTGAATTTGAAAGTGGTTTTAAAAATAATCAGAATTTCCAATACGTGAATTGGGATGGATTTGAATCGAAATTGTCTTCGGAATATTTCAATGTTGGATGTCGTGATTATACAGATATTGTTATGGGAATTTGAAAGATATATTCATATCGTTATTTCCAATACAATATTTGTTGATCGTAGAATTTGATATTGAATATAAGTCGATATATTTTCTATTCAGAGCCTTGTATTTAATTTCAAATGTGATTTGGGTTTGTCGTGAATGGTGTCTTCATTAACACTGTTCTTAAACCCAATAGAGAAAAAAAATTAAATCCTTCTATTTAGATTTATTGAAGTGTACCAATTAAATAATATTTAATTGGAATTGAATTAGAATGTGATTTTGGGTTTATCGTGAACCATGTTTCAGATGACGTTGATTCTTTAACCCAGTTAAAGGCAGGATCTCGATTTTTAAAAGATTAAAATTAAGTGGAGTTTTAATGAATCTTTAATTGGATTGAAATGTGAATTGATAATTTAAATTATCAAATCTGAAGGGTGATCGAGATTGGAGTACCACCAGTTCTGCTCCAAAGCGATAGTTAAATCTTTAATTAGATTTGAACATGAAATGGTAATTAACTTTACCGATAACACCGTAGTGTTAGATATGGAGTATGACCAGTTTTACTTCATGGGATGAATAGGTTGGGATTGGGAAATAAAACAAATAATTACTTCGGTGTGGTTCGCTAATTCCGACTAGTTTGAAATGATATCCAAAAGAAGATTAAAGAATAAATTTTGAAGAATTTATCTTGGATAAAATTAATGGGAACTTTTTCCTAAAAACGTGATTTTGTGAATAAAAGAATATTCTGAATTGGAATGAGGCGTTTGTTGTGTTTGTGTAACATTTGATTATTATATATGAGGGTTATTTAGAAAGGGCGGGTTTATACCCATTCTGAATAACCGATTCGACGATATGTCGAAGATGAAGACGGTGGTTGAAGACTGGGAATCTTCACATAGTTTGGGTGATTGCTAATGATCTCGATTGGGCTGTACACCCAAGAGGAGAGAAACAGTTGGTGATCATCCAGACGTACTTGGAGATCAATCGATATGCAAGGAAAGTGCGTCCGGTCTCATTCAGACCCAGAACGAACTTGTAAATGGACTGTGTGTCTGACATTGGATTTTATTCTGTGTTGATTGATCTTTATTAAATATACATCTGTTTGGCGGCAGAGAATTTATTCTCTTTCTTAACGCCCTTCTCTGAGACGTACGAGCTCAGAGGTTGTATATCGATGGACATCAGTCGCATGGAGTGAATTGCCAGTGTGGCATGCGTAAGTGGCAATTGATCAAGGCTTCTGTTGAAAAGCAAAGTCTTGTGGTTGATGATCAAAGCACAGCCTGTGTGGCATAGCTTTGTGTATAACGTGAATTTGCGAGCCTCACACCTCAGTATGAGTCAAAAACGGGATAGTGACTACAGGGAGAGCACGACGTTTCTTTCAAGCTATGGATGGTATCAGTGCTTAAACTGGGTGACATTTATATACTTTTCACCTGTGTGGTTGTTGGATATGAGGCGCCTCGGATATAGGTCTGTTAGGACCGGGAAACGTGTGTTCAAGAATAAGTAATCCTCAAAAGTAAGAGAGGACCGGCCCTAAAGATCCAAGGATCATAGTGGGGTCCTGAGACATTTGCTAGATTATCTCGAATCGGAGAGGAGCTTGCCCCTTGCCTCGACTCATGACGGAAATCCAATTTCCAATAAGTGACGTGCGGTTTTATTTGTAGAGCCTAGTATGGTGACATAGTAGATGGTAGCTATGCCGCCTACGATTGATACTTATGATTGAAATTGTTTTGACACTATGCATTTATAATAGTATCAAATGAGTTGTTTTAACGTACCAAGCATGTTTGGCTATTATAAGGGAAAACCCTTTCCTCCGGCTTGCGTTGCATTGTTTGATGGGACCTGGGTCTTATAATAGCTTCATTTTTCCAAAAAGCATTGCGTTTTTTTGTTATATGCACTAGTGTTCTTGGGAGGAAACCCGTTCCGTGTTATACGGCGTGGTCCCTTGAATTACTCTCTTTTAAAGAAAAGTTTTAAATAACTATTTTAGTTCTCACACCAGTCACATGACTGACCTGGAGTTTATTGTTTTAACCTAAACTCTGGGTGCCTTTTTTTTGACACGAGCGGCTAATAGTTTTGGTTTTCCAGATTTATATTCACAGGATCCTGATTTACAGCTGGAACGATGCTCAGAAAGCTCTGTATCTGTGTATTACTTTCAGTTGTGTTTTATATATTTTTTCCGCTGCTATGTAATTTATTGCAATCTCTGATATTTATCGAATGTATAATATTCATTTATACTCTGTATATTCTTGTATCTGATGGAATTGTTGTAATAAACAATGAAATGTTCTTCTGTTTGCGTTTTATTATGTCGTGTTCTCACGGTAATTCGTCCTTTCTTTCTCTTCGGAGATGGGGAGGTTCGGGTCACTACAGTGGTATCAGAGCTTTGGTTTACAGAGCTCGAGAACAAGACACATTAGAACCGAACGAAAGAATTCATCAGATATTGGATTAGTAATATCCAATTAGAATGACTCGTTAGAGATAGGATCAGTAGTATCCTAGAACGAGTGTGAAGAGTTTATTTTTCAAATGAAAACCAACTTTGTTTTGAAAATTTAAATCATTTTATACATATTTGAATATTTATTTATTTTGAATTTGGACAATCGAGTATATAAAGATTTTGCATATACGCGTCATGAACGTATATTCGAAGTTTTAATGTAATAACCGGTAAAATTTGGGCCAGTTTAAAATTTTTATTTTGGCAATTTTAGCGAATTTTGAATATTTAAAATGAATTATTTTAAATAATATCGTCGATAAATTTATTTTGAATATATTTAGAACGCATATATTTATATACGTCTTCATTAGAATATAAATATTTATTTTAAATTATAAATAGAATTGAAAATGGCGCGGTAGTTCGATAATTTGATTTCAAACTTCAAATGAATGTACCAGGTGCAAAACAAACAGGATTTTAGTGAAACCAAAAATATTAGAATCTAATTGTGACTATCTTTCCAACGAATCCGAAAAATCAAGATTTCATAGCGGGAATCAAAAGATATGTCCAGTTGAAAATTCTGAATAGTCGCTATGGAATTCAGGCCCTTAAAAATGGGAATTTTGCAAACGACCTCGGATTTCGACAAAACCTCTTTTGTTGGATCTGTGATGTAAAGTTATTGCTAGATTCCAAATTTCATAATTTTTTGAATCAATATGTGAGCGTGGCAAAGGAAAACGTGTTTTGACCATTTCAGTTGAATTTAATCGACTGGAAATTGGCCATTTTTCAAACGGTCTTAGAATTTGACGAAACTAGTTTTGTTAGGACCGTATCGTCAATACGAAGCTAGAAAATATTCTTCGGGAATTTTTACAGTTCGTATGTGACCCCAGTAAATTGAAATGCTCGTTCAAATTCAATATATAGAGTTATATGTTGACTTTGACGGAATCTGATCGAAACAGTCAAATCAGCTTGCGATACATATCCCATTGTGTTCGGAATGGGGGTAAAACGCTATGGGCGACAGGCGGTGGGTCTCGTTTTGAGATCGAAACTGTAGGTAACTTTTTGAAGAATAAAATAATTAAATAATTAAATTAAAATATATATTCAATCTTTATCACCTCCCTTCAGTTAAAACCGCAGAAAAAAAAAGAGGAAAGGGGCGCTCGATCGCGCCAGGCCTAGCGCCGCCGCCGTGGGGCCCTCGCCACCGCCACCAAGCCGCCTGCGCCTGACCCCTCTCCTCCGATCCACTCGATCCCCTCCCCTCCCTCCCATTCGACGCTCAAAAACCCAAGACCCCCTTTTCACCAAACCAGCCGTCGCCGACCCCTAACACCCCAGCGCGAGCCACCCAAAACCCCATCGCCACCCTGAAGCCGACCTCCCTTGTCCTCCTCTGAAAACGCTGACGCCGCCGCTCCCCTGGCCCACATCGACAACGCGCTGGATCTGCCTCCACCATCTTCCAATCGCGAGATCTGCACTACCTCCGTTCAAACGCAGCAAGACTTCCCTTTTTTTATTATTCAAAACAAAGGTAAATTCTATTCACTCCATTTTATTTCAGTTTCTTTAATTATTTACCTATATATAACTGAAAATAAAATGATGTTTTTTGAATGAAAAGATCGTATTTTTAACAATGAAAAGATTCGAGTTTTATAAAATAAAGATTTGATTTTTAGCATTCATGAAGGTTTGATTTTTAATATTTAAAAAGGATACGGTTTTTGTAGAATGAAAAGGTATAATTTTTAATGTCGGAAAGAACGGAGAAAAAATTCGATTTTTAGATATTGAATAGCGAAGTAAAAATTCGATTTTTTATATATTGGATAGCATAGTAAAAATTCGATTTTTATATATTGGATAGCATAGTAAAAATTTGATTTTTAGATATTGAATAGCGAAGTAAAAATTTGATTTTTTATATATTGGGTAGCGAAGTAAAAATTCAATTTTTTTATATATTGGATAGCATAGTAAAAATTCGATTTTTATATATTGAATAGCATAGTAAAAATTCGATTTTTATATATTGAATAGCATAGTAAAAATTTGATTTTTATATATTGAATAGCATAGTAAAAATTCGATTTTTATATATTGAATAGAGAAGTAAAAATGTGATTTTTATATATGTAGAGAATACAGGCAGTGAAAAGTGACAAGAGGCAAGAACGACGATGATTTCTACCTAAGAAGAGTCATGGCGTTGGATTAGCTATTCTGTTAGAATTTCTCACTCTTTAATTTAATTTTCTATATATATATATACTAGGATGCAGACGTTGTTTAGTAGCACCCGACATCCGTCGTCCACAGACCATGGACGGCTTGTATGCTTGTTTGATTTTGATGTGTAGTTGATTGTGTGATGTGATGTGAATTGAAATAAAATATTTTATAGTTAAAAATAGAATTTTTAACGTGTATGTAAAATGAAATAAAAATAAACAAATCGGACGATTTGTTTATATACCCATATTTGACTGATATTGTTTGGGACGATAAATTTTACACATCGCCCAACTGCACAAGTAAAATCTGTGTTTGATTGTTTGAAACCCCACACGGGTATTGGGACGATATATGACGTACACTAGTCCCAATAATTAGCTGAATGTCGATCGATTGATTGACAGACTGTCATAAGCGCTAAATATTTACATTCGATGCTTATACAGTGTAGAATGCACTTTGGATGATGGTTGACTATTCATCGTTGTTATTGTAGAAATATGTTGTAGAAAATCCATATAATTAACATTATATGGTAATTGATTGAGCCTCATTCCAGTTTCGAAATAGAATATTTGAAAATAGAAATATTTGAAAATAGAATATTTGAAATAGAATATTTGAAATAGAAATATTTGAAATAGAAATATTTGAAATAGAATATTTGAAAATAGAAATATATGAAGCCGTGTTGATTAGATTGACGCCATTTTGACGTGAACGATATTTATATCGATTTTATTCATTTTATAATGAATATCGAAATTGATTTCAAAATCTGATATTTCGAAAAGAATTGAAATTCGAATTAAATTGAATAGAAATGAATTCGAATTGAAATTGGATATAAATGAATTCGAATTTGAAATTAAATTGAATTGAAAACGAACTGAAATTGAATTAGAAATCAATTTGAATTGAAATCGATTTAAAATGATTTTAAAACGAATTTATATTGGAATATTCAATTTTGATTTGAAATTGACTATGAAGTTGAAACCGTTTTGAAAATGAATTTAAAACGATTTATAAAATTCGTTTCGAAAGGAAATCGACGAAGTATATATTATATATGTTATATATATAATATAAAGGCCTGAACAGAATGCGCCGCGCCGCAGCAGTTCGCGAATTTCGACCATTTACTTCGAACGGATATTGCGGGAGATCCGACCTTCGGATTCTCCTTAAACCGGAACCGTTGGGTTCGTATCAAAAAGAGCTTTCGAACGAATATTGGAAATTAGAAATCTAACGGTTGGATTTGGAGTTACGTCCAAATCAAATTTGGAAAAGGTCGATGTAAGTGCAGTTCGATGGCCGCTGATGGAAATCGACTGTACGGACCTTTATAAAATTATTAAAAATAGTAATAATTTGTGTAAAATCATAAGAAATGATTTAGAAAGAATTGGAATGCAAAACTCCATATTTGAAAAGATAAAAATAAATTTTTATCGAAATGAACTAGTTTTGAACTAGAATTATAATTCTATTTACTTTTAAATAAATAAATTGAATTTGAAATGGTTTTGAAAATAACCATAATTTCCAATAATTATATTGGAATGGATCTGAATCGAAATTGTCTTTGGATTATTTTGATGTTAGATTTCGTGATTATATAGATGTTGTTATGGAAATTTGAAAGATATATATATATATATATGTATGTATATCATTATTTCCGATACGATATTTGTTGGTCGTAGAATTTGATGTTGAATATATGCCGATATATTTTCTATTCAGAGCCTTGTATTTAATATCAAATGTGATTTGGGTTTGTCGTGAATGGTGTCTTGACTAACACTGTTCTTGAACCCAGTTGAGAAAAGATTAAATCTTTTTATTTAGATTTAATGAAGTGTACCAATTAAATGATATTTAATTAGAATCGAATTAGTATTGATTTTTGGGTTTATCGTGAACGGTGTTTTAAATAACACTTGTTCTTTAACCCGATAATTAATGGAATGTGATTTTGGGTTTATCGTGAACCGTGTTTTAAATGACACTGATTCTTTAACCCAGTTAACGATTAAAACTAAGTGGAGTTTTAATGAATCTTTAATTAGATTGAAAAGATCGAGAATGGTGTATCACCAGTTTTGCTCCAGGCGATAGTTAAATCTTTAATTAGATTTGAACGTGAAATGGTAATTTAATTTACCGATAACACCGTAGTGTAGATATGAAGTATTACCAGTTTTACTTCGTGGGATGAATATGTTGGGATTGGGAAATTAAAACAAATGATTACTTCGGTAAAGTTCGTTAATCCCGACTAGTTTGAATTGATATTCAAAAATAGATTAAAGAATAAATTCAAGGAATTTATCTTGGATAAAATTAATGGGAACCTTTCCCTATGAATGTGAAATTTAGAATCTAACTATCGGTTAGCCAAGCAGAATGGTTTTCTGGATATTGATCTGATGTTGGTTTCGGCCTTCGGGGTTAATATTTGGAAAATTATTCTCTTGATTAATTTACGGTTAGTGACTGATGAATTGGAATGAGGCGTATGTTGTGTTTGTGTAACACTTATTTAAAATATACGCGAGTTATTCGGAAAGACCGGGTTTATCCCATCCTGAATAACTGATACGACGATAAGTCGAAGATGAAGACAGTGGTTGAAGACCGGAAGTCTTCACATTGTTTGGCTGATTACTGATGATCTTGATTGGGCTGTACACCCAAGAAGATGGAAACAGTTAGTGATCGTCCAGACATACTTGGAGATCGATGGATATGCGAGGAAAGTGCCTTCGGCTTCGTTCAGACCCAGAACGGACTTGTAAATGGACTGTGTGTCTGACATTGGATTATAGTCTGTGTGTTTGCTGTCTATTAAATATATATCTGTTTGGTGGCGGAGAATTTATTCTCTTGCTTAACGCCCTTCTCTGAGACGTACGAGCTCAGGGGTTATATACTGATGGATATCAAACGCATAGAGTGGATTGCCTGTGTGGCATGCTAAGATGCAAATGATCAAGGCTTCTGTTGAAAAGCAAAGTCTTGTGGTTGATGATCAAAGCACCGCCTGTGTGGCATAGCTTTGTGTAACATGAATTCGCGAGCCTCACACCCCGGTTGTGAACCAAAAACGGGAGAAGGACCTCAGGGAGGACATGCATTTCTTTCTAGCTAGGGTGGTGTCAGTGACCTACCAGCCCTGACATTTATATACTTTTCACCTGTGTGGTTGTTGCTGTTGCGAGGCGCCTCGGTTAGATTGGACGATCCGGGTCCGATGGAGCCATTCGTTGGCTCATTTACGCCCCAAAGGGCGGGGAAACGCAGTGTTCAGGCATTTTAATCCACATCGGTGGACCGGCCCTGTCGATCCAAGGGCCCACCTGTGTTTTGGTCCTGAGACACGGGCTAGAGCTTCTCGAATCGGTTGAGGACTATCTTTTGCCTCGGTTCATAGATGGAAATCCAATTTCCAAATAGGTGACATTTGCGGTTTTATTTGTAGAGCCTAGTATGGCGATATGATATATGGTACCCATGCCGCCTATGATTGATACTTATGATTTGAAGTTGTTTTATACACTATGCACTTATAATAGTATCAAATGATTTGTTTCAAACGTATCAAGCATTCTTTGGCTGTTATAAGGGTAAACCCTATCCCCCGGCTTGCGTTGCATTGTGTGATAGGACCTGGGTCTTATAACAGCTTCATTTTTCTTTATTTAGCATTGCGCTATTTGTTTTATGCACTGGTGTTCTTGGGAGGAAACCCGTTCTATGTTATACGGCGTGGTCCCTTGATTTACCTAACTTTAAAATAAAGATTAATAACTGTTTTAGTTCTCACACCAGTCCCACGACTGACCTGGAGTTTATTGTTTTAACATAAACTCTGGGTGCCCTTATTTTGACATGGGCAGCTAGTAGTTTTGGTTTTGCAGATTTATATTCACAGGATCCTGGTTTACAGCTGGAACGATATCCGGAAAGCTTTGTATCCGTATATCTCCTTCTAGTTGTGTATTGTATTATTTTCTGCTGCTATGTAATTTATTGTAATCTCTGATATTTCTGTGTAATATTTATTTGTTTATACTCTGTATATTCTTGTAATCTGATGTATTGTTGTAATATACAATGAAATGTTCTTCCGTCTGCGTTCTATTTTGTCGTGTTCTCGAAACGATCAAGCATTTCGAACGGTCTAGATCGGTTTAGCGGCTGGTTCGGATCGAGCGAGATTCCTTTTCGTCACATTTGGTATTAGAGCTTTGGTTTACAAAGCTCAGAGAACAAGACACATTAGAACCATACGAAAGAATTCATCAGATATTGGGTTAGTAGTATCCAACGAGAATGACTCGTTAGAGATAGGATCAGTAGTATCCTAGAACGAGTGTGAAGAGTATATTTTTAAAATGAAAGCCAATTTTGTTTTGAAATTTAAATCAATTATTCGTATTTGATTATTTATTTATATGAATTTGGACAATCCAATATTTAAAGATTTTGCATATATGTCTTGCAAACGTGTATTCGAAGTTTTAATATACTGGATAGTTATAGAATCATACTCTAGTGCCCGGGGATAATTCTGGTGACAGGGCACCATCGCCAGTATTTATTTTCGAGTTTCAAAAGTGAGATTTCTATATATTTCCAATTGACTGGTGTGAGAACCGAAACCAGATAGGGCTTATTGTTGTGATTTGGCATCAAAAATGTGATTTTTGGCTATATATCAAAGTTATGAATTTCAAAAGCTAATCAACTAATTGATTGAAGGTTGTGTTGTTGATTATTGGTTGATTTATTAAAATTTGTACCATATAGCCCAATTGAACCAAATAGTGAATTATATTGAAAATTGGTTGCATTTGCTTGCATATACGTGTACTTACATTGAACAGGTCATAGCAAGGAGGCTAGAGCAGAGAAATAAAATTGTTTGCCCGACAAATAGGTACATGTTTACTATAATCTACTGTTTTGTTTGGGTGATGATGATTTTATGAGCCGATTGGCTAGCCGCTTGGCCTTTTCTTTTTCTTTTTGAGATCAGAAGGCCTGTATGGCAATTTCGGGATTTTCCCGTGGCTCCCGGTGCAGGGGAGGTTATGGCGAAATTTTTCGAAAATTTAGGGTGTTAGCCAAATTTTTGAAGAATTTGAAAATTCTCAGAAACTGAAAAGTTGGAGAATGGGAGCCAGATCGAATGTAGAGTTGATTAATCAAACCACTTTCGACTTTGTTCCTTTTCGAGGACGAAAAGTTTTAAGTCGGGGAGATTGTAATAACCCGTAAAATCTGGGCCAGTTTAAAAATTTTATTTTGGCAATTTTAGCGAATTTTGAATATTTAAAATGAATTATTTTAAATAATATCGTCGATTAATTTATTTTGAATATATTTAGAACGTATATATTTATATACGTCGTCGTTAGAATATAAATATTTATTTTAAATTATAAATAGAATTGAAAATGGCGTGGTAGTTCGATAATTCGATTTCAAATTTCAAATGAATGTACCGGGTGCAAAACAAACCGGATTTTAGTGAAACTAGAAATATTAGAATCTAATTGTGACTATCTTTCCAACGAATCCGAAAAATCAAGATTTCATAACGGGAATCAAAAGATATGTCCAGTTGAAAATTCTGAATAGTCGCTATGGAATTCAGGCCCTTAAAAATGGGAATTTTGCAAACAACCTCGGATTTCGACAAAACCACTTTTGTTGGATCCGTGATGTAAAGTTATTGCTAGATTCCAAATTTCATAATATTTCGAATCAATATGTGAGCGTGGCAAAGGAAAACGTGTTTTGACCATTTTAGTTGAATTTAATCAACTGGAAATTGGCCATTTTTCAAACGGTCTCAGAATTTGACGAAACTAGTTTTGTTAGGACCGTATCGTCAATACGAAGCTAGAAAATATTCTTCTGGAATTTTTAGAGTTCGTATGTGACCCCAGTAAATTGAAATGCGCGTTCAAATTCAATATATAGAGTTATAAGTTGACTTTGACGGAAACTGATCGAAACAGTCAAATCAGCTTACGATACATATCCCATTGTGTTCGGAATGGGGGTAAAACGCTATGGGCGACAGGCGGTGGGTCTCGTTTTGAGATCGAAACTATAGGTAACTTTTTAAAGAATAAAATAATTAAATAATTAAATTAAAATATATATTCAATCTTTACCTCCTCCCTTCAGTTAAAACCGCAAAAAAAAAAGAGGAAAGGGGCGCTCGATCGCGCCAGGCGTAGCGCCGCCGCCGTGGGGCCCTCGCCACCGCCACCAAGCCGCCTGCGCCTGACCCCTCTCCTCCGATCCACTCGATCCCCTCCCCTCCCTCCCATTCGATGCTCAAAAACCCTAGACCCCCTTTTCACCAAACCAGCCGTCGCCGACCCATAACGCACCACCGCAAGCCACCCAAAACCCCATCGCCACCCTGAAGCCGACCCCCCTTGTCCTCCTCTGAAAACGCTGATGCCGCCGCTCCCCTGGCCCACATCGACAACGCGCTTGATACGCCTCCACCATCTTCCAACCACGAGATCATCACTACCTCCGGTCAAACGCAGCAAGACTTCCCTTTTTTTATTATTCAAAACAAAGGTAAATTCTATTCACTTCATTTTATTTCAGTTTCTTTAATTATTTACCTATATATAACTGAAAATAAAATGATGATTTTTGAATGAAAAGATCGTATTTTTAACAATGAAAAGATTCGAGTTTTATAAAACAAAGATTTGATTTTTAGCATTCATAAATGTTTGATTTTTAATATTTAAAAAGGATACGGTTTTTGTAGAATGAAAAGGTATAATTTTTAATGTCGGAAAGAAAGGAGAAAAAATTCGATTTTTAGATATTGAATAGCGAAGTAAAAATTCAATTTTTTATATATTGGATAGCTAGTAAAAATTCGATTTTTATATATTGGATAGCATAGTAAAAATTCGATTTTTAGATATTGAATAGCGAAGTAAAAATTCGATTTTTTATATATTGGATAGCGAAGTAAAAATTCGATTTTTTTATATATTGGATAGCATAGTAAAAATTCGATTTTTATATATTGAATAGCATAGTAAAAATTTGATTTTTATATATTGAATAGCATAGTAAAAATTTGATTTTTATATATTGAATAGCATAGTAAAAATTCGATTTTTATATATTGAATAGCGAAGTAAAAATGTGATTTTTATATATGTAGAGAATACGGGCAGTGAAAAGTGACAAGAGGCAAGAACGACGAAGATTTCTACCTAAGAAGAGTCGTGGCGTTGGATTAGCTATTCTGTGAGAATTTCTCACTCTTTAATTTAATTTTCTATATATATATTTATATACTAGGATGCAAACGGTGTTTAGTAGCACCCGACACCCGTCGTCCACAGACCATGGACGCCTTGTATGCTTGTTTGATTTTGATGTGTAGTTGATTGTCTGATGTGATGCGAATTGAAATAAAATATTTTATACTTAAAAATAGAATTTTTAACGTGTATGTAAAATGAAATAAAAATAAACAAATTGGACGATTTGTTTATATACCCATATTTGACTGATATTGTTTGGGACGATAAATTTTACACATCGCCCAACTACACAAATAAAATCTGTGTTTGATTGTTTGAAACCCCACACGGGTATTGGGACGATATATGACGTACACTAGTCCCAATAATTAGCTGAATGTCGATCGATTGATTGACAGACTGTCATAAGCGTTAAATATTTACATTCGATGCTTATACAGTGTAGAATGCACTTTGGATGATGGTTGACTATTCATCGTTGTTATTGTAGAAATGTGTTGTAGAAAATCCATATAATTAACATTATGTGGTAATTGATTGAGCCTCATTCCAGTTTCGAAATAGAATATTTGAAAATAGAAATATATGAAAATAGAATATTTGAAATAGAATATTTGAAATAGAAATATTTGAAATAGAAATATTTGAAATAGAATATTTGAAAATAGAAATATATGAAGACGTGTTGATTAGATTGACGCCATTTTGACGTGAATGATATTTATATCGATTTTATTCATTTTATAATGAATATCGAAATTGATTTCAAAATCTGATATTTCGAAAAGAATTGAAATTCGAATTAAATTGAATAGAAATGAATTCGAATTGAAATTGGATATAAATGAATTCGAATTTGAAATTAAATTGAATTGAAAACGAACTGAAATTGAATTAGAAATCAATTTGAATTGAAATCGATTTGAAATGATTTTAAAACGATTTTATATTGGAATATTCAGTTTTGATTTAAAATTGACTATGAATTTAAAACCGTTTTGAAAATGAATTTAAAACGATTTATAAAATTCGTTTCGAAAGGAAATCGACGAAGTATATATTATATATATTATATATAATATAATGGCTTGAACAGAACGCGCCGTAGCAGTTTGCGAATTTCGACGATTTACTTCGAACGGATATTGCGGGAGATCCGACCGTCGGATTCTCCTTAAACCGGAACCGTTGGGTTCGTATCGAAAAGAGCTTTCCAACGAATATTGGAAATTAGAAATCTAACGGTTGGATTTGGAGTTATGTCCAAATCAAATTTGCAAAAGGTCGCTGTAAGTGCAGTTCGATGGCCGCTGATGGAAATCGACTGTACGGACCTTGATAAAATTATTAACAATAGTAATAATTTGTGTAAAATCATTAGAAATGATTTAGAATGAATTGGGATGAAAAACTCCATATTTGAAAAGATAAAAATAGATTTTTATCGAAATGAACTAGTTTTGAACTAGAATTATAATTCTATTTACTTTTAAATAAATAAATTGAATTTGAAATGGTTTTGAAAATAACCATAATTTCCAATAATTATATTGGAATGGATCTGAATCGAAATTGTCTTTGGATTATTTCGATGTTAGATTTCGTGATTATACAGATGTGGTTATGGAAATTTGAAAGATATATATATATCGTTATTTCCGATATGATATTTGTTGGTCATAGAATTTGATGTTGAATATAAGCCGATATATTTTCTATTCAGAGCCTTGTATTTAATATCAAATGTGATTTGGGTTTGTCGTGAATGGTGTCTTGACTAACACTATTCTTGATCCCAGTTGAGAAAAGATTAAATCTTTTTATTTAGATTTAATGAAGTGTACCAATTAAATGATATTTTATTGGAATCGAATTAGTATTGATTTTTGGGTTTATCGTGAACGGTGTTTTAAATAACAATTGTTCTTTAACCCGATAATTAATGGAATGTGATTTTGGGTTTATCGTGAACCGTGTTTTAAATGACACGGATTCTTTAACCCAGTTAACGATTAAAACTAAGTGGAGTTTTAATGAATCTTTAATTAGATTGAAAAGATCGAGAATGGAGTATCACCAGTTTTGCTCCAGGCGATAGTTAAATCTTTAATTAGATTTGAACGTGAAATGGTAATTTAATTTACCGATAACACCGTAGTGTAGATATGAAGTATTACCAGTTTTACTTCATGGGATGAATAGGTTGGGATTGGGAAATTAAAAAAAAATGATTACTTCGGTAAAGTTCGTTAATCCCGACTAGTTTGAATTGATATTCAAAAATAGATTAAAGAATAAATTCAAGGAATTTATCTTGGATAAAATTAATGGGAACCTTTCCCTATGAATGTGAAATTTAGAAGCTAACTATCGGTTAGACATGCAGAATGGTTTTCTTGATATTGATCTGATGTTGGTTTCGGCCTTCGGGGTTAATATTTGGAAAATTATTCTCTTGATTAATTTACGGTTAGTGACTGATGAATTGGAATGAGGCGTATGATGTGTTTGTGTAACACTTATTTAAAATATACGCGAGTTATTCGGAAAGACCGGGTTTGTCCCATCCTGAATAACTGATACGACGATAAGTCGAAGATGAAGACGGTGGTTGAAGACCGGAAGTCTTCACATCGTTTGGGTGATTACTGATGATCTTGATTGGGCTGTACACCCAAGAAGATGGAAACAGTTGGTGATCGTCCAGACGTACTTGGAGATCGATGGATATGCGAGGAAAGTGCCTCCGGTTTCGTTCAGACCCAGAACGGACTTGTAAATGGACTGTGTGGCTGACATTGGATTATAGTCTGTGTGATTGATTTCTATTAAATATATATCTGTTTGGTGGCGGAGAATTTATTCTCTTGCTTAACGCCCTTCTCTAAGACGTACAAGCTCAGGGGTTATATACTGATGGATATCAAACGCATAGAGTGGAATGCCTGTGTGGCATGCTAAGATGCAAATGATCAAGGTTTCTGTTGAAAAGAAAAGTCTTGTGGTTGATGATCAAAGCACCGCCTGTGTGGCATAGCTTTGTGTAACATGAATTCGCAAGCCTCACACCCCGGTTGTGAACCAAAAACGGGAGAAGGACCTCAGGGGGGACATGCGTTTCTTTCTAGCTAGGGTGGTGTCAGTGACCTACCAGCCCTGATATTTATATACTTTTCACCTATGTTGTTGTTGCTGTTGCGAGGCGCCTCGGTTAGATCGGACGATCCAGGTCCGATGGAGCCATTCGTTGTCTCATTTACGCCCCAAAAGGAGGAGAAACGCAGTGTTCAGGCATTTTAATCCACATCGGTGGACCGACCCTGACGATCCAGGGGCCCACCTATGTCTGGGTCTTGAGACACGGGCTAGAGCGTCTCGAATCGGTTGAGGACTATCTTTTGCCTTGGTTCATAGATGGAAATCCAATTTCCAAATATGTGACATTTGCGGTTTTATTTGTAGAGCCTAGTTTGGCGACATGATATATGGTACCCATGCCGCCTATGATTGATACTTATGATTTGAAGTTGTTTTATACACTATGCACTTATAATAGTATCAAATGATTTGTTTTAAACGTATCAAGCATTCTTTGGCTGTTATAAGGGAAAACCCTATCCCCCGGCTTGCGTTGCATTGTGTGATAGGACCTTGGTCTTATAACAGCTTCATTTTTCTTTATTTAGCATTGCGCTGTTTGTTTTATGCACTGGTGTTCTTAGGAAGAAACCCGTTCCGTGTTATACGGCGTGGTCCCTTGATTTACCTAACTTTAAAATAAAGATTAATAACTGTTTTAGTTCTCACACCAGTCCCATGACTGACCTGGATTTTATTGTTTTAACCTAAACTCTGGGTGCCCTTATTTTGACATGGGCAGCTAGTAGTTTTGGTTTTGCAGATTTATATTCACAGGATCCTGGTTTACAGCAGGAACGATATCCGGAAAGCTTTGTATCCGTATATCTCCTTCTAGCCGTGTATTGTATTATTTTCTGCTGTTATGTAATTTATTGTAATCTCTGATATTTCTGTGTAATATTTATTTGTTTACACTCTGTATATTCTTGTAATCTGATGTATTGTTGTAATATACAATGAAATGTTCTTCCGTCTGCGTTCTATTTTGTCGTGTTCTCGAAACGATCAGGCATTCCGAACGGTCTAGATCGGTTTAGCAACTGGTTCGGATCGAGCGAGATTCCTTTTCGTCACATTTAATATACTGGATTGATATTGAATCACACTCTAGTCGCCCGGGGACAATTCCGGTGATGTCGCGACATAATCAGTCTTAGTGTTCGGGTTTCAAAGGTGTGATATCTATATATTTCCATTAGACTGGTGTGAGATCCAAAACTAGATAGGTTTATTGTTGTGATTTGGCATCAAAAACATGATTTTCTGTACATATATCAAATTATGAATTTGAAACGTTAATTCACTAATGATTGATGGTTGTGTTGTTTGTCTATTTGTTTGAAATCTTTGAACCATTTAGCCTAATTGAATCAAATATTGAACTGTATTGAAAATTGGTCGCATTTTCTTGCACATTCATATATATACATTGAACAGGTCATAGCAAGGAGGCTAGAGCAGAGGAATAAAATTGTTTGCCTGACAAGTAGGTACATGTTTACCATAATTTACTGTTTTGTTTGGGTGATGATGATTTTATGAGCCGATTGGCTAGCCGCTTGGCTTTTTCCTTTTCTTTTGGATTGAAGAAGGCCATGGGAGGCTATATGAAATATCCCGAAGTCCCTGGTGCAGGGGAGGTTATGGCGAAATTTTTCGGAAATTTAGGGTGTTAGCCAAATTTTTTAAAAAATTGAAAAGTTCTTAGAAACTGAAAAGTTGAAGAACTTAAGCCGTAGCGAAAATAGTGGGAGTTGAGTTGATTTGTTAAACAACTTTATGCTTTGTTCCTTTTCGGGGAAGAAAAGTTTTAAGTGGGGGAGATTGTAACAACCCGGAAAATGCGAGCCAATTTAAAATTTTTATTTTGGTAATTTTAACGAACTTTGAATATTTCAAATTGATTATTTTAAATAATATCGACAAGAAATTTATTTTGAATAGAATTCGAACGAATATTTATATAGATCGTCGTTAGAATACAAATAAATACTTATATATAAAGGAATTTCAAATGGCGTGGTAGTTCGATAATTCGATTTCAAATTTCAAATGAATCTACCGGGTACATATTAAACCGGATTTTAGCAAAACCAAAAATATTTGAATCTAATTGAGAATATCTTTCTAACAAATCCGAAAAATCAAGATTTCATAGTGGGAATCAAAAGATATGTCCAGTTGAAAATTCAGAATAGTCGCTATGGAATTCTGGCCCTTAAAAATAGCCATTTTGCAAACGACCTCGGATTTCGATGAAACTAATTTTGTTGGGTCCGCGATGTCAAATTATTGCTAAGTTTCAAATTTCGTAATTTTTGGAATCAAAATGTGAGCGTGGCAAAGGAAAACGCGTTTGACCAGTTTCAGTTGATTTTAATCGACTGGAAAATGGCCATTTTTCAAACGGTCTCATAATTTGACGAAATTAGCTTTGTTAGGACCGTATCGTCAATACGAAGCTAGAAAATATTTTTCTGAAATTTTTCGAGTCTGTAAGTGACCCCGGTAATTTGAAATGTACGTTTAAAATTCTATATAATGATTTAAATGTAAATTCAATGGAAACTGATCATAACGATCGAATTGGCCTACGATACATGTCCCATTGTGTTCGGAATGGGGTAATTAGCTAGGGAAAACCGTCGTTGGGTCCATATTGGAGATTAAATGAAAAGTCAACACTTAGGGATTTAAAAAAATATATATATATTAATAATTATATAAAGCCTTGCCCCCCCCTTTTTACTCTCTTCTCTTTCCCTTTTCTTTCAGAACCCGACCCAAATTAAAACCCGCCCCCCTTTCGTCGAGACCCCACCCGCCACCGCCTCTGGTGGCGCCGCCCACCGCCGCTCCGATCTGCTTCTCCTCCTCTCGCCTCCAGCTTCCTCGACCCTCCCTCCTCTCCCCATACGATGCGCGATCCACCTAAACCCCCTCTCGTACAATTTCCTCAACCCACCTAATCCCTAGCCGTTAGGATGAAGCCACCCTCCTCCTCAGCTACGAACGCAGCACCGACTCCGTCTCCTTCTAGCCAAACCACTTCACTACTGCTGAGACCCCACTGGCCAGCGCACCTCCGAGGCCATCACCTCACTTCCGACCGTGCAGACAACCCTCCCCTTTACCAACCGAAACACAGTGAGTTTGATTTATTTATTTACGTTAATTGAAAATTCAAATTTTTATAAGTTTAAAATCAAAATTTTTATAAGTTTAAAGTTCATGTGAAAGCGAGATAAAAAAATGAGACTTGTATATGAAGGTCATGTATGAAAGTTATGATTTTTAACCGTGAAAAGTTTCGATTTATACTTTAGAAAAGATTAGATTTTTACATTAAAGTAGAAAGATTTGATTTTTATACATGTATAGCATATATAAAAATTATATTTTTATAATATTTGAAAAGGTGAAATCTTTATATTTGAAAAGGCGAAGTCTTTTTGTAGAGAATAGCGTGAATAAAAATATAATTTTCATAATATAAAAAGGATAAAATATGATTTTTATATAGTGGCAATAGTAAAAATACGATTTTTATATACATAGCGACAATATAAAAATGTGATTTCTATATATGTAGTGGCTACGGGCAACGAAAGTGACAAAAGGCGAGAGCAGTGATGACTTCTACATAAGAAGAGTCGAGGCGTTTGGATTAGCTATTAGTGAGAACTTCTCACTTTAAATATTCTTTTCTAGTTAAAAAAATATATACTAGGATGCAGACGGTGCTTAGCAGCACCCGACACCCGTCATCCACACACCATGGATGGCTTGTATGTTTGATTGTTTGTTGTGATGAAAATTGATTATGTGACATGAAATAAAATATTTATATAGTTAAAAATATTTTATCATTAAAAATATTGTTTTTAACGTGTGTGTGTGTGAATAAAAATATATGTTTGTTGATTTGAAACCCCACACGGGTGTTGGGATGATATTTGAAGTCCACTCATCCCGATTGATTAGTTGTATGTCGATCGATTGATTGACAGTCTGTTATAAGCGTTAGATATCAATATTGGATGTTTATATAGTGTGGTGCACTTTGGATGATGATTGATTATTTATTGTTGTGATTATATACATGTATTGTATGGAATCCATATAATTAACATTATATGGTAATTGATTGGGCCTCATTCCAATTGGGAAAATAAAGAATAGAATAAATAATCATGTGTTGAAAATTATCATGTGTTGAAAGAAATATTTTGACAATAAAATTTACATCTTTATCATATTTAAAGTTAGAAATTAACTGGAAAATAGATAAGATGAGTGGTTTCCAGGGTATTGGTCTGATATTGGTTCCGGCCTTCGGCGTTAATACTTAGGGAATCATTCTCTTACTACTTTACAGTTGGAGTCTGATTTGAAAATCAAACGATAGATACCATAATTTTAGTATATTAAATTAAAAATAGTCATTTGTTGACAGTGCTCATGGGTTGAGAATATTCATGTGTTGAAAGAAATATATATTCATGTGTTGAATATAATATATATTCATTTGTTGAATAGAATAACGAATTTATTGAAATATATAAAGCCGTGTTGATTAGAGATGCACCATTTTGATGTTAGCGATATTTATATCGATTATATTCGTTTATATAATGAATACAAACGGGAAGTGATTTCAAATTATAACGTTTTGAGAATATTATCATTAGTATATCGATGATGTGGAATATTCAATTTCGATTCGAAATTGAATATGAAGTTGAAATCGTTTCGAAAACGAATTTAAAATGATTTATTAAATACGTTTTAAAAAGGAAATCGACGAAATATATATAATACATATATTATATATATAATGGCCTGAATAGAACGCGCCGCGCTACGGCAGTTCGTGAATTTCGACCATTGACTTCGAATCGACGTTGTGGGAGATCCGACCGTCGTATTCTCCCAAAACCAAAACCGTTGGGTTCGTATCGAAAAGAGCTTTCCAATGAATATTAGAAATCTGAGATCTAACGGCTGGATTTGGAATTATGTCCAAATCAAATTTGGGAAAGGTCGCTGTATGTAACACCCCGAATTTTCTGATAACACTAAGGTTGCTAAAATAATAATAAGTGTGTAAAAGAGGAGGGAATAGTACAGCTCAGGTTAGATTGGACCGCTGCTCTTTCCAAGCTCGAAGATTTGTGGAAGTTTTGCTTGGATTCTCTTTTCTATTGCTATGGCTGGCTCATGCTATATTAGGGAATACAAATGTATTTTTTTTATGCTTCTTTATTTTGTAAAGACAGATGATACTCTGATATTGTAAAGCAATCTTGTACAAACTGTTTTATAAATAAAGCAAAATTTTATTTTCTGCTGTTTAATGTTTGTCTGTCTTGTAATTTATCTGCATCTTTTACCCATAATGCTCCACAGAGGTTAGTGCATTCCCTTTGTGAGTGACACTAACGGACGTGGGGTGTTACACGTGGTATCAGAGCTGAAGGTTACCGGATCAGATAAAAGATTTGAAAAATTATTTTCAAAAGGTTTTTAAAGAAGCATTTTTAAAAGAAAGGATTTGTTTTAAAGGCATATTCCCCAAAGCCATACGCATTGTCTTCTCTTCCGCTGTTTGAATTCTTGTCTCCTTCTTTCTTGAGTCTCTGGGGCTCCTGGCTTTCGGGGAGATAACCTCATCAAAGGGCGAAGTAGTGCCCGACTTCCATCTATAGCCGTAGTTGTTCCACTTACGGCCAGTCTTCTTTCAAGCTTAGTAGGGTCTTCGGTATGATGGAAGTAGCTTTCAAGAGATTTGCCAACATAGTTACACGGAAAAAGGATGAGGAGTTTGGCAAAGGGACACAACCCTAGGATGAGGAATTCATGGATGTAGGTTTAGCTCACGAAGGAGGAAGAAATTATAAAAGAGGAAGAATCTTCACTAGGGTATGATAGGGCATATGATTAAGGACATGGGCAAGGACGAGGGACAAGATTTTAGAAGGGAAGTACATGCTAAGCATACCTAAGAGATAGGTGGTAAAAGTTTCTGTTGGAAAGAGTCTAGTTTTTCTGTTCGTACTCTTTCCTTCGGTTTTAGCGCTTCGTATTTGTTCATATTTGCTTCCATAGTTGATCTTTGCACCTTAGTACTTGTATAGCAGAAAGATCGCAATCTGTCTCAAACCCAGTGGGTGGTATGACCCGTTTATTTCTAGTTAGTAGGGGTTTGAGAATAGCCATCGAGTTTATTTATTTCATATCACGTAGATCATCCAAATTCGAAGGAGATATTCCTTGGGTGCTTTTCTGATATTGGTTTAGGCCTTTGGGGCTTGTACTGGAGGAATGTCGAGTTCGACTAGGATGGTTTGCGTGAGAGATAAATAGTTGTGAAAAGCGCGTAGTGACCTTTCAACCCTTATAGTTATGGCATGATGGATAAGATAGGAGGAGAGATCTATGATCATCCTAGTATATACACTTGATTGACATCTGTTTATTTTGGAAATGGAGGTTAGGAACTTCACAATCGTGAAGTTAAATTGGTTAAGATATAGTGGAGTAAAGCTCGAGAAGGCTAGATACTAGCATCATACCCTTTTTCTTAAGGGTGCATCCTTGATTTCTCTGTTTAGGAGCTTTACGCATAGTTGTTTCTCTCTTTCCAAAGTATATCCTCTATGTCGCATCTGCGATCTTTAGGCAGAAGCCAATGAATGTAAACATGCATTTGAAACATGTTATGGTTGAATGTTTGCAAGTGGTTGCAAATGGTTGCTCGTGGGTGCATATGCATACGTATTAGGCACGAGATCAAGTTCGAACGCTTTCTTATTGCATTTACATATATGAATTTGTTTGTAGGTTGAAATTGATATAATATCATATGGATGTTGCATATGGATGAATGGCTGTGCACGCATGTAGTATATACATGACTAGGAATGCTTGCATACATGATTGGACGCATGGCACAGACATGATTTGCATTAAGGAGGTCAACTGAATCAGTAGACCGCCTGATTTTGCATTAGATAAAGACATATACACACACTGTGCATATGAACATGAAAGCATTAGAAATCTTTTAAGGACAATGAATGTTTGTGATTGAATGGTAGAGTAGATGGGTGATTGGATGGTAGGACACATTCTTCCTAACTTGAAGATTTCGGGGACGAAATCCTAAAAGGAGGGGAGAATGTAACACCCCGAATTTTCTGATAACACTAAGGTTGCTAAAATAATAATAAGTGTGTAAAAGAGGAGGGAATAGTACAGCTCAGGTTAGATTGGACCGCTGCTCTTTCCAAGCTCGAAGATTTGTGGAAGTTTTGCTTGGATTCTCTTTTCTATTGCTATGGCTGGCTCATGCTATATTGGGGAATACAAATGTATTTTTTTTATGCTTCTTTATTTTGTAAAGACAGATGATACTCTGATATTGTAAAGCAATCTTGTACAAACTATTTTATAAATAAAGCAAAATTTTATTTTCCGCTGTTTATTGTTTGTCTGTCTTGTAATTTATCTGCATCTTTTACCCATAATGCTCCACAGAAGTTAGTGCATTCCCTTTGTGAGTGACACTAACGGACGTGGGGTGTTACACTGTAAGTGCAGTTCGATGGCCGTTGATGGAAATCGACTGTAAGGGCCTTGATAAAATTATTAAAAATATCAATAATTTGTGTAAAATCATAAGAAATGATTTGGGAAGAATTGGGATGAAAAACTCCATATTTGAAAAGATAAAAATTGATTTTTTATCGAAATGAACTAGTTTTGAACTAGAATTAAAAACAATTTATTTTGGAAATAAATAAATTGAATTTGAAAGTGGTTTTAAAAATAATCAGAATTTCCAATACGTGAATTGGGATGGATTTGAATCGAAATTGTCTTTGGAATATTTCGATGTTGGATGTCGTGATTATACAGATATTGTAATGGGAATTTGAAATATATATTTATATCGTTATTTCCTATACAATATTTGTTGATCGTAGAATTTGATATTGAATATAAGCCGATATATTTTCTATTCAGAGCCTTGTATTTAATTTCAAATGAGATTTGGGTTTGTCGTGAATGGTGTCTTCATTAACACTGTTCTTAAACCCAATAGAGAAAAAGATTAAATCCTTCTATTTAGATTTAATGAAGTGTACTAATTAAATAATATTTAATTGGAATTGAATTAGAATGTGGTTTTGGGTTTATCGTGAACCGTGTTTCAAATGACATTGGTTCTTTAACCCAGTTAAAGGCAGGATCTCGATTTTTGAAAAGATTAAAATTATGTGGAGTTTTAATGAATCTTTAATTGGATTGAAATGTGAATTGATAATTTAAATTATCAAATCTGAAGGGTGATCGAGATTGGAGTACCACCAGTTCTGCTCCAAAGCGATAGTTAAATCTTTAATTAGATTTGAACGTGAAATGGTAATTAACTTTACCGATAACAACGTGGTGTTAGATATGGAGTATGACCAGTTTTACTTCATAAGATGAATAGGTTGGGATTGGGAAATAAAACAAATAATTACTTTGGTGTGGTTCGCTAATCCCGACTAGTTTGAAATGATATCCAAAAGAAGATTAAAGAATAAATTTAGAAGAATTTATTGTGGATAAAATTAATGGGAACCTTTCCCTAAGAATGTGATTTTGTGAATAAAAGAATATTCTGAATTGGAATGAGGCGTTTGTTGTGTTTGTGTAACATTTGATTATTATATACGTGGGTTATTTAGAAAGGCCGGGTTTATACCCATTCTGAATAACCGATTCGACGATATGTTGAAGATAAAGACGGTGGTTGAAGACTGGAAATCTTCACTTCGTTTGGGTGATTGCTAATGATCTCGATTGGGCTGTACACCCAAGAGGAGAGAAACAGTTGGTGATCGTCCAGACGTACTTGGAGATCGATGGATATGCGAGGAAAGTGCCTTCGGTCTCGTTCAGACCCGGAATGAACTTGTAAATGGACTGTGTGTCTGACATTGGATTTTATACTGTGTTGATTGATCTCTATTAAATATACATCTGTTTGGCGGCGGAGAATTTATTCTCTTGCTTAACGCCCTTCTCTGAGACGTACGAGCTCAAAGGTTGTATATCGATGGACATCAGTCGCATGGAGTGAATTGCCAGTGTGGCACGCGTAAGTGGCAACTGATCAAGGCTTCGGTTGAAAAGAAAAGTCTTGTGGTTGATGATCAAAGCACAGCCTGTGTGGCATAGCTTTGTGTATAGCGTGAATTTGCGAGCCTCACACCTCGGTATGAGTCAAAAACGGGATAGTGACTGTAGGGAGAGCACGACGTTTCTTTCTAGCTATGGGTGGTGTTAGTGCTTAAACTGGCTGAAATTTATATACTTTTCACCTGTGTGGTTGTTGGATACGAGGCGCCTCGGATATAGGTCTGTTAGGATCGGGAAACGTGTGTTCAGGAATAACTAATCCTCAAAAGTAAGAGAGGAACGACCCTGAAGATCCAAGGATCATAGTGGGGTCCTAAGAGAGTGTCTCAAATCGGAGAGGAGCTTGCCCCTTGCCTCAACTCATGACGGAAATCCAATTTCCTATACGTGACGTGCGGTTTTATTTGTAGAGCCTAGTATGGCGACATAGTAGATGGTGGCTATGCCGCCTACGATTGATACTTATGATTGAAATTGTTTTGACACTATGCACTTATAATAGTATCAAATGAGTTGTTTTAACGTACCAAGCATGTTTGGCTATTATAAGGGAAAACCCTATCCTCCGGCTTGCGTTGCATTGTGTGATGGGACCTGGGTCTTATAATGGCTTCATTTTTCCAAAAAGCATTGCGTTGTTTTGTTATATGCACTAGTGTTCTTGGGAGGAAACCCGTTCCGTGTTATACGGCGTGGTCCCTTGAATTACTCTCTTTTAAAGTAAAGTTTTAAATAACTGTTTTAGTTCTCACACCGGTCACATGACTGACCTGGAGTTTATTGTTTTAACCTAAACTCTAGGTGCCCTTATTTTCGACACGGGCAGCTAGTAGTTTTGGTTTTGCAGATTTATATTCACAGGATCCTGATTTACAGCTGGAACGTTGCTCGTAAAGCTCTGTATCCGTGTATTACTTTCAGTTGTGTTTTATGTTGTTTTTCCGCTGCTATGTAATTTATTGCAATCTTTGATATTTATCGAATGTATAATATTCATTTATACTCTGTATATTCTTGTATCTGATGGAATTGTTGTAATAAACAATGAAATGTTCTTCTGTTTGTGTTCTATTATGTCGTGTTCTCACGGTAATTCCTCCTTTCCCTTCTCTTCGGAGATGGGGAAGTTCGGGTTACTACATAAACGGTGGTTTAAAATCAGATGTTGAGTATAAAAGCAGTGTCTTAGAATAGATTAGAAGCATAAAAGCATGATTTTTATAGAAAGAGAATGTATAAAAAGATTAGATTTTTAGGTTAGGATGTTTTTAAAATGAAAAGATTATATTTTCATAAGAATAAAAATATGATTTTTATAATATAGGAGGAATATAAATATGATTTTATATAATGTAGAGTAATAAAGATTTGATCTCTATAGAAGTAGCAATGTAATAATATGATTTTTATAGTATAGAAAGAATAAAAATACGATTTTTATATTATATAGATAGTAAAAATTTGATCTTTTAGATGTAGCGAAATAAAAATCTAATTTTTATTATATATATTGAAATAAAAATGGGATTTTTATAGCGATGATATGAATATTCGATCTTTATATTAGAAGTAGATATATAAAAATATAATTTTTATATAGAGAATAGCGTGATAAAAATAGAATTTTTATCTATATAGTAGCGGTGTAAAAATAGAATTTTTATTTATATAGTAGCAGTGTAAAAATGTGATTTTTATATACATAGCAACAATATAAAAATGTGATTTTTATATATGTAGTGGCTACGGACAATGAAATTGACAAAAGGCGAGTGGCGAAGATTTCTACATAAGAAGAGTCGCGGTGTATTGGTTTAGCTTGGGTGAGAAATCCTCACTTTTATTTTATTTTCTAGTTGAAATATATACTAGGATGCAGATGGTGCTTAGCAGCACCCGACACCCATCGTCCACAGACCATGGATAGCTTGTTTGTTTGATTTCTGTGTTGTGAAATTTGATTGTGTGATGTGAAATGAAATAAGATATTTTATAGTGGAAAATATTTTATTGTTAAAAATATAATTTTTAACGTGTATATGAAAAAATATTTATAAACAAATCGGACGATTTGTTTATATACACTGATTTGAGTGATATTGATCGGGACGATAAATTTTACACGTCGCCCAACTACACAAATAAAATCTGCGTTTGTTGATTTGAAACCCCACACGGGTATTGGGATGATATTTGACGTACACTAATCCCGATTGTTTAGTTGTATGTCAATCGATGGGTTGACAAACTGTGTAAGCGTTAATTATTTATATTTAATGCTTATGCATTTGTGTGGTGCACTCTAGATGATGGTTGATTATTTATCGTTGCTATTATATACATGTGTTGTAGAAAATCCATATAATTAACATTATATGGTAATTGATTGGGCCTCATTCCAATATAGAAAATAAATTCATGTGTTGAATAGAAAATAAATTCATGTGTTGAATAGAAAATGAATTCATGTGTTGAATTGAAAATAAATTCATGTGTGGAATTGAAAAATATTCATGTGTTGAATAAAAGTCGTGTTGATTAGATTGACGCAATTTTGACGTGAACGATATTTATATCGATTTTATTCATTTTTTAATGAATATTGAAAGTGATTTTGAAATTCGAATTTAATTCAATAGATTTGAAATTCAAATTAAATTGAATAAATTTGAAATTCGAATTAAATTTGATAGATTTGAAATTCGAATTGAATTGAAAGTGATTTTGAAATTCGAATTAAATTGAATAGATTTGAATTTCGAATTAAATTGAATAGATTTGAAATTCGAATTAAATTGAATAGATTTGAAATTCGAATTAAATTGAAATTCGAATTAAATTGAAATGAATTGAAATTCAGATTAAATTGAAATGAATTGAAATTCGAATTAAATTGAAATGAATCGAAATTCGAATTAAATTGAAATTGAATTGAAATCGATTTGAAATGAAATTAAAATGAATTTATATTGAAAAATTCAATCTTGATTTGAATTTGAAGAGGAAGTTGAAATCGTTTTGAAAACGAATTTAAACGGTTTATAAAATATGATTTAAAAGGAATCGACGAAATATATATTATTTATATTATATATATAATATAATGGCCAGAATAGAATGCGCTGCGCCGCGGTAGTTCGCGAATTTCGACCATTGACTTCGAATGGATATTACGGGAGATCCGACCGTCGGATTCTCCTAAAACCGGAACCGTTAGGTTCGTATCGAAAAGAGCTTTCTAATGAATATTAGAGATTCGAAACCTAACGGATGGGTTTGGAATTATGTCCAAATCAAATTTGGAAAAGGTCGCTGTAAGTGTAGTTCGATGGCCGTTGATGGAAATCGACTGTACGGGCCTTGATAAAATTATTAAAAATAGTAATAATTTGTGTAAAATCATAAGAAATGATTTGTGAAGAATTGGGTTGAAAATTTCCATATTTGGAAAGATAAAAATGGATTTTTATCGAAATGAACTAGTTTTGAACTAGAATTATAATTCTATTTATTTTTGAAATAAATAAAGTGGATTTGAAATGGTATTGAAAATAACCATAATTTCCTGTGATTTAATTGGAAGTGATGTGAATCGAAATTGTCTTTGGAATATTTCGATGTTGGATTTCGTGATTATACAAACATTGTTATGGAAATTTAAAAGATATATTTATATCGTTATTTCTAATACGGTATTTGTTGGTCGTAGAATTTGATATTGAATATAAGCCGATATATTTTCTATTCAGAGCCTTCTATTTAATATCAAATGTGATTTGGGTTTGTCGTGAATGGTGTCTTCATTAACACTGTTCTTAAACCCAGTTGAGAAAAAGATTAAATCTTTTTATTTAGATTTAATGAAGTGTACCAATTAAATGGTATTTAATTGGAATTGAATTTGAATTGATTTTTGGGTTTATCGTGAATGGTGTTTTAAATAACACTTGTTCTTTAAACCGATAATAAATGAATGTGATTTTGGGTTTATCGTGGGCCGTGTTTTAAATAACATTGGTTCTTTAACCCAGTTAAAGACATGATATTGATTTCTGTGAAGATTAAAACCAAGTGGAGTTTTAATGAATCTTTAATTAGATTGAAGTGATTGAGAATGGAGTATCACCAGTTCTTGTTGCAGTCATGATGGGGGGTTCTCACTTCGCTGTTTGGTGGCGAACGGGAGACTCTTACCCCCACGTGTCCCTTGCGGGGTTTGGTTAGGCAGTGGGCGGGAGGCTCGAGAGGGTCGCCGTAAAACAAGTATACTGAGGGACCATGTGGGAGCCACGGTGGGTATTACCTGCTGCTTGGGGGATGAAGGGTTGGTTGCAAAGCCTACCGGATTTCTTCGGCAATATCACAGTGGTATCAGAGCTTTGTTTTACAAAGCTCAGAGAACAAGACACGTTAGAACCATACGAAGGAATTCATCAGAGATTGGTTTAGTAATATCCAATAAGAATGACTCGTTAGAGATGGGATCAGTAGTATCCTAGAACGGGTGTGAAGAGTATATTTTTAAAGTGAAAACAATTTTTGTTTTGAAAATTTAAATCAATTATTCGTATTTGATTATCTATTTGTATTGATTTAGACGGTCCAATATATAAAGATTTTACGTATACGTCTGATCCACGTGTATTCGAAGTTTTAATATACTGGATAGATATAGAATCACACTCTAGTCGCCCAGAGATGGTTCTGATGATTGCTATAGTACGTACATCATCAGAATTTATATTCGAGTTTCGAAAGTGGGATTTCTATATATTTGCAATTGATTGGTGTGGGAACCAAAATATAGTTAGAATATATTGTTGTGACTTGGCATAAAAAACATGATTTTCTGTATGTATATATATATATATATATATATATATATATCAAAATTATGAATTTGAAACGTTAATTCACTAATTGATTGATGGTCGTGTTGTTTGATTATTTGTTTGATATTTTGAACCATTTAGCCTAATTGAATCAAATATTGAACTGTATTGAAAATTATTACAATTACATGCTTGCATGTACATGCACATACATTGAACAGGTCATAGCAAGGAGGTTAGAGCAGAAGAATAAAATTGTTTGCTCGATAAATAGGTACATGTTTATTGTATTTCTTTGGGTTTGGATGATTTTGTGAGCCGATTGGCTTTTTCTTTTTCTTTGGGTTTGAAGAAGGCCATGGGAGGCTATATGAAATATTCCGAAGTCCCTGGTGCAGGGGAGGTTATGGCGAAATTTTTCGAAAATTTAGGGTGTTAGCCAAATTTTTGAAAAATTTGAAAAGTTCTTAGAAACTGAAAAGTTGAAGAACTTAAGCCGTGATGAAAATAATGAAAGTTGAGTTGATTAGTTAAACAACTTTCGACTTTGTTCCTTTTCGGGGAAGAAAAGTTTTAAGTGGGGGAGATTGTAATAACCCGGAAATCTGAGCCAATTTAAATTTTTTATTTTGGAAATTTTAGTGAATTTTGAATATTTAAAATGAATTATTTTAAATAATAACGTCGAGAAATTTATTTTAAAAGTAATTAGAACGTGTATATTTATATACGTCATCGTTAGAATATAAATATTTTATGTTAATTATAAAAGGAATTGGAAATGGCGCGGTAGTTCGATAATTCGATTTCAATTTTCAAATGAATGTACCGGGTGCAAAATAAACCGAATTTTAGTGAAACCAAAAATATTATAATCTATTTGTGAATATCTTTCCAACGAATCCGAAAAATTGAAATTTCATAGCGGGGATAAAAAGATATGTCCAGTTGAAAATTCAGAAAAGTCGCTATGGAATTCTGGCCCTTAAAAATGGAAATTTTGCAAACGACCTCTGTTTTCGACGAAACAACTTTTGTTAGATCCGTGATGTCAAGTTATTGCTAGATTCCCAAATTCGTAATTTTTTGAATCAACATGTAAGTGTGGCAAATTAAAACGTGTTTTAACAGTTTCAGTCAATTTCGATCGACCAGAAATTGGCCATTTTTCAAACGATCTCGGAATTTGATGAAATTAGTTTTGTTAGGACCGTATTATCAATATAAAGCAGAAAAATATTTTTCTGGGATTTATTGAGTTAGTATGTTGCCCCGGTAAGCTGAAATGTGCATTCAAAATCAATATATAGATTTATATTTTGATTTTTACGGAAACAGATCGAAACGATCGAATCAGCCTACGATACATATCCCATTGTGTTCGGGATGGGGGTATTTAGCTAGGGACGACAGGCGGTGGGTCTCGTCTAGAGGTCGAAATTAAAAGTTACTTTTTGAAATAAAATAATTAAATATATATATTATAATATATATACTCCTCTCAATTATCTCCCTCCCTCATTGACCAGAGAAAATCGAAAATAAAAGAAAAAAAACTGACGCCCCAGATCTAAACCGCCCCACCCTCGTCGAAGTTCGGCCTCGCACCACCTAGGGGCGCCGCCGCTGACAGAACTCTCCTCCTCTTGCTCGACCGCCAAGCCCCCCTTCCAATCCCATTCGAACCCCCCTTTTTGGCCTGAGTGCACCACACAGCCCCTCCCCGACCGACTGCCGCCACCCTATTGGCCCCGCCGACCACCAGAGAAACCCCCCGCCACCTGAAAACCCCTGGTCACCTCCTCCCCATCCAATCAGCCCCGGTGAGTTTTATTCTAATTATTTTATTTTATTTCTTCTTTTTTCTTAAGGTAAATAATTTAGTAAAATAAACGGTGGTTTAAATTCAGATGTTGAGTATAAAAGCGGTGTCTTAGAATAGATTTAATTATAAAAACATGATTTTTATAGAAAGAGAATGTATAAAATAATTAGATTTTTTGGTTAGGATTTTTTAAAGTGAAAAGATTATATTTTTATAAGAATAAAAATATGATTTTTATAATATAGGAGGAATATAAATATGATTTTATATAATGTCGAGTAATAAAGATTTGATCTTTATAGAAGTAGCAATGTAAAAATATGATTTTTATAGTATAGAAAGAATAAAAATACGATTTTTATATTATATAGATAGTAAAATTTTGATCTTTATAGATGTAGCGAAATAAAAATCTAATTTTTATTATATATGTTGAAATAAAAATGGGATTTTTATAGCGATGATATAAAAATTCGATCTTTATATTAAAAGTATATATATAAAAATATAATTTTTATATAGAGAATAGCGTGATATAAATAGAATTTTTATCTATATAGTAGCGGTGTAAAAATAGAATTTTTATCTATATAGTAGCGGTGTAAAAATAGAATTTTTGTCTATTTGTAGTCGTGTAAAAACAGAATTTTTATCTATACAGTAGCAGTGTAAAAATGTGATTTTTATATACATACCAACAATATAAAAATGTGATTTTTATATATTTAGTGGCTATGGACAATGAAGTCGACAAAAAGTGAGTGGCCAAGATTTCTACATAAGAAGAGTCGCGGTGTATTGGTTTAGCTTGGGTGAGAACTCCTCACTTTTATTTTATTTTCTAGTTGAAATATATACTTGGATGAAGACGGTGCTTAGCAGCACCCGACACCCGTCGTCCACAGACCATGGATGGCTTGTTTGTTTGATTTCTGTGTTGTGAAATTTGATTGTGTGATGTGAAATGAAATAAAATATTTTATAGTGGAAAATATTTTATAGTTAAAAATATAATTTTTAACGTGTATATGAAATAAATATTTACAAAAAAATCGGACGATTTGTTTATATACACTGATTTGAGTGATGTTGATCGGGACGATAAATTTTACACGTCGCCCAACTGCACAAATAAAATCTATGTTTGTTGATTTGAAACCCCACACGGGTATTGGGATGATATTTAACATACACTACTCCCGATTGTTTAGTTGTATGTCAATCGATTGGTTGACAAACTGTGTAAGCGTTAATTATATGTATTTAATGCTTATGCGGTTGTGTGGTGCACTATGGATGATGGTTGATTATTTATCGTTGCTATTATATACATGTGTTGTAGAAAATCCATATAATTAACATTATATGGTAATTAATTGGCCTCATTCCAATATAGAAAATAAATTCATGTGTTGAATAGAAAATAAATTCATGTGTTGAATAGAAAATGAATTCATGTGTTGAATTGAAAATAAATTCATGTGTTGAATTGAAAAATATTCATGTGTTGAATAAAAGCCGTGTTGATTAGATTGACGCCATTTTGACGTGAACGATATTTATATCGATTTTTTTCATTTTTCAATGAATATTGAAAGTGACTTTGAAATTCGAATTTAATTGAATAGATTTGAAATTCGAATTAAATTGAATAGATTTGAAATTCGAATTAAATTGAATAGATTTGAAATTCGAATTGAATTGAAAGTGATTTTGAAATTCGAATTAAATTGAATAGATTTGAAATTCGAATTAAATTGAATAGATTTGAAATTCGAATTAGATTGAAATTATAATTAAATTGAAATGAATTGAAATTCGAATTAAATTTTGAAATTCGAATTAAATTGAAATTGAATTGAAATGCAATTAGAACGAATTTATATTGAAAAATTCAATCTTGATTTGAAATTGAAAAGGAAGTTGAAATCATTTTGAAAACGAATGTAAACGGTTTGTAAAATACGTTTTAAATGTAATCGAAGAAATATATATTATATATATAATATAATGGCCTGAGTAGAACACGCCGCGCCGCGGCAGTTCACGAATTTCGACCATTGACTTCGAATGGATATTACGGGAGATCCGACCGTCGGATTCTCCTAAAACCGGAACCGTTGGGTTCGTATCAAAAAGAGCTTTCTAATGAATATTAGAGATTTGAAATCTAATGGTTGGATTTGGAATTATGTCCAAATCAAATTTGGAAAAGGTCGTTGAAAGTGAAGTTCGATGGCCGTTGATGGAAATCGACTGTACGGGCCTTGATAAAATTATTAAAAATAGTAATAATTTGTGTAAAATCATAAGAAATGATTTGTGAAGAATTGGGATGAAAATTTCCATATTTGAAAAGGTAAAAATGGATTTTTATCGAAATGAACTAGTTTTGAACTAGAATTATAGTTCTATTTATTTTTAAAATAAATAAAGTGGATTTGAAATGGTTTTGAAAATAACCAGTATTTCCAGTGATTTAATTGGAAGGAATGTGAATCGAAATTGTCTTTGGAATATTTCAATGTTGGATTTCGTGATTATACAAATATTGTTATGGAAATATGAAAGATATATTTATATCGTTATTTCTAATACGGTATTTGTTGGTCGTAGAATTTGATATTGAATATAAGCCGATATATTTTCTATTCAGAGCCTTGTATTTAATATCAAATGTGATTTGGGTTTGTCGTGAATGGTGTCTTCATTAACACTGTTCTTAAACCCAGTTGAGAAAAAGATTAAATCTTTTTATTTATATTTAATGAAGTGTACCAATTAAATGGTATTTAATTGGAATTGAATTTGAATTGATTTTTGGGTTTATCGTGAACGATGTTTTAAATAACACTTGTTCTTTAACCCGATAATTAATGAATGTGATTTTGGTTTTATCGTGGGTCGTGTTTTAAATAACATTGGTTCTTTAACCCAGTTAAAGGAAGGAAATTGATTTTTGTGAAGATTAAAATCAAGTGGAGTTTTAATGAATCTTTAATTAGATTGAAGTGATTGAGAATGGAGTATCACCAGTTTTGCTCCAGGCGATGGTCAAATCTTTAATTAATTTTGAACGTGAAATGGTAATTGAATTTACCAACAACACCGTGGTGTTAGATATGAAGTATGACCAGTTTTACTTCATGGGATGAATAGGTTGGGATTGGGTAATAAAATATATGATTACTTCAGCGTGGTTCGTTAATCCTGACTAGTTTGATTTGATATTCAAAGGAAGATTAAAGAATAAATTTAAAGAATTTATCTTTGATAAAATTAATGGGAACCATTCCCAAAGTATAAGAATATTTGAAAAAAAGAATATTCTGAATTGGGATGAGGCGTGTGTTGTGTTTGTGTAACACTTGTTTATTATATACGCGAGTTATTCAGAAAGATTGGGTTTATCCCATTCTGAATAACTAATTCGACATGGTGTCGAAGATGGAGACGGTGGTTGAAGACCGGAGGTCTTCACGTCATTTAGGTGATTACTGACGATCTTGATTGGGCCGTACACCCAAGAGGATGGAATTATTTAGTTATCGTTCAGATGTTCTTGGAGATCGATGGATATGCGGGGTACTAGGTGCCTCCGGTTTCGTTCAGACCAAGAATGGACTTGTAAATGGGCTGTGTGTCTGACATTGGATTTTATTCTGTGTGGTTGATTTCTATTAAATATATATCTGTTTGGCGGCGGAGAATTTATTCACTTGCTTAACTCCCTTCTTTGAGACGTACGAGCTCAGAGGTTATATATTGACGGATATCAAACGCATGGAGTGAATTGCCTGTGTGGCATGCCTAAGTGGCAATATGATCAAGGCTTCTGTTGAAAAATAGAGTCTTGTGGTGGATGATCAAAGCACGGCCTGTGTGACATAGCTTTGTGTAGCATTGATTCGCGAGCCTCACACCCCGGTTGTGAACCAGAAACGGGAGAGGACATCAGGGAGGGCATGTGCTTCCTTCTATCTAGAAGTGGTGTCAGTGGTTTTACACGCCCTGACGAGTTTGACTTATGTGGTTTTTGCGAGGCGCCTCAGATATATCGGTGACTGTGTGGAGCGGATGGAGTCATTTGGCTCATTTACGCCCCAAAGGGCGGGGAAATGTAGTGTTCAGGCATTTTAATCCACATCGGTGGACCGGCCCTGGCGATCCAAAGGCTTGACTGAGTACTTGCCAGAGACTCGAGATAGACAGTCTCGAATTCGGTAGAGGGCTATCTTTTGCCTCGGTTCACAGAAGGAAACCCAATTTCCAATACGTGACAGTGCAGTTTTGATTGTAGAGCCTAGTATGGCGACATGATATATGGTACCCATGCCGTCTATGATTGATATTTATAATTGAAATTGTTTTGACACTATATACTTATTATAGTATCAAATGATTTTTTTTAACGTACCAAGCATGTTTGGCTATTATAAGGGAAAAACCCTATCCTCCGGCTTGCATTGCATTGTGTGACGGGACCTGGGTCTTATAATTGCTTCATTTTTCTTTATTTAGCATTGTGCTATTGTTTATGCACTAGTATTCTTGGGAGGAATCCCGTTCCGTGTTATACGGCGTGGTCCCTTGATTTACCTAACCTTAAAATAAAGATTAATAACTGTTTTAGTTCTCACACCAGTCACATGACTGACCTGGAGTTTATTGTTTTAACCTAAACTCTGGGTGCCCTTATTTTGACATGGGCAGCTAGTAGTTTTGGTTTTGCTGATTTATATTCACAGGATTCTGATTTACAGCTGGAATGATATCCGGAAAGCTCTGTATCCTTATATCTCCTTCAGTTGTGTTTTGTATTATTTTCCGCTGCTATGTAATGTATTGTAATCTCTGATAATTTATAATGTGTAATATTGATGTATACTCTATATATTCTTGTATTTTGATGGAATTGTTGTAATATACAATGAAATGTTCTTCTGTTTGCATTCTTAATTGTCTTGTCCTCAAAGTAATTCGTTCTTTCCTTACCGGGGAAGTTACGAGTTATCACAGTAATGATAGTATTTGGGTGATCGTTGACCGTTTCACGAATTTTATTCCTTTCAGATCTACCAGAACAACTCAAAGCTTGGCGAAATTTATTTCAAAGAAATTGTCCGACTACATGGAGTTCCCAGTAGCATTGTTAGTGATCGTGACCCTATATTCACTAGTAAATTTTGGGAAGCATTCCAAAAGGAGCTGGGGACAACATTAAATCTGAGCATCGCTTATCATCCTCAAACAGATGGCCAAACTGAGAGGGTAAATCGTATACTGGAAGACTTGTTGCGGGCTTGTATTCTTGACTTTGGCGGGTCATGGGAAGATCACTTGCACTTGGTTGAATTCTCCTACAATAATAGTTACCAAGCAAGCTTGCAAATGCCGCCGTTCGAAGCATTATATGACAGGCCTTGTAGATCTCCCGCATGTTGGGTTGAACCAGGCAATAGACTAGTATTGGGCCCCAACATAATCCATGAAGCTTCGGACAAAGTTGATTTTATTAAGAAGAGATTACTAGCTGCTCAGAGCCGACAGGAACGTTATGCAGATTCAAGAAGAAGAGATTTAGAATTTGTTGCAGGCGATTATGTGTACATGATAGTTTCTCCATTAAAGGAGTAGTTTGTTTTGGGAAGACTGGGAAGTTGGCTCCTAGATTCATTGGTCCATTCCCTATTCTAGAATGAATTGGAACTCTCGCTTACAGGGTTCAGTTGCCTGACTGGTTGCCAGGGGTACATGATGTATTCCATGTGTCTCTACTTCGGAAGCATGTACATCATCTAGAATTGATTGTGGAGGAAGCTGCAAAGCATGATTTGGATATTTCCCCGAACTTAGCATTAAGAAGGGAGCCGGTAAAGATCATTGGCAAAGAAACCCGAATTCTGAGAAATAAAAGAATTCATATAGTCAAAGTGCAATGGAGCGGAAATCCTAGAGAATGTACATGGAAGACAGAGGATAGCATCAAACAAGCTTATCCCCAGTGCATAGTGGATATTGTAACACCCCACCTCCTCTAGGGTCACTCACAAAGGGAATGCCCTAGTTTTGGAGGGGTATTATCTAGTAAACAGGCACAGAGATAACACAAGACAGAACATAGATAAAATAGAGTATATAAAGCAGCGGATATAAACTTTGAAAACAAATCTCATTACTGAAAAATAGAGTCAAAACCTCTTACATCAAAATGCCAAGTCATTATTTCATTACATCAAGTTCTAAAGAAGCAAAGTACTTAAAACAACATAAGTAAAATATTATTCCCCAAAAAGTGCATGAGTGCAGCCATAGCATAGCTCAAGACCAAACCGTACATGAGCTGTTAGAAAGCAAGCAAAGTCCAAGCTAAGAGCTAGAGTTTCCTCCCTGAGAACCTGGGGGGGGGGGGCACGAAAGACAAAGAGGCGAAAGAAAACGGGTCAGTCAAAAAGACTAGTAAGCCCTAGTGAATATCAGCATAGAAACTAGTAAAGTTAACAAGACATGAATAAACTGGAATTAAACAAAGGAATGATGATAAGTCTGACATGATAACTAAGCTAACAAGATAACTCAAGTCTAACATTGCGTATTCAAGGTTCGCCATACCAACTATACTGGTATACTAATCCCGTGTCAACTATAAATCAAGAAATAATCCCTTGTCCCAATATCGTGAAGTCACCCAATTCGGGGTCCAACGGTATGATCTAATCGATCGGCTCCCTACAAGTCTAGCTCGTCGTGTGTCTGTGTCATACGGCCCTATCACGAATGTAGTCACCTGTGCTAGGTCCACCATAGGGTGTATCAAGCCCTAGGGTGCCAACCACCGACACGAATCAAGAATGCATAGATAATCCTACTGATGCCCAATGCCTGCTTTTTCAACTCCGGACTAAGTGCACGAACCTAGTCCGCCTGAACCTACAATGGCGCACCAACTCAGTCGTCGTTCTGGTCGCTTACAATCAGCACAGCAATCGTGCCCCACCCTGCCTAGTCCCAGGGTACCGTGATACATCTAGTGGATTACTGCTGAAAAGGACGGCGTAACTAGGGTTTCGTTCAGCAGGTTAAGTTGTCATTTAAAATCGAGACTTAACCCCATCTACGTGTCATGTGAAAACCCGTAACTTCCCCATAAAGGAAAGTGTCGGATAGTTCGAGAACAAGCCACAACAGAACGCATATAAAAGAACATTTCATTGCTTATTACAACAATGCATCAGATTACAAGAATATACAGAGTATAAATGAATATTACACAGAAATATCAGAGATTTAAATTACATTTAAATACATAGCAGCGGAAAATAATACAATACACAACTAGAAGGAGATATACGGATACAAAGCTTTCCGGATATCGTTCCAGCTGTAAACCAGGATCCTGTGAATATAAATCTGCAAAACCAAAACTACTAGCTGCCCGTATGGAAAATAGGGGCACCCAGAGTTTAGGTCAAAACAATAAACTCCAGGTCAGCCATGTGACTGGTGAGAGAACTAAAACAGTTATTAATCTTTACTTTAAATCATTAGGTAAATCAAGGGACCACGCCGTATAACACGGAACGGGTTTCCTCCCAAGAATACCAATGCATAAAACAAACAGCGCAATGCTAAATGAAGTAAAATGTAGCTGTTATAAGACCCAGGTCCCATCACACAATGCAACGCAGCCGAGGATAGGGTTTTCCCTTATAACAGCCAAAGAATGCTTGATACGTTTAAAACAAATCGCTTGATACTATTATAAGTGCATAGTTCATAAAACAACTTCAAATCATAAGTATCAATCATAGGCGGCATGGGTACCATATATCATGTCGCCATACTAGTTTTACAATTAAAACCGCAAATGTCACGTATTTGGAAATTGGATTTCCGTCTATGAACCGAGGCAAAAGATAGTCCTCAACCGATTCGAGACAATCTAGCCCATGTCTCAGGATCAGAGCTCGAGTGACCCTTGGATCGTCAGGGCCGGTCCACCGATGTGGATTAAAATGCCTGAACACTACGTTTCCCCGCCCTTTGGGGCGTAAATGAGCCAACTAAATGACTCCATCGGTTCGAGAATGACCGATCAATCCGAGGCGCCTCGCAACAGCAACAACCACATAAGTCAAACTCGTCAGGGCGTGTTAAACCACTGACGCCACTTTTTAGCTAGAAGGAAATACATCCCTCCCTGAGGTCCGTCTCCCTTTTTGGTTCATACCGGGTGTGAAACACGCGAAGTAAACGTTACACAAAGCTACGCCAAAAAGGCCTTGCTTTGATCAACACCAAAGGACTTTGCTTTTCAACAGAAGCCTCGATCAATTGCCACTTAGGCATGCCACACAGGCAATTCACTCCATGCGTTTGATATCTATCAATATATAACCCCTGAGCTCGTACGTCTCAGAGAAGGGCGTTAAGCAAGAGAATAAATTCTCTGCCGCCAAACAGATATATATTTAATAGAGATCAATCACACGGACTAAAATCCAATGTCAGACACACAGTCCATTTACAAGTCCGTTCTGGGTCTGAACGAAACCGGAGGCACCTAGTACCCCGCATATCCATCGATCCCCAAGTACGTCTGGACGATCACTAACTGTTTCCATCTTCTTGGGTGTACAGCCCAATCAAGATCATCAGTAATTATCCAAACGACATGAAGACCTCTGGTCTTCGGCCATCGTCTTCATCTTCGACTTATCGTCGTATCAGTTATTCAGAATGGGATAAACCCGGTCTTTCCGAATAACTCGCGTATATTTTAAATAAGTGTTACACAAACACAACATACGCCTCATTCCAATTCCTCAGTCACTAACCATAAATTAATCAAGAGAATAATTCCCCAAATATTAACCCCGAAGGCCGAAACCAACATCAGATCAATATTCAGAAAACCATTCTACTTGGCTAACCGATAGTTAGTTTCTAAATTTCACATTCATAGGGAAAGGTTCCCATTAATTTTATCCAAGATAAATTCTTTAATTTATTCTTTAATCTACTTTTGAATTTCGATTCAACTAGTCGGGATTAACGAACCTTACTGAAGTAATCATTTGTTTTAATTCCCCAATCCCATCCTATTAATCCCATGAAGTAAAACTGGTTATACTTCATATCTAACACCACGGTGTTATCGGTAAATTCCATTACCATTTCACGTTCAAATCTAATTAAAGATTTAACTATCGCCTGGAGCAAAACTGGTGATACTCCATTCTCGATCATTTCAATCTAATTAAAGATTCATTAAAACTCCACTTAGTTTTAATCGCTAACTGGGTTAAAGAATCCGGGTCATTTAAAACACGGTTCACGATAAACCCAAAATCACATTCATTAATTATCGGGTTAAAGAACGAGTATTATTTTAAAACACCGTCCACGATAAACCCAAAAATCAATATCGATTCAACTCCAATTAAATGTTATTTAATTGGTACACTTCATTAAATCTAAATAAAAAGATTCAATCTTTTCTCAACTGGGTTTAAGAACAGTGTTAATGAAGACACCATTCACGACAAACCCAAATCACATTTGATATTAAACACAAGGCTCTGAATAGAAAATATACCGACTTATATTCAATATCAAATTCCACGACTAACAAATATCGTATTGGAAATAACGATATAAATATATATCTTTCAAATTCCCATAACAACATCCATATAATCACGAATTCCAACATCGAAATATTCCGAAGACAATTTCGATTCAAATACACTCCAATGCAATCATTGGAAATTCTGGTTATATTTAAAACCCTTTTTATATTCAATTTATTTATTTAAAAATAAATAGAATTATAATTCTAGTTTAAAACTAGTTCATTTCGATAAAAATCTATTTTCATCCTTTCAAATATGGAGTTTTTCATCCCAATCTTTTCCCAAATCCTTTCTTATGATTTTACATAAATTATTACTATTTTTAATAATTTTATCAAGGCCCGTATAGTCGATTTCCATCAATGGCCATCGAACTGCACTTACAGCGACCTTTTTCAAATTTAATTTGGACATAATTCCAAATCCAACCGTTAGATTTCAAATTTCCAACATTCTTTAGAAAGCTCTTTTCGATACGAACCCAACGATTCCGGTTTTAGGAGAATCCGACGGTCGGATCTCCCGTAATATTCGTTCAAAGTTAATGGTCGAAATTCGCGAACTGCCGCGGCGCGGCGCGTTCTATTCAGGCCATTATATTATATATATAATATATATAATATATATTTCGTCGATTTCTATTTAAAACGAATTATATAAATAGTTTTAAAATTCGTTTCAAAAGCAATTTCAACTTCCATTTCAATTCAAATCAAAATTGAATTCTTCTTTATAAATTTGTTTTAAAATTCATTTCTATTCAATTCAAATTTCAATTCAATTTGAATTCATTTCAATTCGCTTTAAATTCAATTTGAATTCGTTTTCAATTCATTTTGAAATCGTTTCAATTCAATTCATTTGGAAATCGTTATATATTCAATTCATTTCGAAATCGTTATATATTCAATTCATTTCGAAATCGTTTTCAATTCAATTCATTTCGAAATCGTTATATATTCAATTCATTTCAAAATCGTTATATATTCAATTCATTTCGAAATCGTTATATATTCAATTCATTTCGAAATCGTTATATATTCAATTCATTTCGTAATCGTTATATATTCAATTCATTTCGAAATCGTTATATATTCAATTCATTTCGAAATTTTATATATTCAATTCATTTCGAAATCGTTATATATTCAATTCATTTCGAAATCGTTATATATTCAATTCATTTCGAAATCGTTATATATTCAATTCATTTCGAAATGAATAAAATCGATATAAATATCTTTCATGTCAAAATGGCGTCCAACTAATCAACACGGCTTCATAAATTTCTATTTTCAAATATTCTATTTCAAATATTTCTTTTTCAAAATAGTTGTTATTATCAAAATATTTCGTTCAACACATGACCAATCTCAATGGATGAGTACTGTCAACACATGAACTTTTATTTTATATCGATAAAGATGTAAATTTTATTACTAAAATATTTCGTTCAACACATGACCAATCTCAATGGATGAGTACTGTCAACACATGAACTTTTATTTTATATCGATAAAGATGTAAATTTTATTACTAAAATATTTCGTTCAACACATGACCAATCTCAATGGATGAGTACTGTCAACACATGAACTTTTATTTTATATCGATAAAGATGTAAATTTTATTACTAAAATATTTCGTTCAACACATGACCAATCTCAATGGATGAGTACTGTCAACACCTGAACTTTTATTTTATATCGATAAAGATGTAAATTTTATTACTAAAATATTTCGTTCAACACGTGACCAATCTCAATGGATGAGTACTGTCAACACATGAACTTTTATTTTATATTGATAAATATGTAAATTTTATTACTAAAATATTTCGTTCAACACATGACCAATCTCAATGGATGTGTACTGTCAACACATGAACTTTTATTTTATAATATTCTTTATTTTTCAACTTGGAATGAGGCCCAATCAATTACCATATAAAGTTAATTATATGGATTTTCATACATTACACACATATAATAGCATTGAAAAATAATCAACCATCAATCAAAGTGCACTACACTGTATAAGCATCAAATATAGATATCTAACGCTTATAACAGCCTGTCAATCAATCGATCGACATATTTAATCAATCAGGATTAGTGAACTTCAAATTTCATCCTAACACCCGTGTGGGGTTTCAAACAATCAAACACATATTCTAGTTGTGCAGTTGGGCGATGTGTAAAATTTATCGACCCAATCAATGTCCTTCAAATAGGTGTACATAAACAAACCGTTCGGTTTGTAAATGAATATTTTATTTTATTCAGTTCACGTTAAAAATTATATTTTTAACGATAAAAACATTTTTATTTCAACATATGAATTTCTATTCAGTTCATTTATCCAATAAAATGATATTTTTATTTTTCTAACATATTTTAGAAAATTTCGGCGGCATAACGGCACGATACTAGAAACGGGACGAGGCCTAGCCTTATCCCCGGTCTAGTGAAGGCCCACGCCATTCACACATCAATCATATTCACCAAACAACCAAATCAAATCAAGTCATCAAATTAATTTATGCAACCAAACAAACAAGTCCATGGTCTGTGGACGATTGTGTCGGGTGCTACTAAGCACCGTCTGCATCCTAGTATATATATATATAACTAGAAAAGAAATTGAAAGGTGAGAAATTCTCACAGATAGCTATCCAATCATCTTGACTCTTCTTTGATCGAAATCTTCATCGTTCTCGCCTTTTTGTCACTTTCGTTGACCGCTTTCACTACATATATAAAAATCACACATTTTTATATTTTGATGTCTTTAAATAAAAATCACATTTTTATTTGTTCACTTTCAATTTAAAAATCATATTTTTATATTCATTTCATATATTTAAAAATCGAATTTTTACTACAATGTTATATAGATAAAAATTATATTTTTATCACGCTATTTTCCACCTAAAGATTTCGCCTTTATAAACACATAGACTTCGCCTTTTCAAATTTAAAGATTTCATCTTTATAAAAATCTCATTTTTATTTTTCTACCCATATAAAGAGGATATTTTTAATATTCCTATCATGTAAAAATTATATTTTTAATTCTCTACCTAAACAAAAATCATATTTCTACCACTTCTATATAGTAAAGATTATATTTTTAATACTTTAAAAATATAAAAATCTTATTTTTAATTCTCTACATTATATAAAAATCAAATTTTTATTATTAAAAATTTCACCTTTACTATTATAAAGATTTCACCTTTTTCCGAAGTAAAAATCTTATTTTTTCTTCACTACTCATATTAAAAATATCGTCTTCCCATATTTAAAAATATCGTCATTTATATTTTAAAAATCACATCTTTATATTTTAAAAATCACGTCTTTATATTTTAAAAATCACGTCTTTATATTTTAAAAATCACGTCTTTATATTTTAAAAATCACGTATATATAAATCAGAAAATAAAAGTGTATTATAATTAAATAAAATAAAATAAACACATCTTTTACTGACTTAGTGGATGGAGGGGCTCGGGGAGGAGCTGGAAGCGGCGCTGACAACTGACGGGTCGAGGGTGTTGCGGCCAGGCGAGGCGGAGGTACTCAGGGTCGGGTTTTGGGGCTGTCGATCTTCAGATGGGGAGGGAAACGACGGTCGAGATGCTAAGGGGAGGGGGGTTCGCCAAAGCTCGCCGGAGATGGTGGAGAGTCCGCTGGAGGAGGCGCAACGACTGGTTAGAGGGGAACGACGGGCGATCTAGGGTTTTTTCTTTTTTTTTTTTCCTTTTTCTTCTGATTGGGTTGAAGAATATACGGGGGGGGGGGGGGGGTATATGCAAAAGAAGAAATTAATTTATTTAATTAATTTATATTTCAAAAAGTTGACTTTTACATACGACCTCGAAACGAGGCCCACCGCCTGTCGTCTATAGCATTTTACCCCTATTCCGAACCCAATGGGATATGTATCGCAAGCTGATATGATCGTTTGAATCAGTTTCCATTGAAATCAACATATAACTCTATATATTGAATTTGAACACGCATTTCAATTTACCGGGGTCACATACTAACTAGGAAAATTCCAGAAAAATATTTTCTAGCTTCGTATTGACAATACGGTCCTAACAAAACTAGTTTCGTCGAATTCTGAGACCGTTGGAAAAGTGGCCAATTTCCAGTTGATTAAAATCAACTGAAACTGGTCAAACGCGTTTTCCTTTGCCACGCTCACATATTGATTCGAAAAATTATGAAATTTGAAACCTATCAATAATTTAACATCACGGACCCAACAAAAATGGTTTCGTCGAAATCCGAGGTCGTTTGCAAAATGTCCATTTTTAAGGGCCTGAATTCCATAGCGACTATTTAGAATTTTCAACTGGACATATCTTTTGATTCCCGCTATGAAATTTCGATTATTCGGATCCGTTGGAAAGATATTATCAATTAGATCCTAATGTTTTTGGTTTCACTAAAATCCGGATTGTTTTGCACCCGGTACATTCAATTGAAGTTTGAAATCGAATTATCGAACTACCGCGCCATTTTCATTTCTATTTATAATTATATATAAATATTTATATTCTAACGACGGCGCATATAATATATACGTTCTAATATATTCAAAATAAAATTTCTCGTCGATATTATTTAAAATAATTCATTTTAAAAAATCAAAATTCGCTAAAACTGCAAAAATAAAAATTTTAAACTGGCCCAGATTTTCGGGTTGTTACAAACTCCCCCACTTAAAACTTTTCGTCCCCGAAAAGGAACAAAGTCGAAAGTGGTTTGATTAATCAACTCTACGTTCGATCTGGCTTCCATTCTCCAACTTTTCAGTTTCTGAGAATTTTCAAAAATTTCAAAAATTTGGCTAACACCCTAAATTTTCGAAAAATTTCTCCATAACCTCCCCTACACCGGGAGCATCGGGGAATTTCAAATAGCTTCCCCGGTCCTTCAGATCTCAAAAAGAAAAAGAAAAGGCCAAGCGGCTAGCCAATAGGCTCATAAAATCATCATCACCCAAACAAAACAGTAAATTATGTAGTAAACATGTACCTATTTGTTGGGCAAACAAATTTTATTCTCTGGCTTTAGCCTCCTTGCTATGACATGTTCAATGTAAGTACAAGTATATGCAAGCAAATGCGACCAATTTTCAATATAATTCAATATTTGGTTCAATTAGGCATAATGGTTCAAAATTTATCAAACAACTAAACAAGCAACACAATCATCAATCAATTAGTGAATTTAACGTTTCAAATACATAATTTTGCTATATAGCAAAAAATCACATTTTTGATGCCAAATCACAACAATAGGTTCTATCTATATTAGTTTTGGTTCTCACACCAGTCTAATGGAAATATATAGAAAATCACACCTTTTCCACTCGAATAAAAATTCTGATGATGATATATCAATCATCAGAATCACTCCCGGGCGACTAGAGCGTAATTCTATATCTATCCAGTATATTAAAATTTCAAATACACGTGGATCAGACGTATACGCAAAATCTTTATATACTGGACTGCCCAACTCAATATAAATAGATAATCAAATACGAATAATTGATTTAAATTTTCAAAACAAAAATTTGTTTTCACTTTCAAAAATATACTCTTCACACTCGTTCTAGGATACTACTGATCCCATCTCTAACGAGTCATTCTCGTTGGATATTACTAATCCAATATCTGATGAATTCTTTCATACGGTTCTAATGTGCCTTGTTCTCTGCTTTGTAAACCAAAGCCCTGATACCAACTGTGAAAACCCGTAACTTCCCCGTAAAGGAAAGTGTCGGATAGTTCGAGAACAAGCCACAACAGAACGCATATAAAAGAACATTTCATTGCTTATTACAACAGTGCATCAGATTACAAGAATATACAAAGTATAAATGAATATTACACAGAAATATCAGAGATTTAAATTACATTTAAATACATAGCAGCGGAAAATAATACAATACACAGCTAGAAGGAGATATACGGATACAAAGCTTTCCGGATATCGTTCCAGCTGTAAACCAGGATCCTGTGAATATAAATCTTCAAAACCAAAACTACTAGCTGCCCGTGTGGAAAATAGGGGCACCCGGAGTTTAGGTCAAAACAATAAACCCCAGGTCAGTCATGTGACTGGTGTGAGAACTAAAACAGTTATTAATCTTTACTTTAAATCATTAGGCAAATCAAGGGACCACGCCGTATAACACGGAACGGGTTTCCTCCCAAGAATACCAGTGCATAAAACAAACAGCACAATGCTAAATGAAGTAAAATGAAGCTGTTATAAGACCCAGGTCCCATCACACAATGCAACGCAGCCGAGGACAGGGTTTTCCCTTATAACAGCCAAAGAATGCTTGATACGTTTAAAACAAATCGCTTGATACTATTATAAGTGCATAGTTCATAAAACAACTTCAAATCATAAGTATCAATCATAGGCGGCATGGGTACCATATATCATGTCGCCATACTAGTTTTACATTTAAAACCGCAAATGTCACGTATTTGGAAATTGGATTTTCGTCTATGAACCGAGGCAAAAGATAGTCCTCAACCGATTCGAGACAATCTAGCCCATGTCTCAGGATCAGAGCTCGAGTGACCCTTGGATCGTCAGGGCCGGTCCACCGATGTGGATTAAAATGCCTGAACGCTACGTTTCCCCGCCCTTTGGGGCGTAAATGAGCCAACTAAATGACTCCATCGGTTCGAGAACGACCGATCATTCCGAGGCGCCTCGCAACAGCAACAACCACATAAGTCAAACTCGTCAGGGCGTGTAAAACCACTGACGCCACTTTTTAGCTAGAAGGAAATGCATGCCCTCCTTGAGATCCGTCTCCCGTTTTTGGTTCATACCGGGTGTGAAACACGCGAAGTAAACGTTACACAAAGCTACGCCACAAAGGCCTTGCTTTGATCAACACCACAGGACTTTGCTTTTCAACAGAAGACTCGATCAATTGCCACTTAGGCATGCCACACAGGCAATTCACTCCATGCGTTTGATATCTATCAATATATAACCCCTGAGCTCGTACGTCTCAGAGAAGGGCGTTAAGCAAGAGAATAAATTCTCCATCGCCAAACAGATATATATTTAATAGAGATCAATCGCACGGACTAAAATCCAATGTCAGACACACAGTCCATTTACAAGTTCGTTCTGGGTCTGAACGAAACCGGAGGCACCTAGTACCCCGCATATCCATCGATCCCCAAGTACGTCTGGACGATCACTAACTGTTTCCATCTTCTTGGGTGTACAGCCCAATCAAGATCATCAGTAATTATCCAAACGACGTGAAGACCTCCGGTCTTCGACCATCGTCTTCATCTTCGACTTATCGTCGTATCAGTTATTCAGAATGGGATAAACCCGGTCTTTCCGAATAACTCGCGTATATTTTAAATAAGTGTTACACAAACACAACATACGCCTCATTCCAATTCATCAGTAACTAACCATAAATTAATCAAGAGAATAATTCCCCAAATATTAACCCCGAAGGCCGAAACCAACATCAGATCAATATTCAGAAAACCATTCTACTTGGCTAACCGACAGTTAGTTTCTAAATTTCACATTCATAGGGAAAGGTTCCCATTAATTTTATCCAAGATAAATTCTTTAATTTATTCTTTAATCTACTTTTGAATTTCGATTCAACAAGTCGGGATTAACGAACCTTACTGAAGTAATCATTTGTTTTAATTCCCCAATCCCATCCTATTTATCCCATGAAGTAAAACTGGTTATACTTCATATCTAACACCACGGTGTTATCAGTAAATTCCATTACCATTTCACGTTCAAATCTAATTAATGATTTAACTATCGCCTGGAGCAAAACTGGTGATACTCCATTCTCGATCATTTCAATCCAATTAAAGATTCATTAAAACTCCACTTAGTTTTAATCGTTAACTGGGTTAAAGAATCCGGGTCATTTAAAACACGGTTCACGATAAACCCAAAATCACATTCATTAATTATCGGGTTAAAGAACGAGTGTTATTTTAAAACACCGTACACGATAAACCCAAAAATCAATATCGATTCAACTCCAATTAAATGTTATTTAATTGGTACACTTCATTAAATCTAAATAAAAAGATTCAATCTTTTCTCAACTGGGTTCAAGAACAGTGTTAATGAAGACACCATTCACGACAAACCCAAATCACATTTGATATTAAACACAAGGCTCTGAATAGAAAATATACCGGCTTATATTCAATATCAAATTCCACGACTAACAAATATCGTATTGGAAATAACGATATAAATATATATCTTTCAAATTCCCATAACAACATCCATATAATCACGAATTCCAACATCGAAATATTCCGAAGACAATTTCGATTCAAATCCACTCCAATGCAATCATTGGAAATTCTGGTTATATTTAAAACCCTTTTTATATTCAATTTATTTATTTAAAAATAAATAGAATTATAATTCTAGTTTAAAACTAGTTCATTTCGATAAAAATCTATTTTCATCTTTTCAAATATGGAGTTTTTCATCCCAATCTTTTCCCAAATCCTTTCTTATGATTTTACATAAATTATTACTATTTTTAATAATTTTATCAAGGTCCGTACAGTCGATTTCCATCAATGGCCATCGAACTGCACTTACAGCGACCTTTTTCAAATTTGATTTGGACATAATTCCAAATCCAATCGTTAGATTTCAAATTTCCAACATTCGTTAGAAAGCTCTTTTCGATACGAACCCAACGGTTCCGGTTTTAGGAGAATCCGACGGTCGGATCTCCCGTAATATTCGTTCGAAGTTAATGTTCGAAATTCGCGAACTGCCGCGGCACGGCGCGTTCTATTCAGCCATTATATTATATATATAATATATATAATATATATTTCGTCGATTTCTATTTAAAACGAATTATATAAATAGTTTTAAAATTCGTTTCAAAAGCAATTTCAACTTCCATTTCAATTCAAATCCAAATTGAATTCTTCTTTATAAATTTGTTTTAAAATTCATTTCTATTCAATTCAAATTTCAATTCAATTTGAATTCATTTCAATTCGCTTTCAATTCAATTTGAATTCGTTTTCAATTCATTTTGAAATCGTTTTCAATTCAATTCATTTCGAAATCGTTATATATTCAATTCATTTCGAAATCTTTATATATTCAATTCATTTCGAAATCGTTTTCAATTCAATTCATTTCGAAATCGTTATATATTCAATTCATTTCGAAATCGTTATATATTCAATTCATTTCGAAATCGTTATATATTCAATTCATTTCGAAATCGTTATATATTCAATTCATTTCGAAATAGTTATATATTCAATTCATTTCGAAATGAATAAAATCGATATAAATATCGTTCACGTCAAAATGGCGTCAAACTAATCAACACGGCTTCATAAATTTCTATTTTCAAATATTCTATTTCAAATATTTCTTTTTCAAAATAGTTGTTATTATCAAAATATTTCGTTCAACACATGACCAATCTCAATGGATGAGTACTGTCAACACATGAACTTTTATTTTATATCGATAAAGATGTAAATTTTATTACTAAAATATTTCGTTCAACACATGACCAATCTCAATGGATGAGTACTGTCAACACATGAACTTTTATTTTATATCGATAAAGATGTAAATTTTATTACTAAAATATTTCGTTCAACACATGACCAATCTCAATGGATGAGTACTGTAACGACCACGGGGTTTTCGACTCGGAAAATCGACACAAAACCCAACGTCGACTGTTTAGACATCGAAAATACCGGATCATTAATAGAAAGAAATTAGAGGATGGGATAGAAAGATAGAACTAATAGAATAGAAGAAGAAGAACACAACTGAGCAGAATCAGAGTAAACACGAATCTCACAGCGGGACGAATATATTATATAATATAACTTTGAAATACAAAACTGTATTGTATATTCATACCATTATCAGAGTACAATACATCATATCACAGCGGAAATAATCTCTAACTAACTAATGGTGAAGCCTTCTGTTTCCAGCTCCTCCAAGTGAATCTGCAAATCCTGAAACACTTGACTGCCCATACAAATTTGGGCACCCAAGAGTTTAGGAAAAACAACAAAATAAACTCTGGGTCAGTCATGGGACTGGTGTGAGTAAATTCCAACCATACGGTTTAACTTTGAAAATCCTTTTGAAACAAAAGGATAATAGTAAGACCAACCCACACATAAACATGGACGGTTTTTACCTTACTATAACCCAAAATATTTTTGACATCAAAATCCAGCGATATTATGATAATGTCTAATCAAATAAATAACCAAATAGTAGAACGCTTGCATCTCACGCTCTATATATATAGTATAAAATCAAAAACCGCAGGGCGCTTATTGGAGATTGGATTCCAACTATGACAAGGTATGGGACTACCTTCCGATGATGTATCTCTAGAGGCGAATACACCTGGGTTCAACAAGAACGTCTTGCAACCCGGCCCACACATGACCGACCACTCATTTCGGTTGAGTGTATCGAATGTATATCACCAACGGTTGGACTCAAACCACCGTTTCCCGAATGGGCAGAATCGATAGATTTAGAAACAAAAGGAATTTCTCTAGATAGGTGATTATACACCCTAATGGGAGCGACCCACATAGCCATGCTGCCTGCCCGATTTTTGTCATTTCCCGGTTGTGAAGCTTGAGGCTACGTCTATCTTTTAAACCATCTGGCCACCATACACTTTGAATGCCACATCATCAAACCCTTCAAATCACTAGTTGATCTACCCAAAAATATTATGAGTATAAAAGCTAGGAGAAACGAATTTCTCCGCCACCAGACGTAATACTTTGAAAAGATCGTCTTATGTGACCGTTAGGAATACTTTGTCAAACATTCGTCCATAGAAGTTGTCCTGGGACTGGACAAACAGAAAACACCATTCTGAAACAGGACGACCCTTGCATTCACTCCATCTTCAATTTTCTTCAGCATAATCAAATTCGCAGCGCTTATGCCTATACGGAGTGGTTTTCGATAATATATCCAACCGGTCTCTCCGTATTGACAACGATGGTCAAAACACTTCGATAGTTGGTTATTTAACTATCGAGGTAAAAACAAACATCCATTCAAATATCACACATCGCTAGCCCTTTCTAATATTTTCCCGTTTCCTATATCTTCCTAGATATTTTCTCACAGCTCGTTAAACCCTTCACGCTCTGGAAAACATTTCCAAATATTTTAAACCCTTATTTTTCTATATTCTTGAAACCATAGGTCCTTAACGTTCGAAAACATTTCTCGCTTTTACACACTTCTTATTTTCTGTATATGCATTATTTATATTGGAAAATATTTCCAATTCCCAATATAACTATTTAATTCTACAATGATTGCTTTTCAAACATAATTCACTTTAAACCGTGAATGTTATCTCTCATAGAAACTGATCCCATTAAATCAAACTAACTTGGTTTTAACAATAAATATCAATATCGATTATATACGTACAATTCGACAAAGCCAAATCCAACTATATCACTTCTTCGGAAAGACATAATTATTTCCTTATCACTTTGCTAAGTGAGTTTCAAACCTCTCTAGGGAATAGTGCTATATCTAATAATCACGCTTAAGCTTGGTCAACAGCGCTAATTTATTGTTATAGTTCAAAAACTTGTCATACGCTGTAATATTCTCTTTTATAACTAATCTTGACATAATAGTCACGCTTAAGCATAGTCAACAGCGTTATTTTATCGCTATAGTTCTGGGACTTGTCATACGCTGTAATATTCTCTTTATAACTAATCTTGACATCCTTTTCTGTAAAAAAAAATCTTGACATCTCTTTCCGTTACAAAAATCTTGACATCACTTTCCGTTACAAACAAGTACCATCCTTTGATAATAGTGAAGCCATTCAAGTTGGGGTATTTTAATTACCTCTCAGACCTTGATCAACAACATTCTTATCTTAGAACAGATATAAGTTCGTAACTCTAACCCCTTATACTTTAAAATCCGTAATCGTGCTTCTTGCTATATTTTAAATATGGTTTTATGATGCCATATCCCTATTTTTGAAACTCGGTTATTTACATTAGCTTATACAAAAATCCATTTTTAAACATTTCTCTCCGCTTCGTCTTTCTTAGACAAATCCCCTATTAAACATTCCTCTTCACTTTGTCCTCTTTAGACAAATCCCTTATACTTTAAAATCTTATTTAAACTAAATCAACTATTCGTTGATTTATTACATTAGATTAATCATCCCAATCTAATTTAATTACATAGCCAATTATTGATCAAAACAGTTTGCTTGGTAAATATTTAGCCTTGATTAACCCACTAATCAATTCTACAAAATCTTTTTATTTTGAATAAATAACATTTATTAATCCAAATAATTTCACTTGTATCGATTACCATAAAAATAATAATTTATTTCTAAATAATCTCATTTACTATTAAATAAACCATAATCGATTCTAACTAATCTTACTTAATATGAAATCAACCATAATCTATTTTTAAATATCTCATTTAATTGTTCTTAAAAAAATAAATACTTATTATTAATCATCAAGTTAATCTCCGCTCACTTACTTATTAATCTTATTAATATAAGAATCCACTTTACCAAATCATTTAGTAAGTATGGTGAAACACGTGCTTCGCACACGGTGGGATTTTGGTAAAACAATAGAGGTTAAAACAAATGATACATTTATGGTTGGTTGTTGCCACTTCCTTAATCGATATCATCTATTGATTAAATCAAAATAACGTTTGAATTTCCATTCAACGCTAATATCAACACAAGGTTTCAAAAGTCATTTGGGTTCAAACAATGCATCTATATAAAACAAACAGTACATATAAATATTTGAGGAATCCGGTTGGATTCCTCCAATCGGTTTCCTGCACCCACCGATGTTAGTCAACATTTAACACTGGGTCCATCCTAGGGAATATTATAATCGATGGAATCAGTATCTAACCGGTGATGTGTACATATGCAACGATATAAAATATTTCAACCAATTTAACCATAATCTACCTAAACAACCATCACACAGCATTCAACCATTATTTAAAATATAATTAAAATATTTTAATTAAAACAGAGTTAGTGAATTTACTCACCTTTGCGCGTTAACCGTTAAACAACGATTTGCGTCAGTCGATAGATCTGAGCAAGCGATTTATTCTGGTATAGTTCGCCACCATTTCGATCTCCGTTCAGATCATGTTCGAACTTTAGTATTTATCGGCACACTTGTTTACTTTATCTTTACGCCTTGACTAGCTCCAGTGATTTTCCATCACCGTATTTCTTTCTATATCACTACACTTCCACTCGCTCTCAAGAAACAGACCTCGACTTCACATTCACATCATCTGCTCCCTCGATCATTGTTGCGTCTTCGGTCTCAGTCCCGACCTCTTCTAAAATTTCCGTTATTCTTCAACCGTTCTTCCCGTTTAACATCACGTCCTTACTTCAGAAACAATCATCACGCCCCTTACTGCAAATTTGTAGGCTATTATCCCATCCATTTCTTATCACCTGTCCAAACTAAAATCGCTACTTTGTTGTGCTTGCAAAAATATCACATATTGACGTCCGTTCATGGGTTATTTCCTTGTACCAGATTTCACTACAGAAGCTTATACAAACTCTCACATGACACGTTCATCTTTTCTATTGGTGGAGGAAAAGCAATGCTAATACGGGTCATAGCATCCCTGGTATCTTAGCAAACATAATATCGTATAATTGGAAAATGTATGGCCATTCACCTTCCACTACGCATGCATTAATAGGATTTAATCCTCCATTTTTCCGAAAACTTCTGCAACCACTTACTTCATGGTAGAACCACCACCTGTATCCTCTCCTTGGATGCAATGCACCTCCTAAACCAACATGCAGCACACATGTTTTCCACTTTCCACTCAACTTCCCAAAACAGTGAAGACCGCCTCCGGTATATTCATCCTTCAACCCCCCACAAATTTTTTTTTAACCCACTGTACATCTCTTTTTTTTAAAACATTCACCGCAAAAATATCACCAAAGTTTACAGTAACTCACCTTATTTCTTCATGTCTCCCCCCGTGTATTTACACCGTCCCCTGCTCCTTTAATTCCTCCATCATCTTGTGTTCGCTCCTCACTTCTTCAGGCCCAAACTCGTACCCCATTTCCTTTCTTAACAAAACTGAACTGCTCCAGTAAAAATCCTTCACCAAATTGGAAAGCTCTTCAAGCCCCATACTCCCATCTACCCTGTTGTTGTCGGCTGCTGTGCTAGCTACAATAGGTCATGCACCACATCTCAATACATACTTTACTTCGATGAGCTCCTTGCCAAAAGAAGCCGTGTTCAATTCTGGATGCTGCCATGAAGTCGTGGAACCCAAGGTTTTACGGAGACATATAAAACTCATATGAGCTTAAGGCTATTGAATCAAGGATCCCAATAATATAAAACTTTGTAATTTACTGTGCAGTATTGGTATGGAAACTTGTCTTTGAAGATTTATGTTTTCGTTTTATTTTATAGAATAGCTTTGAATGTTGATTTTCTGAAAGAGAACATGCTGCATGTATTTATATGGTAGAAGACCGTGGCATGCAAGTAATAGGAAATATAGAACAGGGTGGTAGGTTTACTGTATAATTTCTTGGTCACCACGGCTGTATTTCTCCTTGGCGATGAAGCTGTAGAAAACAGCTGTGATATGACGTATCAATGCAACTTTATAGGATAGGATATGACATTGATATTTCATAGCTTGTGTTTTCTTCTCGGGTAGGCTGGACTTGAAAACATGGCAGGAGAAAAATGTATGGTAAGTTTAGAATAGGATTTGCTTTTGATTTGAAAATACGAGCTGCGTTGGTAAGGCTGAAGTATGGTCTGACTTGCTTCGATAGAAAGCAATAGGTGTAGATAGGAACACAACTACTTATATTAATATATGTTGTATCATAGGGTAGGTTCTATGGTCCTTTTCTTACTCTAAGACATGACGAATGGTACGATTTCAGTACTGCGGTGGGATAGAAATGTTGGTTTTCATAAAATTTGTTGAAGCTAAGAAGTACCAGGTATGCGTGTAAACTTAGGCCATGCTTCTCATTAAATTGGTGGAGACATGTTTGTAAGGAGGTGGCTTGATATTTCCCTGCGTTGTATATTGATCCTCACAATATATTTTTGTTTTACTTTGGAGTTTGGTTTTTATTTTACTCAATATATACAGTTCAATGTACCCCATTGTATCCAATTTTATTCACTTACGGACCACTATGGACAGGAATAAAAATATGGTCGTGTCCAGCGAGGTGTTACGATCCCAAAAATATAATAATACCGGTAGGTTAACTTATTCTGTGAAACCCCAAAATATTGATACAGGGTGCAAAAATACTCCAAATAAAAAATTGCATATTTAATTAATTAAAAATTACAGTAAAATTCTAAAAATTAAATAATCACTACGCCCCAAAAGAATCTCGTCTAAATTTGAAACCAGTACCAAGTTATAACGAATAAACCGTTACGTTCGATAAACGATTCTATAGCGATTATTTGGAAATTTGATTTGGATATATCTCGCAATCTATAACGCGAAATCTTGGTTTTTCACTTCCATTAGAAAGATACAGTTCAACAGATTCTAATGTTTCTTGTTTCGTAGAAATCCGACTTATAACGGGTCATGTACACTCAATTGAAGTTCAGAACGTTAAATTACGAACTACGGCATCGTTATGAGCTTGATTATAATTAAAATATATTTTTATACGTTCAACTTCGTTTTAATTAAGAATTCCATATTTAAAATTATTTAAATATTCAAATACAAACCAATAAAAAATGCGGGACGTTACAAGTACTGTCAACACATGAACTTTTATTTTATATCGATAAAGATGTAAATTTTATTACTAAAATATTTCGTTCAACACATGACCAATCTCAATGGATGAGTACTGTCAACACCTGAACTTTTATTTTATATCGATAAAGATGTAAATTTTATTACTAAAATATTTCGTTCAACACATGACCAATCTCAATGGATGAGTACTGTCAACACATGAACTTTTATTCTATATCGATAAAGATGTAAATTTTATTACTAAAATATTTCGTTCAACACATGACCAATCTCAATGGATGAGTACTGTCAACACATGAACTTTTATTTTATAATATTCTTTATTTTTCAAATTGGAATGAGGCCCAATCAATTACCATATAAAGTTAATTATATGGATTTTCATACATTACACACATATAATAGCATTGAAAAATAATCAACCGTCAACCAAAGTGCACTACACTGTATAAGCATCAAATATAGATATCTAACGCTTATAACAGCCTGTCAATCAATCGATCGACATATTTAATCAATCAGGATGAGTGAACTTCAAATTTCATCCTAACACCCGTGTGGGGTTTCAAACAATCAAACACAGATTTTAGTTGTGCAGTTGGGCGATGTGTAAAATTTATCGACCCAATCAATGTCCTTCAAATAGGTGTACATAAACAAACCGTTCGGTTTGTAAATGAATATTTTATTTTATTCAGTTCACGTTAAAAATTATGTTTTTAATGATAAAAACATTTTTATTTCAACATATGAATTTCTATTCAGTTCATTCATCCAATAAAATGATATTTTTATTTTTCTAACATATTTTAGAAAATTTCGACGGCATAACGGCACGATACTAGAAACGGGACGAGGCCTAGCCTTATCCCCGGTCTAGTGAAGGCCCACGCCATTCACACATCAATCATATTCACCAAACAACCAAATCAAATCAAGTCATCAAATTAATTTATGCAACCAAACAAACAAGTCCATGGTATGTGGACGATTGTGTCGGGTGCTACTAAGCACCGTCTGCATCCTAGTATATATATATAACTAGAAAAGAAATTGAAAGGTGAGAAATTCTCACAGATAGCTATCCAATCATCTTGACTCTTCTTTGATCGAAATCTTCATCGTTCTCGCCTTTTTGTCACTTTCGTTGACCGCTTTCACTACATATATAAAAATCACACATTTTTATATTTTGATGTCTTTAAATAAAAATCACATTTTTATTTGTTCACTTTCAATTTAAAAATCATATTTTTATATTCACTTCATATATTTAAAAATCGAATTTTTACTACTATGTTATATAGATAAAAATTATATTTTTATCACGCTATTTTCCACCTAAAGATTTCGCCTTTATAAACACATAGACTTCGCCTTTTCAAATTTAAAGATTTCATCTTTATAAAAATCTCATTTTTATTTTTCTACCCATATAAAGAGGACATTTTTAATAATCCTATCATGTAAAAATTATATTTTTAATTCTCTACCGAAACAAAAATCATATTTCTACCACTTCTATATAGTAAAGATTATATTTTTAATACTTTAAAAATATAAAAATCATATTTTTAATTCTCTACATTATATAAAAATCAAATTTTTATTATTAAAAATTTCACCTTTACTATTATAAAGATTTCACCTTTTTCCGAAGTAAAAATCATATTTTTACTTCACTACTCATATTAAAAATATCGTTTTTCCATATTTAAAAATGTCGTCATTTATATTCTAAAAATCACATTTTTATATTTTAAAAATCACATCTTTATATTTTAAAAATCACGTCTTTATATTTTAAAAATCACGTCTTTATATTTTAAAAATCACGTCTTTATATTTTAAAAATCACGTAAATATAAATCAGAAAATAAAAGTGTATTATAATTAAATAAAATAAAATAAACACACCTTTTACTGACTTAGTGGTTGGAGGGGCTCGGGGAGGAGCTGGAAGCGGCGCTGACAACTGACGGGTCGAGGGTGTTGCGGCCAGGCGAGGCGGAGGTACTCAGGGTCGGGTTTTGGGGACTGTCGATCTTCAGACGGGGAGGGAAACGACGGTCGAGATGCCGAGGGGAGGGGGGGGGGTTCGCCAATGCTCGCCGGAGATGGGGGAGAGTCCGCTGGAGGAGGCGCAACGACTGGTTAGAGGGGAACGACGGGCGATCCAGGGTTTTATCTTTTTTTCTTTTTCTTCTGATCAGGTTGAAGAATATACGGGGGGGGGGGGGGGGGGGGTATATGCAAAAGAAGAAATTAATTTATTTAATTAATTTATATTTCAAAAAGTTGACTTTTACATACGACCTCGAAACGAGGCCCACCGCCTGTCGTCTATAGCGTTTTACCCCTATTCCGAACCCAATGGGATATGTATCGCAAGCTGATATGATCGTTTGAATCAGTTTCCGTTGAAATCAACATATAACTCTATATATTGAATTTGAACACGCATTTCAATTTACCGGGGTCACATACTAACTAGGAAAATTCCAGAAAAATATTTTCTAGCTTCGTATTGACAATACGGTCCTAACAAAACTAGTTTCATCGAATTCTAAGACCGTTGGAAAAGTGGCCAATTTCCAGTTGATTAAAATCAACTGAAACTGGTTAAACGCGTTTTCCTTTGCCACGCTCACATATTGATTCAAAAAATTATGAAATTTGAAACCTAGCAATAATTTAACATAACGGACCCAACAAAACTGGTTTCGTCGAAATCCGAGGTCGTTTGCAAAATGTCCATTTTTAAGGGCCTGAATTCCATAGCGACTATTCAGAATTTTCAACTGGACATATCTTTTGATTCCCGCTATGAAATTTCGATTATTCGGATCCGTTGGAAAGATATTATCAATTAGTTCCTAATGTTTTTGGTTTCACTAAAATCCGGATTGTTTTGCACCCGGTACATTCAATTGAAGTTTGAAATCGAATTATCGAACTACCGCGCCATTTTCATTTCTATTTATAATTATATATAAATATTTATATTCTAACGACGGCGCATATAATATATACGTTCTAATATATTCAAAATAAAATTTCCCGTCGATATTATTTAAAATAATTCATTTTAAGAAATCAAAATTCGCTCAAACTGCCAAAATTAAAAATTTAAACTGGCCCAGATTTTCGGGTTGTTACATGTCATGTCAAATTGACTAAGTGTGTCGTTCAAGTTCAAGACTTAGTCCTACGAATCATGTGTCAGGTTAGTTAAGTGTGTTCAAGTGGTTCATGACTTAACCCTATCAAATCAACGTGTCAAATTGGTTAAGTATAATCAAGTGGTCCATGACTTAACCCTATCCAGTGGCATTAATTTACTTTATGCACCCCTAACCTCTCACATTAGACTTGGTTATGGTTACTGGATGTGCCGGGCGGGTCCGGGTAGTTTTACACCATAACCTAGTCTAACCTCGGGTTTCGAGTGCGATATGACCAACTACTCACATTGGGTCCTATTGTTTGCAGTTACTGGATTCGGCGGGCAGTTCAGGGCAGATTTATTCTGCAAACTCAACCCAACCTCGAGTTGGCCACGTTCAAGTTATCTAAGTGTCATGTCCCAAATTCATATTTTCAAGTATAATTTCATGTCAAGTTCATGTTCCTGTCCAAGCTCAAGTTATAACGATATTCAGGTTTTCAAGTTCATACTAAATTCAGGTTTTCCTAAACTACCCAAATCGCATCCCCAACACTCATGAATTCGAATCAAGGCAATAGATGTAGCTAGGGAATAACATAACAAGGATGGGTATAAAGTGGCAAAGGTGATTTCAAGGCAAGCATGGCGTAACTTGAGATAGGATCATAACATCACTGGCATATGAAATAGGGTGATAAACATAGCAATAAATGACATAAGATGATAATCCTAAACTTGTGACTAGCAATAGTTTCAACATCACAACATCGCAGGCATGTTAAAATAACGATAGGGTTTAGGTTATGACATGAATAGGCCCATAAATAGTGTTCTTATCAGTATTCCACAAATCAAGGTTCAATATGAACGGTACTAGGTTCAAGGTGAATAGATCTAGGGTGAACAAGAGTAGATCTAAAATAATAGATCAAAAAGGAATAGTCATAGATCAAAGATATACAAGAGTAGGTCTCAAGTAGTTATCATGTATATGTTCAACTTCAATTTACACATGTCCGTATTAAGTTTAGAGTATAGATCTAAGAGTAACTGGGGCTTACAGATCGTGGTTTTTGAGAACTAAGAATGGAAATTGTCATTGGATCATTGCAGAAGCTTTAATCTCTAGTTTGAATTGAGTTGCTTAGGTTGATGTTGATTAGCTTCTAGTTTTGATTCCAGCAGAGTAGCGACGCCATTTTTATTTTTATTTAGAACAGAGGCAGAGTAGAAGCAGAATAGAATTGTGTGTAGAGAAGGCTAGGTTTGGGGCTGTTTAAATAGGTTTAGGTAGATGAATCTGGACAGAAATCGGACTAGAAACATCAGAATGAACACTGGCCCAAAAATGGGCTCGGGGACCAGGTCGACACCCAGGTCGACTGCCCAGTCGACCTGGTCGGGGGGGGGGTCGACTGCCCAGTCGTCTCCCCAGTCGACCTGGGTCTGGGCGGGAAATTTCCCGCCCAATCTGTTCTGCGTTTGAAATTCGAATTTTGAATTCAAATTCGAGCTGTTTTCGATTCTGAATATTTCTGAATCTTCGGAGGGTCATATCTCCCTCATACGGACTCCGATACTTGCAAACTCGGACTCGTTTCCAAGCAGAATTCCGAAACGAACGCAATGGCGCAACCCATTTCCCTTGGTTCTTATTTTAAAATTTTATTCTGCCTAGATTTATGGTTATAACACGTTATCAAAATACGGGTTGTTACATTCTCCCCTCCTTAAAGGATTTCGTCCCTGAAATCTCTAAGTTTGGAAAAACGTATCCTACCATCCATCATCCATCTACTCAAAACATCATCCACAAGCGAACATTGTCCTTAAGAGATTTCTAATGCTGTATGAACATATGCAAAAAGTGTGTGTATATGTTCCTTATCTAATGCAAATGATCAGGCCTGATTGATCTTTCTAATGCAAAATATGTTTAGTGTCATGAATCCAACATGTATGCAAATAATCCTAGTCACGTAAGCACTATATGTGTGCACAAACATTCATCCATATGCAACATTCATATGATAACACATTCAATTTCATCCATAAATAAGTATAAACACTCATGCATATGCAATATGAAAATGTGTTTGAGCCGATCTAGTGCCTAATGTGTGTTATGCAACCACGAGCAATCACTTGCAACCACTTGCAACCATTCGAAAACATCAAGCATAACATGTTTAAAATACATGTTTACATTCATAGGATTCTACCTAAGGTTCTCAAGACAGGATCGAAAGGTTATACAAGATAAAACAGAGTATCTAGGGAAAAGAAGTTAAAGATTTACCCCTAGAAGGTCCTTCTTACGGGGCTTGCCCTTGCTTCTTAGGGAAGTTCTTGCTGATGTGTCCAGTTTCACCGCATTGAAAACATGCTCCTATCTTCATCTTCTTCTTCCTACAGTCCTGGACTATATGCCCGTCAATACCACAGAAGTTGCATTTTCTTTTCTCACGTGACTTGTCATTCTTGTTGTTGCTGTTATTTCCTCCTTTCTCCGAGTCTACCTTCTTGTCTTGAGACTCATTCGCCTTGACCTTCTTCTTGCCATTCTCGTCTTCTTCATGAAGTAGGGCCATATTCACCAAGCTTTCAAAGGTCGCCCCCATGGGTACATGAGTCATGGCCATAGTGTGGAGTGGCTCGCTCAATCCTCGAGCAAAGAGTAGAGCCTTCTTCTCAGCCGTGTTGACTAAGTCCAAACCAAACCGAGCAAGATGATTAAACTTATTCACGTATTCCCTAACTGACATGTCCCCTTGCTTGAGTGCCAGGAACCTCTCCATCTGAAGACTCGCTTCTGCGAATGATAAAAACTTAAGCCCAAACCTCTCTCTAAAGTCTGCCCAAGTCTCAATTGGCCTGGTAGCGTTGGTGACTTCCCACCATAATGCAGCTTCCTCTTTCAACAACCATGGTGCCAACTGAACTTTCCTATGATCCTCCATATCGAAAATAAAAAACAATTCTTCAGTCTCTTTTAGCCAGTTTCGCGCCTCAACGAAGGTTTCAGTTCCAACGAAGTTCTTGCCGCCCATTCCTATAAAGTCCTTGCATATTTTGGCGAAGGCGGTACCCGGAGGAGGAGGAGGAACCGTGGTCACCGGGGGAGGAGGAGGAGGAATATCCATCGGGCCCGCGCCGTTGGCCCTAGCTTCCAAGTATCTTCGGAACCAGCCAGATATGGGTACTCCCTCAGGAAGGTTAAAATCAGACATGCTGAAATGCGAAAAGGAAAAAGATTCAAACGAGGAAACAAAGGAAAGTGCTAATGGCTTTTGGGGAATAGCCTTTTCTTAAAAATAAAACTTTTCTTGAAAAATGCTTCTTTATAAACGGTTTTGAAAATAGTTTCAGAAGGTTTTTAAAACTTTTGCCCAGTCTGGTAACCTTCTGCTCTGATACCAAATATAACACCCCACCTCCGCTAGGGTCACTCACAAAGGGAATGCCCTAGTTTTGGAGGGGTATTATCTAGTAAACAGGCACAGAGATAACACAAGACAGAGCATAGATAAAATAGAGTATATAAAGCAGCGGATATAAACTTTAAAACCAAATCTCATTACTGAAAAATAGAGTCAAAACCTCTTACATCAAAATGCCAAGTCATTATTTCATTACATCAAGTTCTAAAGAAGCAAAGTACTTTAAACAACGTAAGTAAAATATTATTCCCCAAAAAGTGCATGAGTGCAGCCATAGCATAGCTCAAGACCAAACCGTACATGAGTTGTTAGAAATCAAGCAAAGTCCAAGCTAAGAGCTAGAGTTTCCTTCCTGAGAACCGGGGGGGGGGGGGGGGGGACGAAAGACAAAGAGGCGAAAGAAAACGGGTCAGTCAAAAAGACTGGTAAGCCCTAGTGACTATCAGCATAGAAACTAGTAATGTTAACAAGACATGAATAAACTGGAATTAAACATAGGAATGATGATAAGTCTGACATGATAACTAATCTAAAAAGATAACTCAAGTCTAACATTGCGTATTCAAGGTTCGCCATACCAACTATACTGGTATACTAATCCCGTGTCAACTATAAATCAAGAAATAATCCCTTAGCCCAATATCGTGAAGTGACCCATTTCGGGGTCCAACGGTATGATCTAATCGATTGGCTCCCTACAAGTCTAGCTCATAGTGTGTCTGTGTCATACGGCCCTATCACGAATGTAGTCACCTGTGCTAGGTCCAACATAGGGTGTATCAAGCCCTAGGGTGCCAACCACCGACACGAATCAAGAATGCACAGATAATCCTACTGATGCCCAATGCCTGCTTTTTCAACTCCGGACTAAGCACACGACCCTAGTCCGCCTGAACCTACAATGGCGCACCAACTCAACTGTCGTTCTGGTCGCTTACAATCAGCACAGCAATCGTGCCCCACCCTGCCTAGTCCCAGGGTACCGTGATACATCTAGTGGGTTACTACTGAAAAGGACCGCGTAACTAGGGTTTCGTTCAGCAGGTTAAGTTGTCATTTAAAATCGAGACTTAACCCCATCTACGTGTCATGTCAAATTGACTAAGTGTGTCGTTCTAGTTCAAGACTTAGTCCTACGAATCATGTGTCAGGTTGGTTAAGTGTGTTCAAGCGGTTCATGACTTAACCCTATCAAATCAACGTGTCAAATTGGTTAAGTATATTCAAGTGGTCCATGACTTAACCCTATCCAGTGGCATTAATTTACTTAATGCACCCCTAACCTCTCACATTAGACTTGGTTATGGTTATTGGATGTGCCGGGCGGGTCCGGGAAGTTTTACACCATAACCTAGTCTAACCTCGGGTTTCGAGTGCGATATGACCAACTATTCACATTGGGTCCTATTGTTTGCAGTTACTGGATTCGTCGGGCGGTTCCGGGCAGATTTATATTGCAAACTCAACCCAACCTCGAGTTGGCCACATTCAAGTTATCTAAGTGTCATGTCCCAAATTCATATTTTCAAGTATAATTTCATGTCAAGTTCATGTTCCTATCCAAGCTCAAGTTATAATGATATTCATGTATTCAAGTTCATACTAAATTCAGGTTTTCCTAAACTATCCAAATCGCCAACGCTCGTGAATTCGAATCAAGGCAATAGATGTAACTAGGGAATAACATAACAAGGATGGGTATAAAGTGGCAAAGGTGATTTCAAGGCAAGCATGGCGTAACTTGAGATAGGATCATAACATCACTGGCATATGAAATAGGGTGATAAACATAGCAATAAATGACATAAGATGATTGAAACACCCCACCTCCGTTAGGGTCACTCTTAAAGGGAATGCCCTAATTTTGGTGGAGGTTTATAAGTATAAGTCACAGATACACAAGACAGATATAAGAACACATATTTTTGAACAGCGGAAAACAACAGCAACTTTTATTTCATTAAAATGCGTGTTACACAAACCATGCCATAATTGTCTTACAATACTTCCAAAAACATTACATCTTCATAACTGTCTTGATTTAATTATTTAAAGAAGCATAAAAACATAAGTAAACTGCATAAGTCCCATAATTGCTGTCCAAAGCCATAGTCCAAAACGAAAAAGATCCAAGCAATACATTCTTTCTCTTCAAGCTGGATGTGAAAACTGGTCAAGCTACGGTATTCCCTCCCTGTGGACCTGGGGGGGGGGGGGGACGAAAGAAAAGTAGAGTCAGACACAAAGCCGGAGTAAGTCTAGGACTATTCAGTCTATGAATAAAGAATTGGGCATGATAAGTATAAACTGGAAATGGGAAAGCTCTATAAACTAGGTTAAGTTGTCTAAAGTCGAATGTACTATCGTACCCATATTAATCTCTGACCCATATAAACTAGTTCCCAACAGGCACCCCATAATCATGGTGAAGTGATCCATTTCTGATGATCGGCTCCTACTCGCATAGTTACATGTGTCTTACGGCCCCCGTTGTTGTAGTTACCTATGCTGGTCCCACCATGGGGTGTATCAAGTCCCATGGTGGCGGCCCGACACAATTCTAGAATGCACAGGTATACTACTGGTGCCCAGTGCCTTATTTTTCTACGCTGGAGTGTGTGCACGACTGCACCCCGTTAGAACCTACACTGCTGCACCACCGCCCTCGATTTGACCTCTTACAGTCAGCCCAGTAATCGTGCCCCACCCTGCCTAGTTCAGGTTATCCTGATACACCTTGTAGGGTTACTGCTGAAAAGGGTCCCCCGCTACTAGGTTTTCTATTTCTAGCCAACATGCTAAGTTGTTTAAGTGTTTTGTAAACCTAACCCCCAATCAGTCTGTATAGTTTAGCATGTTCCATTTTGATTAAGTATTAATTCAATTTTCTTAATCCTATCAATCCTGACTCAGCCTTAATTGTCTTATTAAAGCATCGACCTTTCACATTAGACATATATTGTTGTGGCTGCCTGTTGCCGGTTGGGTCCGGGCAGTCTTATGCCATAACTCAGTCTAACCTCGGGTCTTTATTGGGCTCCGTGTTTAACCACCCACATTGGATAGGTATTGTTGTGACTACTGGACAGCCGGGCGGTTTCGGGCAGGTTTACATCACAACTCAATCCAACCTCGGGTTAAACACATCGTATTTTCTAAATTTACATATTTTGTCTCTTTTCTTTTTATATGTAAATATTTGCGGCCCATTATTCAAATTCATCTTTATTGGGTAAAATTAATTTATACCACTTAATTGTTTTTCAAGGTCGTTGGCATGCGTCAAACATGCTAACACATATGTTTGATATTTTAACCCAACCGTCATTACCCCCATTTTATACGTTCGCTACAATATAACATATGTTGGGTTTAACATTTAAACCCAACTTAGCCACATGAAAAAGGGGAGGCTTAGAACATGGTGGTTATATATTCTAAGTAACATCAAAAGGGGAGTGTGAACGCATGAACTTGCAACATAGCGAACTAATTAACATAAATTAGGCACTTGTGAACTTGCATTGTAATAGCATATAATCATGGCATAAACATACCTAAACACGAATCATGGTTTTTAATCTATTCATAGAATCATGGCATAAACATACCTAAACATGAATCATGGTTTTTAATCTATTCATGGAATCATAATACCCAAATGGATCCAACTACACTAAAAGTGATTATTAAAAAAAAAATATGTTGGCATAATAGTGAACCATATACTTGCATGAATCTCAAATAAACTACCACAACATATAGTCGTTACTTTCAACATGAATCATATACTTGCAATTATCCGATAGGTGTTGTAATAAACTACCACAAACATGTAGTTGTTAACTTTCAACATGAATCACATACTTGCAAATGTCCAATCGTTATACCACAACATCCCAAATCGATTAGAATCATAACAACATACAATTATGAATTATTCTCACCACAACTTAAGTACAATTCTATTTCCCATTTTACACAAATCAAAACACAATTATTTATTCACATCGGAATAGCACTCTACTTACAACGTATGACGAATCTTCAATTCAGGTTTCTGAATTCTGAATCTGGAGATGCTATCCTTTGTTGTAGGCGTTGTTTTTATTTAGTTGTCGTTGCTTTAGACTTTTGAATTGTCTCCTAATCGTCTCTCAATTTTGATGGCTACTCCTACTCTTTCCTCAACAGCATGACGGTCTCATCCTCATTTTTATTTGTACGAATTAGGTGGAGTCTTAGGTCCTTTTTATAGAGTTTGTGAATTGATTAGGACCATCGATGGAGCTTGGATTAATATTAGCCGTTCGTTTGAAGGAGAGGCCAATCAGGAGCTGACACCTAGCCCTAGTGACAAGGCAAGACTCAGAAATTCGGCCAAGCACATACCAGGCCAGCCAGGGGGGCTGGGTTCGACCTGGCTCAGGGGCCAGGTCGACTCCCCAGTCGACCCCCGTGTCGACTTAGCAGTCGACCTGGGTGTCCCAGGTCAACTACCCAGTCAACCTAGGTAGCCCCAGGTCGACTACCCAGACGACCTAGGTGCCTTAGGCGGGAAAATTCCCGCCCTGGCAAATCTGGCCCGATTTTTGAAATTTGAATTTGTTTTCTGAGCTGTTTTTGTCTGTTTGAATTTTAAACTGAATTCTGAAACTTCCGGAGGCCATATCTCCCTCATACGGAGTCCGTTTTACGCAAACTTGGACTCTATCTCAAGCAGAATTCCAAGACGAACGCAATGGCGTATCCCGTTTTCCTTAATTCTTTGATTTGAAATTAGTTATACTTTAATTTGTGAATTTCACTATTATAGAATACACGGGGTGTTACATTCTCCCCCACTTAAAAGGATTTCGTCCCCAAATCTTCAAGTTCAGGAAGAATGTATATCCTAACATCCAAACGTCCATCTACTCATCCATCAAACACGAGCGTCCATTGTCCTTAAAAGACTTCTAATGCTTCATGATCATATGCGAAGTGTGTGTACATGTACTTATCTAATGCAAAAATCAGTCGGTCTACTGATTCAGTTGACCTCCTTAATGCAAATTATGTAAGTGTCATGAATCCATTAAGTATGCAAAATTTCCTATTCATTATTCTACATGAGTGCACAATCATTCATATAAATGCAACATCCATATGACAACATATTAAACTTCAACCATATACGAATATAAATACATATATGCATATGCAATATGAAGTGACTGAGCCGATCTAAAACCTAAATTGTGTGTGTATATGCAACCACGAGCAACCACCATCAATCACTTGCAACCACCTGCAACCATCATCCCTAACATGTTTCAATTACATGTTTTCATCCAAAGAGTTTCTACCTAAAAGATAAGGCCGAGGAGATATACCTAAAAAGATAGATAAAAGCACAACTTAAGGAAAAAGAATGATCAAAGACGTACCCTTGAAAAGAAAAGGGTAGGCTGCGCGTATTCTAGCTTCAGTTTCCCAAGTTGCGTCTCCCTCGGCGTCGCTCCACTGAACTTTGACGAGCTTGACTTCGCGGTTGCGTAGCTTTTTCACTTCTGTTCCTAATATGCGGGTTGGAACTTTCCTCACAGTTGCTTCGCATTCCACTTCAGCTTCTTCTAGGATATTTGGCTCTACCACTTCAGCAGATTCATGTAGACATTTTTGGAGGTGCGAAACGTGAAAGACGTTGTGAACTCCGGCCAGCTTTTCAGGTAGCTCTAATCTATAGGCCATTTTCCCAATTTTCTCGATAATAGGAAACGGTCCTACGAACCTTGGTGCTAGCTTTCCTGTGGTTCCAAAATGAACAACGTTCCTTAGCGGAGATACCTTAAGAAAAACTCTGTCCCCAACCTCAAATTCAAGGTCAGTCCTCCTCTTGTCGGCGTAGGATTTTTGTCTGTCTTGGGCTGTCTTCATTCTTCTCTGTATTAAGTCTACTTTTTCTGAAGTCTCTCGTATCATATCTGGTCCAAGTATGAGCTTGTCAGTAGACTCCCACCAACAAGTGGGCGATCGGCATGGTCTTCCATATAAAGCTTCGAAGGGTGCCATTCTGATGGTGGCTTGGTAGCTGTTGTTGTAGGCAAATTCCACCAAAGGAAGATGATCTTCCCACGTCCCTCCAAAGTCAAGGACGCACAGTCTTAAAAGGTCCTCCAAAACTCTGTTCACTCTTTCCGTCTGGCCGTCGGTTTGGGGGTGATAGGTTGTACTCAAGCATAACTGTGTGCCTACTGCTTCTTGCAGACTTCGCCAAAACTCACTTGTGAAGATAGGTTCTCGGTCACTAATAATGCTGGATGGTATTCCATGGAGTCGAACAATTTCCTTGAGGTAAAGAGATGCTAGGGATGAGGCAGTTCTTTTACTCTTGACAGGTAAAAAGTGAGCCCTTTTAGTAAGCCTATCCACTATTACCCAAATGCTAGTGTTGCCTCTTCTAGACCTAGGCAGCCCATCAATGAAGTCCATTGAGATGCTATCCCACTTCCACTGCGGGACCTCTAGAGGATGGAGCAGACCGCCAGGCTTTTTCTGTTCCGCCTTAACCTGTTGGCACACCATCCAATTAGAAACAAAATCTGCCACGTTCTTCTTCATGCCGTTCCAAAAGAAAGTTCTCTTTATGTCCTTGTACATTTTATCTCCGCCTGGGTGTATCGTCATCTTGGAGTGATGTGCTTCCTCGAGAACCTTCTTTACTAAATCCCTTGTCTTTGGGACGCATAGTCTTCCGTCTCGCCTTAGCCAACCCTTATCGTCGATGGAGTATCAGCTGAGGTGACTTGAAGTCTCACCCCTAATTAGCCTATCAATCGTCTCCACAAGCTGAGGGTCTTCGCGTTGTGCTGTCCCTATTGAGTCCACTAAATTCGGGCGTACTTCGAGAGATGCTAGCAAGCCCGGTACAAATTCGGAGGAGGGCCTGAAGTCAAAGCTGGCTATAAACTCTAGGCTTTGTATTTCAACAAATAGCGGGCTTAGGGTCAGTTTCTTTCGGCTCAACGCGTCTGCCACTACGTTGCTTTTGCCCGGAGTGTAGGAGATCTCGAAATCGTACGAGGCAAGAAACTCCATCCATCTCTGTTGCCTCAAGTTAAGGTCCTTCTACGAGAAAAGATATTTCAACGATTTATGGTCAGTGTAAAGTTCGAACTTCTCACCTAGGAGATAGTGTCGCCAAGACTTGAGTGCAAAGAAGATGGCAGCTAACTCAAGATCGTGGGTCGGGTAGTTCTTTTCATGAACTTTCAATTGTCTCCCGCCATAAGCCACTACCCTTCCTTCTTGCATTAAGACAGCGCCTAGCCCTGTCCCACATGCATCTGTATAAATGGTGAACATCTTGCTTCCATCTGGCAATGTCAAAACTGGGGCTGTTGTAAGAGCCCTTTTCAATCGTTGGAAAGCAAACTCGCAATCCAAGTCCCAATTGAACACTAGATTCTTCTTTGTCAGCCTTGTGAGTGGAGCTGATATTTTTGCAAAGTCTCTGATGAATTTCCGATAGAAGCCTACTAGCCAGAGAAAGCTTCGGACTTCTGTTGCATTCTTTGGTGTCTTCCAGTCCTGCACCGCTACTACCTTAGCAGGGTCCACAGCTAACCCTTCTTTGGCTACTATGTGCCCAAGAAACCTTACTTCCTCTCTCCAAAAGTGGCATTTGAAGAATTTGGCTTTTAGCTGATGGACTCGCAGAGTTTCCATGATTGCCCTTAGGTGCCGAGCATGATCTTCTTCTTTCTCTGAGATGATCAAGATATCGTCTACGAAGACAACCACGAATTTGTTGAGGAATTCTCTGAACACCCTACTCATCAGGTCCACGAAGTAAGCGGGTGCGTTTATCAAGCCAAAAGGCATGACAAGCCATTCAAAAAAGCCGTCTGGGGTTCTGAATGCCGTTTTATCGATGCTATCTTCAGCAACCCTTAGCTGATGAAAACCGGTCGCCAAATCGAGTTGGGAGAAAACAGACGCTCCTACAAGATGATCAAACAGATCGTCAATTCTGGGGAGAGGGTGCCTATTCTTTTTCGTTAGCTTGTTGAGCTCCCTATAGTCAACACGCAGACGGAGTGAACCATCCGCCTTTGTAGCGAACACAACTGGAGCGCCCCATTCTGAAATGCTCCTTCTAATGAACCCCTTCTCTAGAAGCTCTTTAATCTGTTTACTGAGCTCCTTCCTTTCCCGTGGAGTCATGTGTCTAACGGGCAATGCAACGGGCTTTGCATTATCTACAAGATATATGCGGAAGTCTATCTCCCGTTTGGAGGCAAGCCCTTCACCTCTTCAAAGACATCCGGATATTCCCGGACCACTCTAACCAATTGCAAACTTTCAACAGAGGCATCTAGCGATTCAAGATAACTAAGCATAACCACATACGAGGGATCACAAGGAATTTCCAGATTGTTACCGAGTTGGGTCAGAAGCCTAACCATCCTTTTCTCACAATCCAGGATGGCACCATTACTGGATAGCCAATCCATGCCCAAAATCAAACCATATCCCGAGAAGCCCAAAACAAAGGCACTACATCTAAATTCTACGCTTAGAATAGAAATTTTCAATCCCACACAGATCATAGACAAATAAGCTGGGCCCCCAATTGGATTTGAAATAATTAAGGGGTCCTCTACCATACTAGTTTCTTGGTGCAGAGATTCTACTAAAGTAGATGAGATAAAGGAGTGTGATGCGCCAGAATAAAATAAAGTGCGAACTGGGTGATCATAAAGATAAACTACACTTTCTACTGAAGTATTTATACCTCGTTGTTGCAGAGGTGGCACTTCTAGCACATGAACCTGTGCCCCTGAGGTGGATCCAGCCCACTGCCCCTGCGTTCGTTTCTTTGGGCAATCCTTAGCCATGTGGCCTTTCTCACCGCAAGAAAAGCACCCACCATTCATCTTGGCCTTCTTTTTCCGGCAATCTTTCACTAAGTGCCGCACTTTGCCACAGAAATTACACTTCCTCTTCTCTTTGTTGTCTTTCCCGCCCTTCTTAAAGTCTGTCTTCTTAGGCTGTAAACCCACTTTCTTCCCTTGAGAGCTTTCTGCCTTTGTCTCCTTCTTGCCCTTATCCTCTTCATTCAGCAATGCCATCTGCACCAACCTTTCATACGTAGCTCCTATGGGTATATGGGTCATGGCCAAACTGTGTAATGGCTCATTCAATCCTTTGACAAAGCGGAGAGCCTTCTTGTGCGGAGTGTTGACTAGGTCCAGTCCGAACCTAGCCAGCTGATCGAATTGATTAACATACTCTTTGACTGTCATATTCCCTTGCTTAAGAAATAAGAATTTTTCCAACTGAAGACTTCTTTCAGCTTCTGAGAGAAATTTAGCCTCAAACCTTGCCCTAAAGTCCTCCCATGTTTCCACTGGTCTTTCTGCATTGGTGACTTCCCACCAGTAGGAAGCCTCGCCTTAAATAGCCATACTGCCAGTTGTACCTTCTGCCTATCTTCTACCTCAAAGATGACGAATAAGTCCTCGGTTTCCTTCATCCAACTCCTGGCTGCCACGAAGGACTCGGTTCCATGAAAGTCCTTTCCTCCCATAGCTTTAAAATCTTTACATATCTTAGCAAAAGTATTACCCCGCGGAGGAGGTGGAGGTGGAGGAAGAGGTACTGCTGCAGCTGGATGATTTCCCACAGCTGTGGGAGGTGGAACGGTAGGACATGGCCAAGTGGCCCTCGCTTCTAAGAATCGTCTAAACCAACCAAGTATTGGTATACCTCTGGCAAGTTAAGTTCTTCGGACATGCTGAAACAAAAAGGGTAGATTCAAAAAGAAGGATAAAAGATAGTACCTATGGCTTTGGGGGACTATGCCTTTTTAAAATAAAATAATATTTTATCTTTAAAAATGCTTCTTTAAATTTTCTTTTTGGAAATGAATTTTCAAAACTTTTTATCTTATCCTGTAAACCTGGCTCTGATACCAAGTGAAACACCCCACCTCCGTTAGGGTCACTCTTAAAGGGAATGCCATAATTTTGGTGGAGGTTTATAAGTATAAGTCACAGATACACAAGACAGATATAAGAACACATATTTTTGAAAAGCGAAAAAATACAGCAACTTTTATTTCATTAAAATACGTGTTACACAAACCATGCCATAATTGTCTTACAATACTTCCAAAAACATTAAATCTTCATAACTGTCTTGAATTCATTATTTAAAGAAGCATAAAAACATAAGTAAACTACATAAGTCCCATAATTGCTGTCCAAAGCCATAGTCCAAAACGAAAAAGATCCAAGCAATACATTCTTTCTCTTCAAGCTAGATGTGAAAACTGGTCAAGCTGCGGTATTCCCTCCCTGTGGACCTGGGGGGAACGAAAGAAAAGAAGACGAAAGAAAAGTAGAGTCAGACACAAAGCCTGAGTAAGTCTAGGACTATTCATTCTATGAATAAAGAATTGGGCATGATAAGTATAAACTGGAAATGGGAAAGCACTATAAACTAGGTTAAGTTGTCTAGAGTCGAATGTACTATCTTACCCCATATTAATCTCTGTACCCATATAAACTAGTTCCCAACAAGCACCCCATAATCAGGGTGAAGTGATCCATTTCTGATGATTGGCTCCTGCTCGCATAGTTACATGTGTCTTACGGCCCTCGTTGTTGTAGTTACCTATGCTGGTCCCACCATGGGGTGTATCAAGTCCCATGGTGGCGGCCCGACACAATTCTAGAATGCACAGGTATACTACTGGTGCCCAGTGCCTTATTTTTCTACGCCGGAGTGTGTGCACGCCCGCACCCCGTTAGAACCTACACTGTTGCACCACCGCCGTCGATTTGACCACTTACGGTCAGCCCAGCAATCGTGCCCCACCCTGCCTAGTTCAGGGTATCCTGATACACCTTGTAGGGTTAGTGCTGAAAAGGGTCCCCCGCTACTAGGTTTTCTATTTCTAGCCAACAAGCTAAGTTGGTTAAGTGTTTTGTAAACCTAACCCCCAATCAGTCTGTATAGTTTAGCATGTTCCATTTTGATTAAGTATTAATTCAATTTTCTTAATCCTATCATTCCTGACTCAGCCTTAATTGTCTTATTAAAGCCTCGACCTCTAACATTAGACAGATATTGTTGTGGCTGGCTGTTGCCGGTTTGGTCCGGGCAGTCTTACGCCACAACTCAGTCTAACCTCGGGTCTTTATTGGGCTCCGTGTTTAACCACCCATATTGGATAGGTATTGTTGTGACTACTGGACAGCCGGGCGGTTCCAGGCAGGTTTACATCACAACTCAATCCAACCTCGGGATAAACACATCGTATTTTCTAAATTTACATATTTTGTCTCTTTTCTTTTTATATGTAAATATTTGCGGCCCATTATTCAAATTCATCTTTATTGGGTAAAATTAATTTATATCACTTAATTGTTTTTCAAGGTCGTTGGCATGCTTCAAACATGCCAACACATATGTTTTATATTTTAACCCAACCGTCATTACCCCCGTTTTATACGTTCGCTACAATATAACATATGTTGGGTTTAACATTTAAACCCAACTTAGGCACATGAAAAATGGGAGGCTTAGAACTTGGTGTTTATATATTCTAAGTAACATCAAAAGGGGAGTGTGAACGCATGAATTTGCAACATAGCGAACTAATTAACATAAATTATGCACTTGTGAACTTTCATTGTAATAGCATATAATCATGGCATAAACATACCTAAACATGAATCATGGTTTTTAATCTATTCATAGAATCATGGCATAAACATACCTAAACATGAATAATGGTTTTTAATCTATTCATGGAATCATAATACCCAAATGGATCCAACTACACTAAAAGTGATTATAAAAAAAGTTATATATTATGTTGGCATAATAGCGAACCATATACTTGCATGAATCTCAAATAAACTACCACAACTTATAGTCGTTACTTTCAACATGAATCATATACTTGCAATTATCCAATAGGTGTTGTAATAAACTACCACAAACATGTAGTTGTTAACTTTCAACATGAATCACATACTTGCAAATATCCAATCGTTATACCACAACATCCCAAATCGATTAGAATCATAACAACATACAATTATGAATTATTATCACCACAACTTAAGTACAATTCTATTTCTCATTTTACACAAATCAAAACACAATTATTTATTCACATCGGAATAGCACTCTACTTACAACGTATGACGAATCTTCAATTCAGGTTTCTGAATTCTGAATCTGGAGATGCTATCCTTTGTTGTAGGCGTTGTTTTGATTTAGTTGTCGTTGATTTAGGCTTTTGAATTGTTCCTAATCGTCTCTCAATTTTGATGGCTACTCCTAGTCTTTCCTCAACAGCATGACGGTCTCATCCTCATTTTTATTTGTATGAATTAGGTGGAGTCTTAGGTCCTTTTTATAGAGTTTGTGAATTGATTAGGACCGTCGATGGAGCTTGGATTAATATTAGTCGCTCGTTTGAAGGAGAGACCAATCAGGAGCTGACACCTAGCCCTAGTGACAAGGCAAGACTCAGAAATTCGGCCAAGCACAGACCAGGCCAGCCGGGGGGGCTGGGTTCGACCTGGCTCAGGGGCTAGGTCGACTCCCCAGTCGACCCCCGTGTCGACTTGGCAGTCGACCTGGGTGCCCCAGGTCGACTACCCAGTCGACCTGGGTAGCCCCAGGTCGACTACCCAGTCGACTTGGGCGACTTGGGTGGGAAAATTCCCGCCCTGGCCAATCTGGCCCGATTTTTGAAATTTGAATTTGTTTTCAGAGCTGTTTTTGTCTGTTTGAATTTTAAACTGAATTCTGAAAATTCCGGAGGCCATATCTCCCTCATACGGAGTCCGTTTTACGCAAACTCGGACTCTATCTCAAGCAGAATTCCGAGATGAACGCAATGGCCTATCCCTTTCCCTTAATTCTTTGATTTGAAATTAGTTATACTTTAATTTGTGAATTTCACTGTTATAGAATACACGGGGTGTTACAACGATAATCCTAAACTTGTGACTAGCAATAGTTTCAACATCACAACATCGCAGGCATGTTAAAATAATGATAGGGTTTAGGTTATGACATGAACAGACCCTTAAATCAAGTTCTATCAGTATTCCACAAATCAAGGTTCAATATGAACGGTACTAGGTTCAAGGTGAATAGATCTAGGGTGAACAAGAGTAGATCTAAAATAACAGATCAAAAAGGAATAGTCATAGATCAAAGATATACAAGAGTAGGTCTCAAGTAGTTATCATGTTTATGTTCAACTTCAATTTACACATGTCCATATTAAGTTTAGAGTTTAGATCTAAAAGTAACTGGGGCTTACAGATCGTGGTTTTTGAGAACTAAGAACAGAAATTGTCGTAGGATCGTTGCAGAAGCTTTAATCTCTAATTTGAATTGAGTTGCTTAGGTTGATGTTGATTAGCTTCTAGTTTTGATTCCAGCTGAGTAGCGACGCCATTTTTATTTTTATTTAGAACAGAGGCAGAGTAGAAGCAGAATAGAATTGTGTGTAGAAAAGGCTAGGTTTGGGGCGGTTTAAATAGGTTTAGCAGATGAATCTGGATAGAAATCGGACTAGAAACATCAGAACGAACACTGGCCCAAAAATGGGCTCGGGGACCAGGTCGACACCCAGGTCGGCTGCCCAGTCGACCTTGTCTTGGGGGGGGGGGGGTCGACTCCCCAGTCGACCTGGGTCTGGGCGGGAAATTTCCCGCCCAGTCTGTTATGCGTTTGAAATTCTAATTTTGAATTCAAATTCGAGCTGTTTTCCATTCTAAAAATTCCTGAAACTTCGGAGGGTCATATCTCCCTCATACGGACTCCGATTCTTGCAAATTCGGACTCGTTTCCAAGCAGAATTCCGAGATGAATGCAATGGCGCAACCTGTTTCCCTTTGTTCTTAGTTTAAAATTTAATTCTGCCTAGATTTATGGTTATAACACATTATCAAAATACGGGTTGTTACAGATATCTCTGACTAGCCCTGGTACAAGGTACATTTACCATATTTACATTTTCCATTTTGTTTCCTACTTTACTATTGTTTCTTTTTTGGGGACGAAAAGCTTTTAAGTGGGGGAGATTGTAACAACCATTAAAATCAGAGCCAATTAAATTTTTTTATTTTGGTTATTTTTATTGAATAGTTAAAATAATTTAATTTAAGTAATAATGATTAAAAATTTAAATAAATCAAAGTTATAACGAATATGTTTATTTTAAGTTTAAAAGGAATTAGAAATAGCGCAGTAGTTTGAATATTTGAATTCAAACTTTGACTAACTGTACAGGATGCAAAATAAATCGGATTTTGGTGAAACCAAAAACATTTAAATCTGTTTAATAATATCTTCCCAACAAATCCGAAAAATTGAAATTTCATAGTGGGAATCAAAAGTTATGGCCAGTTGAATTTTCAGAAAGGTCGCTATGGAATTTAATATATAATATAGCCCATACAAATAGCCATTTTGCAAACGACCTCCATTTTTTACGAAACCACTTTTGTTGGATCTGGAATGTCAAATTATTGCAGGATTCCAATTTTCATAATTTTTGGAATCAATATGTGAGCGTGGCAAAAGAAAATGTGTTTTGTCAATTTCAGTCAATTTCGATCGACCAGAAAATGGCCATTTTTCGAACGGTCTCCTAATTCGACGAAATTAGTTTTGTTAGGACCGTATCGTCAATACGTAGCAAGATTTATTTTTCGGGAATTTTTGGAGTCAGTATGTGGCCTCGATAAATTAAAATGTTCGATCAAATTAAATAAATAAATGTTTTATTATTCAATCTAAAGAATAGCTGACTGAAACAGTTGAATGTGCTTACGAGACCAATCCCATTGTGTCCGAAATAGGGTGGGGCGTCACTCATTGGGCTTGATTTGTATTTAAGAGTAATATAGGAATTGAATTCAAATTAAATAGAATTAAAGAAAATAAAATGCAATAGTATACAGTATAAATATATCGTATTATATGGCGAAACCCTAATACCCAATACGCCGTATTCTTTGAGCCGCCATTTCCTAAAAACAATGGTCATGATCCACAATTCTTCTACCCTAAATCTCTTGTCATCCTCATTGAATTATACCAAGGTTCTTAAGGCAAATACAAGGAGAATTCTTCCCCCTTCAAATCCGTACGGTTTGGATCATCTCAGGAGGCGTGTTCCTCTCGAATCACGCGCAGGAACCTGCGCCGTTCATTGGCAAACCACTATCGGAGGAGGCCGTCGAGTTTGTTGTAGTGGGACACCCAGGTGCGCTGCGTGAAGCCCCTTGCCGTTGCTGTAGCTGATCATCTTCAAACCTAACCGATTGAATGCAATTTCAAACCCTACGATTGAACAAATCTCGACATAGGTCGGCCTAAAACTGTTTGATAGAAGAAGGTGGTTTTTATTTATAAATTAATTTATTAATTACTTTTAAAATGTTAACAACCTTTGTAAATTCATATCTTTCTCATACGAAATTGAAATTCGATGAAACAGGAAGAGTTGGAATCACAACGACGAGATCTACATTTCAGAAGAGACCGCAAATTTTTTGGAGCATTTGACAAATTTAGAAGAAATAGACAGCAAAGTGAGATTTCTGAATCCAAGTAAATTAAATAAAATTATATTAGGATGCAAACAGAGTTTAGAAACTCTTGACACCCGTCGTGCACAGACCATGGACGACTTGATTGATTTGTGGTATGTGATTGGCTGAATTTTGGTGTTTGTTTGTGGTTGACAAAAAAATGAAATTTATTGATATTGTTGCATTAAACTGCCAAGAAAAATGTATTAGGAAATTAAACTCCATGTGAAGCCGTGAGGCCTAAGGTAGTGTGAGGAGCCGTATATCAGGATGGTGCCGGTTTTAATTACCCTGCCGTTATGCTGCCGAAATTTTCTAAAATATTCATATATGAAATGAAAATGGTTGAATATTAAAAATTCACATTTTTTATTGTGAATGTATAAATTATAAAAAGGATCATCGACTGATATTAGAACTATGTTAATAATAAAAAAAATCACATTTTTATTATGTAAGAAAAAGTTCATTTTTTAAAAATGAAAACATTTTCACATTAAAAATATCATTTTAAATGTAATAACATTAAATATGGAAAATGTACATTGCATAAAATAAAACATGTTAACATTTAAAAATCCCATTTTTAATGTAAATGTAGATAATATGAAAATGATCAAATTTTAAAAAGGAAAACAAGTTAACATTAAAAATTCACATTTTTAATGTAATTTGAGGAAATAGAAAATGTATATGTTTTAAAATATAAAAACATGGCTATATTAAAGATCATATATTTTTAATGTAATATAGAATATAAAAATATAAAAAAATATTGATGTTTAACATAAAACATGAAACATCAAAAATCTTGTTTTTAATGAATAGAATGATTCATAAGAAAATTGTTCATGTAGAATAAAAGGGTTGAAACATTTAAATCACATTTTTAATGTAAAAAGTTAATTCATTAGAAAATATCCACTGTTTGAATAAAAATTTTGCAACATTAAAAACTCCATTTTTGATGTAAAAATGATTCATTAGAAAACATATGTTAGAAAATATAAAAGTGTTAAAATAATATTTTTGACATGTTAGAAACATAGGTTAGAATATATGTTATATGTTAAACATTATATTCAACATACTAGAATGGAAAGAAAAGAATAAAGATTACATTTTTATTTGCAATCATAGAATAGTATAGAAGATGGCATTTTTATTTGTAATCCAAATTATATTATTTTAATATAGTAAAAGAAATGAATTGATACGGAATTTATATTTTTAATGTATGCCAACAATAAAAATAAACATTTACAAATAAAAATGTATTGGCATTAACATATACATTTTAAATGTAAATGCAACATTAAAAATAAACATTTTGAAATTAGAAAGTATTATCATTGCAATTTAAATTTTAATGTAAACAAAGCATTGAAATTTGACCATTATTACATTAAAATGTCTTTAATGTAAATTATATATTTTTATTGTAACCAAACTATAAAAAATAAACATTTGCTAAATAGATTTGCATTTATATTGAAATATACATTTTTAATTTACATTTTTCAAAGTAATCATATATTAAAATGGAAATTTTCATTTTTCAATGTGATCATATTATGAAATCAAAACTTACATTTATATATGAAAATAAAGAATGAAATAGGAGATTACATCTTTATATATAATCGATGCAAAGTATTGAAATTTACATTTTTCAATGTAAATAAAGATTATATAGAAATTTACATTTTTCAATGTAAATAAAGATTTCATAGAAATTCACATTTTTCAATGTAAATAAAGAGTACATGGAAATTTACTTTTTCAATGTAAATAAAAGAATGATTAGAAATTTACATTTTTCCAATGTAAATGGAATATGAAATAAAGGCTTACATTTTAGATAAATATTGAAATAGAAAGTTACATTTTTAATATAATAATAAATTGAAATAAAAGTTTACATTTCCAATGTAAATAAATATTGAAATAGAAGTTACATTTTCAATGTAAGCATATATTCAAATAAGAGATTACATTTTTCAATGTAATATTGTATTGAAATAAAAGATTACAATTTTAATTCTATAGATGAATGATAAAACAAATTTCATTTTCATGCAATATATATATGAATCATATAAAAGATTCATGGTACAAAAAGTATGTTTAATGTAATATATGATTTCATATATAAAAGAAATCAATCTTGAATTGAAAATAGTTTGATATCATCGAACGATTTATATTTATATATATAAAAATAAATTAGAATAAAACGAATCGCGCTGCTGTAGTTCGCGTTTTGAAATCGTAACTTCAAACGATTATACCGAAAGATCCGACCGTCGGATTTTCCCAAAATTGGAACCGTTGGGTTCGTTTTGGAAAGATCTTTCCAACGATATAAAATTCGTTAAGATCCAACGGTTAAATTTTGAGAAATGTGTAAATCAAATTTCGATAAAAACAGCGCCAAGGCCATGTAATGAACCGAAGCGTCGTTTAATTGAAAATGGCTAATTTTGAATAAATAAAAATAGCGATAAATTGTTATAAAATATTGTTTACAATATGGAATAAAAAGAATGATTAAATTGTGTGTATATTCGAGAATAATTTGAAAAGGCCGAGTTAACTCTCATTTCAAATAATTATATTACGATTGGAAGTTGAAGACGGGAACTAAAGACCGGCAATCTTCACATCGAATGGATGACTACTGATGCCCTGCACTGATATGCTTCTAGGAAAGTGTTACAGTGATAGTTGTCCGAACGTACTTGTTGATTGTACGGATTAGCGAGCGCCTGTAACACCCCGTGTTTTCTGCTAACATTAAACTAACGAATTGAGGAATAATTAATCTTAAATTTGAGAATCAAGGGAAACGAGTTATGCCATTGTGTTCGTCTCGGAATTCTGGTTGAGATAGAGTCCGAGTTTGCGTAAATTGGACTTCTTGTGAAGAAGTTATGGCTGTCGGAAGTTTCTAGAAATTCAAATTTAAATTCAAAAACGAATTCAGACTCAAAACCAGGCAGGGCGGGAAATTTCTCGCCCCAGGTCAGGTCGACCTTAGTGTCGACCTACCCTATAGGTCGACCTAGGGATCAACCTGGGGGTCGACCTACCCCCCTCCGGTAGATTTGAATTAAGCCCCTCTCGGGCAGATTTGAATTAAGCCCCCCTCGGGCAGATTTGAATTAAGCCCAATTCTGAGCTGCTGCTGAGTCATTATGGCTGAGTTGACTTTGTGGATGGTTCAGGTTGATTCTAGGTTTGTCGGATGGCCTAAATTAATCCTAATCTCTATATAAACACATGTAGACTCAAACCCTAAACCTAATCGAAATTAGAACCATTGTCGTCATGCTATCACCCCGCAACCTAGAGTAGCGCCACAAACTAGAAGCAAAGTAAAGCTAATCAACTCAATTCAACTCAAGTCTATAACAACAACAACAACGGATTTGTCTACTTCAAAGGCGAGCTAATTCAACTACAGAACACAGATCCCAGAACTCAAGACCTTCTTTGAGTGGTGAGTTCGATTTCTTTAATAAGATAATTAAAAAGTTAATTAGGTTGAGTTATAATTTGGCTTATATGGCTATGTTTGTGAATCATTGGAAAAAATATGATATTTTGTGAATATATGCTAGTAGTTCATAATGATATTTTTTATTGTGGATCCCTTTTTTATATGCCCAATCACCTATGCTCAACTTGATTCATATCTGACATCATTCTATATGCAAGTTTGGGTGTAGATTATATGCTAGTTTATATGTGAATTGTACACAAGTTTACATGTGAACCAAGTAAAATGACTATATGTTAGTTTAGGTAGTAATTGGATTCACATATATGCAAGTTTACACATTTAGGTTTAGATCTATGGCATACATAGTTTTATGCAAGTTTGTGACTATGGCCTATGCAAGTCTGGGTGAAAACTATATTCATACATGCAGTTTCGCACCTTTAGGTCTATGTTTAGATTCATGACAATACAAAGTTTATGCAAGTTATGTTGTAATCCTTATTTGCAAGTTAGATCCATTTTGTGTGTTATGCAAATTTACGATGTTTCTTCCCTTTTATGTGTTAGACTAATTGCTAGTCTAATATATATATATATATATATATATATATATATATACACATATATATATATATATCATGATAAGCGAATGAACAACGTGGGGACGATGGGGGTAGTATTGAATATACACATATTGAGAATTGGCACGTAATGGCCTTAAAAGGCATACAATTAATTTGAGGCAATAATTGGTATAATTTGTATACCTGAAATAAATGGACATAATTTAGGTGACAATTACGGACATAAGTATATTTGGAATTTATTGACAAATTTGAATAGGGATATTAATCCACTTTGGGGTTAAATAAAGATATGTAATAATTAACTGCCTAAGACACGAGGTTAGACTCGTTTGTGGTGTAAGACTGCCCAGACTCGCCCGGCAAATCCAGCAACGACAAACGGTAGTCTAATGTGAGAGGTCAAAGGCACGAATTAAATGCGTAACGATTGTAAAGACATGAGGTTAGGCTCTTTTGCAGTATAAGACTGCCCGGACCCGCCCGGAAAATCCAGCAACCGCAAATGTCAGTCTAATGTGGGAGGTCTTTACAAAGTTAAGGTCCTAATGAATTAAGTAACACTTAGCCAGATAAACATGTGGTGGGGCATGGGGGTTAAGTGGGTGGCCTTTGGGTGGCTTGTGAAATACGATTAGAAACACTTAACCAAGTTGAAACATGTAAGAAGACATGAATAAGAAAGGGTTAAGTGGGATGTACTAGAGGGGACAAAGCATAGGTGGGACGCTTGTGTAAGGCATGGGGGCTTTTATCAGACCAGTAACCCATTAAGTATATTTGTGGGCTCGACCCAAGTCGAGGACGAGACACGCATACTAGGTTTGATTGTAAGAGGTCAAAACGGGTTAGCGGTGGCAACGCGAGCCCAACGGGGTCATGTGCGTGTGTGGGCCCGAGCTGGTAGGTAAGACGTTGTTGCATCGTGTAGGTATAAGCCGTGCATCTTTAGTGGTATCGGGTTCTCAATTTGGGGAATGATACACCCCACTGTGGGACCAGCGTGGGTATCTACTAGTTAGGAAGCTAATCGCATGGGGGTAGTGGGTACACCTAGTGGAGATAGGGGCAGGCGGCACCTATGTAGACAGCTAGGGGTGCACGAAACTACTATTATGATTACTAAGATTAGTAGGTGGGGATCAACTTTTAGGGTGTTTAGTGTGGTGCAATGTAGTAATTATCTTATAGTGATTAGGTGCGCCTTTAACGTTATCTTTGTTCATCTTATTTCTTTTGTTTGCTCTGTCATGCCCATTTATTCACTGTCATTTCCTTATTTACCAGCTTATGCCTTATCCTAGTTACTTTAATGATTATATTGTTAAAGTTATTGCACTCGCCAGGCTTTATGTCTGACCCCTTTGTTTCCAACTCTATTCTTCCATCCCCCCCCCCCCCAAGGTGCTCAGGGTGGGACTACTTCTAGTGGAGCTTGATTTGGACCGCTTTACCTCTTTTTTTTGGAAGTTGTTTGGATTGCTGAAGTAAAGTTCAACTTATCTTATTTATGGCTATTGTATGTTGGGGTTATGTCTTTTATTTTATGTACTCAGAACTTATTTGTCAAGATGGATAATAAGTGTATTTGGTTTTGTAGTTGGTTTTTGATGTGATGTAACCAAACTATTTCTTCGCTGCAATAAAAGTTGTTTTTATTTTCCAAGTACCAATATATTTATCTGTCTTGTTTACTTTTCAGTTCTATACACAATAAACGCTCCACCAAAATTAAGGCATTCCCTTTGTGAGTGACCTTAATGGAGATGGGGTGTCATAGCGCCTCTCTTCCGTATTGGACATATAGGACGAGGAATAAGGTGTCTCCGGTTTCGTTCAGACCCAAAACGGATTTGTAAATGGATGTGTGTCTGACATTGGATTTCATTCCATGTAAGGTTATTTCTATTTAATATATATCTGTTTGGTGGAAGAGAATTCATTCTCTTGCTTAACACCCTTCTCTGAGACGCACGAGCTCAGAGGTTATATGTTGATAGTTATCAATCGAATGGCGTGAATTGTCAATGTGGCATGTTGTAACACCCCGTAATTCTGTAACATTAAGTTTCACAAATTAAAGTATAATTAAATTTTAGAAGAAGAATTAAGGGAAACAGGTTACGCCATTGCGTTCGTCTCGAAATTCTGTTTGAGATAGAGTTCGAGTTTGCGTAAATTGGACGCCGTATGAAAAAGATGTCCTTAAATTAAATATTGCAGCAAAACATGAAAAAGAGGAATGAGAAAAGAATAATGTTTAGCATTGTTCTAACTTTTGTAAGCAAAAGACTTAGTAGCTTATTTGGTTGGAACACATGACTTGCATACAAGAAGTACAGAGTTCGATCCCCGCCAGCGCCCTATTTTTTGTTTTAGGGGAATGGCTTAAAATAGCCTAGTGTGAACGCAGTTCAAAAAGTGGTTTAGTGTGAAAATGGGTAATTGGGAAGATAGATAAAAAAAATGATGAATATTTATATAATATATATATATATATATATATATATATGACGTGTACGCATCATGTAGCATACGTTGCGCATTTTAGGTTGTCAAGGATTGTTTTTTTTAAATGGCCTTCCCCAATTGGATTTATGACAAATTAAAAATAAGAAAAGATTTATTCATATATATATATATATTTAAATATTTATATATGGGTAATTATTGTAAACGGTTCTAAATACGTATTTACATTTGAATTGATTGACAATAAATAATAAAAAGAAAAGATGAACATTAGAATATCACTTTTGTTATGTTAACATTAGAATAACATTTCGTTAAGAAATGTATATTTAGATGAAAAATGTTTATTCAGTTTAAATTGATATTTCAGTTAAGAAATGTTCATTTAGCTAATGTTTTGTTTTAAATAAAAAAAATGTCCTTTTGGTTATGATATGTTAGGAAAGAACCAATGTGTCATTTATGAAAAAAATGAACATTTAATATGCTGAGTCAATGCTGGGTCAATAGCATAATTCTATCTTGACTGAACGTTTGTGGTCATTTCTAGGGTTAATCAAACAGCCTAAATTAATCCTAAAATTCTATATATACAACCTAGCTCTTAACCTAATTCACACAATTAAACTTGGAGCCGTCACGCTACTGTAACATAGCTTGGAATGGCCGCCGCCTAAAGCTTAAAGACAAACAAAGCTAGAACAAATCTAATTCAAAACTAAGAATCAAAACAACGTCTACCCAAAGGAACGCATCTCAATTTCAAAACCTCAGATCTCAGAAAAACAAGACTGTCTTGCGTTGTAAGTATAGTGGCTCTTTAGATGAGAATGCGATTAAGACATGATTTATTGTAAATTGTAATATGGAATTATATCAGTATTAACGATGTTGTTTTATAGTTGTTATTTGTGATAATTTGAATGATTGTGGTGATTGAATCTTTTATGTATTGTGAATTAAACAATCAACACCCTATGCGAATTGTATGTATACAGTTAGATCTAAATATATGCAAGTTATAGGTTGCAAGTTAGATTTACACAAATATTTATATCATTCATGTAGGCTCTATGTATATATGTTTAAACCAATTGTGCCTACATGACTAGAATAGATCTATATTCACATGTTTTTATGCAAGTGAGAACTTATAATCGGATCCATGTCAAGATCCGTTTAGGATTCATATGAAAGTTTATTGTTAGATCTATGTTTATACATATGTGTTGCAAGTTCACACCCTTAAGTGGTTGTCAAAGTTATACATATAGTTTTGTCTTACGCCAATTTTACGTTTGAGGTTATGCCTAGACCTATGCATTAATATGTTATATCATGTTTTAGTGGATTCATATGACACCTATTAGGTTATACTATGTTATACCTTTATGTTAGGCTAAAACTATATGATTCATGTGACACCTATTTAACTAGGTCCAATATTTATATGCAAGTTTGTGGCATGTTATGCAATGTTATGATATTCATGTCAATTATTTTGCAAGTTTACACCTATGACATGTTTATGTTAATGAATTATTTTTTTTCCAATTTTTGTGTATGCTAAATTCGGCTAAGTTTTTAGCCTAATATTATATGTCAAAATCATGCGGACGGAAAATTAGGCTAAGATCATTAGCCTAATATTTAGACGGGGTAACGTTGGGTAAAATTGGTAATTATAGGAAACTTGACATAAATTGGTTGAAAATCACATAAGTGATTTATGGCATAAAATGGTATTAATTATATACCTAAACTAATGAGATTGATTGGAGACAAATTTGGCAATAACTTGAATTTGAATAATTTACATAATTAAAATGTAAATTTAGACAATACGAATATGCTTAACCCGAGGTTGGATTGAGTTGTGATGTAAACCTGCCCGGACCCGCCCGACTATCCAGTAATCACAACAATACCTATCCAATGTGAGAGGTTAAGGCATTGTGCCAAATAAAGACCCGAGGTTAGACTGAGTTATGGCGTAAGACTGCCCGGAACCGACTGGCATACAGGAAGCCACAACAATACCTGTCTAATGTTAGTGGTTGGTGCTTTAATAAGAAAATTAAAGCTAAGTTAGGATTGGTAGGGTTAAGTTAACTAAAACACTTAACCAACTTAACATGTTAACAAGACAAGACTTGTAGGGGTTAAGTAACTAAGAAAACACTTTGCCAATTTAACATGTTAACTAGACTAGAAGGTGAGGTTAAGTAAAGTTAATACACTTAACCAATTTAACATATTAACTAGACTAGAAGGTGAGCTTAAGTAAAGTTAATACACTTAACCAATTTAACATATTAACTAGACTAGAGGGTGAGGTTAAGTAAATTCAGGACACTTAACCGTTATAACCTGATAATTAGATAAGTGGATGAGGTTAAGTAAATTTAGAATACTTAACCATTATAACACGTTAGCTAGATAAGTGGGTAAGGTTAAGTAAATACACTTAGCCAATTTATTATGTTAGCTGGACTAGAGGGTTGGGTTAAGTAAACTTAGAACACTTAACCATCATAGTGTGATAAATTGAACAGGGTTAAGTTGAAACATGAAGGGACAATACTTAACCATTAGGACATGTTAATTAAACAGATGTTAGGGTTAAGTTAACTAAGGGAACACTTAACCATTATAACATGTTAGTTAAAACAGATGGGCAAGGTTAGGTTAAAAGGGACACTTAACCAATACAAGATGAATGGGTAGGGTTAAGTAATAAGAAATACTTAACCAATAGAACTTGGTTTGTGATAGGGTTATGTCAACATGAACTACTGATAACACTTAGCCAGTTTAATATGACAAAGGAATGGGTTAAGCTAACTTGAATTGACTAATGACACTTAACCAATCCAACTTGACGAGAAAGAGGGCTAAGTAGTAAACCTTAGTTAAGAAAACAACGATACAGGAAACTAAGTTGTAAACCTTAGTTAGGAAAACTAAGTAGTAATTCTTAGTATAACACGAGGAGGAGCGAACGTCCATCTAATCTGAAAGAAGGCTCCAACGAATTGGGTTACGAAGCCCGAGGCTTTGGGCGGACGTGAGGGTGCCCTTGGTATCCCTCTATGAGAATGCAGAAGATCCGCCTGGGCTCATGGAGGTTAAGGTCCGCGTTAGAAGAACCAAGGGTATGCCTTGGTTGCAATATAAGGCAACCTAAAGACTAGGATAGACCAGCGTGATTCGGCGGGACAAATGGCCCTGTGATAGCGACCCTTCGTCTACCTACCATCTTGAGTCAGTCGAGATACGCGTGCAGAAAGGCAGAGAACTCCCAACAGACCATATACTTGCTATCTAGTTATGGGTGAGGCTGGCCAATAGGAAAGTGGGGCATAGGTTGCAGGAGTTCTCGTGCTTGATTTTCTTGGATTGCCTTTCATTAGTTGAGGGAGGGGTCAGGTGGGACTATAGCCACTGGAAAAACAGACCTTAGCATCTGCATCGGCAGATATCTGAAAGCTCCCGACCGAGTTCCGTGTTTCTGGAATAGCCCTGCCACGGGACTCGGGTCGCACATTTCAGGACATGTGCATTTAGACAGCGATAAACGATTCGCGACACATACGTGGGGAAAGTCTAGGAACATTTACAACTCTAGGTAGTGTGTCCTAGACTAGGGGCATCATTCGACAGGTAGCATAATCCCTAGTTGGACCTAGGTGGCATAAATCCTGAATCCGAGAAGTATTAGATAAGTCGCATAAACCCTAGTTGAATCTAGGAAGCGCTCGATAAGAAAACCCTAGATTAGATCTAGGTAATAAATAATAGATGCACACCTAAAGGCAACCTCAATTACTGGGATTGGGATCACGTTATCATCTTTATATAGATTACTAGTTGGGCTACTAGTTAGGTGGTGCAGAGATACAGAATGGGGTGTGATAGTATATTCGGTTTAAACTATCTTGCTTTGGTTTATATTAGTCTGTTATTCTGGTACTGTCCCATTTTTCCAGTTTACTCCTGTCATGAACTTTATCTTGTTCACATGCTAAAAGCCACTAGACTTACTCAGGCTTTATGTCTGACTCTGTTTTTCTTTCGTCTTCTTTTCTTCCGTTCCCCCCCCCCCCCAGGTAGTCTGGGAGGGAATAGCTCTGCTTAGTATGGACTGTTACTCTTTCCAAGCTTAAAGACTCTTGGATATATTGCTTCAGACTCTCTTTCCTGTTGTTATGGCTGGCTTATGCTACATTGGGGAATATAAATGTTATTTTATGCTTTTTTTATTTTGTAAGACAGATGATACTCTGGTATTGGAAAGCAATTGTTGTACAAACTATTTTATCAATAAAGTAAAGTTTTATTTTCCACTGTTTTAATTTTGTCTGTCTTGTAATTTATCTACATCTTTTACCTTAAATGCTCCACAAAACTTAGTGCATTCCCTTTGTCAGTGACACTAACGTATGTGGGGTGTTACACATGCCAAGATGCAAATGAGCAAGGCTTATTGTTGAAAAGCAGAGCCTTGTGGTTGATGATCAAAGCACAGCTTTATTGTAGCATAGATTTGTGTATAGCGTTACTTCGGGAGCCTCACATACCAGTATGAACCAGAAACGGGAGAAGGATCTAGGCAGAACATGCGTTTCTTTCTAGCTAGAAGTGGTGTCTGTGTTTTACAAGCCCAGACATTTTCCATAAGCGAGGTACCTCGGATATTGAGTCCCTAATGGCTCTATTTACCCCCCATAGGACGGGGAGACGTATTGTTCAGGAATTTTATATAATCCACTAACATTAGTTGTGAACGGGCCCTGTGGCTCCTAAAGGTCACTAGAGCTCTGACCTGAGACATGGGCTAGATTGTCTTGAATTCGGTAAGGACTATCTCTTGCCTTGGTTCATGATGGAAATCCAACTTCCAATATGAACCATACGATTTTGATTATAAATCTATATTTGGCGACATAGTATATGGTAGTTATGCCGTCTATGATTGATATATTACGATTGAAATGTTTTTGAAACATATATACACTAAATAATATCAATCCATTTTTATCGTATCAAGCATTTTTGACCATTATAAGGTAAAACTCTATCTTCGGGTTTGCGTTGCATTGTGTGATGGGACTTGAGTCTTATAATGGTTTCATTTTTCTAGAAAGCATTGCGCTGTTCAACGATATATTTATATATGCACTGGAAATCAAACGGAGTAACCCTGTTCCGCGTTAGCGGCGTGTTCCTGTGATTAGCCTTATTATTAAATAGGTTAAATAGATTTCTCATACCAGTCCCATGACTGACTCGTAGTTTGTTTCACTTTGCAAACTCAGGTGCCCTCTTTTCCACATGGGCAGCCTTGTATATAGGCTTTAGCAGATTCATTCTAGATAGCTATGGAGCTGAAGATAGATCCCATTATTTCTATTATGCTGTTCAGTCTTCATTTAGTATACTATGTTTGATTTCCGCTGCAGACATTTTATATTAAGTGGAAAATTGTATTATGTTCTAAGTATGATCTTATTATGCTGTGTAACTCTGATGATATTACTTCTAGTATAATTTGAGATACATTTTCTGCTGTAATTCTATATTTCTGTTCTACTATTATTGTTTATGTGTTATATACCAATGATTATCATTAATTTTGTACTACAGATGTTTGGGGTCATCACACTATACATTCAGTCAAAGTTCAGATTTGACTTTTCAAACTATCGTGTTATTTCTAATTCCTTTTAAAATTAAAATAAATATATTCGTTCTAATTAGATTTAAATAAACTTTTAATCGTTATTATTCAAAATAAATTATTTTAACTATTCATAATTCCTTGAAATAGCCAAAATAAAAATTTAATTTGGTTCTGATTTTCCGGGTTGTTACAAGAACAATTTCCTAAGTATCAATCCCAAAAGCCGAAACCAACATCAGATAAATACTCAGGAAACCATTCAAGTTAACTAATCTCTAGTCAGTTTCTAATTTTCTTAACTCCTCTTCTTAACTTCTTATTAAATCATTGCTTACGGAACTCTCGGATTCACTTTATGATTCCACTTCTTTTATAAAAAAAAACATTTGTTATAACGATAACATTATAGTCCCACTTCCGGAATATCTAAATTAAAAATATAACTTTTATTCCTTAATTTAAATAGATAAACAATTAATTTATTAATAAATAAATCTTGATCAAAAATCGGAAGGTAAGTAATACTTTCCCGAATTCGGTATAATCGATTTCAGCATATAAGTCTCTTTCGAATAATCCCTATTCGATAACTCTCTTTTGAATAACCTATATTCGATTAATGTTCCGAACCTCAGAATAATTTACCATTTCCAGTAAACTTAATTTCTAATTTCGTTTTTGAATCTTTCACTTCCAACCATTTATCAATTTCCTTTAGTAACCATTTTAGTTAGCAAAAAGCTTGCTTTAAAAACATTATTCACTTTAAAACATGAATATTATTCCTTTACAGAAATCTGGACATGTTTTATCAAATCAAAACCTGATTTTAATTTATAAATTTTATTACATGTTCCAAATTCCTATTTGATAACTCTCTTTTGAATAACCTATATTCGATTAACGTTCCGAACCTCGGAATTATTTAAGGTTTCAAGTCAACTCAATTTCTAATTTCGTTTTTGAATCTTTCACTTGCAAACATTTACCAATTTCCTTTAGTAACCATTTTAGTTTGCAAAACGCTTGCTTTAAAAACATTATTCACTTTAAAACGTGAATATTATTCCTTTACAGAAATCTGGACTTGTTATATCAAATCAAAACTTATATTCGATAACTCTCTTTTGAATAATCCCTATTCGATAACTCTCTTTTGAATAACCTATATTCGATTAACATTCCGAACCTCGAAATAATTTACAGTTTCAAGTCAACTCAATTTCTAATTTCGTTTTTGAATCTTTCACTTCCAATCATTTACCAATTTTCTTTAGTAACCATTTTAGTTTGCAAAACGCTTTCTTTAAAAACATTGTTCACTTTAAAACGTGAATATTATTCCTTTACAGAAATCTGGACTTGTTTTATCAAATCAAAACTTGATTTCAATTTATAAATATTATTACGGGTTCAAAATTCTGTTTATCGAGTCATTTTATAAATTCCCAATTAATCGATTTTTTCCAAAAATAGAATCTACTATTTTATTTTAACGCAATTTCCTATCTCATTCAAATTCCATTTAAATTCGTATTTCAAAGCCCAATTTCCTTACAAATGTTTTTATTTGCAAAATATTTAGTTTAATCTATTATTCACATATATTGTCATTAATATTTCTTTTGTTTAATCAATTCAGTTTGATTTCACATTTAAAAATAATATCCCATTTCCAAATTCTATTTATTCTTCTATTTATAGAATTGTTCATACAAAATCTTATTTTTTATTTCCAATCTCCTATAATCTCCTTTATAATTCCCTTTATAAATGTAAAGTTTACATTCCATAAAAATATCAGGGTTAAAACCAATTTTTACTTCTTAATATAAATTTGGACTCATATATTCAATTTATCCAATGATATTTATTTTACTTAATTTATAAAACATTTATTTATAAATTAATCTTCGCAGTTTATCAATTAAAACAGATTTCTATCTAAAATCTACTTCAAATCATCTTCTCATAGTTCTTTTATATATCACCATTCCCTTTTTTAAATTCTATTAATTTTCCAAATGTTTCCTTTTATAAAAATCTGTTGATTTCATAAAATACTTAAATTCAATACTCACTTCAAAAAACTTTCTTTTAAATTCCAATATTACTTACGGTATTCAAAGTACCAAATAAAGGGTCAATGTCATCCAAACACACATAATAAATAATGGATTATATACCACATCATGTAACACATATATGAAAAACAATAATATAAATGTTGAGGAATCCAGTCGGATCCCTCCAACCTGTTTCCCTGCATCCATATATGTTAAACAACATTAAAAAGTTCAATTTCGTTCCACTATAAATTTATCTTGGTAAATAGAATAAAAAATTCAAACAACGATTTTTTTAATATATAACTATGTCAATATTTTAAACCAATTATTTGCAACTCACCCAAACAACCATTACACAACAATCAATCCTCCTTTATCCATACTAGTTACGTTTATAAAATTATAAACTAGACAGAGTTAGTGAGTTTATTCACATTGGTCGTTTATCGTTGAATAACGATAAACTTCCATTGATTTGATCCAAGCATTTTATTTAACCATAAATTGTAACGAGCTCCAAATTTCTCCAAACCAGTTTCATTGTGTAGCCTCTGTCCAAACGGTCCCAACGGATCCAAATTTGTGCAATTTGATAATGGACGAGAAAGATATGCATTTTTAAAGTTTATTGGAATTAATGATCATCTATATATAATAATAATAATTAATATAATCAACCTTTAAATTTCTAATCCGTGTATTAAGTGTAACAACTCGGAAAATCTGAGCCAGTTTAAAATTTTTAATTTGGCTATTTTTGTAAAGACCCGTAACTTCCCCGGTAACGAAAGAGCGCATACTTCGATAACAACACACAAAAGAACGCAGACAGAAGAACATTTCATTGTATATTACAACAATTCCAGCAGAATACAAGAATATAACAGAGTATAAACAAATAATATACATTTGATAAATATCAGAGATTACAATAAATTACATAGCAGCGGAAAATAATACAAAACACAGCTGAAGGAGACATATGGATACAAAGCTTTCTGGATATCGTTCCAGCAGTAGCAGGACCCTGTGAATATAAATCTGCAAAACCAAAACCACTAGCTGCCCGTATCAAAAATAAGGGCACCCAGATTTTAGGTTAAAACAATAAACTCCAGGCCGGTCATGTGACTGGTGTGAGAACTAAAACAGTTATTTAAAACTTTACATTAAATCAAATATATCAAGGGACCACGCCGTATAACACGGAACGGGTTTCCTCCCAAGAATACCAGTACATAAAACAAAACAGCGCAATGCTTTTTGGAAAAATGAAGCTATTATAAGACCCAAGTCCTATCACACAATGCAATGCAAGCCGGGGGATAGGGTTTTCCCTTATAATAGACAAACATGCTTAGTACGTTTAAAACAAATCAATTGATACTATAATAAGTGCATAGTGCATAAAACAACTTAAATCATAAGTATCAATCGTAGGCGGCATGGGTACCATATATCATGTCGCCATACTAGTTCTACAATTAAAACCACAAAAAATGTATTTGGGAATTGGATTTCCATCTGTGAACCGAGGAAAAAGATAGTCCTCTACCGATTCGAGACGCTCTAGCCCGTGTCTCAGGTCAGAGCTCGAGTGACCTTTGGATCGTCAGGGCCGGTCCACCGATGTGGATTAAAATGCTTGAACATTGCGTTTCCCCACCCTTTTGGGTGTCAATGAGCCAACGAATGACTCCATCGGCTTCACAATGTCACCGATATATCCGAGGCGCCTCGCAACAGCAACAACCACATAAGTCAAACTCGTCAGGTCATGTAAAACCACTGACGCCACTTCTAGCAAGAAAGAAACGCATGCCCTCCCTGAGGTCCTCTCCGTTTCTGGTTCACAACCGGTGTGTGAGGCTCGCGAATTCACGCTACACAAAGCGATGCCACAAAGGCCGTGCTTTGATCATCAACCGCAAGACTTTGCTTTTCAACAGAAGCCTTGATCATTTGCCACTTAGGCATGCCACATAGGCAATTCACTCCATGCGATTGATATCCATCAATATATAACCCCTAAGCTCGTACGTCTCAGAGAAGGGCGTTAAGCAAGAGAATAAATTCTCCTCCGCAAAACAGATATATATTTAATAGAAATCAATCACACAGACTAAAATCCAATGTCAGACACACAGTCCATTTACAAGTTCGTTCTGGGTCTGAATGAAACCGGAGGCACCTTGTACCTCGCATATCCATCGATCTCCATGTACGTCTGGACGACCACTAACCGATTCCCTCCTCTTGGGTGTACAGCCCAATCAAGATCATCAGTAATTATCCAAACGACGTGAAGACCTCCGGTCTTCAACCACCGTCTTCATCTTCGACTCATCATCGAATCAGTTATTTAGGATGGGATAAACCCGGTCTTTCTGAATAACTCGCGTAAATAATAAACAAGTGTTACACAAACACAACATACGCCTCATTCCAATTCATCAGTCACTAACTGTAAATTAACAAGAGAATAATTCCCCAAATATTAACCCTGAAGGCCGAAACCAACATCAGATCAATACTTGGGAAACCATTATGCTTGGCTAACCTATAGTTAGTTTCTAAATTTCACATTCTTAGGGATAGGTTCCCATTAATTTTATCAAAGATAAATTCCTCAAATTTATTCTTTAATCTTCTTTTGAATATTAATTCAAACCAAATTATAGTTTAACCAAACTAGCCGGGATTAACGAACCTTACTGAAGTAATCATTTGCTTTAAATTTCCCTATCCCAACCTATTCATCCCATGAAGTAAAACTAGTAATACTTCATATCTAACACCATGGTGTTATCGGTAAATTCCATTACCATTTCACGTTCAAATCAAATTAAAGATTTAACTATCGCCTGGAGAAAAACTGGTGATACTCCATTCTCGATCATTTCAATCTAATTAAAGATTCATTAAAACTCCACTTAGTTTTAATCTTTGACTGGGTTAAAGAATTAGTGTCATTTAAAACACAGTTCATGATAAAACCCAAAATCACATCACTTTTCAATGAGTCCCTAACCGTAAATTAGCAAGTGAGCAATTCCCTAAATATTAACCCCGAAGGCCGAAACCAACATCAGATCAATACCCCAGAAACCATTCAACTTAACCAATCTACAGTTAGTTTCTGATTTTCTTAATCCCGTTGGGCTTAAGAACAGTATGATTGAAGACACCATTCACGACAAACCCAAATCACATTTGATATTAAATACAAGTCTCTAAATAGAAAATATATTGGCTTATATTCAATATCAAATTCTACGACAAACAAATATCGTATTGGAAATAACGATATGAATATATCTTTCAAATTTCCATAACAATATCTGTATAATCACGAAATCCAACATCGAAATATTCCGAAGACACTTTCGATTCAAATCCATTCCAATTCAATTATTGGAAATTCTGGTTATTTTCAAAACCATTTCAAATCCACTTTATTTATTTTAAAAATAAATAGAATTATAATTCTAGTTCAAAACTAGTTCATTTCGATAAAAATCTATTTTTATCTTTTCAAATATAGACTTTTTCATCCCAATTCTTCGTAGATCATTTCTTATGATTTTAAACAAATTATTACCATTTTTAATAATTTTATCAAGGCCCGTACAGTGTAAGTACATGTATATGCATGCAAATGCGACAAATTTTCAATACAATTCACTATTTGATAAAATCTGGTTATAGGTTCAACTTTCAATTAATCAAACAATAATCAAACAACAGAATCAGAAATCAATTAGTTGATTAGCTTTTCAAATTCATAACTTTGATACATAGTCTAAAAATCAGATTTTTGATGCCAAATCACAACAATAAGCCCTATCTAATTTTGTTTCTCACACCAGTCTAATGGAAATATATAGATATCCCACTTTTGACACTCGAAAAAAGACTACTGATGCCATACGTCATCAGTAGAATCATGCCTAGGCGACTAGAGTGTGATTCTATATCTATCCAGTATATTAAAACTTCGAATACACGTTTGCAAGGCGTGTATGCAAAATCTTTATATACTGGATCTTACAAATTCAATACAAAGAAATATTCAAATACGTATAAAATGATTTAAATTTCAAAACAAAATTTGTTTTCATTTTCAAAAATATTCTCTTCACACTCGTCCTAGGATACTACTGATCCCATCTCTAACGAGTCATTCCCATTGGATATTACTAATCCAATATCTGATGAATTCTTTCGTATAGTACTAACGTGTCTTGTTCTCTCTCTGATACCAAAACACATTAGGACCATACGAAAGAATTCTTCAGATATTGGTTTAGTAATATCCAATGGGAATGACTCGTTAGAGATGGGATCAGTAGTATCCTTGGACGAGTGTGAAGAGTATATTTTTGAAAATGAAAACAAATTTTGTTTTGAAATTTAAATCGTTTTATACGTATTTGAATATTTCTTTGTATTGAATTTGGACGATCCAGTATATAAAGATTTTGCATATACGCCTTGCAAACTTGTATTCGAAGTTTTAATATACTGGATAGATATAGAATCACACTCTAGTCGCCCGGGCATGATTCTACTGATGACGTACGGCATCAGTAATCTGTTTTTGAGTGTCGAAAGTGGGATATCAATATATTTCCATTAGACTGGTGTGAGAACCAATATTGGATAGGGCTTATTGTTGTGATTTGGCATCAAAAATATGATTTTTAGACTATGTATCAAAGTTATGAATTTGAAAAGCTAATCAACTAATTTATTGCTGATTGTGTTGTTTGATTATTGTTTAATTAATTGAAAGTTGAACCTATAACCAAATTGAATCAAGTAGTGAATTGTATTGAAATTTTGTCGCATTTGCATGCATATACGTGTATTTACACTGTACGGGCCTTGATAAAATTATTAAAAATAGTAATAATTTATGTAAAATCATAAGAAATGATTTGGGAAGAATTGGGATGAAAAACTCCATATTTGAAAAGATAAAAATAGATTTTTATCGAAATGAACTAGTTTTGAACTAGAATTATAATTCTATTTATTTTTAAAATAAATAAAGTGGATTTGAAATGGTTTTGAAAATACCCAGAATTTCCAATAATTGAATTGGAATGGATTTGAATCGAATGTGTCATCGGAATATTTCGATGTTGGATTTCATGATTATACATATATTTTTATGGAAATTTGAAAGATATATTTATATCGTTATTTCCAATACGATATTTGTTTGTCGTAGAATTTGATATTAAATATAAGCCAATATATTTTCTATTCAGAGCCTTGTATTTAATATCAAATGTGATTTGGGTTTGTTGTGAATGGTGTCTTCAATCATACTATTATTAGGTCCAACGGGGTTAAGAAATCAGAAACTAACTGGAGATTGGTTAAGTTGAATGGTTTCTGGGGTATTGATCTGATGTTGGTTTCGGCCTTCGGGGCTACTACTTACGGAATTACTCACTTGCTAATTTACGGTTAGGGAATGATTGAAATGTGATGTGATTTTGGGTTTTATCGTGAACCGTGTTTTAAATGACACTGATTTTTTAACCCAGTCAAAGATTAAAACTAAGTGGAGTTTTAATGAATATTTAATTAGACTGAAATGATGGAGAATGGAGTATTACCAGTTTTGCTCCAGGCGATTGTTAAATCTTTAATTAGATTTGAACGTGAAATGGTAATTGAATTTACCGATAACACCGTGGTGTTAGATATGAAGTATTACTAGTTATACTTCATGGGATGAATAGGTTGGGATTGGGAAATTTAAAACAAATGATTACTTTGGTAAGGTTCGTTAATCCCGGCTAGTTTGATTAAACCATAATTTGGTTATATCGATTATATTCGTTTTTATAATGAATATTGAAAAGTGATTTCAAAATCGAATATTTGGATTGAAATTCGAATTAAATTGAAATGAATTGAAATTCGAATTGAATTGAAATTGAATAGACCAAATGTAAAGACCCGTAACTTCCCCGGTAAGGAAAGAGCGGATACTTCGAGAACAACACACAAAAGAACGTAGACAAAAGAACATTTCATTGTATATTACAACAATTCCATCAAAATACAAGAATATAACTGAGTATGAATAAATAATATACATTTGATAAATATCAGAGATTACAATAAATTACATTGCAGCGGAAAATAATACAAAACACAACTGAAGGAGATATACGGATACAAAGCTTTCCGGATATTGTTCCACCTGTAGCAGGACCCTGTGAATATAAATCTGCAAAACCAAAACTACTAGCTGCCCGTGTCGAAAATAAGGGCACCCAGAGTTTAGGTTAAAACAATAGACTCCAGGTCAGTCATGTGACTGGTGTGAGAACTAAAACATTTATTTATAACTTTACTTTAAATCAGATATATCAAGGGACCACGCCGTATAACACGGAACTGGTTTCCTCCCAAGAATACCAGTGCATAAAACAAAACAGCGCAATGCATTTTGGAAAAATGAAGCTATTATAAGACCCAGGTCCTATCACACTATGCAACGCAAGCAGGGGGATAGGGTTTTCCCTTATAATAGCCAAACGTGCTTAATACATTTAAAACAAATCAATTGATACTATAATAAGTGCATAGTGTATAAAACAACTTCAAATCATAAGTATCAATCGTAGGCGGCATGGGTACCATATATCATGTTGCCATACTAGTTATACAATTAAAACTGCAAAATCATGTATTTGGGAATTGGATTTCCATCTGTGAACCGAGCCAAAAGATAGTCCTCTACAGATTCTGAGACGACCCGAACTTCCCCGGTGAGGAAAGCACGGATTGCATTGAGGACAAGACATAATAGAACTCGGACAGAAGAACATTTCATTGTTTATTACAACAATTCCATCAGAATACAAGAATATACAGAGTATGAATAAATATACATTCTATAAATATCAGAGATTACTATAAATTACATAGCAGTGGAAAAACAATACAAAACACAACTGAAAGTAATACACGGATAAAGAGCTTTTCCGAGCATCGTTCCAGCTGTAAATCAGGATCCTGTGAATATAAATCTGCAAAACCAAAACTACTAGCTGCCCGTGTGGAAAATAGGGGCACCTAGAGTTTAGGTTAAAACAATAAACTCCAGGTCAATCGTGTGACTGGTGTGAGAACTAAAACAGTTATTAATCTTTATTTTAAAGTTCGGTAAATCAAGGGACCATGCCATATAACACGGAACGGGTTTCCTCCCAAGAATACAAGTGCATAAAACAAACAGCGCAATGCTAAATAAAGAAAAATGAAGCTATTATAAGACCCAGGTCCCATCACACAATGCAACGCAAGCAGGAGGATAGGGTTTTTACCTTATAATAGCCAAAGCATGCTTGATACATTTAAAAAATATTATTTTGATATTACTATAAGTGTATAGTGTCAAAACAATTTCACATCATAAATATCAATCATAGGCAGCATGAATGACCCATACCACTATGTCGCCATACTAGGTTCTACAAGTAAAACCGCAATATCTCGTATTGGAAATTGGATTTCCGTCATGAGTTGAGGAAAGGGGCAAGCTCCTCTCCGTTCGAGACACTCTAGAAAATGTCTCAGGACCCCACTATGATCCTTGGAATCGGTTGGTGTAACACCCCGAAAATTCTATAACTATGAAATTAGCAAATTAAAGCATAATTAATCTGAAATCAAAGAACTAAGGGAAACGGGATACGCCATTGCGTTCGTCTCGGAAAAATACGCGAAATAGAGTCCGAGTTTTCGAAAAACGGAGTCCGTATGAAGAAGATATGGCCTTCGGAAGTTCGAGAATTAAATTTAAAATTCAAACAGAATAAAATAAATAAAAATCGGGCCCAATGGGCCAGGGCGGATAGACACCCGCCTAGGCCACCCAGGTCGACTGGGCTGTCGACCTGGGCTACCCATGTCGACAGGGCTGTCGACAGCCCTATCGACAGGGGTGTCGACCTGGTGGAGCCCAGTCAACCTGGCTGGCCAGGTCTGTGTTTGGTCGAATTTCTGTGGTCTGCTTTGTCATTAGGGCTAGGTGGCGGGTTCTAATTGGTCTCTCTATCTAATGAATGGCTACGATCTAACCTAGCAACATCAAGGGTCCTAATCAGTTCCTAACCTCTATATAAACAACCCTAGACTAAACCCTAATCTATTCATTCAAATTAAGAACATAGCCGCCATGTTGCTGAGGAACGACTAAGAGTAGCCGCCAACTAGAGAGAGAATTAGGAAGAAAGTTCTAAAGCCTAAAGCAATTCAAGCAACCTAAAGCCAATCAATTCAACAAAGGAATCATATATCTTAATTAGAGAATTCGTCGCAACCATTGTAAGTAGAGTATTACTTTGGTATGAATAAACAATTGTGTTGATGTGTATGCTTGAATTGTGGCAATGAAAGTAATTCATATTTGTGCGTTCTTATCAATTTATATACGTTTGGATATTCTTGAATTATGTTATTCGATTATAAAGAACTACATGCGGTAGTTCTATGCAAGTATACGTTTGGAATATTGCGCAAATTATATAATATATGTTGAGGCTACATGTATGTAGTTGATTGGAATCCATGCAAGTTTGGGGCTTTGTTATCATGTCACTATGATGTATATTTTTGTGTATAAATCATTTTGCAAGTAATTGAAACAAGTTTGGTTGTTATAGTTCATATGAAACTATGTTGGAATTTTGACACCATAATCTATGTATTAAGTCATGCTTTTGCAAACTTATGAATATGGCTAGGCTATGAATGATATTTGGCATAATTGAAATCCATGATTAATTCTATCTTGTTTACAAGAATTATATGATGACATATGTGAGACATGGCTAGGTTAGACTCAAAAATCCCTTTTTTGCAAGTTTAAAGCAAACACCATGATTAGGAATATTTATGCATAAGTATATTTATACTATCGTTATGTGATTAGACTTAAACCATAATTAAGTTGATCTATGCTTTTGTGTTAGTAACAAAGTATCCCCTTTGTAAACATGTAGAAACCTTATGAACATGACTTGTTTATGTTTATGCCATGAACAAATTTAACTTTACTTATGCCATGCTTATGTTTGACATTATGCCATGTTTATGCTAAAAGTATTTATGCCATGCTTATGTTTGACATTATGCTATGCTTATGCCAGAAATATTTATGACATGCTTATGTTTGACATTATGCCTAAATAAGAATATGGGTTCATGTTGTAGTTAAACCTATGTAAGTTCACATGCTTTGGTTCATGTCACCTATGTTACCACTATGCAAGTACACCAATTTCTATTTTGTATTTCCAATGTCGTATTGCAAGTTCATGCGCTCACCTTCCCCTCTTTGTGTATGTAATCACGCCATAAGCCTCCCCTTTTCGCATGGCTAAATTGGGCTTTAAAAGGCTAAGCCCAATATATATATATATAAACGGACGTGTAAAACGGGGGAAAATAACGTTGGGTTAAAAATTAATTAATGAATGAAAATATAAAATAGAAGGGCCCAAATTCAAGTATGGGTTGGGCCCATGATTGGTGTAACCTTTACACCATTAACTTAATAATGGGCCGCAAATATTTACATATAAGAAATAAAGAAGAATGACAAGATATGTAAATGTAGAAAATACGATGTGTTTAACCCGAGGTTGGATTGAGTTGTGATGTAAACCTGCCCGGAACCGCCCGGCTGTCCAGTGGTCACAACAATACCTATCCAATGTGGGAGGTTAAACATGGAGCCCAGCAAGGACCCGAGGTTAGACTGAGTTGTGGCGTAAGACTGCCCGGAACCAACCGGCAACAGGCAGCAACAACAATACCTGTCTAATGTGAGAGGTCAGGGCCTTAATAAGACAATTAAGGCTGAGTCAGGATTGATAGGATTAAGTGAACTAAAGACTTAATCAAAATGGAACATGCTAAACTAAACGGACTGGTGGGGTTAGGTTAGAAAAACACTTAACCAACTTAGCATGTTGGCTAGAGATAGAAAACCTAGTAACGGGGGACCCTTTTCAGCAGTAACCCTAGAAGGTGTATCAGGATACCCTGAAACTAGGCAGGGTGGGGCACGATTACTGGGCTGATTGTAAGAGGTCAAAGCGACGGCGGTGGTGTAGCAGTGTAGGTTCTAACGGAGTGCGGGCGTGCACACACTCCGGCACAGAAAAATAAGGCACTGGACAACAGTAGCATACCTGTGCACTCTAAGGTTGTGTCGGGTTGCCACTATGGGACTTGATACACCCCATGGTGGGACCAGCATAGGTAACTACAACATCGGGGGCCGTAAGACACATGTAACTATGCGAGTAGGAGCCGATCATCATAGAATGGATCACATCACCCTGATTATGGGGTGCAAATTGGAAACTAGTTTATATGGGTTCAGAGATTAACATGGGGTACGATAGTATATTCGACCCTAGACAACTTAACCAAGTTTACTGTGCTTGCCCACTTCTTGTTTATACTTATCATACCCAGTTCTTTATTCATAGACAAAATAGTACTAGACTTACTCAGGCTTTATGTCTGACTCTATTTTTCTTTCGTCTTCTTTCTTCCGTTTCCTCCCCCCCCCCAGGTCCTCAGGGAGGGAACACAGCAGCTTGATCAGCCTTGACATCCAGCTGAAGTAGAGAAATGTATTGCTTGGACTTTCCTGTTTTGAACTATGGCTTTGGACAATCCACTCGGGGGCTTTTGCAGTTTAACTATGTTTTATTTATGCTTCTTTAATAATGTACTCAAGACAGATTATGAAAGTGTTATGTTATGTTTTTGGAAAGGATGTTGTTGTAACACGTATTTGACTTTATGAAATAAAAGTTTGTTGTTCTTCCGCTGTTTACAAATATGTGTTCTTATATCTGTCTTGTATATCTGTGACTTGTGCTTATAAACCTCCACCAAAATTAGGGCATTCCCTTTGAGAGTGACCCTAACGGAGGTGGGGTGTTTCACTTGGTATCAGAGCATGGTTTACCAGATAAGATAAAAAGTTTTGAAAAATTATTTTCAAAAAGGAAATTTTAAGAAGCATTTTTAAAGGAAAAATATTATTTTATTTTAAAAAAAAAGGCAAAGTCCACTCCCCAAAGCCATAGGTACTATCTCTTATCCTTCATTTTGAATCTATCCTTTTTGTTTCAGCATGTCCCAAGAACTCAACTTGCCGGAAGGGGTGCCAATACCTGGTTGGTTTAGACGGTTCTTAGAAGCAAGGGCCACTCTGCCAGGTCCTACTGTTCCTCCTCCCCCAGCGGAAGGAAATCATCCAGCTGCGGCAGCACCTTTTCCTCCACCTCCTCCGCGGGGAAACACGTTTGCTAAGATATGTAAAGATTTTAAAGCTATGGGAGGAAGGGATTTCCATGGAACTGAGTCCTTCGTAGCAGCTAGAAATTGGCTAAAAGAAACTGAGGACCTATTCATCATCTTTGAGGTAGAGGATAGACAAAAAGTACAATTGGCAGTGTGGCTATTGAAGGGCGAGGCTTCCTACTGGTGGGAAGTCACTAATGCTGAAAGACCAGTGGAGACATGGGAGGACTTTAGGGCAAGGTTTGAGACTAAATTTCTCTCAGATGCAGAAAGAAGTTTGCAGTTGGAAAAATTCTTATTTCTTAAGCAAGGGGACAAGACGGTCAGAGAGTATGTGAATCAGTTCGACGAGCTGGCTAGGTTTGGGCTTGACCTAGTCAACACCCCGCACAAGAAGGCTCTCCGTTTCGTCAAAGGGTTAAATGAGCCATTACACAGTTTGGCCATGACCCATATACCCATGGGAGCCACGTATGAAAGATTGGTGCAAATGGCATTGCTAAATGAAGAGGATAAGGGCAAGAAGAAAGAGGGTTTGCAGCCCAAGAAGACAGACTTTAAGAAGGGCGGGAAAGGCAACAAAGAGAAGAGGAAGTGCAATTTCTGTGGCAAAGTGGGGCACTTGGTAAAGGACTGCTGGAAAAAGAAGGCCAAGGAAAATGGTGGGTGCTTTTCTTGCGGTGAGACGGGCCATAGGGCCAAGGACTGCCCAAAGAAACGAGGATAGGGGCAGAGGGCAGGATCCACCCCAGGGGCACAGGTCCATGTGCTAGAAGCGCCACCTCTACAACAACGAGATATAAATACTTCTGTAGAAAGTGTAGTTTATCTTTATGATCACCCCGTTCGCACTTTATTTGATTCTGGCGCATCACACTCCTTTATCTCGTCTGCTTTAGTAGAATCTCTGCACTTAGAAACTAGTATGGTAGAGGACCCCTTAATTGTTTCAAACCCAATTGGGGGCCCAGCTCACTTGTCTATGATCTGTGTGGGATTGAAAATTTCTATCCTAAGTGTTGAATTTCAATGTAGTGCCTTTGTTTTGGGCTTTTCGGGGTATGGTTTGATTTTGGGTATGGATTGGCTATCCAGTAATGGGGCCATCCTTGATTGTGAGAAAAGGGTTGTTAGGCTCCTAACCCGACTCGGTAATACTTTGGAAATTTCTTGTAATCCCTCGTATGCGGTTATGCTTAGTTATCTTGAATCGCTAGATGCCTCTGTTGAAAATTTGCAATCAGTTAAAGTGGTCCGGGAATATCCGGATGTCTTTGAAGAGGTGAAGGGCTTACCTCCGAAGCGGGAAATAGACTTCCGCATATATCTTGTAGATAATGCAAAGCCCGTTGCGTTGCCCGTTAGACATATGGCTCCACGAGAAAGGAAAGAGCTCAGTAAAAAGATTAAAGAGCTTCTAGAAAAGGGGTTCATTAGGAGAAGCATTTCAGAATGGGGCGCTCCGGTGGTGTTCGCTACAAAGGCGGATGGTTCACTCCGTCTATGTGTTGACTATAGGGAGCTCAACAAGCTAACGAAAAAGAATAGGCACCCTCTCCCTAGAATTGATGATTTATTTGACCAGCTTGTAGGAGCGTCTGTTTTCTCCTAACTCGATTTAGCAACCGGTTTTCATCAGCTAAGGGTGGCTGAAGATATCATCGATAAAACGGCGTTCAGAACCCCAGACGGCTTCTTTGAATGGCTTGTCATGCCTTTCGGCTTGACAAATGCACCTGCTTACTTCGTGGACCTAATGAGTAGGGTATTTAGTGATTTCCTCAACAAATTCGTAGTGGTCTTCGTAGATGATATCCTTATCTTCTCAAAGAGTGAAGAGGAACATGCTCAACACTTAAGGGCAATCATGGAAACGTTGCGAGCCCATCAACTAAAAGCCAAATTCTCCAAATGCCACTTTTGGAGAGAAGAGGTGAGGTTCCTTGGGCACATAGTATCCAAACAAGGGTTAGCGGTGGACCCTGCTAAGGTAGTGGCGGTACAGGATTGGAAGACACCAAGGAATGCAACTGAGGTCCGAAGCTTCCTAGGACTAGCAGGTTTCTATCGAAAATTCATAAGGGATTTTGCGAAAATCTCAGCTCCGCTCACGAAATTGACTAAGAAGAATCTAGTGTTCAATTGGGACTTGGATTGCGAGTTTGCTTTCCAACGACTGAAAAGGGCTCTTACAACAGCCCCAGTTTTGACGCTGCCAGATGGAAGCAAGATGTTCACTGTTTATACGGATGCATGTGGGACAGATCTAGGCGCCGTCTTAATGCAAGAAGGAAGGGTAGTAGCTTATGGCGGGAGGCAGTTGAAGGTGCACGAAAAGAACTGCCCAACCCACGATCTTGAGTTAGCCGCCATCGTCTTTGCACTCAAGTCTTGGCGACACTATCTCCAAGGTGAGAAGTTCGAACTTTACACTGACCATAAATCATTGAAATATCTTTTCTCGCAGAAAGATCTTAACTTGAGGCAACAAAGATGGATGGAGTTTCTTGCCTCGTACGATTTCGAAATCTCCTACACTCCGGGCAAAGGCAACGTAGTGGCAGACGCGTTGAGCCGAAAGAAATTGACCCTAAGCCCGTTGTTTGTTGAAAGACAAAGCCTAGAGTTTATAGCCAGCTTCGACTTTAGGCCTTCCTCCAATTTCGTACCGGGCCTGCTAGCATCTCTCGAAGTGCGCCCAACTTTAGTGGATTCTGTAGGGACAGCACAACGCGAAGACCCTCAGCTTGTAGAAATAATTGATAGGCTAATTAGGGGTGAGACTTCAAGTCACCTCAACAGATACGCCATCGACGATAAGGGTTTTCTAAGGCGAGACGGAAGACTATGCGTCCCACAGACAAACGATTTAATAAAGAAGGTTCTCAAGGAAGCACATCACTCCAAGATGATGATACACTCAGGCGGGGATAAAATGTACAAAGACATAAAAAGGACTTTCTTTTGGAACGGCATGAAAAAGGACGTGGCAGAGTTTGTTTCTAAGTGTATGGTGTGCCAACAGGTTAAGGCGGAACAGAAAAAGCCTGGCGGACTGCTACATCCTCTGGAGGTCCCACAGTGGAAGTGGGATAGCATCTCAATGGACTTCATCGATGGGCTGCCTAGGTCTAGGAGAGGCAACACTAGCATTTGGGTAATAGTGGATAGGCTTACTAAAAGCGCCCACTTTTTACCAGTCAAAAGTAAAAGAACTGCCTCATCCCTAGCATCACTTTACCTCAAGGAAATCGTTCGACTCCATGGAATACCATCTAGCATTGTTAGTGACCGAGACCCCATCTTCACCAGTGAGTTTTGGCGGAGTCTGCAAGAAGCAGTAGGAACGCAGTTATGCTTGAGCACAGCCTATCATCCCCAAACCGACGGCCAAACAGAGAGAGTGAACAGAGTTTTGGAAGACCTTCTAAGGCTATGCGTCCTTGACTTCGGAGGGACATGGGAAGACCACCTTCCTTTGGTGGAATTTGCCTACAACAACAGCTATCAAGCAACCATCGGAATGGCGCCCTTCGAAGCTTTATATGGAAGACCATGCCGATCGCCCACTTGTTGGTGGGAGTCCACGGATAAGCTCATACTTGGACCAGATATGATCCGAGAGACCTCAGAGAAAGTAGACTTAATACGAAGAAGGATGAAGACGGCCCAAGACAGACAGAAGTCCTACGCCGACAAGAGAAGGACCGACCTTGAATTTGAGGTTGGAGACAGAGTTTTTCTCAAGGTATCACCGCTAAGAAACGTTGTCCGTTTTGGAACCACAGGAAAGCTAGCACCAAGGTTCGTAGGGCCATTCCCTATCATCGAGAAGATTGGGAAAATGGCCTATAGATTAGAGCTACCCGAGAAGTTGGCTGGAGTCCACAACGTTTTTCACGTTTCACACCTTCGAAAATGTCTGCATGAGTCTGCTGAAGTGGTAGAGCCAAATATCCTCGAAGAGGCCGAAGTGGAATGCGAAGCAACCATAAGGAAAGTTCCAACCCGCATATTAGGAACGGAAGTGAAGAAGCTACGCAACCGTGAAGTCAAGCTCGTCAAAGTCTAGTGGAGCGACACAGAGGGAGACGCGACTTGGGAGACTGAAGCTAAAATCCGTACAGCCTACCCTTTTCTGTTCGAGGGTACATCCTTGATCTTTCATTTTCCTTAAGTTGCGCTTTTATCTATCTTTTTAGGTATATTTCCTCGACCGTATCTTTTAGATAGAATCTTTTTGGATGGAAACATGTAGTTGAAACATGTTATGGATGATGGTTGCAAGTGGTTGCAAGTGATTGCTAGTGGTTGCTCGTGGTTGCATATACACACACAATCTAGGTTTTAGATCGGCTTAGTCACTTCATATTGCATATGCATATATGTTTGCTTTCGTATATGGTTGAACTTTAATGTGTTGACATGTGGATGTTGCATTTGTATTGAATGATTGTGCACTCATGAAAAATCAAGAATAGGAAAATTCGCATACATAATGGATTCATGGCACTTACATAATTCGCATTAAGGAGGTCAACTGAATCAGTAGACCGCCTGATTTTGCATTAGATAAGTACATGTACACACACACTTCGCATATGATCATGAAGCATTAGAAGTCTTTTAAGGACAATGGATGCTCGTGTTTGATGGATGAGTAGATGGATGATTGGATGTTAGGATATACATTCCTCCTAACTTGAAGATTTCGGGGACGAAATCCTTTTAAGTGGGGGAGAATGTAACACCCCGAAAATTCTATAACTATGAAATTAGCAAATTAAAGCATAATTAATCTGAAATCAAAGAACTAAGGGAAACGGGATACGCCATTGCGTTCGTCTCGGAAAAATACGCGAAATAGAGTCCGAGTTTTCGAAAAACGGAGTCCGTATGAAGAAGATATGGCCTTCGGAAGTTCGAGAATTAAATTTAAAATTCAAACAGAATAAAATAATTAAAAATCGGGCCCAATGGGCCAGGGCGGATAGACATTCGCCTAGGCCACCCAGGTCGACTGGGCTGTCGACCTGGGCTACCCATGTCGACAGGGCTGTCGACAGCCCTGTCGACAGGGGTGTCGACCTGGTCGAGCCCAGTCAACCTGGCTGGCCAGGTCTGTGTTTGGTCGAATTTCTGAGGTCTGCTTTGTCATTAGGGCTAGGTGGCGGGTTCTAATTGGTCTCTCTATCTAATGAATGGCTACGATCTAACCTAGCAACATCAAGGGTCCTAATCAGTTCCTAACCTCTATATAAACAACCCTAGACTAAACCCTAATCTATTCATTCAAATTAAGAACATAGCCGCCATGTTGCTGAGGAACGACTAAGAGTAGCCGCCAACTAGAGAGAGAATTAGGAAGAAAGTTCTAAAGCCTAAAACAATTCAAGCAACCTAAAGCCAATCAATTCAACAAAGGAATCATATATCTTAATTAGAGAATTCGTCGCAACCATTGTAAGTAGAGTATTACTTTGGTATGAATAAACAATTGTGTTGATGTGTATGCTTGAATTGTGGCAATGAAAGTAATTCATATTTGTGCGTTCTTATCAATTTATATACGTTTGGATATTCTTGAATTATGTTATTCGATTATAAAGAACTACATGCGGTAGTTCTATGCAAGTATACGTTTGGAATATTGCGCAAATTATATAATATATGTTGAGGCTACATGTATGTAGTTGATTGGAATCCATGCAAGTTTGGGGCTTTGTTATCATGTCACTATGATGTATATTTTTGTGTATAAATCATTTTGCAAGTAATTGAAACAAGTTTGGTTGTTATAGTTCATATGAAACTATGTTGGAATTTTGACACCATAATCTATGTATTAAGTCATGCTTTTGCAAACTTATGAATATGGCTAGGCTATGAATGATAATTGGCATAATTGAAATCCATGATTAAGTCTATCTTGTTTACAAGAATTATATGATGACATATGTGAGACATGGCTAGGTTAGACTCAAAAATCCCTTTTTTGCAAGTTTAAAGCAAACACCATGATTAGGAATATTTATGCATAAGTATATTTATACTATCGTTATGTGATTAGACTTAAACCATAATTAAGTTGATCTATGCTTTTGTGTTAGTAACAAAGTATCCCCTTTGTAAACATGTAGAAACCTTATGAACATGACTTGTTTATGTTTATGCGATGAACAAATTTAACTTTACTTATGCCATGCTTATGTTTGACATTATGCCATGTTTATGCTAAAAGTATTTATGCCATGCTTATGTTTGACATTATGCTATGCTTATGCCAGAAATATTTATGACATGCTTATGTTTGACATTATGCCTAAATAAGAATATGGGTTCATGTTGTAGTTAAACCTATGTAAGTTCACATGCTTTGGTTCATGTCACCTATGTTACCACTATGCAAGTACACCAATTTCTATTTTGTATTTCCAACGTCGTATTGCAAGTTCATGCGCTCACCTTCCCCTCTTTGTGTATGTAATCACGCCATAAGCCTCCCCTTTTCGCATGGCTAAATTGGGCTTTAAAAGGCTAAGCCCAATATATATATATAAACGGACGTGTAAAACGGGGGAAAATAACGTTGGGTTAAAAATTAATTAATGAATGAAAATATAAAATAGAAGGGCCCAAATTCAAGTATGGGTTTGGCCCATGATTGGTGTAACCTTTACACCATTAACTTAATAATGGGCCGCAAATATTTACATATAAGAAATAAAGAAGAATGACAAGATATGTAAATGTAGAAAATACGATGTGTTTAACCCGAGGTTGGATTGAGTTGTGATGTAAACCTGCCCGGAACCGCCCGGCTGTCCAGTGGTCACAACAATACCTATCCAATGTGGGAGGTTAAACATGGAGCCCAGCAAGGACCCGAGGTTAGACTGAGTTGTGGCGTAAGACTGCCCGGAACCAACCGGCAACAGGCAGCCACAACAATACCTGTCTAATGTGAGAGGTCAGGGCCTTAATAAGACAATTAAGGCTGAGTCAGGATTGATAGGATTAAGTGAACTAAAGACTTAATCAAAATGGAACATGCTAAACTAAACGGACTGGTGGGGTTAGGTTAGAAAAACACTTAACCAACTTAGCATGTTGGCTAGAGATAGAAAACCTAGTAACGGGGGACCCTTTTCAGCAGTAACCCTAGAAGGTGTATCAGGATACCCTGAAACTAGGCAGGGTGGGGCACGATTACTGGGCTGATTGTAAGAGGTCAAAGCGACGGCGGTGGTGTAGCAGTGTAGGTTCTAACGGAGTGCGGGCGTGCACACACTCCGGCGCAGAAAAATAAGGCACTGGACACCAGTAGCATACCTGTGCACTCTAAGGTTGTGTCGGGTTGCCACTATGGGACTTGATACACCCCATGGTGGGACCAGCATAGGTAACTACAACATCGGGGGCCGTAAGACACATGTAACTATGCGAGTAGGAGCCGATCATCATAGAATGGATCACATCACCCTGATTATGGGTTGCAAATTGGAAACTAGTTTATATGGGTTCAGAGATTAACATGGGGTACGATAGTATATTCCACCCTAGACAACTTAACCAAGTTTACTGTGCTTGCCCACTTCTTGTTTATACTTATCATACCCAGTTCTTTATTCATAGACAAAATAGTACTAGACTTACTCAGGCTTTATGTCTGACTCTATTTTTCTTTCGTCTTCTTTCTTCCGTTTCCCCCCCCCCCCCCCCAGGTCCTCAGGGAGGGAACACAGCAGCTTGATCAGCCTTGACATCCAGCTGAAGTAGAGAATTGTATTGCTTGGACTTTCCTGTTTTGAACTATGGCTTTGGACAATCCACTCTGGGGCTTTTGCAGTTTAACTATGTTTTATTTATGCTTCTTTAATAATGTACTCAAGACAGATTATGAAAGTGTTATGTTATGTTTTTGGAAAGGATGTTGTTGTAACACGTATTTGACTTTATGAAATAAAAGTTTGTTGTTCTTCCGCTGTTTACAAATATGTGTTCTTATATCTGTCTTGTATATCTGTGACTTGTACTTATAAACCTCCACCAAAATTAGGGCATTCCCTTTGAGAGTGACCCTAACGGAGGTGGGGTGTTTCAGTTGGGCCGGTCCTCTCTTACTTTTGAGGATTGGCAATTCCTAAACACACATTTCCCGGTCCTAACAGACCTAATATCGAGGCGCCTAATCCAACAACCACACAGGTGAAAAGTATATAAATGTCAGCCAGTTTAAGCACTGACACCACCACTAGCTAGAAAGAAACGTCGTGTTCTCCCAACAGTCCGTATCCCGTTTTTGACTCATACCGAGGTGTGAGGCTAGCGAATTCACGTTATACACATAGCTGCGCCACACAGGCCGTGCTTTGATCATCAACCACAAGACTTTGCTTTTCAACAGAAGCCTTGATCATCTGCCACTTACGTGTGCCACACTGGCAATTCACTCCATGCGACTGATGTCCATCGATATACAACCTCTAAGCTCGTACGTCTCAGAGAAGGGCGTTAAGTAAGAGAATAAATTCTCCGCCGCCAAACAGATGTATATTTAATAGAGATCAATCAACACAGAATAAAATCCAATGTCAGACACACAGTCCATTTACAAGTTCGTTCTGGGTCTGAACGAAACCGGAGGCACTTTCCTCGCATATCCATCGATCTCCAAGTACGTCTGGACGACCACCAACTGTTTCTCTCCTCTTTGATGTACAGCCCAATCGAGATCATCAGCAATCACCCAAACGATGTGAAGATTTCCGGTCTTCAACCACCATCTTCATCTTCAACATCTCGTCGAATCGGTTATTCAGAATGGGTATAAACCCGGCCTTTCTGAATAACCCACGTATATGATAAACAAATGTTACACAAACACAACATACGCCTCATTCCAATTCAGAATATTCCTTTATTCAAAAATCCACATTCTTTGGGAAAGGTTCCCATTAATTTTATCAAAGATAAATTCTTCTAAATTTATTCTTTAATCTTCCTTTGGATATCATTTCAAACCAGTCGGGATTAGCGAACCACACCGAAGTAATTATTTACTTTATTTCCCAATCCCAACCTATATATCCCATGGAGCAAAACTGGTAATACTCCATTCTAACACCACGGTGCTATCGGTAAAATTAATTACCATTTTACGTTCAAATCTAATTAAAGATTTAACTATCGCTTTGGAGCAAAACTGGTGGTACTCCATTCTTGATCAACTTTCAGATTTGATAATTCAAATTATCAATTCACATTTCAATCTAATTAAAGATTCATTAAAAATCCACTTAGTTTTAATCTTTTCAAAAATAGAGATCCTACCTTTAACTGGGTTAAAGAACAAATGTCATTTAAAACACGATTCACAATAAACCCAAAATCACACTCTATTGTTAATCAGGTTAAAGAACATGTGTTGTTCAAAACACCGCTCACGATAAACCCAAAAACCAATTCAAATTCAATTCCAATTAAATATTATTTAATTGATACACTTCATTAAATATAAATAGAAAGATTTAATCTTTTTCTCTATTGGGCTTAAGAATAGTGTTAATGAAGACACCATTCATGACAAACCCAAATCACATTTGATATTAAATACGAGGCTCTGAATAGAAAATATACCGGCTTATATTCAATATTAAATTCTGAAACCAACAAATATCGTATTGGAAATAACGATATAAAATATATCTTTCAAATTTCCATAACAATATCTGTATAGTCACGAAATCCAACATCGAAATATTCCGTAGATAATTTCGATTCAACTCCAGTCCAATTCACGTATTAGAAATTCTGATTATTTTCAAACCACTTTCAAATTCAATTTATTTATTTCAAAAATAAATTGATTTTAATTCTAGTTCAAAACTAGTTCATTTTGATAAAAATCTATTTTTATCTTTTCAAATGTGGAATTTTTCATCCCAGTTCTTCACAAACTATTTCTTATGATTTTACACAAATTATAGATATTTTTAATAATTTTATCAAGGCCCGTACAGTTGATTTACATTAATGGCCATCGAACTGCACTTACGGCGACCTTTTCCAAATTTGATTTGGACATAATTCCAAATCCAACCGTCAGATTTCACATTTCTAATATACGTTAGAAATCTCTTCTCGATATGAACCCAACGGTTCCGGTTTGAGGAGAATTCGACGGTCGGATCTCCCGTATTGTCCATTCGAAGTCAATGGTCGAAATTCACGAACTGCCGCAGCTCAGCGAGTTCTATTCAGGCCATTATGTATATATAATATATGTGGTGGCCCGCCCCGCACCAGCCGACATTTACTCCAAAAGTGCGCTGTACACATGTCCAGTTAGCACGGAACGGGTCGTTAGAAGGAAAAGGAAGAAGGGAATGAACTAAATGAGGAACCTGTAGAATGGCTCACAGCGCATGGAATAAAATATAATAATAATAACATGCTTGACATAAAACAGGCGAGACAGTGCATAAGCTGATAACTAATAATCAATGTCAACATCAGAGCAGCGGAAATCCAAATACAGCTTATTACAACTTTCCAAATTTACTATCTCTAACAAAAGAAAACCAAAGCAGAAGATGCACCACCAATGCCCAAGCAGTGATCTTCAACAACACAGGGAGAATACTATATATATTACGTGGAAGCCTCCTGCTCGTCTCCGGATCATCTACCCGTGCATCACCAGCTAACCTGTCTCTAGTCTGCTCGTGTGAGCACCCAGAGTAATAAGAGGAGACATAAAACTCTGGGTCAGACATAAAGCCTGGTATGAGCGATAAGCATCTAAACAGAATAATAACAGGTTTACTAAACCATACCTGAACCTGGACCTGCAACCAAAGAGTTAGTACCACATACCGTACAATACTCTAGGGTGCCATAATAAAGGGTGTAAGGATACGTGGGTGGGGTGTGCATGTCATAATGATAGCAAACAAATCAACCATAGCAACCATCCTCACATCTCTCACTCAGTGCGTAAAGCATACGATATCTACCACTTTGGAACACTAGAGATACTGAGGCAACGACGAATCCCGACTTGTAGAAACCCTGCTATGACCAAGCTAAACATATGGAGTCATGACCAAACATTTCAATGACCCATTTCATTGATCGTAGCCCTTGGTTCTACCGATGCCATAATGGCCCTGAATCCTCCTTCGTACCTCCTACCATAGTGGTCCAAAGCTATAGACGTCGATAACCCCTTGGCACGCATCCCGCAGCAAAGCCCAATCATGAAGCCCACTCATTGGTTCCCAGCTGGATCCTGAGTCAAAGCTCCTAATTTGGACATCCTTTGCATCTCGGGTTTTGATCGAATTGGAGTGGGTCCTCAGAAGAGTTGTCGTGCAGTAGCAGCCCTAGAATACGGTTCGGTTCGGTGGTCATTACCCTCGTCGGTTCGGTTCGGTCCTCCTTCCTTGTCATCTTTCCATTCGGTTCGGGTCGGGTATTCCACTTCAGGTCGGGTCGGTGTCCTCCTCCGGGTCGGGTCGGGTGTCCTTCCTTCCAGCGCTTCGATCCGCTCCCTTATTTCTTCACGTACTCCGATCCGATCCCTCCTTGCCATCTGATCCGCGAGGCCTTCCCTCTTGCTAGTTCTCCCAAATGCTTACTTCCGATCCGAGCCCTGCATCTCCAAGTAGATCCGATCTGGCCTCCAATTATTCTTCCGATCCGATCCCCTTGTCCACTCCAACTCCAAGTAAACGGCCTTCCTTCTCCCCAAGCCTCCTCCAGTGACAAGTTCCAATCCAGTTCGAATTCCCTTGGTCAGTTCACAAATCCGATCCGACCCCTTTCTCCGATCCGAACCGGTTCGGAACCTGCACACTTCTGCAACTTTCCAGCGAGCTTTCTACGCCATTCGACGGCATTTTCGACCAATCTAACTATTCTAATCAATCATAAAACATACCATAGAGTCATAGCAACATGTAAGAACAACCACAAACACCTAACAATAAATCAAATGAACCAAAATGGATCAAAAGTGGCTAAAACCTCACATTTTCCTATAACCCCTCATAATCATGTTTAAGCATACGATTAGCAAAACACATCGAAATTAACCCAAATTTCTAACAGAGCCTTAAAACATTATTTTAGAATTTTAAGAATTTTTCCAGAATTTATTTACGTATAAATTCGCTAATCTTCACTAATTACTCTTAATCACCGTAATTAGTGCAAAAACTATGCAAATCACTCACCTTGGCCACAAATGAAACACCAAATCTGAAATACTCTCCGTTTGGGTCGAATTCCTATGTATAGCAGCAGCTCCAACCTTACTTTGTTGCTATTTGGCCTTGCTTTGATGTAGTTTAGGCTTAATCTTCACTAAAAATGTGTTTTGGAGTGGTTTTAGAGGATGGAGGCCATTACTAAGGTCTCAAGAAAGTTTGTGGCTGCTCAAAACTGAAATGAAAGTGATAACCTAACCCTAATCAGTCCTCCTATACCTCTAAACCCGAAATTCCCTTCTGGGCCTAACTGCTAATCACCCGGTTAAGCCTAATTAAGCTGTTTTTCACCATCTGAAACTTGTTTCAGCCATATCTCCCAAACGGTGAGTCCGTTTGACTAATGTGACCACTCTACGGAAAGAGAAACCATCATCCGGAGCCAATGGAAGTGGTTTCAGGTCAAAATTCCTTTCCAGTCAAAAGTTATGGCCAAAACAGTGCCAACTAGGGGTAAAATGGTCATTTAAAAATCGGGAAAAATCATGAACATGGGAAATGACCCCAATAGTCGTCTCCCAAATTTACATGACCATACGACTTCGTATGTGACAGAAATAAATATTCTACGATCCTATAATGCGTAGAATGCGGGTCGTTACACTCTCCCCCCCTTAAGAAATTTCGTCCCCGAAATTCCTTAACCCAAAACATACAAAGGATCCCGCATGCCTAACAGCCACGTACAACAATCGAACATGCAAAACAAGCAAACAAGCCTATCCTAGCATGCGGAAAACTAAATCGAAGTCAAAATCTTACCAGGCAAAGATTTCTGGGTGTGTCTTCCTAATGTCCTCCTCTGTCTCCCAAGTACAATCACTCTCGTCCTCGCTCCACTGTACCTTGACTAGCTTCACCGCCTTTCTTCGAAGTTGCTTCATGTCGTGATCGACAATACGGGCCGGCTTGCGGTTCCCAACCGCCTCGGGTTCTACTTCGAAGCCCTCCAACTGATCAGGTGAAATAGTCATATCTGAGTTGTGAACGAACTTCCTTAGTTGGGAAACATGAAATACGTTATGAACTCCCGCCATTTTCTCTGGTAAGTCAATTCTATATGCCAAATTCCCGACTAGGTCAAGAACAGGGAATGGGCCAACGAATCTTGGTGCCAACTTGCCTCTCCTGCCAAATCGTATTACGCTCTTCAACGGAGAGATCTTGACAAACACCAAGTCACCAACGGAGAATTTTAAGTCTCTTCTTCTCTTATCAGCATAACTTTTCTGCCTATCCTGGGCTGCCTTCATTCGTTGTTGAATGATCTTTATCTTATCTGAAGTTTCCCTCACCACATCTGGTCCAAGCATAAACTTCTCGCCAGTCTCTATCCAACATGATGGTGAGTTACACGGTCTTCCGTACAAAGCTTCAAACGGAGCCATACCGATACTGGATTGGTAGCTATTATTATATGCAAACTCTACTAGATGCAAATGGTCATCCCATGATCCACTAAAATCCAATATACATGCTCTCAAGAGATCTTCCAAAATACGATTCACCCTCTCCGTCTGACCGTCGGTCTGAGGATGATATGCGGTACTGAGATGTAACTCTGACCCTAGAGCCTCTTGTAAGCTCTTCCAAAACCCACTAGTGAACAACGGGTCTCGGTCACTCACAATGCTTTTGGGTACTCCATGAAATCTCACTACCCACTTCATATACAATTCTGCTAACTTAGCTGCCGTTCTGGTCGATTTGACTGGTATAAATCTTGCACTTTTAGTCAGTCGGTCCACAACTACCCAAATGCTATCATGTCCCGATCTAGTCCTTGGCAAACCATCAATGAAATCCATCAAGAATTGCTCCCATTTCCATTCGGGAATTTCTAAAGGCTGTAACAACCCACTAGGCTTCTTTTGCTCGGCTTTAACTAGCTGGCAATTCATGCACTTGGATATAAACTTCCCAACGTCTCTTTTCATCCCTTCCCAGTAGTAGGTCTGCTTCATATCTCGATACATCTTATTACCACCGGGGTGTATAGTCAGCTTTGAGTGATGACATTCTCTAAGCACTTCATCCCTCAATCCATTGACCTTGGGTACAACAAGCTTTCCATTCTTTCTAAGCCATCTATCTCGATCAAGCCCATACTTGTTCATCTCCTCATCGATACCCATCTCTAACTTGGAGATGATTTCCAGTAGGTTAGGATCGTCCCTCTGACTAGAGCCGATCCGCTCAATCAAAGTGGGTCTGATCGTCAAACTTGCTAACATTTCTGGATCCAATTCGCACTTTGGTCTGAAATCAAACCCCGCGATAAACTCCAGTTGCTTCCATTCAAGGAACATAGCCCCTAAGCTGGCATGTCTTCTACTCAATGCATCAGCCACCGCATTGCCCTTTCCTGGTGTGTATGCGATGTCAAAATCATAGGAAGCTAAGAACTCTAACCATCTCTGCTGACGGAGATTCAGATCTTTCTGAGAGAAGAGATACTTTAACGACTTGTGATCTGTAAACAGCTCAAATCTTTCTCCCAAGAGATAGTGTCTCCACATCTTTAACGCGAACACGATTGCTGCCAATTCTAAATCATGGGCAGGGTATCTTTTCTCGTGCGGTTTCAATTGCCGACTTGCGTAAGCTACAACCCTACCGCCTTGCATCAATACAGCACCCAGTCCGGTACCACAGGCATCCGTGTATACCGTCATCTCTTCATCCCCCTTAGGAATGACTAACACTGGTGCGCTTGTCAACTTGTCCTTTAGACTTTTAAATGCATTCTCACACCTTTCATCCCAGACAAAAGCTTGATTCTTCTTGGTCAACTGGGTCAATGGTGCTGCTATCTTGGAGAAACCTTGGATAAACTTGCGATAATATCCCGCTAACCCCAAGAAACTTCTTACATATGTTGCATTCTTGGGCGTAGGCCAATCCTGTACCGTAGCCACCTTTGCCGGGTCCACAGCAATACCATTCTCTGATACAACATGGCCCAAGAACCTCACTTCCCTCTTCCAGAAGTGACACTTAGAAAACTTTGCTTTCAATTGGTGTTTTCTCAACACCTCCATCACTACTCTTAAATGTTCCTTGTGTTCTTCCTCTGTCCTCGAATAGACCAAAATATCATCAAAGAACACAAGGACAAACTTATTCAACTGATCTCTGAATACCCTATTCATAAGATCCACAAAATATGCTGGGGCATTGGTCAGCCCGAATGGCATGACCAACCACTCATAAAATCCAGACGGCGTCCGAAATGCCGTTCTAGCTATACTCTCATCTTCCACTCTAAGCTGATGAAAACCTGTCGCGAGATCCAACTGAGAAAATATTCTCGCGTCACTCAACTGATCGAACAAATCATCTATCCGCGGTAGAGGATACTTGTTCTTTCTCGTCACTTTATTCAACTCGCGGTAGTCTACACACAAACGAAGGGAACCATCCGCCTTGGTAGCAAACACAACTGGTGCTCCCCATTCAGAAACACTCCTTCTGATAAATCCCTTCTTCAAAAGATCGCTGACTTGCACCTCGAGCTCTCGCTGCTCTCTTGGTGCCATACGACGAAGTGGCATCACTATAGGCCTGGCATCCTTAACCAAATCAATACGAAACTCAATCTCTCGGTGTGGTGGAAGTCCGGTCACTTCTTCGAAAACCTCCGGATACTGGCCAACCACGGGCAAACCTGACAACTCACTATGCGGAATGTCGAGGGAGTTTAGAAAACTAGCCAATACCCCCTTACTGGGTAGACCACCAAACACTATCCTCCGCCCATCATCCGCTCTAGCTGTCACCAACAAGCCCTCACAGTCTACCACCACCCCGTATCTTTGGAGCCAATCTACTCCCAAAATAATGCCAAACCCAGTAAGGCCCAAAACAAAGCAATCACAAACAAACATGCATCCATGGCTCGATAAGACCACATTACGACAAATCATGCTAAGGCTAGTCGAACCACCAATCGGGTTCGTCACTACTAAAGGTCTATCGACAATCTCGGGCTCGAATCCCAACCTATCTACCAGGTCACTAGATATGAAAGAACTGGAAGCTCCGGTATCAAACAAAACACTAACAGGAGCATCATAAACAGAAAGCATACCTTGAATAATGACATTCTTTCCCTTCTCCGCCACTGTCGGGGCATTCGACGAAGAAGGAATAGCATTAAGAGCGTAGGCTTTCACCATTTGCTTTTCCTTAGGGGGCTGTGGACACTTGTCCTTGTGATGTCCCATTTGGCCACAGTTGAAGCACTTCCTATCCGCTGGCTTGGCCCGACAATTACTAGCATAATGGCCCTTCTTACCACAGCTGAAGCACTCAACATCTTGCTTATTCTTTTTCTTCTGGCCATCCTTAGCTTGGTTCTGCTTTCTCTTATTCTGGGAACCACCCTTGCCTCCACCACTTGCTTGTGGTTTTGGCTCTTCAGCAGATGCAACCTCAGTCTTCGACTTAGGGTAGAGACTCTCTGATCTTAATGCTTTTCCCACAATCGATTCAAACGTCTCATCGATGTGGTTAATAAGTTTTTCCCCCAAGTACTGATCCAAACCAGTTATGAATTTCTCATTCTTCTTCTCGGCAGTATCAATAAGAGATAACCCATATTTTGACAAAGTGTCAAATTCAGCAATGTACTCCGAGACAGCTCTGCCATTCTGCTTGAGCTCCAAGAATTTCTTAAACAGCACTGACTTCTGAGCAGCTGGAATGAACTTCTCGCTAAAGCGAGCCTTAAACTGCTCCCAAGTAATCTGATCTTCGGGAGTAGCTGCCTTTATAACATTCCACCAATTCATTGCCCACCCTTGCAGCTGACGGGATGCTAGCTTTCTTTTCATCGCATCCTCGATACCCAAATCCTCGAAGATACGTTCGCAACTATCCAACCAATCCTGAACATCCGTGGCCGACTCTGTTCCGTGGAATGGCTTTCCACCAAGGCTAGTATAATCCTTATTCAACTTGGCGAAGTCGACTCTTGGCGCCTGCACTATTGGACCACCACCATTTCCACCATTGGGAGCTGCCCTCTGCACATCTCTAAGCATC